>JAVQMF010000055.1:21172500-21782500 GCA_032878935.1 Erythrophleum fordii
CAAAGAATCAGAATCCCTACTCCAATAATTACAATCCTGGGTGGTGGAATCATCCAAATTTCTCTTGGAAGCATGGCCCAGTACTAAATCAACCAGCATCTTCCTCAAGCATTAAGCCTACTCAACCACCAAGTTTTGCTTAACCTGTGAGGCAAAATGCACCTATTCAAGAACCTAAGACGAATTTGGAAGATGCCTTGGCCAAGTTCATTAGCATCCAAAGTAAGCAAAATGAAGAGCAAGCTCAAGTGAATGCTAGAGTTGACACCTCCTTGAGAAATTTAGAATTGCAAATGGGTCAATTAGCCTCAGTAATGAATTCATTAAGACAAGGGGGATTGCCAAGTGATACGGTGCCTAATCCTAGAAGAGAAGGCAAGGAAGAGTGTAAGGCCATAACTCTTCGAAGTGGAAAATTATTGCCAGATATTCAAACACCAAGGGTGGTTAGCCACACACCTACATCAAGTGTTGTTATAGAGGATGATGATAAAGGTGAATTTGCTACAGAGGAGAAGAATGATGATAAAAGAATAGGAGAAGAACATGTGGATGCATCAGTTGAAAAAAGGAGAAAAGTGAGTAGTGAAGAAGTTAAAAAACATGTAGATGTCGATAAGGGTGAGAAACAAGGAGAGAAACTACAAACATTACCAAGGACAATACCTCCTTTACCATTTCCTCAAAGACTTCAAAAGAAAGTGGAAGATAAGTATCAAAAATTTTTGGAAGTGTTCGAGCAACTTCATATAAATATCCCATTCTCAGAAGTATTGGAGTACATGCCTAAGTATGTCAAGTTTTTAAAAGAGATGCTGAGCAAGAAGAGAAGATTTGGGGAATTTGAAATTGTAGCACTTACTGAAGAGTGCAACAAAATAATCAACCCACGGATTCTAATGAAGTGCAAAGATCCAGGTAGCTTCTCTGTGCCTTGTAAAATAGGTACTCATTTTCAAGGTAAAGCTTTGTGTGATCTTGTAGCCAGTGTAAATCTTATGCCATTATCTGTCTTTGAGAAATTGCAACTTGGAGAGGCAAGACCTACTACAGTAACATTGCAATTAGCGGATCGGAGCTTAGCATATCCAAGGGGTATAATTGAAGATGTTTTAGTGAAGGTTGGTGAGTTCATATACCCAGCTGATTTCATTGTTGTAGACTGTGAAGAAGATAAAGATAATTCATTGATTTCATTGTTGTACTCTTATTGATATAGAGAAAGGGTAAATAGTGATGAGACTGGGGGATGAGCAGGTGGTGTTTAACATGGACAAAGCACTGAAATATCCTAGAGATGTTGAAGATTGCTTCAGAGTTTCAGTGATTGATAATTTAGCTCAAGAACAATTCAATACAATAATAGTCCAAGATCCTATTGAAGCATTTTTAATGGGAGTGAAGCATGAGAAGACTGAAGCTAGTCAAGAGGTAGCCCAAGTGCTTAATTTTTCAATCACTCGGGTTAAACAGCATTGGCAAAGTGGAATCTTTAGATTTGGCTTCCCGTTCAATACCATCTCTTAAGCCTTCAATTAAGCAACCCCCGATGATGAGAGACCCCCTAGGAACTTTGTCCTATGAACCTCCTTTTTGACAACATTACCCGGATCGTGCAAGATTCAAGAGCACAATCACACAAATAGAAGACGAAAGAACTCATAAAAAATAAGAACACATATAAACAAAGATAGTTGGTCAAGTGGGTAAGACCCTAAGAGAACTTGTCCCTTAGAACCCTAACCATGAGACGCCACAAAGGAAGACCACTCCTTTGATAAGTCTGACTTGAATTCACTCCATTGCTCAACGAGCTAGAGGAACCTCTCAGAAACAGAACATAAGTCCTGAAAGAAAATTCTATTTATTCATCTTATTCCTTCCTTTGAAGTACATATGATGCCTTTATATAGGCAATGAAAGACCTAAAAGTTTCTAAAAATAATTCCTTAAAAGATGGCACTATTTATTACAAGGATTTGGAAAGTTATTAATGGTGCCATAAGAAAAAGGAAACAAACTACAAAGAAGCAAAAGGAAAGAAACTAACTTATTCTTTAAACATAAGTTTTGACCACATGGTCTTATTCAAAAAAACTAAAATAGAAACTTTCTACATGGTCTGAAAAATTGATGCTCACGTTCAGCAAATTGTCCAAGCCTTCTTTGATGGTTATGCCATGCACGGTCTCCTGGAAGGTGGTCATAAGCGCTCCATGGTACTCTATCACCCGATTTTAGAGTTAAAACCTCTCCCTAAGCATCTGAAATATGCATATTTAGGGGATTCAGAGACACTTCCTGTCATCATTTCTACATCATTGAACTTCTATCAAGAACAGAGACTGATTGAAGTGCTAAAGAGTCATAAAAAGGCTTTAGGCTGGACACTTGTAGATATCAAAGGGATAAGCCCTTCCATTGTGATGCATAAAATTCTACTGGAGGAAGATCATAAGCCATCTATAGAGAATCAGAGGAGGCTTAACCCGATGATGAAGGAAGTTGTCAAGAAGGAAATCATCAAGTGGCTGGATGCAGGAATCATTTATCCAATTTCAGATAGTGCGTGGGTTAGTCCAGTATAGTGCGTCCCTAAGAAAGGAGGGATGACAGTTGTGACAAATGAAAAGAAAGAATTGATTTCTACAAGAACTGTCACTGGTTGGAGAGTGTGCATGGACTATCGAAAATTAAACGCAGCCACTCGAAAAGATCATTTTCCTCTCCCCTTCATTGACCAAATGCTTGATAGGCTAGCGGGGAAGGAATATTTTTGTTTTCTGGATAGTTATTTAGGATACAACCAAATTTCTATAGCATCTGAAGATCAAGAAAAAACAACCTTCACCTGTCCCTATGGCACTTTTGCTTTCAGGAGAATGCCATTCGGGTTGTGTAACGCACCAGCAACCTTTCAAAGATGCATGACATCAATTTTTTCTGATTTCATCGAAGATATCATGGAGATTTTTATGGATGATTTTTCTTTCTTTGGTGATTCATTTGAAATTTGTTTAAAGAATCTCTCTAAGGTGCTTAAAAGGTGTGAGGAGACGGATTTAGTGTTGAATTGGGAAAAATGCCACTTCATGGTGAAGGAAGGAATAGTCTTAGGACACAAGGTATCTAAGGAGGGTTTGGAAGTAGATCGGGCCAAGACATCATTGATTGAGAAGTTGCCACCTCCTACTAATGTTAAGGGAGTCTGACGTTTTCTTGGGCATGTGGGATTTTATAGAAGATTTATCAAGGATTTCTTAAAAATTTCAAAGCCCTTGTGCAAGCTATTAGAAAAGGATACTAAGTTCCTTTTTGATGATGATTGCTTGAAAAGTTTTGAGGAGTTGAAACAGAAGCTAATAACTGCACCTATAATAGTTGCTCCGAATTAGTCATTGCCTTTTGAGATCATGTGTGATGCAAGTGACTATGCAATAGGAGCTGTTCTTGGACAGAGGCGAGACCGAGTTTTTCATCCTATCTACTATGCCAGCAGGACATTAGTGGATGCTCAGGTAAATTATTCTACCACTGAGAAAGAAATGTTAGCTATTGTTTTTGCTTTTAAGAAGTTTAGAGTTTATCTGTTGGGAGTCAAAGTTGTAGTGCACACTGATCATGCTGCCATTAAATATTTGTTGAGAAAGAAAGAGTCCAAACCTAGATTGATTAGGTGGGTTTTATTACTTCAAGAGTTTGACTTGCATATAGTGGATAGGAAAGGAAGTGAAAACCTAGTAGCTGATCATCTTTCTAGGTTGGATCCTGAGCATGTTAGTGACGTGAATGATGGTTTTCCTGATGAATGCATTATGGCTGCTAATTTGCTACATGTACCTTGGTAGCATATAGCAAATTATATTGTTTGTGAAGTTTTACCTCATGATTTAAACTATTATCAAAAGAAGAAATTCTTGAGTGAAGTCAAGCTTTACATTTGGGATGAGCCTTATTTGTTCAAAAGATGTGTAGACGGAGTTCTTAGGAAGTGTGTTCCTGAGATTGAACAACATGGTATTTTGCTTGCATGCCATGCATCACCATTTGGGGGACATTTTAGTGGTCAAAAAACTGCTTTTAAAGTATTACAATCTGGTTTTTATTAGCCTACATTGTTTAAGGATTCTCATTTGTTTGTTTCTCACTGTGATGCTTGTCAAAAATCCAGTAATATTTCTAAAAGACATGAACTTCCTCAAACCGGTATCTTTGATGTTGAGTTGTTTGATTTGTGGGGAATTGATTTTATGGGTCCCTTTGTTTCTTCTAGAGGCCAACAATATATCTTAGTGGCAGTTGAATATGTGAGTAAGTGGGTTGAGGCGATAGCTTGCCAACACAATGATGCTCAAACAGTGGTGTGATTTATAAAGAAGAACATTTTTCTCATTTTGGAACCCCTAGAGCTATCATTAGTGATGGTGGAACTCATTTTAATAATTACTTGTTTAAATCTTTGCTGGAAAAATATGGAGTTCACCACAAAATGGCTTTAGCTTACCACCCTCAGATCAATGGCCTTTGTGAAGTATCTAATAGGGAAATCAAGAGAATTTTGGAAAAAAGAGTGAGTGTTAATAGGAAGGATTGGTCTGATAAGCTAGATGAAGCTTTATGGGCATATAGGACAACTTACAAAACACCAATTGGTATGTCTCCATATCAATTAGTTTTTGGTAAAGCTTGTCATTTACTTTTGGAACTTGAGTACAAAGCTTTTTGGGCCATAAAGAAGTTGAATTTGGATTATAAAGATGCTAGTGAAAAGAGGTTGTTGGACCTTAATGAACTTCATGAATTTCGATTGCAAGCTTATAAGAGTTCTAGGCTATATAAGGAAAAGGCAAAGATCTTGCATGATAGAAAGATTTTAAAAAGGGATTTGACACCTAGTGATTTAGTGTTATTGTATAACTCTCGTTTGAGGTTGTTTCCAGGAAAGCTTAAATCAAGGTGGTCTGGTCCTTTTAAGATTGTGTCTACCACTACCTTTGGTGCCATTGAAATTCAAGATGAGAAAAGTGGAGAAACATTTAAGGTAAATGGCCAACGCTTGAAGCATTACCTTAGTGGACTGGTGGATAGGATGAAGGCAAATGTGCAGCTCCAAGACTGCTCATAGAAGTGTCAAGATAGTCTGGCTAAAGACTTTAAACTTAGCGCTCCTTGGGAGGCAACCCAAGTTTTCTTCTTGTTTTTATGTTTGAATCTAAAGTTCTTTTTATTTTGGGTTCGATACTTTTCTCTCTTTATATGTTTTGTAGGTTGAAATGTGGATATTAAGGAGCAAGGGATTGGCAGGAAAAAGCAACACCAGACATGTTTACAGGGAGTCTCTAACCATGCTTTGAATTGTAATTTATTATTATATCTGGTTTCATTTGAGAGAGTATTTTAGTGAGCATTTAAGTGGGGGAAAAAAAAATAAAAATAAAAATTTCGCTATAGCGAGGAATCCCTCTCGCTATGGCGAGGTTGCTTGTCCTACTTCTGGTACACACACCAGAGAGTATCTCACTATGGCCAGGCTGTGGTGAGCCACAGTCTGCAACATTAAGTGTTCTCGCTACAGCGAGAAGATTACCTCGCCATAGCGAGCTCTCTGTGTTGCATTTTGGTACAAAGTCCAGAGAGATCTTCGCTGTAGCCTGGCTATGACGAGTGAATTGTTGCATAAATTCTTATGAAGTTTTCTCGCCATTATGAGATAACTCATTCGCTACAGCGAATGCAGCATTTCCATGGCTGAGTACAAAATTCAGAGAGATCCTCACTATAGCCTAGCTATAGCGAGATTCTTCAGCCACCAATAATTATCAAGTCTTCTCGCCATGGCGAGAAGAAATTTTGCTATTGCGATGAAGCAGCTCTGCTTTTGGTAATAATCCCAGAGAAGCCTTAGCTATTGCTTGGCAATGGCGAGGCTCTAGCTAAAAAAAAAAAATCGTAATAAAAATAACCCACTTTTTCCTTCTCCATTCCTTCGTTTCTTTCTCGCTACTGCGACGGAGCTCCTAAGCTTCTTCCATTCTTTCTTTTGCTGCATCTCGCGCCTTTTAAGCTTGCATTTCCCTCATCCATTGCATTCCTGGCATCAGGTAAATCGATTAACCCCTTTTCCCCTGAGTCGCTGGCTGTTTTCGCTGGATCTGGTCATCTTAGGGTTAAATTCGTTTTGCTTAGATTTGAGTATTTAGGGGTCATTTGGTTAGTTTTTCTAGATGGGTTTTGCTGGTCAACTGTTCTATGCAGAAAGATAGCTTTAATTTGGCTTTAACTCCGTTTAATTCTGGCTGTGCAGAAACCAGTTCGAACTCGCTGTAGCGAGTTCGAGAGTTTTTTCAGAAAATTGCATTTTTCTGTACCAGTTTGTTTAAAGTGCTTCTATATTCCTTGAACCCCAGTCCTTTGGATGCTTTTAGTCGTGTCTTCCCTTAGTATAAACATGCTACATTCATCTGATTTACTGATTCCATGATTTCCTTTGAATGCTGCCACTGATTTTTGTCTTTCTTTCTTGTTTAAATTTCAGAGCTATGGCTCCTGAAAAGCAAACTAAGACTGCTGAAGCCTCATCCTCAAAGCAGAAGAAGAAATCATATGATAAGGATCAGTTTGCATCAGTTAGAGCAGAATTCCGCTTTGAGCGACTTTTCTCTGATAGGGGGTTGTTGAGGACCGTTACTATGCACCCCATGTTTTGGACCTAACCTTCCCGGATTTTGAATGGCATAGGTTGCAAGGATTCACTAAAAAATCGATGCAATGGATCCCATTAATGATCCAAGAGCTATACGCCAATTTTGAGAATACTGAGGAGGAGGAGGACGAATACTATTGCCGTTCGGCTTGGGTGCACATCTACGAGAAAGTTTTCCAAGACTTTTATGAACTGCCTGATGTCCCAGAATGTGCATTCCAATCATACATGGAGAACCCTTAATCCATTCCTTGGGAAGAAGTTGGTGCGAACCCGCAAGAACTTGAATCCCCTTAAACCCACAACCGATCTGAAATATACACACTCCAAGAAAGCTAAATCAAGTCTGAACGATCCACTTGGAACCCTTGACACGAAGAGACAAGGACCCCGAGTGTTGGAAGATGCCACAAGGTTGATCAAGCCTTGATAAGTCTAAAAGTTCAATGAAGAACCCTAGAGAGCACTCCTCTCAATTCTGGGATTTCCAGAAAATATGATCTCTATTCATTCAAATCTGATTACAATAGGAGGCAGAGTATAATTATATAGTGTGCAAGTCAAATCTGCCTTCAATGCTCATAGAAAAGGAAAACTAGGGAAATTAATGGCAAATTTCCTAATTAATGACCTATGGAATCAGAATTATAAAGTCAAATTCTCTCAAAAACTAAAAAGGAAATAAATCCCCCTAAATAAGCTAATTTCGTCTAAATACATTATGGTTCTAGAAATAACCTTATTAAGCCTAAAATAGCTTTATTTAGCCCTAAATGAGCCCACCAATGGATGGTCCATGGTTCAAGCACTTCAATTTTTAATGTTTTGGCCCAATCTAGCCTCAGTAGCTCCATCTCCAGCCCATATGATGTTGAGGACGCCCACATTGAAAATGTCCATATCTTGCTTAACTTTTGTTGCTCATATTGCTATTTGCTTAGTCCAGGTCTCTTGAACAAGTCCACTTAAGGCTTCCCTCATTCTTTTAGCTTGTGCTCTTGTCATCGGGCCACTTGGAATTTGCAGAGGATGATTCCAAGCATTTGGGACAGCTTGCTCCCTTTGATGGATCGCATCATCCCCTCTCTCCTCAAAAGAATTCGTTCTCGAATCATCACCTACATCATAAGGAGATAGATCAGCAATATTAAAAGTAGCACTAACATTATACTCTCCTGGTAGATCTATCTTATAAGCATTGTCATTGATTTTCTGAAGGACTTGAAATGGTCCATCCCCTCTTGGAGCTAATTTAGATTTCCTTTGTGCCGGAAACCTCTCTTTTCTCATATGCACCCATACCCAATCACCAGGTTCAAAAGTGACACGCCTTCTGCCTTTGTTTGCCTTGGATGCATATTGCTCATTCTTCCTTTCAATCTGCAATTTAATCTTTTCATGAAGTTGCTTAACCACCTCAGCTTTCTTTTTGCCATCAAGGCTTATTCTCTCATTAATGGGCAATGGTAACAAATCCAAAGGAGTTAGTGGATTAAAACCATAAACAACTTCAAAAGGAGAATAATCAGTAGATGAATGCACACTTCTATTATATGCAAATTCAATGAATGACAAGCAATCCTCCCAATTTTTCAAATTCGTTTGGATAACAGTCCTAAGCAATTGAGTTAAGGTTCTGTTAACAATTTCAGTTTGACCATCAGTTTGTGGATGACAAGCTGTAGAAAATAATAACTTAGTTCCAAGCTTTCCCCACAAAACTCTCCAAAAATGACTCAAAAATTTTGCATCCCTATCTGAGACAATACTTTTAGGAACACCATGAAGCCTCACAATTTCTTTAAAGAACAAATCAGCAATATAAGTAGCATCATCAGTTTTATGGCATACAATAAAATGCGCCATTTTTGAAAATCTATCAACAACTACAAATATTGAATCCATCCCTCTTTTTGACCTAGGTAATCCCAAAATAAAATCCATTGAAATGTCTACCCAAGGTTCACTAGGTACAGGTAATGGAGTATACAGACCATGAGGTAAGACTCTAGACATAGCCCTTTTACATGTATGTGATGGAGATGAGCTAGGAGACTTTAAAGAGCTTGAACAAAATCAAGAACTTGAAAACAAAAGGGCTGGACGTAACTCTAAAAGATGGCCAGCTAAAGATCCATTGCAAGGTATGGGAGGCCCATGCACAAGATCAAGAGCCAAAGCTATGAAGGAGGCCTTGAATGGAGTGATCCAAAAACTAATGGACCTGGAGCCCATAGTCTTAGCTGAATATGAAGCCCAAAAGGAACAAAATGGCATGAAAATCATTTCATATCTACAAGATGCTAGCCCAAGCCTGAAAGGAGCCTAATTGAAGAAGCCCAACCATTTCCACAAAATCCTCTTAGTTTTAATTTGATTGTTTCTGTTTCAGATTTTTTAGCTTTATTAGGCACCATTCTTGGTGAATTTGTTCAGATTTAAATTTCTTTTATTTTCCCGCCAAACCTAAGAGTTATTTTGTATTTAGGGTTTTATTTTTTAAATGCCTATATAAGGCCCACTTGTACTCCAAGAAGAGGCAGATTGAATGAATTAGTTTCAGAATTATTTCTGACTTGTGAGGTTTCTCTTGTGGCCTTTGTGTACTGGAGAAAATCTTTGACTTATCAAAGGAGTGGTTTCCTTTGTGGCGTCCCGGATTAGGGTTCTAAGAGACGGGTTCTCTTAGGGTTCAATTCCATTGACCAACATCTCTTCTTCTTCTTCTTCTTTGTTTCTTTCTTTATTCTTTCTTGCTTGTTGTCCAGATCTGCCTATTTTCTTGTTCTTGTGTCGTATGCCAAAATTCGATCACTGATCCGTGTAATTTGGGGTTCCTAGAACGGGTTTCTACGGAGTCTCACATCAAGTGCTGAGGCCCAATTGGAGTAATGTGACAACTATTTAAAAGAGTTAATTAGTTTTGACTAGGATTCTTTTTGAATTTCGTTTTTTATTATTTTATTATTTTTTTAACTTGGTCAAAGAGTTTATCTTGGAGATTAAGTTAAGATTAGTATCCTAATCTAATTAGGATATATATTAGTATTATTTAAAATATTTCTAATTAGATTTTAGAGTTTTACTTTAATTAGGACTCTAGAAAAATTTTGCCTATAAAAGGCTTCCTATTGTACTCTATTTTACACATGAATGAATTTGAGTATTATTCAGTTATTTGTGAGGCTTTTGCTTCTTTGTGTTCTCTGAGAGTTCATGTGACTTATCAAAGGATTGGTCTTCCTTTGTGGCGTCTTGAGGCTAGGGTTCTAAGGGACAAGTTCTCTTAGGGTCTTACCTTTGACCAACAATCTTGTTTTCTAGCCGGTCTCAGGCAAAGTGTCATCTTGTTGAAGGTTCCTAGGACAAGGTTCCTAGAGGGTCTCTCATCAAATGGAGATTGCCATGATTAAGGCAAATGTGGAGGAAGACCGTGAAGCAACTATAGCCTGATTCATTGAGGGCTTATATCCTGAAATAGCTGCCCAAGTTAATTTATACAATTACCTGGATATGGAGGAGCTCTTACATAGAGCTATCAGGGTGGAAAAGCAACTAAGGACTCGACAAAAGCTAAAAGTGACATCTAGCTCGAGTTCTTGGAGGGATTCCAAAGTCTCCTTCAAGCCAAAGACTGATTTCAAGTCTAAGGAGGAAAGTAAGGTTAAACCCTTTCAGGTTAAGGGTAAAAGTGATTCAAAACCTTTATCATCTTCTAACCCAACTGCTTCTTCTTCTAAGGTTAGATGTTTTAAATGTAATGGTTTTGGTCACATTACTTCACAATGTCCTAACAAAAGAACTATGATTATTCTTGAGAATGGTGATGTGGTGCGAACCCACAAGGAATTGAATCCCCTTGAACCCACAACCGATCTGAAATATACACACCCCAAGAAAGCTAAATCAAGTTTGAACGATCCACTTGGAACCCTTGAACATGAAGAGACAAGGACCCCGAGTGTTGGAAGACGCCACAAGGTTGATCAAGCCTTGATAAGTCTACAAGTTCAATGAAGAACCCTAGAGAGCACTCCTCTCAATTCTGGGATTTCCAGAAAATATGATTTCTATTCATTCAAATCTGATTACAATGGGAGGCAGAATACAATTATATAGTGTGCAAGTCAAATCTGCCTTCAATGCTCATAGAAAAGGAAAACTAGGGAAATTAATGGCAAATTTCCTAATTAATGGCCTATGGAATCAGAATTATAAAAGTCAAATTCTCTAACAAACTAAAAAGGAAATAAATCCCCCTAAATAAGCTAATTTCGTCTAAATAATTAGGGTTCTAGAAATCAGCCTATTAAGCCCAAAATAGCATTATTTAGCCCTAAATGAGCCCACCAATGGATGGTCCATGGTTCAAGCACTTCAATTTATGATGTTATGGGCCAATCTAGCCTCAGCAGCTCCATCTTCAGCCCATATGATGTTGAGGACGCCCACATTGGAAATGTCCATATCTTGCTTGACTTTTGTTGCTCCAATTGCTATTTGCTTAGTCCAGGTCTCTTGAACAAGTCCACTTAAGGCTTCCCTCATTCTTTTAGCTCGTCCTCTTGTCATCGGGCCACTTGGAATTTGCAGAGGATCATTCCAAGCATTTGAGACAGCTTGCTCCCTTTGATGGATCGCATCATGATGTGACTAGTGCTAGTAGTGAGTCTGAGGAGGATGAGATGCCACCCCTAACTGATGACTCAGATTTAGAATTAACTGAAGCTGTAAATGGTGAAGCCCTTGTGGCTAGACGTGCTCTCAACATTCAACCAAAAGAAGATCTCGAGGTAGAGCAGCGTGAGCATATTTTTCATACTCGTTGCTTCATCCACAAGAAGGTCTGTAGTTTGATTATTGATGGTGGTAGCTGCACAAATGTAGCTAGTACTTTACTTGTGGAAAAGATGAACTTGCCTACTTTGAGGCACCCTACCCCTTATAAATTACAATGGCTTAATGATAGTGGGGAGGTAAAGGTAACAAAACAGGTGCTCATCTCTTTTTCTATTGGTAATTATCATGATGAGATTCTTTGTGATGTAGCACCTATGTATGCTGGTCACTTGTTACTTGGTAGGCCGTGGCAGTTTGACAGAAAGGTAAAACATGATGGATATAAAAATTATTACTCCTTTGTTTTTAATGGTAAGACCATTGTGTTGACCCCTCTGCGTCCTGTTCAAGCATATGAGGATCAGTTAAAAATCGAAAGAGAGTGTAAGAATAGAGAGCAAGAAAAGAAAGGTAAAGTGAGTGTGAGTATTGAGAATGAGAAGAAGCAACAGAAAGGTGAGTTGAGTAGAAAGAAAATTAGAGAAAAATATGAGGAAAAGAAAGTGAGTTTATTTTCGAGTAAAAGTGAGATCAAGAGAGCTCTATTTAGTGAAAATGCTTTCTTATTGCTTTATAAAGATGTTTATCTTACTATCAACGATCTTGATCACTCTTTGCCTGCTAGTGTTACATCTTTATTGCAGGAATTCTGTGACTTATTCCCAGAGGAAATACCTAATGGATTGCCCCCTTTAAGAGGCATTGAGCATCGCATAGACTTTATCCCAGGAGCATCTATTCCCAATAGACCTGCTTATCGAGCAAATCCAGATGAGACTAAGGAAATACAACATCAAGTGGAAGAGCTCATGAAGAAAGGCTTTGTTCGTGAAAGTCTAAGTCCATGTGCTGTGCCGGTGATTCTTGTGCCCAAAAAGGATGGCAAGTGGCGGATGTGTGTAGATTGTCGTGCCATCAACAAAATAACGGTAAAATATCGCTATCCTATCCCTAGGTTAGATGATATGCTTGACGAGTTGCATGGTGCATGTGTTTTCTCTAAAATTGATCTTAGAAGTGGTTATCATCAGATTAGAATGAAAGAAGGTGATGAATGGAAAACTGCTTTTAAGACCAAGTTTGGGTTATATGAATGGTTAGTTATGCCGTTTGGCTTGACTAACGCACCTAGCACTTTCATGAGTTTAATGAACCATGTCTTTAGATCTTTCATTGGTAGATTTGTTGTGGTTTACTTTGATGACATTTTGATTTACTCTAAAAGTCTAGAAGAGCATGTGAATCATTTGCATGATGTGTTTGTTGTGCTTAGAGAGAATAAACTCTTTGCCAATTTAGAGAAGTGCTCTTTTTGTTTGGATTCTGTGGTTTTTCTTGGATTTGTTGTAGGAGCTCGTGGCATACAAGTGGACGAGGAGAAGGTCAAAGCAATCCGAGAGTGGCCAACTCCAAAGAATGCGAGTGAAGTAAGGAGCTTCCATGGATTGGCGAGCTTTTATAGGAGATTTGTTAAGGACTTCTCTACTCTTGCTGCCCCTTTAAATGATTTGGTAAGAAAGAATGTGGTATTCAAGTGGGGTGAAGCACAAGAGCGTGCTTTTAACATACTAAAGGACAAACTAACTAAAGCCCCTGTACTTGTATTGCCTGATTTTACTAAGGTTTTTGAAATTGAGTGTGACGCTTCTGGTATAGGCATAGGTGGTGTGTTGATGCGAGATTCCAAACCTATTGCATATTTCAGTGAGAAATTAAGTGGCCCTGCTTTAAATTATTCTACATATGATAAAGAGTTGTATGCCTTGAAACGAACTTTAGAAACTTGGCAACATTATTTATGGCCTAAAGAGTTTATTATCCATTCTGATCATGAAAGTCTTAAGTTTCTTAAGTCCCAGGGTAAAGTGAACAAAAGGCATGCAAGTTGGCTTGAATTTATTGAAACCTTCCCTTATGTGATTAAACATAAGCAGGGAAAGGAAAATGTTGTAGCGGATGCATTATCTAGGCGTTACACTTTGATTACTTCCATGCACGCTAGATTGATAGGATTTGAGATGTTAAAAGGCATGTATGAGTCTGATTCTGATTTTGCTGATATTTGGAAATCTTGTGAAATGCATGGTGCTAATGACTATTACAGGTTTGATGGGTTCCTTTTCAAAAAGGACAAGTTATGTGTTCCATTCGTGAGCTTCTTGTTAAGGAAACTCATGGCGGGGGATTGATGGGTCATTTTGGTGCCGAAAAGACTTTGGCTCTTTTGAATGAGCATTTTTATTGGCCTGGTATGAGAAAGGATGTGGTTGCTGTTTGTTCTAGATGTATTACTTGTAAGCATGCTAAGTCTAGAATTCAATCACATGGCTTATATTCCCCCTTACCAGTTCCTTCTCACCCATGGACTGATATTTCTATGGACTTTGTCTTGGGTTTACCTAAATCTTCCACTGGGAAAGATAGTGTCTTTGTTGTTGTGGATAGGTTTAGTAAAATGGCACATTTTATTGCTTGTTCCAAAACTAATGATGCTGTGTATCTGGCAGAATTGTTTTTCAAGGAGATTGTTAGGTTGCATGGTGTGCCAAAAACTATTGTTAGTGATAGAGATGTAAAATTCTTGAGTTATTTCTGGAAAACGTTGTGGAATAAACTTGGCACTAAGCTTTTGTTTTCTACTATAGCACACCCACAAACTGATGGGCAGACCGAGGTTGTTAATAGAACTCTCTCTACTTTATTAAGAGCTATCATTCAAAAGAATCTTAAGAATTGGGAGAAGTGTTTGCCCCATGTCGAATTTGCTTATAATCGTGCTGTTCATACTGCTACAAAATTCTTTCCTTTTGAAATTGTTTATGGCTTTAATCCTTTAACGCCGTTAGATTTGCTTCCTTTCCCTTCACATGAGTTTACTAACCTTGATGGTGCTAGGAAGGCTAAGTTTGTGCAGGATTTGCATAAGAAGGTGAAAGCCAATATTGAAAGAAGGAATGAGCAAATTGTTAGCCAAGTTAATAAGGGTAGAAGGCGTGTGGTGTTTAAACCTAGCGATTGGGTGTGGGTTCACTTGCGAAAAGAACGTTTCCCAGAACAAAGAAAGTCAAAACTCCAACCTAGAGGAGATGGTCCCTTTCAAGTTCTTAAAAGGATTAATGATAATGCTTATAAAATTGACTTACCTAGTTCTTATGGAAATATTAGTACTACTTTTAATGTAGCTGATCTCTCTTCCTTTGATATTGCAAATTCGAGGACGAATCCTTTTCAAGAGGGGGGGAATGATGCAATAGCAAAGTTTCAAGCCCAAGGACATGATTTGCAAATTAAAGTCCAAGAGTTCAAGTCAAATGTGTCTAAAGATCCATTGCAAGGCATAGGAGGCCCAATAACAAGAGCTAGGGCCAAAGCAATGAAAGAAGCCTTCAATTGTTTAATTCATAAACTTCATAACTTAGAGCCCATTCATTTAAGTCAAGAGAAGGCCCAAGAAGATGTAAAGGGTGTGATCATGCTAACCATTCTACAAGAGGAGTGCCAAGGCCCAATTGGAGTCCAATTACAAGAGATTAAGAATCATGTGACAACCATGTGATTTTTAATGAAGCATGAGCATCCCATGTGACAAATTAAAGAAGCTGATTAGTTTTGATTAGGATTCCTTTTGAAATTTCGTTTTTTATTATTTTATTATTTTTTTGAACTTGGTCAAAGAGCTTATCTTGGAGATCAAGTTAAAAATTAGTATCCTAATCTAATTAGGATATATTAGGTATTATTTAAAATATTTTTAATCAGGTTTTAGAGTTTTACTTTAATTAGGACTCTAAAAAATTTTGCCTATAAAAGGCTTTCTATTGTACTCTATTTTGCACATGAATGAATGAATGAATTTGAGTATTATTCAATACTTTGTGAGGCTTTTGCTTCTTTGTGTTCTCTGAGAGTTCACGTGACTTATCAAAGGATTGGTCTTCCTTTGTGGCATCTTGAGGCTAGGGTTCTAAGAGACAAGTTCTCTTAGGGTCTTTCCTTTGACCAATATTCTTGTATTTTAGTCGGTCTCGGGCAAAGTGTCATCTTGTTGAAGGTTCTTAGGACAAGGTTCCTAGAGGGTCTCTCATCAGAAGGTATTAGCAACATTAGTGCAGCTCCCATTATTTATGATAAGGCTACATACCTTGTTATTAACAAAATGCCTAGTGTGAAAGATATGCTCTCATTGTTCTTTTTCAAGGTCCTCTTAAGGTTGAATGCTAAGAGCATGCCTTGACACTAAAGCCTTACCAATCACAACTTCAGCTACCTCCATATCAGATTTATCACCTCCATTGGAGCTTAACTCAGCTTCCACATCTTCATCACCACTGCTTTCACTAGTAACAACACCATTCTCAAGCAAAATCATAGTCCTTTTATTTGGACATTATGAAGCAATGTGACCAAAACTTTGGCATTTAAAGCATTTAATTTTAGAAAAACTACAAGAAGATGTAGGTTCAGATTTATCTTTAAAAGTAGGTGTTTGCATCTTCTACTTATTATCTTCTTTAGGCTTGGTCTCTCCCTTAAACTTAAAAAAGGACTTGAAGTCTTTGTTGGAACTAGCATGTGATTTCAATTTCTATTTTGCCTTAAAATGCTTCTCCACCTTAATAGCTTTATGCAACTACTCCTCCATGTCAAAGTAGTTCTGCGATTCAACTTTTGTAGCAATTTCAGGATCTAAGCCACTGAGAAATCTTACCATTGTTACTTCTGAATCTTCCTCAATGTCAACTTTGATCATGGAAATTTGCATTTGCTAAAAATATTCTTCCATACTCTATATCCTTGTTTGATTTTATGGAGCCTCTTGTGCACATCCCTATAGTAATGGGTAGGGACAAATCTCTTCCTTATAAAAGCCTTCATTTCTGGCCAAGATCGAATTGGACCCTCTCCAGAATGTCTCCTACTAGTGGTTAATTGATCCTACTATAGGCTTGCATAATCATATACTCCAAATGATACAATACTAGTACCCATTGGAGCATAACAAGTTCGAGAAGCCCTCGTCCATAAAAAAATCCAAACATTCAAAAGTGCATGATTCAAATCCAAATGGCTCATGAAGGGATGGCCCATGCTCAAGAGGCCCAAAATATATTAGTATATGTCCAAGAACTTCAAAGAGCTTAAGATAATCTCTATGTTGGACTTTGGCCTAAGTTTAGAGCCCAAGATTTATACTTGATACTTCAAAGAGCTCAAGATAATCTCTACGTTGGACATCGGCCCAAGTTTAGAGCTTAAGATTCATATTTGACTAATATCTCTTTAAAGATACAAAAGTGGAAGTCTAAGTGGAAGCCCAATGTCCTAAGAAGATCCATGGAGCAACTAGAGTCAATATCCAACATGTTGAAGGCCTAATGTAGTAATACACATACAAGAGGAGTGCTAAGACCCAATTGGAGTCCAATTGCAAGAGATTAATAATCATGTGTCAATCATGTGATTTTTAATAAAGTATGAGCACCCCATGTAACTACTTAAAGAAGCTGATTAAGTTGGGCTAGGATTCTTTTTTAATTTCATTTTTTATTATTTTACTATTTTTTTAGACTTGATCAAAGAGCTTATGATACAATATCAATAGGCATGTCTATTGGAGCACTACAAGTTCGAAAAGCCTTCATCTACCAAGAATCCCAAATCATTCAAAAGAGCATAATTCAAGTCCAAATGGCTCATGAAGGGATGGCTTATGCTCAAAAGGCCCAAATTATGCATTATGTCCAAAAATTTCAAAGAACTCAAGAAAATATCTATGTTGGACGTTGGCCCAAGTTTAGAGCCCAAGATCCATATTTGATCAATTCAAAACATGCTGAATTAGATTTTGGACATGATATTTCTTTAAAGATGCAAAAGTGGAAGTCCAAGTGGAAGCCCAATGCTCTAAGAAGGGCCATGGAGCAACTAAAGTCAATATCCAATGTGTTGAAGGCCCAATGTAGTTATACACACACAAGAGATGCCAAGGCCCAATTGGAGTCCAATTGCAAGAGATTAAGAATCATGTGACAACCATGTGATTTTTAATGAAGCATGAGCATCTCATGTGACAACTTAAGAAGCTGATTAGTTTTAATTAGGATTCCTTTTTGAAATTTCATTTTTTATTATTTTAGTATTTTTTTTGAACTTGGTCAAAGAGCTTATCTTGGAGATCAAGTTAAGATTAGTATCCTAATCTAATTAAGATATATATTAGGTATTATTTAAAATATTTTTAATCAGGTTTTAGAGTTTTACTTTAATTAGGACTCTAGAAAATTTTGCCTATAAAAGGCTTCCTATTGTACTCTATTTTACACATGAATGAATTTGAGTATTATTCAGTTATTTGTGAGGCTTTTGCTTCTTTGTGTTCTCTGAGAGTTCACGTGACTTATCAAAGGATTGGTCTTCCTTTGTGGCGTCTTGAGGCTAGGGTTCTAAGGGACAAGTTCTCTTAGGGTCTTACCTTTGACCAACAATCTTGTTTTCTAGCCGGTCTCAGGCAAACTGTCATCTTGTTGAAGGTTCCTAGGACAAGGTTTCTAGAGGGTCTCTCATCAGCTTATTTAGGAGATTAAGTTAAAATTAGTATCCTAATCTTGTTCCTTGATTTTAGGCACCATTTAAAATATTTTCTAATTAGATTTTAGTGTTTTACTTTTATTAGGGTTTTATTCTTTTAGAAAATTTGCATATAAAAGGCTTTCTATTGTACTCTATTTGAAGATTATGAAAGAATTTGAGTATTATTCAATATTTTGTGAGGTCTTTGCTTCTTTGTGTTCTCTAAAAGTTCACGTGACTTATCAAAAGATTGGTCTTCCTTTATGGTGTCTTGAGGTTAGCGTTCTAAGAGACAAGTTCTCTTAGAGTCTTTCTTTTAACCAATATTCTTGTTTTCTAACCGGTTCCAGGCAAAGTGTTAACTTGTTGAAGGTTCATAGGACAAGGTTCCTAGAGGATCTTGCATCACCAAAGCAGCTAATTTCAATTTACTTTCCTTTGAAAAAGATTGGCAGTCAAATACAAACTCAACTTTTCTTTCCCATTCAAGATATACATTAGGATCAACTTTCCCTTGAAAGGAAGAGATTTTTATCTTGATGTTACTAAAGGCATCTTTCTTTCGAGGGGGAGCTCTCCTAACTAATGCAATAGCACCAAGAGACCTTGTTGAGCATAGAAGTGGACTTGATGAAGGATATGGTGCTAAGTTTCAAGCCCAAGGACATGATTTGCAAATTAAAACCAATGAGTTCAAGTCAAATGTGCCTAAAGATCCATTGCAAGGCATAGGAGGCCCAATAACAAAAGCTAGAGCCAAAGCAATGAAAGAAGCCTTTAATTATTTGATTCATAAGTTTTATAACTTAGAGCCCATTTATTTGAGTCAAGAGAAGGCCCAAAAAGATGTAAAAGAGGTGATAATGCTAACCATTCTACAAGAGGAATGCCAAGGCCCAATTGGAGTCCATTTGCAGGAGATTAAGAATCATGTGTCAACTATGTGATTCTTAATGAAGTATGAGCATCCTATGTGACTATTTAAAGGAGCTTATTAGTTTTGGCTAGAATTCTTTATGAATTTTGTTATTTATTTATTTTATTATTTTTAGGACTTGGTCAAAGATTATATCTTTGAGATTAAGTTAAAATTAGTATCCTAATCTTATTCCTTAATTTAAGCACTATTTAAAATATTTCTAATCAGATTTTAGAGTTTAACTTTTATTAGGATTTTAGACTTTAGAAATTTTTGCCTATAAAGGCTTCCTATTGTACTCTATTTTAGATCATAAATGAATTTGAGTATTATTCAATACTTTGAGAGGTCTTTACTTCTTTGTGTTCTCTAAAAGTTCACGTGACTTATTAAAGGATTGGTCTTCTTTTGTGGCATCTTGAGGCTAGGGTTTTAAGAGACGAGTTCTCTTAGGGTCTTTCCTTTAACCAATATTTTTTGTTTTCTAGCTAGTCCTGGGCAAAGTGTCAGCTTATTGAAGGTTCCTAGGACAAGGTTCCTAGAGGGTCTCTCATCATTAACTCTTTCATGTTGGCTTTCCGCCTCAAAATTAGATTCATCTCCTCTTAGAACAACGTTTTTACCATGCCTTGCCTTGCCTTGCTTTTGGAAGAAGAATCCATTTGATCCAACCTAGTATTTAGCCTCTTGAATTGTTCTTGAAT
This sequence comes from Erythrophleum fordii, assembly GCA_032878935.1. NCBI lineage: Eukaryota > Viridiplantae > Streptophyta > Magnoliopsida > Fabales > Fabaceae > Erythrophleum > Erythrophleum fordii. Next base: position 21,192,236 of record JAVQMF010000055.1, read on the forward strand.
AGATTTGATGAACAATTTAAGGTCAACTTGGTTATCTTCACTTTCAGACATGATTGGCACCTGAAATGTTAATGAATAGCAAGAAAAAGGACCTAACTACTCCCACACATGTTTCACTCTAAATGATGCAAATTCACTTGTGTTTCACACTTGTAATGGCTTTTACAATGATGAAAATACTCTTGCCTTTTTCCTCTCAACTTGCTTCCTATAGTGTATTGAATTAAATCTAACAAATCAAAAGAAGCAACAACTGAAGTGGCAATCTCAAATTATAATCCAAGATGCAAAGTTCTCAAAGAGACAACAAAAGTCTAACATTTTAAAGAAAAATCATAGGTGCAACCAATAGACAATACAGTAAGTGACTAGGAAAAGAAATAAAAACAATGAATTTATGGAACAAATGGTGTGTGGCAGATTATAGGAGATCAAATGGTTAAATGATTAATCAAGAGGAAAGGATGGAAAGAAAATTGGAATCTGAAATCAATAATAAAGCAATCAGAAATTTGAAATTTAGAACAAGGTGAATGAATGCAAATTTCCTTTTATGAATTATGCATAATATGACTTTTAATGACCAGATCAACTCAAGGAATTAGAAATGGAAATTCCAAGAATAGAGGATCTTCAGCAATTGCAATTCAAGTCAACAATTCAAAATTTACAATTTCCAACACAACTTTTCTATTTCACAGATTCTGACTTTTTTTTTGGTAACTTTTCCTTCTTTTCTTTTCTTTTCCTTTTTTTTTACTGTAATATACTCTTTTTTTTTTTAATCTCAAAGGTGCTGAAATTTGTAAACAGAACACAATATTTCTGAAGGGTCAGAATAACATGCATGAAAGAAAAAGCTATAACTTGCTCTAGAAAAATCGAATTGATGTGATTCCAAAACGAGCAGAAAGAAGAGGTTTTGAGACACAAGAAAGACCTATTACATGTCCAAAAACACGAAGGGAAATGTAAGAAATAGCCACACATAAAATGATGACAAACAGACACCAATCAAACAAAATAAGAGAAAAGAATAAGGAAAAAGTGGATAAAACCAACCTCAACCAATGCTCTGATACCAAATGATGTGAGACCCTGTAGAAACCCATTCTAGGAACCCCAAATGACACGAATCAGTGATCAGAATTTGGCTGCAACACAAGAACAAGAAAATACTTAGATCCAAATAACAAGTAACGAAGAACAAAGAAAGGAACGAAGAAGAAGAAGAAGAAGAGATGTTGGTCAATGGAATTGAACCCTAAGAGAACCCGTCTCTTAGAACCCTAATCTGGGATGCCACAAAGGAAACCACTCCTTTGATAAGTCGAAGATTTTCTCCAACACACAAAGGCCACAAGAGAAACCTCATAAGTCAGAAATGATTCTAAAAAAGATAATTCATTCAATCTGTCAATTCTTGGAGTACCAGTGGGCCTTATATAGGCATTTGAAAAATAAAACCATAAACACAGAATAAATCCTAGATGGTGCCTTTTACATGGCGAGAAAATAAAAGAAATTTAAGTTTGGACAAATTCACCAAGAATGACGCCTAATAAACTAAAAATCTGAAACAAAAACAATCAAATTAAAACAAAATAAAACTAAGAGAATTTTGTGGAAAATGGTTTGGCTCCCTCAATTAGGCTTCCTTTGGGCTTAGGCTAGCACCTTGTAAATATGAAATAATCTTCATGCCATTTTGTTCCTTTTGGGCTTCACATTCAACTAAGAATATTGGCTCCAAGACCATTGGCTTTTGGATCATTCTATTTAAGGCCTCCTTCATAGCTTTGGCTCTTGATCTTGTCATTGGGCCTCCCATATCTTATAATGGGTCTTTAGTTAGCCATCCTTTAGAGTCATGTCCAACCCTTTTGTTTCCAAGCTCTTGATTTTGTTCAACCTCTTTCAAGTCTCCTAGCTCACCTGCATCACAATGGAGGTGATAAATCTGATGTGGAGGTAGCTGAGGCTGTGATTGGTGAGGCTCTAGTGTTAAGGCATGTTCTTAGCATTCAACCTAAAGAGGAGCTTGAAAAAGAACAACGAGAGCATATCTTTCGTATTAGGTGTTTTGTTAACAAGGTATGAAGTCTTTTCATTAATAATGGGAGCTGCACTAATGTTGTTAGTACCTTTTAAGTTGAAAAGCAAGGTTTGCCAACTAGAAAACACCTCATTCCTTATAATTTGTTGTGGTTCAATGATAATGGGGATGTTAAAGTTACTAAACAGGTTGTTGTAGCATTATCCATAGGAAGTTACCATGATGAGGTTTTGTGTGATATAGCTCCTATGTATGCTGGACACTTGTTATTGGGTAGACCTTGGCAATTTGATAGGAAAGTTAAGTATGATGGTATTCTCTTGAGTTTAATAAGAAAACCATTATACTAACACCTTTTAGTGTAACACCCCAAAATTAATTAAGGTGTTAATCATGGATTTAGATTAATTAGGAATAGTTAATATGGGATAATCGGGCAAGTTAAGTGAATGGGGATTTTAGAGAGATCAATTATTAATGTGGGTTTGAGAATTAATTAGGATAGAAATTTTATCTAGGCCCAAATTAATAAATCATGATAAGAGGCTAATGGAGGCCCAATGAGTTAGGTACGGACCCAATCCAATTTAATGTGATAGAGGCCCAAGATCCACCTTGCATAAGCTCTTATAAGTGGCCCAATAAACCTTGTGCAGATCCAAGACCATGGAGTCCTTAAAACTAAGTCTGGCCCAATAAAATTCTGCAACCCAACACCTTAAAAACTGGCCCAACAAAACTAAAATTTGAAGCCCATTTGGAGTTGGACCTTGGAACATCCCATGACCTATATTTGACCTAACTTAACCCAACTAAAACCCTAAAAATTGACCAGCCACCTCCCCCATTCTGCAAAACACAAGACACCAAAGAAAATTCGGAGGTGTGAAGGAGAGGCTAGGGTTTTTGGCAACGTTCCACATTTTCTCACATTTAGAGCCAGATTCAGCCAAGGTAATAGTTATACAACTTAATCCCCTCATCTTTCTCTTTAATTTGGCCCAATTAGTTTTTCATTTGGAGCATTTTCACCATACCCAAAAATCTAAAGTGTGGTTGTTTGAGGATTTTCTTGGTGAAATTCGTAGGGGTGAAACCGAGGGGAATTACTCGTGGCTAAGGGTAAATTGGTCGCGGCGAACATCCTGAAATCCTTTTATTAATTAAGAAACCTTAGTTTTTCATATGGTAATCTCAAGGGAGAATTTAGAGATATTGGGATGAGTTATAATTGATGAGTAATATAATTAAAGGCTTATGGATAAACGTTTATTCCCCTTATGAACATAAGTGTTTGTAGTTGTATGATTGATAACTCTAAGGTTCAAATTTTCTTGCATTTTCATAACCTATGATTAATAATCACGTAATTAACTTTAATTACAATGTTTAGAAATTAGGGTTGTCACACTTAGAGGCATATGAAGATTAAAAGCGAATTACTTAAGAATGCAAGCTAAGAGAGAAAGAAAAAAAAGAAAGTGAGATGGAGAGAAATGGAAAGAGAGCTACTGAAAAGAAAAGTCAAGAGAGTGACAAAAAGAAAGTAACACTATTTTCTAGTAGATGAGAGATTAAGAGGGCTTTATGTAGTGAGACATCTTTTGTACTCTTGTATAAGGATGTTTATCTAACCCTTAGTGACCTTGATGAATCTCTTCCTTCTAGTGTTTTGAGTTTGTTGGAACACAGGATTGACTTTATTCCTAGAGCATCTCTTCTTATCCAACCTGCTTATAGGGCAAATCCAGAAAAGACTAAGGAAATTCAAAGGCAAGTAGAGGAACTCATAAAAAAAGGGTTTCTAAGAGAAAGCCTTTTATCCATATGCTGTTCCAGTTATACTTGTGCCCAAGAAGGATGGCAAATTGAGGATGTGTGTGGACTGCTGAGCAATCAATAAAATTACAGTTAAGTATAGATATCCCATTCCTAGACTTGATGACATGCTTGATAAGTTGCATGGTGCTTGCTTGTTTTCAAAAATAGATCTTAGGAGTGGTTATCATCAAATTAGGATGAAAGAGGGTGATGAGTGGAAGATTGCATTTAAAACTAAGTTTGGTTTGTATGGATGGCTTGTTATGCCTTTTGGCTTAACTAATGCTCCTAGTACATTCATGAACTTAATGAATCATGTGTTTCACCCTTACATAGGAAAGTTTGTTGTTATGTATTTTGATGAAATTCTTGTGTTTTCTAAAAGTCTAGAAGAGCATGTTAAGCATTTTGTGTTTGTTATTTTGAGAGAAAATAAACTCTTTGCAAATTTAGAGAATTGTTCTTTCTGCTTGGATTATGTTGTTTTCCTTAGTTTTGTTGTAGGTACTGATGGCCTCTAAGTGGATGAAGAGAAGGTGAGGGCAATTTAGAAGTGGCCAACACCTAAGAATGCTAGTGAGGTGAGGAGTTTCCACAGACTTGCAAGTTTCTATCGACATTTTGTAAAGGACTTCTTAACCCTTGCTACACCTCTAAATGAGCTGGTAAAGAAAAATATTATCTTTAAATAGGGTGAGGCATAAGAGGTGGCTTTTAACACTTTGAAAGATAAATTGACCAATGCCCCTCTACTTATTCTTCCTGATTTCTCTAAAGTTTTTGAAGTTGAATGTGATGCCTCTGGAATTGGTATTGGTGCTGTTTTGATGCAAGAGTCTAGGCCTATTAGTTTACTTTAGTGAGAAGCTTAGTGGTGTTTATTTGAATTATTCAACTTACGATAAGGAATTGTATGCTTTAAAAAGAACCTTGGAACATTGGCAACATTATTTATGGTCTAAGGAATTTGTTTTGCATTCTGATCATAAGAGTCTTCAATACCTAAAGACCTAAGATAAGTTGAATAAGAGGCATGCTGTGTAGCTTGAATTCATTGAGTCATTTTCCTTATGTGCTTAAACATAAAAAAGGGAAAGAGAATGTTGTGGCTGATGCTTTGTCTAGGAGGTATAGTCTCATTACATCTATGCAAGCTAGGTTAATTGGTTTTGAATCTTTCAAAAGCATGTATGAATGTGATACTGACTTTACTGAAATTTGGAAATTATGTGAAAAACTATGGTGTTGATGATTTCTTTAGATTTGATGGTTTCTTGTTTAAAGGGAATAAATTGTGTGTGCTTGTTTATTTTATGCGTGAGTTTTTGGTTAAAGAATCTCTTGGGGGTGGTTTGATGGGGCACTTTGGAATAGAAAAGATTTTATTCATGTTGAAAGAACATTTTTATTGGCCTCATATGCATAGGGATGTGATTGTTATGTGTAAAAGGTGTATGCAAGCACGCTAAATCTAAAGTGCAACCAAATCTAGTGGAAATAATAGCATATTTGTTGTTGTTGATTTATTTAGTAAAATGGCTCATTTCATTGCTTGCTCAAGAACAAAATATGCTGTCCATATGTCTGATTTTGTTTTTCAAGGAGATTGTTAGATTGCATAGTTTGTCCCAATCTATTGTGAGCGACCATGATGTTAAATTTGTTAGTCACTTTTGGAAAACTTTGTGGGCTAAGCTGGGTACAAAGCTTGTGTTTTCTATGGTTGCACATCCTCAAATGGATGGACAAATCGAAGTAGTGAATTGAACACTTTCTTTCTTACTGTGTGTTGTAATTCAAAAAAATTTAAAGAATTAGGAAAGATGTTTGCCTCACAATGAGTTTTCATATAATCGTGCCTTACATTCTACAACTGATTTTTCTCCCTTTGAGATTGTATATGGTTTTAATCCTTTGACTCCCTTGGATTTACTTCCTTTGCCTTGTAATGAGTTTGCTAACCTTGATGGTGCAAAGAAAGCTAAGTTTGTGCAGGATCTTCATGCTAAGGTTAAGGCAAACATTAAGTGCAAGAATGAGCAATATGCTCAACATGCTAATAAAGGCCGAAGGAAGGTTATCTTTGAACCAGGAGATTAGGTGTGGGTTCATTTGAGGAAAGAAAGATTTCCTAAACAAAGGAAGTCCAAATTACACCCAAGAGGCGATGGTCCTTTCCAAGTCTTGGAAAGAATACATGATAATGCATATAAAATTAATTTACCTAGTTCTTATGGGAATGTAAGCACAACTTTCAATGTGGCTAATCTTTCTTTTTTTGATATTGCATATTCGAGGACAAATCCTTTTCAGGAGGGAGGGAATGATAAAGGTGAGGTAGGAGACTTGAAAGAGCTTGAACAAAATCAAGAACTTGGAAACAAAAGGGTTGAATGTGACTCTAAAAGATGGCCAACTAAAGACCCATTACAAGGTATGGGAGGCTCAATGACAAGATCAAGAGCCAAAATTATAAAGGAGGCCTTGAATGGAGTGATTCAAAAACTAATGGACTTGGAGCTCATAGTCTTAGCTGAATGTGAAGCCTAAAAGGAACAAAATGGCATGAAAATTATTTCATATCTATAAGGTGCGAGCCCAAGCCCAAAAGGAGCCTAATTGAAGGAGCCCGACCATTTTCCTCTAAATTCTCTTAGTTTTATTTTGTTTTAATTTGATTATTTTTGTTTTAGATTTTTAGCTTTATTAGGTGCCATTCTTGTTGAATTTGTCCAAACTTAAATTTCTTTTATTTTCCTGCCATATAAAAGGCACCACTTAGGAGTTATTCTGTGTTTAGGGTTTTATTTTTCAAATGCCTATTAAGGCCCACTTGTACTCCAAGAATTAGCAGATTGAATGAATTATCTTTTTTAGAATTATTTCTCACTTGTGAGGTTTCTCTTATGGCCTTTGTGTGCTAGGGAAAATCTTTGACTTATCAAAGGAGTAGTTTCCTTTGTGGTTTTCTTAAGGTTGATTCTATTGACCAAATCTCTTCTTCTTCTTCTTCTTCTTCTTCTTCTTCTTCTTCTTCTTTATTCTTCATTGCTTGTTGTCTAGGTCTGTGCATTTGCTTGTTTTTGTGTTGTAGCCAAATTTCGATTAGTGATCCGTGTCATTTGGGGTTCCTAGAACTGGTTTCTATAAGGTCTCACATGTGACAACTCTATTAGTGCAAAAATCACACTTCTTTAAATTGCCAAATAATTTTTCTTTTCTTAGAACTTCTAGGACTTATCTTAAGTGATTTACATGCTCATGCAAAGTCCTATTATACACAAGACTATCATCAAAGTAAACTACCACAAACTTGCCTATGAAAGCACACAATACATGATTCATTAACCTCATAAATGTGCTAGGTGCATTAGTGAGACCAAAAGGCATAACTAACCATTCATAAAGTCAATGTTTTAAATGCAATTTTCCATTCATCTTCTTCTTTCATTCTAATTTGATAGCAGCCACTTTTTAAATCAATTTTAGAAAAAATAGTGGAGCCATTTAATTCATCAAGCATATAATCTAACCTAGGGATAGGATGATGATATCTCATTGTTATATTATTGATGGCTCTATAATTAACACATATCTTCCATGTGGCATCCTTTTTAGGCACACGCAACACTAGTATCGCACACAGGCTTAGGCTCTCTCCCTTACATATCCTTTATCTAAAAGCTCTTGTACTTGTCTTTGAATTTCCTTAGTCTCTTTAGGGTTGGTATGGTATACTGGGCAGTTTGGTAAAGGTGCTCCAGGTATAAAATCAATTTGATGTTCTATCCCTCTAATTGGTGGCAATCCGGGTGGTATTTCTTCGAAAAAGACATCTTTATATTCCTGCAATAGAGACTTAACAACACTAGGCAAAGTAGAGGTTAAGTCGTTAGTGTTTAACATAGCTTTTTTATAGATAAATATTATGAGGTTTTGTTGAGAAAACAAAGCTTGATTGATTTCACTCCTTCTTGCCACTAATAAATTTTTCTCTCTTTCTCTCTCTTTTTCTTTCTTGCCTTTAGATTTTTCTTTCTTTTCAGATGCAAGACCCTCTAAGAACCTTGTCAGGAACCCTTGACAAGATGACACTTTGCTCAGGACCAGCTAAAAAACAAGAATGTTGGTCAAAGGAAAAACCCTAAGAGAACTTGTCTTTTAAAACCCTAACCTCAATATGCCACAAAGGAAGACTAATCCTTTGATAAATCACGTGAACTCTTAGAGAACACAAAGAAGCAAAGGCCTCATAAAGTATTGAATAATACTGAAATTCATTCATGATCTCCCTAAAATAGAGTACAATAGAAAGCCTTTTATAGGCAAAGTTTCTAAAAGGCTAAAATCTTAATAAAAGTAAAACACTACAATTTAATTAAAAAAATATTTTAAATGGTGCCAAAAATCAAGGAACAAGATTAGGATACTAATTTTAACTTAATCTCCTAGATAAGCTCTTTAACCAAGTCCAAAATAATAATAAAATAATAACAAACGAAATTAAAAAAGAATCCTAGCCCAACCCAATTAGCTTCTTTAAGTAGTCACATGGGGTGCTCATACTTCATTAAAAATCATATAGTTGACACATGATTCTCAATCTCTTGTAATTAGACCCTAATTGGGCCTTGGCACTCCTTTTGTATGTACATAACTGCATTGGGCCTTCAACATGTTAGATATTGACTCTATTTACTCCATAGACTTTCTTAGGACCTTAGGCTTCCACTTAAACTTTTGTATCTTTAAAGAGATCTCATGTCCAAAGTTCAATTTAACTCTAAGATCAGCATCTTTTATGAATTGAGTGATGTCTAGCATGTTTTGAATTAATGAAATATGGATCTTAGGCTCTAAACTTGGGTTGACATCTAACATAGAGATTATCTTGAGCTTTTTGAAGTTTATAGACATATGTTAGCACAATTTGGGCCTCTTGAGCATAGGCCATCCTTTCATTTTGGATCTGAATCATGTGCTTTTGAATGATTTGGCTTTCTTGATGGATGAGGACTTCTCAAACTTCTTGTGTTCCAATAGGTATGCTTACTGGTATTATATCATTTTCTCTCTCTCCTCTTTGCTTACTCTCTTTTCCTTTCCCATTTTCATTGTCTTTCTTTTTAGACACCTTTATACTCTCACTTTCTCTTTTCTTTTCCTTCTTGATTTGATCTTCTAATATTTGTTTCTGTGACATAGGAAGAAGGGTTATAGGTTTCTCTAAGTACAAAAGAGTAACGGTTTAGAAAACCATCATGTGTAACATGCTTATCATATTGCCAAGGCCTACCTAATAAAAGATGGCATGTTTTCATTGGTACAACATCACATAGTACTTTATCTTTATACTTACCAATAGAAAACATTACTTTTACTTATTTTGTTACCCTTAGCTCTCCACATTCATTAAGCTATTGAAGCTTGTATGGCCATTAATGCTTGAAGGTAGATAAATTTAACTTCTCTACTAGCTTAGTGCTTGCCACATTGCAGCAACTTCCTCCATATATGATTAGACCATATATTTTCCCTTGCATTTAACAGTGAGTATGAAACAAGTTATCTCTTTGTTCATTTTCTTCTGCCATCATCTGGGCACTAAGGGCTCTCCTAGTCATAAGGAGTTCTCCTTCTTCTACATATTCTTCATCTTCATTCTCTATGAATAAATGTTCTTCTTCAATTGTTTCTCCTTTAGTTTCCCATTTACTAAGGACAGATAGTCATGGTTCACTTGTTAGGACATTCACTAGAGATATGTCTTCTCCCTTGACACTTGAAGCATTGTATGTCTCGATTAAGAACTATGTCCACTTTGAACCTTCTTGGGTGGGGCAGCTAACTTTTCTCCTTTCTTATTTCATTCTTCTTAGAATTTTAAGAAGAAGGAATATCATTCTTTAAGTTTTTCTTCCATGTGTTGAAAGAACTTGAATTAGAGTTTGTCTTTATAAAATTTTTTCCCTTAAGTTGTCTCTCTACCTTGGAAACTTGATGGACTAACTCATGAATCTCCATATAGTGATACATCTCCATAATATCAGCTATGTCACGGTTGAGCCCATCTAAGAAGCGAGCCATTGTTGCTTCTAGATCCTCCTCGACATTAGCTCTAATCATGGCTATTTGCATCTCCTTGTAGTACTCATCTACACTCTTGGATCCTTGAGTGAGGCATTGAAGCTTATTGTGAAGTTCCCTTCGAAAATAGGATAGAATGAATAGCCTCCTCATGATAGCCTTCATCTCTGCCCATGTTAAGATGGGGTGCTCTCCATATCTACTCTGTTCTTTTTGCATCTGGTCCCACTAAATATGAGCATAATCAGTCAATTCAAGAGCAACAATTTTGACCTTTTTACCTTATAGAGTAATTATGGCATGAAAATATTTGCTCTACACACATCTCCCACTCTAGGTATGTTTTTGGATCACTCTTGCCTTGAAAAGAAAGAATTTTGACTTTGACTCCTCTAAGGCCTTCTTCTTCATCTCTAGGCGTCCTCGGTGGTCTTCTTTGTATGTTAAGTGGCCTTCTTCTCGGTTGAGTCTCCTCCCCTTCATAATCTTCATCATGGCTCTCCATGTCTTCCACATATTCACGGTGTTGTAGGCATGCAGCATGAGCTTGTCTTTGGTTGGCTTGAGTAATCCTTTGACTACTAGAGGTTCTACTCTCCACTTAATCTAAGCATTCATGGAGTCCTTCCAACTTCTTATCAAGCATCATCTCAAAATGGCTTACTAGTGCTTTCATTTGCAAAGGCACTACCTCAAATGAATTGTGACTATCATTTTCACTTTCATGCACAACTCATTTTTCTTGATTATCTGCCATGTTAGTGAAAAAGAAACAAAAGTATATAGGACCTCACAAACACTTTCTCACGTGTTTCACTCAATTAAAATATAACACTCTCACTCATGTTTGCTTTCTCCCTTTTTTTGGCTTTTTTTTTCTTGTAATAATCTTACCTACTCTTGCCTTTTACCTCTCAATATCAATCCTAAACTCTTATGTCACCTAAGATCTTGTCAAGTGATCTAATATTGCCAATTTTCGGTTCAACCAAGTACGTGTAGATGGGTGGTTTAAAAAGTCGCAATTGGTGAACACAAATCACAATTAAGGGTAGGGTTTAGTTAGGCTTGGGTTTCAAAGAGAAGAGGAAAGATTTAACCACTTAATAATGCAAAAATCAAGTTTAAAACCCCAAAGAGCCACACATAATGTAATTTTGAAAATTTCAACTATGAGGAAAAATGCAAGATCAAAATAAGAAAGTTCAATTAATGGAAAAAAAAAAAAAGGAAAACAAGGGCAAATCAAAATAAGGAAGTGCACAATATAATATCAAAGGAAATAAGGAAAAATAGGCCAAAAAAAATTATCTGATCAGCAATTCCTTCCTTTTTTTTTTTTGCTTTTTTTTATGTTTTGCCTTTTTCTTTCTTTTCTTTTCTTTTTTTCTTACTTTTTTTTATTAATTTTTTTTTAGCTTTTCTCTTCTGACTTGATCAGATGAAATAGCCCAAAACTTACAAAATCACAAAATAAGAAACAAACTAGACAAATCAGATTTGTGAGATTCAGAAAATATTATCAACTAAAACCTAATATATCTCGACATAGAAATGTCTGATTGGGATGATTCCAAAATGACGTGAAAATTGAGACTCTGAACTTCCAGAAACACATATCAATCATCCAAAATCGCAATCGAACAGGGATCAAATAGATAAGAAATACAATAGAATGTTCAGATAAGAAAAATTTTCAGATTACAAAATAAATAGCTCTTATAGTATAAAAACCAAAATTTGCACACTAAGGATTAAATTTGGAAACAAGGTAGAAAGTTTTTTTTTTCTTTTGGAATTAAAGGTGGCAAAGAAAATATATGGTAAATAAGAAAATCTAAAGGTCAGAAGGAAATATGTTGGATAATAATGGGTTACCTACCTGATGCAAGACCCTCTAGGAACCTTGTCTTAAGAACCGTCAACAAGATGACACTTTACCTGGGACCAGCTGATAGAGTACCATGGAGCTCTTATGACCACCTTCAAGGAGACATGCATGGCATAACCATCAAGGAAGGCTTGGACAAGTTGCTGAACGTGAGCATCAATTTTCAGACCATGTAAAAAGTTTCTATTTTAGTTTTTGAATAAGACCATGTGGTCAAAACTTATGTTTAAAGAATAAGTTAGTTTCTTTCCTTTTTCTTCTTTATAGTTTCTTTCCTTTTTATGGCACCAATATTAACTTTCCAAATTCTTGTAATAAATAGTGCCATCTTTTAAGGAATTATTTTAGAAACTTTTAGGTCTTTCATTGCCTATATAAAGGCATCATATGTACTTAGAAAAAAGAGGAATAAGATGAATAAATAAAATTTTCTTTTCAGAACTTATGTTCTGTTTGTGTGAGGTTCCTCTTGCTTTTGAGCGATGGAGTGAATTCAAGCCAGACTTATCAAAGGAGTGGTCTTCCTTTGTGGCGTCTCAAGGCTAGGGTTTTAAGGGACAAGTTCTCTTAGGGTCTTACCAACTTGACCAACTATCCTTGTTTATATGTGTTCTTATTCTTTATGAGTTCTTTTGTCTTCTATTGGTGTGATTGTGTTCTTGAGTCTTGCACGATCCGGGTAATGTTGTCAAAAAGGAGGTTCTTAGGACTTATTCCTACGGGGTCTCCCATCACCAGCTAAAAGACAAGAATGTTGGTCAAAGGAAAGACCCTAAGAGAACTTATCTCTTAAAACCCTAGCCTCAAGATGCCACAAAGGAAGACCAATCCTTTGATAAGTCACGTGAACTCTCAGAGAACACAAAGAAGCAAAAGTCTCATAGAGAATTGAATAATACTCAAATTCATTCATTTCTAAAAGTCTAAAATCCTAATAAAAGTTAAACTCTAAAATCTGATTAGAAATATTTTAAATGGTGCATAAAATTAAAGAACAAGATTAGGATACTAATTTTAACTTAATCTTAAAGATAAGATCTTTGACTAAGTCCTAAAAATAATAAAATAAATAAATAACGAAATTCATAAAGAATCCTAACTCAACCCAATCAGCTTCTTTAAGTAGTCACATGGGGCACTCATACTTCATTAAAAATCACATGGTTGATACATGATTTTCAATCTCTTGCAATTGGACTCTAATTAGGCCTTGGCACTCCTTTTCTATGTGTATTTGCATTGGGCCTTCAACATGTTGGATATTGACTCTAGCTGTTCCATGGACCTTTTTAGGACATTGGGCTTCCACTTGTGCATCTTTGAGGAGATCTCATGTCCAAAGTTCAATTCAACTCCAAGATCAGCATCTTTATGAATTGAGTGACGTCTAGCATGTTCTGAATTGATCAAATCTGGATCTTGGGCTCTAAACTTGGGCCGACATCTAACATAGAAATTATCTTGAGCTCTTTGAAGTTCTTGAACATATATTAGCACAATTTGGCCCTCTTGGGCATGGACCATCCCTTTTTGAGCCATTTGGACCTGAATCATACGCTTTTGAATGATTTGGGTTTCTTGATGGATGAGAGTTTCTCAAACTTGTAGTGCTCCAATGGGCATACCTACTGGTATTGTATCATTCCCTCCCTCTTTAAAAAGACTCGTTCTCAAATCTCCACCTGTATCATATGGAAATAAATTAGACTTTCCAAAAATAATGATAACACTATATTCATCAATTAGAAGAATCTTGTAAACTAAAGGACTCCTTTCAAAGAGATCATCAATTCTTTAAGGCAACTTAGAATACTCCAAGTTAGGAAACTCTTTGAACTCACTTTGAGTTAGGAAATATTTCTTTCTTACATGCACCCAAATATAAATGATAATTTTGATCCCATATGCACCTGCAATAAATCCAAAGCCCATAACAAAATCCAAGTAACACGATGACCTTTTAATCATAAAATTAATGTAATATGAGTTCCTAATAGTCACAAAATTCATGAAACAATTAAAACTCAATGTGTGGTGCTCAATCCTTTTGAAAAGCAATAATTCATCAGAAAAAACAAAATCTATGCAATCAAAGTACTTTTGAAAGCACATTAAAGAATGGAAACCATCAAATGGTTTCTTTGGAAATAAATCTGGGCAGTCATAACTCTTTTCAATGCTAGTTGAAGATGAGGGTCCATTGGGTGGCTTCTTTGAAAACAAATCTCCATATACCTGCAAGGAGCTAGAATCAACAATAGGCAAAGAGGGGTTAAGATTGTTAATAGATAAACAAACATCCTTACACACGCTCTCAACCTCTCTTTTTTCATCAAACAAGCTCACACTCATGCTTTTCTCACTTTGCTCACAACTCTCTTGCTCTTTCTTTTCACTCACTCTCTTTAACTCATGTTCTCTCTTTTTCTTTTTCAATCCCATCTTTTTCTCTCTTTAACTCATGTTCTCTCTCTTTTTCCTTTTCTCTCTCTTTTTCTTTCATTTTGTATGCTTGTACTATTCTCATTTAATCCTCATAAGCATCCGTAGGATCAAGAGGTACTAATACATGGTTTTTTTGATTGAATACAAATGAATAGCAATAGCAATATCTGTGCTTATGCTTAACATATTTAACTTTTCTAACATGTTTCCATGGTTTACCAAGCATAATATGTCCATCATTCATGAGGGCCACATCACATAACACTTTATCCTAATATTTACCCATGGAGAAAGAAATCAAAACTTGCTTATTAACCCTAAATTCAGCACTACCTTTCAACAAGGTATAGGGCCTAGGATGCTTCATAGTAGGCAAGTTTAATTTCTCAACAAGTAAGGTACTAGCAACATTTATATAGTTACTATTATCAATAGCCACACTGCAAACTTTCTTTTTGATAAGGCATCTAGTATGGAAATCAGGGGATGACTTTTCCTTTTCTTTTCTTGTAGAGTTAGAATTGGATTGGAATGCATCTAACCATGCATAAGTTTGCTTGAATCACTTTTTGTTAGCCTCTTCAAGGAATTTGTACTCATTGGACATCTTGTCACCTGAAAAGTTAGTCAAAGAAAGAAAGAAGAAATAGAACCTCACACAATCTTCTCACGTGTTTACACTCAAAAGATTATAAGTTCGCTCGTGTTTAACTCTCTTTTTGGCTTTTCCTTTAATGTTAATTGCACTCTTGACTTTTACCACTCAACAATTTTTTTCTTACAAGTATTCTAAGCAAGTCACAAGCAAATCAAAAGAAAAGATCAGACTAGTGGCAATCAAAAAATTAGAATCCTAAGTTGTAAATTCCCAAAGAATCAAACAAAGGAGAAAAATAGGTTTGTAACAAAAAAGGAAAGAAGAAAGGAAAACATGGAGGAAGGGGAGGTTGGGATGGCTTGGAAGGAAGGAGAAGAAAAGGGAAAATCTAAAAATAAGAAACTTTAAAAATAGGAAACTACTTGGGAACCAAGTTAATAGGAAACTATATAGGAACCAAGTTAATAGGAAACTACTTGCAATTCAAGTTTCAAACAATTAGGAAAGAAAATCCGTACTTGAATGTAAATAGGAAAGTAGATAACTTGTTAGCTACTCAATGCAATCAAATTAGGAAACTAACTCCAATTAGGAAATTAACTCCAATTATGAAACTAACTCCAATTAGGAAATTAACTTCAAGCTTTAAGCTTTTTAACTCTGAATTGGCATAACTTACAACTTTGAATTCTGCAATCTGAATCTTTTCTCTTTTTTTTTGAATTTTTTTTTTGGAGTATCACACTCTTTTTTCTTTTTCTTTTTTTTGAATGAGGATAGAGGCACACAACAATGGAAGATGAAAGAAGATAGAAGACAAAGGCGAAGATGAAAAAGGTAACACAAATGAAAAGAGAAAAAGTATGAAGAACAACAGAAGGGAAACACAAAGATATACCTTGCACTAGCGAACTAAAGCTCTGATACCAAATAATGCAAGACCCTCTAGAAACCTTGTCTTAAGAACCTTCAACAAGATGACACTTTGCTTGGGATCGGCTAGAAAACAAGAATCAAAGGAAAAGCCTTAAGAGAACTTGTCCCTTAGAACCCTAGCCTCAAGGCTGATACTACAAAGGAAGACCAATCCTTTGATAAGTCACGTGAACTCTTAGAGAACACAAAGAAACAAAAGCCTCACAGAGAATTGAATAATACTCAAATTCATTCATTCATGATCTTCAAAATAGAATACAATAGGAAGCCTTTTATAGGTAAAAATTTCTAAAAGTCTAAAATCCTAATAAGAGTTAAATTCTAAAATCTGATTAGAAATATTTTAAAGGGTGCCTAAAATTAAGGAACAAGATTAGGATACTAATTTTAACTTAATCTTAAAGATAAGATCTTTGACCAAGTCCTACAAATAATAAAATAAATAAATAACGAAATTCATAAAGAATCCTAGCTCAACCCAATCAGCTTCTTTAAGTAGTCACATGGGGCACTTATGTTTCATTAAAAATCACATGGTTGATACATGATTTTCAATCTCTTGCAATTGGACTCTGGGCCTTGGCACTCCTTTTGTATGTGTATTTGCATTGGGCCTTCAACATGTTAGATATTGACTCTAGTTGCTCCATAGACCTTCTTAAAACATTGGGCTTCCACTTAGGCTTCCACTTGTGCATCTTTAAGGAGATCTCATGTCCAAAGTTCAATTCAACTCCAAGATCAGCATCTTTATGAATTGAGTGACGTCTAGCATGTTCTGAATTGATCAAATATGGATCTTGGGCTCTAAACTTGGGCCGACATCTAACATAGAAATTATCTTAAGCTATTTGAAGTTCTTGGATATATACTAGCACAATTTGGCCCTCTTGAGCATGGATCATCCCTTTATGAGCCATTTGGACTTGAATCATATGCTTTTGAATGATTTGGGTTTCTTGATGGATGAGAGTTTCTCAAACTTGTAGTGCTCTAATGGGCAGGCTTACTAGTATTGTATCACTAACATGTAAACCAAAGTTCTGATACCAAATAATGTAAAATCAAGGGGTGGCCTAGTCTTCACAGCATAGGTTAATGGGTAGATGATGGTTTGAGACCCAACGGAAGAAAATAGCCAACCAACGTTATAAGAACGTTGACCTGCTACTTAGACAATGCGCCTAACCACGAATACATTGAACCAACCCACACAACGATGCACTTGGGTCGAAGCACAAATTGGGGGCTTTTGTGAACTTGAATCACCAACCTAAGAATAGGTTGATAAGACAAAGGTTTCGCAAGAGCAAAGAAAAGATAATATTTGCACAATTAGAGAAACACTCAGAATAATTCTATTATTTCCAATCTGATTCAAATAGATGCAAAATACATGTATTTATAGCTCAATCCTATCTACTAGAAGAAAAGTAGGAACTAACTACATAATCATAACTGAAAGACCTAAAAATTAGGAATACAAAATCAAATCCTTTCAAAAATAGAAAATGAAAGATAATTTGCCTAATTAATTCTAATTTTCATCCAAATACATCAAGCTTCTAAAAGTTAGCATATTAAGCCTATAATATTATTATTTAGGCCTAAATGAGTCAATCTATATATAGCCCTTGGTCTAAACTCTTTAATTTGTAATATTCTAATCCAAATTAGGTTTAATAGCTCCATCTTTGGCCCAAATAATGTTGAAGACATTTTGATTAATACTTGAATTAGATTTGTCAAAACTCTATTTAGTCCAAATCTCTTGAACAAGTCCACTCAATGCTTCTTTAAGTCTTTTAGCCTTCGCCCTTGTAATAAGACCCATTAGAAGATACAAAGGGCCATTTGAAGATTTTGAATTAGCATCTTTATAAACTTGTTCATATCACTTACCCTAAGGCAAAGAAAGTAAAACTTGCTGTAATGGAGTTTACTGATTATGCTAGCATCTGGTGGGATCAACTCTTACTCACCAGAAGACGTACAGGTGAAGGTTCAATTCATGATTGGCAGAAGATGAAAACTATCATACACAAATGGTTTATCCCTAGTTACTATTATAGGGAATTGCATAAGAGGCTCTAAAAGCTGAAACAAGATTCCATGAGTGTGGAGGATTATTATCAAGAAATGGAGATTGCCATGATTAAGGCAAATGTGAAGGAAGACCATGAAGCAACCATGGCCCGATTCATTAAGGGCTTAAATCCTGATATAGCTACCCAAGTTGATTTATATAATTACCTGGATATGGAGGAGCTCTTACATAGAGCTACCAAGGTGGAAGAATAGCTAAGGGCTTGACAAAAGCTGAAAGTGACATCTAGCTCGAGTTCTTGGAGGGATTCCAAAGTCTCCTTTAAGCCAAAGACCAATTTCAAGTCCAAGGAAGAAAGTAAGGTAAAACCCTTTCATGTTAAGGGTAAAACTGATTCAAAACCTTTCTCATCTTCTAATCCTACTACTTCTTCCTTTAAGGTTAGATGTTTTAAATGTAATGGTTTTGATCATATTGCTTCACAATGTCCTAACAAATGAACTATGATTATTCTTGAGAATGGTGATGTGACTAGTGCTAGTAGTGAGTCGAAAAAGGATGAGATGCCACCCCTGACTGATGACTCAGACTTAGAGTTAACTAAAACTGTAAATGGTGAAGCCTTTGTGGCTAGGAGTGCTCTCAATGTGATGACCCTAACTTCTAATCCCAATAATTATGATTAAATACATGATTATTAATTAATGATCAAGGTTTGGAGTTGTTACAATTAATTACTTTAATCAAATATAGAGAAATTTGATCCTTCATGTTATTAGAGCCATCAACTAAACAACCATAAATGGGAAAATGTATAAAAGGGTTCATACCATCATTAACGGTTTATGATTCATCTATCCATCAATTTCAACACACAAAAACCTCCCACAAGTGTTCCTATATCATTTCCTAGCATTAGCATTAAAGAAATTAGGGTTCCTAGGTCAAAGGTGGGAGTTTAGGGACCTGCGCCGTGACCTGGAACCTTCCCGCCGCGGCTAAGTTAGGTCCTGGAGCTCGAAAACTACGTTTTTAACTTTGCGCCGCGGCTAAGTTGCTCTCAAGAATCACTGGGTACCTTAGTAGAATATCGCCGCAGTGAGTTGGATCTGCACCGCAGCCAACCTACGTGGCGCCGTGGAGAGTTTCGCTATTGTACCCTCTTTAATTAATTTCCTCGACTTGCGCTACGACAGGACTTATTGCGTTGTGGTGAGGTTTTATTCTGTCACCCTCTTGGGCATTTTTTTCACACTGAGTCGCGGCGTCCCTCGCCACTGTCACTCTTCAGGCTTGGACGAGGCCTTCCTAGCCTCAGTGTGACTCCCTCTTGTAGCTATATGTCCTACATTTCACCCCATGCACTCTAATTCTCTTCTAAGAAACACCCTATGACCACTTCCTCCCATTTTATATGACTCCCATGGTATTTACCTACCCTATTCACCCAGCTATTCCACCATTACCAATTCAACACTCAAGTACTAATTCTTACTTACCCAACCACCACATGTTAGCCTTTTCATAGGTTAATGACAGCAAGGATTCATATAATATCAACAATTAACATCTCATATGCATTTCGTTGGAGGTTCTATATATCAATTATCCATATCAATTTCTATTACATCACATAATTATGTTTCCAACAATATACCATACCATAATTTCTGTAAAATTCATACAACAGATACTATAGGTCTATACAACCTAAACCAAGCCATATTAAGGCTTAACTCCTTAACAAACATATTCCAACTAATCAAAATATAAACACCTACACTTGGCAACATGAATACAAGATGATGCTATACAATAAGGAATACAAAATTAGCATCTATACTAACTAAATCAGCCTAAGTGTAGCCTTCTCCCCACATGTTGGAGCTCATGGATTTTCATCCACTTGCTTCCCCTTATCCTTACCCGAAGAACCTTCACCTGAAATATTAATCCCATGAAACGGGGTGAGATATGAATCTCAGTAACCAAGGCAATTCCATCATATAATCCAGTTTAATCAACATATATGCATGAATCAAAATCAATATCAGAATCGTATCAGTCATATCAGTAAATGAAATAATTAGGCTATCATGATTACTATCCCATATTAGCAATTATATTTCCACATATTAAAGGCCATTAACACCAAGAGAGGCCCGTCCACAGCACCTACTCCCCATTGAGCACAACCAGGGCTCAGTGCATCTGGGGTTTGATCATAACCCGGTGCTCGATCAAAGCACATGCACAGGTGGCAGCTACACCACAGCTCCACCATGGACTCACAAGGTCTAATCATAATATAATAGATAGCTAACCAATTCATTCAGCATTTCAATTCATTCATATACAGCAAATATGAAATTAAAACAGATACATGCATAGAATTAATGTAAATCCCGGTTACCTCACTTGTAGACAATTTGCATAGCCACCAATGGTACAAAAATCTCTATAACTATAGCATCAGAAAATCACCACTCTAATTCATCATTAATAGTAGCAACAAGTACCCAAGGAATTTAAATGCTAATAACTACTTAAATAATACTTACTCAGCCACCACAAATCCCCAAATTCGGATTGAGTATGTCCTCTGCCAGAAACTTCAATATATCACCCAAATTCCTAAGCAAATTCGTGCATAATTAACACCTATACTATAAATCAACTATGGGGGTCTTAAACCAACATAAAATACATTAGAATGGATAGCTTACACTTACCTAATGCCAGCCCTAGCCTTAACCTACGAATTTCCTTTAGGAAAACACCAAACAACTCTATTTCAGAATTTGGGTATGGTGAAAATACTCCAAATGAAAAACTAATTAGACCAAATTAAAGAGAAAGATGAGGGGATTAAGTTATATAACTATTACCTTGGCTGAATCTTGCTCTAAATGTGAGAAAATATGAAATTCTTGCCCCAAACCCTAGCCTCCTTCCAAACCTCCGAAATTCTTTCTTGTGTTTCAGAAAAATGGGGAAGAGGCTGAAGTATTTAAGCTTTTAGTTAGGTTTAAGTTGGGTTTAAGATGGGTCATGGGTTGCTCCAAGGTCTAACTCCAAATGGGTTTCAAATTTTAGCTTTGTTGAGCCAGTTTTAAGGTGTTGGGCTGCAGAATTTCATTGGGCCAACTCTTATGCATTGGGTTGCTGAAATTTAATTAGGTTTGGGCCAAGTTTAAAGAACTCAAGAATTTTGGGTCTGCACAAGTGTTATTGGGCCACTTATAAGAGTCTATGCAAGGTGGATCTTGGGCCTCTATCATATGGAATTAGATTAGGTCTGCACCTAACTCATTGGGCCTCCATTAGCCTCTTGTCATGATTTATTAATTTAGACCTAGATGAAGTTTCTATCATAATTAATTCTCAAACTCATATTAATAATTTATCTCTCTAAAATTCCTATTCACTAACTTGCACAATTATCCTCTATTAATTATTCTTAATTACTCTAAATCTATGATTAACACCTTAATAAATTTTGGGGTGTTACCCTCAACATTCAACCTAAAGAAGATCTCGAGGTAAAGTAGTATGAGCATGTATTCCATACTCGTTGTTTCATCCACAAGAAGGTATGTAGTTTGATTATTGATGGTGGTAGCTGCATAAATGTGGCTAGTACTTGTGGAAAAGCTGAACTTGCCTACTTTGAGGCACTCTGCCCTTTATAAATTACAATGGTTTAATGATAGTGGGGTGGTAAAGGTAACAAAACAGGTACTCATCTCTTTTTCTATTGGTAATTATCATGATGAGATTCTTTTTGATATAGCACCCAAGTATGCTAGTCACTTGTTACTTGGTAGGCCATGGCAGTTTGATAAAAAGGTAAAATATGATAGAAATAAAAATTATTACTCCTTTTATTTTTAATGGTAAGACCATTGCATTGACCCCTCTTCGTTCTATTTAAGCATATGAGGATTAGGGAGTGTTTGGTTCAATGGGGAGGGGAGGGGGGAGGGGAGGGGAGGGGTTTTAATGATATATTGTTTGGTTGATTTGAAGGGGAGGGGAGGGGAGGGGTTTTAATGATATATTGTTTGGTTGAGGAGGGGAGGGGAGGGGAGGGGAGGGGAGATAAAATTAAATGGACAATTATACCCTTATGATATTAGAATTTTTAATTTTTTTATTTTTATAAAAAAAAAAAAAATTTTCTTGCTTTTTATTATTAAAAATAATTTTTTATTTTTATTCAAAAATATTTTTTATTTTTATAAAAAATTATCTTAAACCCAATTTAAAAAATAAGATTTATATTATATTTTAAATGAAAATAAAAAGTAGGGGCAATTTTGTCAAATAAGGATAAAATTTTCTCTCCCCTCCAAAAACCCCCACTTTTGGAGGGGAGGGTTTGGAGTGGAGGGGAGGGGAGGGGAGGGGAGGGGGTATTTTGCCTCCCCTCCCCTCCAAGTTTTTCATACCAAACAAGGGGAGGGCCTCCCCTCCCCTCCCCTCCCCCCCAAAAACCCTGAACCAAACGGACCCTTAGTTAAAAATTGAAAGAGAGTGTAAGAAGAGAGAGCAAGAAAAGAAAGGTAAAGTGAGTGTGAATGTTAAGAATGAGAAGATGCAAGAGAAAGGAGAGTTGAGTAGAAAGGAAAAGAAAATTAGAGGAAAATATGAAGAAAAGAAAATGAGCTTATTTTTAGGTAGAAGTAAAAGCAAGAGAGCTCTTATTTGTGAAAATTCCTTTTTATTACTTTTATAAAGATGTTTATCTTACTATAGATGATCTTGATCACTCTTTACCTGCTAGTGTTGCATCTTTATTGCAGGAATTTTGACTTGTTCCTAAGGAAATATCTGATGGATTGCCTTGTTTAAGAGGCATTGAACATCATATAGACTTTTATCCCAGGTGCATCTATCCCCAATAGACCTACTTATCGAGCAAATCCAAAGGAGACTAAGGAAATACAACATCAAATGGATGAGCTCATGAAGAAAGGCTTTGTTCATGAAAGTCTAAGTTTGTGTGCTATCCAAGTGATTCTTGTGCCCAAAGAGGACGGCAAGTGGCAGATGTGTGTGGATTGTCGTGCCATCAATAAAATAATGATAAAATATTGCTATCCTATCTCTAGGTTAGATGATATGCTTGATAAGTTGTATGGTGCATATGTTTTCTCTAAAATTGATCTTAGAAGTGGTTACCATCAGATTAGGATGAATGAAGGTCATTTTTGGAAAATTGCTCTTAAGACCAAGTTTAGGTTATAGTTATGCCATTTGGCTTGACTAACACACATAGCACTTTCATGAGTTTAATGAACCATGTCTTTAGACTTTTCATTAGTAGATTTGTTGTGGTTTACTTTGATGACATTTTGATTTACTCTAAGAGTCTAGAAGAGCATGTGAGTCATTTGCATAATGTGTTTGTTGTCCTTAGGGAGAATAAACTCTTTACCAATTTAGAGAAGTGCTTTTTTTGTTTGGATTCTGTGGTTTTTCTTAGATTTGTTGTAGGAGCTCGTGATGCGATAGCACCAAGAGACCTTGCTGAGTATAGAAGTGGACCAGATGAAGGATATGGTGCTAAGTTTCAAGCCCAAGCACATGATTTGCAAATTGAAACCAAGGAGTTCAAGTTAAATGTGCCTAAAGATCCATTGCAAGGCATAGGAGGCCCAATAATAAGAGCTAGGGCTAAAGCAATGAAAGAAACCTTCAATTGTTTGATTCATAAGCTTCATAACATATAGCCCATTTATTTAAGTCAAGAAAGGGCCCAAGAAGATATAAAAGGTGTGATAATGCTAACCATTCTACAAGAGGAGTGCCAAGGCCAAGGCCTAATAAGAGTCTAATTGCAAGAGATTAAGAATTATATGTCAACCATGTGATTTTTAATGAAGCATGAGTATCCCATGTGACTATTTAAAGGAATTGATTAGTTTTGAGTAGGATTCTTTATGAATTTTGTTTTTATTTATTTATATTATTTTAGGACTTGGTCAAAGATCTTACCTTTGAGATTAAGCTAAAATTAGTATCCTAATCTTGTTCCTTGATTTTAGGCATCATTTAAAATATTTCTAATCAGATTTTAGGGTTTAACTTTTATTAGGATTTTAGACTTTTAGAAATTTTTGCCTATAAAAAGCTTCCTATTATACTCTATTTTGGATTATGAATGAATTTGAGTATTATTCAATTCTCTATAAGGCCTTTGCTTTTTTGTGTTCTTTAAGAGTTCACGTGACTTATCAAAGGATTGGTCTTCCTTTGTGGTGTCTTGAGGTTAGGGTTCTAAGAGACGGGTTCTTTGAGGGTCTTTCCTTTGACTAACGTTCTTGTTTTCTAGTCAGTCCGGGCAAAGTGTCATCTTGTTGAAGGTTCCTAGGACAAGGTTCAACCTTATGACATGCAATAAAGTGTGCCATTTTAGAAAATCTATCTACTACAACAAAAATGAAGCCTCTCCCCTTTTTAGACCTAGGTAATCCTACAATAAAGTTAATGTGAGACCTTATAGAAACCCATTCCAGGAACCCCAAATGACACAGATCAGTGATCAAAATTTGGCTGCAATACAAGAACAAGCAAGAACACAGATCTGGACAATAAGTAATGAAGAATAAAGAAAAGAGCGAACGAAGAAGAGGAAGAGATGTTGGTCAATGGAATTGAACTCTAAGAGAACCTATCTCTTAGAACCTTAATTCAGGATGTCACAAAGGAAACCACCCTTTTGATAAGTCAAAGATTTTCCCAACACACAAAGGCCACAAGAGAAACTTCATAAGTTAGAAATGATAATTCATTCAATCTTCCAATTTTAGAGTACAAGTGGGCCTTATCGCCTTTGAAAAATAAAACCCTAAATATAGAAAAACACCCAGGTGGCACCTCTTACATGGCGGGAAAATAAAAGAAATTTAAGTCTAGACAAATTCACCAAGAATGGCGCCTAATAAAACTAAAAATATGAAATAGATACAATCAAATTAAAACAAAATAAATCTAAGTGATACAATACCAGTAGGCATGCCCATTGGAGCACAACAAGTTTGAAAAGCCCTCATCCATTAAGAAACCCAAATCATTCAAAAGTGCATGATTCAGGTCTGAATGGCTTATGAAGGGATGGCCTATTCTCAAGAGGCCCAAATTGTGCTAGTATATGTCCAAAAACTTCAAAGCGCTCAAAATAATCTCTATATTGGATGTCAACCCAAATTTAGAGCTCAAGATCCATATTTGATCAATTCAAAACATGCTGGACGTCACTCAATTTTGGTGCATTTTCATCATCATTTCACGGAGTTTTTAAATGATTAATGGGTCAATCTTGAATCTTAAACTCTCAGCTTTCACCTTGTTTTAAAATCGTCTTAATCGGAGTTTCTAAACATGAGATAGAGCTAGTAAGAAGCAACACGTCAGGCATGCTGATATTGGAGTTAAATTGGACTTTAGACATGAGATCTCCTTAAAGATGCAAAAGTGGAAGTCCAAGTGGAAGCCCAATGTCCTAAAAAAGTCCATGGAGCAACTAGAGTCAATATCCAACATGTTGAAGGCCCAATAACAATACACATACAAAAGGAGTGCCAAGGCCCAATTGGAGTCCAATTACAAGAGATAAGAATCATGTGTGTTGACTATGTGATTGTATTATTATTTTTGGACTTGGTCAAAGAGCTTATCTTGGAGATTAAGTTAAAATTAGTATCTTAATCTTGTTCCTTAATTTTAGGCACGATTTAAAATATTTCTAATCAGATTTTAGTGTTTTACTTATATTAGAATTTTAGTCTTTAAGAAACATTTCCTATAAAAAAGGCTTTCTATTGTACTCTATTTTGGAGGAGATTATGAATGAATTTCAGTATTATTCAAATCTTTGTGAGGCTTTTACTTCTTTATGTTCTCTTAGAGTTCACGTGACTTATCAAAAGATTGGTCTTCTTTTGTGGCATATTAAGGCTAGGGTTCTAAGAGAAGGGTTCTCTTAGAGTCTTTCCTTTGACTAACATTCTTGTTTTCTAACCAGTCCTGAACAAAGTGTCATTTTGTTGAAGGTTCCTAGAACAAGGTTCTTAGAGGGTATCGCATCACCCAAATTATTCAAAAGTGCATGATTTAAGTCCGAATGGCTCATGAAGGGATAGCCTATGCTCAAGAGGCCTAAATTGTGCTAGTATATATCCAAGAACTTCAAAGAGCTTAAAATAATCTCTATGTTGGATGTTGGCCCAAGTTTAGAGCCTAAGATCTATATTTGATTAATTCAAAACATGTTAGACGTCACTCAATTTTGGTGAATGCTTTCATAATTGTTTCACAGAGTTTTCAAATGATTAATGGGTCAATCTTGAATCTTATAAACTCTCAGCTTTCACTTTGTTTTGGAATCATCCTTATCGTAACTTCCAATCACAAGATAGAGCCAACAAGAAGATATTTTGCCCAAGACTGGCCTGAAAACAAGAATATTGGTCAAAGGAAAGACTTTAAGAGAACCTTTCTCTTAGAACCCTAGTCTCAGGATGCCACAAAGGAAGACCAATCCTTTAATAAGTTACGTAAACTCTCAGAGAACACAAAGAAGCAAAGGTCTCACTAAGTATTGAATAATACTCAAATTCATTCATGATTTCTCTCTTTTTCTTTTATAACACTTTATCATGATATTTACCAATGGAGAAAGAAATCAAAACTTGCTTATTAACCCAAAATTCAGCACTACCCTTCAACAATGTATAGGGCCTAAGATGCTTTAAAGTAGGCAAGTTTAATTTCTCAACAAGTAAGGTACTAGCAATATTTACATAGCTACTATTATCAGCCAAGCTGTAAACTTTCTCTTTAATAAGGAATCTAGTATGGAAATCAGGGCATAACTTTGCCTCATCTTGTCCTGTAGAGTTGGAATTGGATTGGAAAGCATCCCACCTTGCACAAGATTGTTTGAATCGCTCTTTGTTAGCCCTTTCAAGGAATTTGTACTCATTGAACATCTTATCACCTGAAATGTTACTCAATGAAGGAAAGAAGGGATAAGACCTCACACACTCTTCTCACGTGTTTACACTCAAAACATGATAAGTTCACTCGTGTTTAACTTTCATTTTGACTTTTTCTTTAATGCTAATTGCACTCTTGTCTTTTACCACTCAACAATTTTCTTCTTACAAGTGTTTTAAGTAAGTCACAAGTAAATCAAAAGAAAAGATCAGGCTAGTGGCAATAAAAAAAAACTAGAATCCTAAAATGCAAATTCCCAAAGAATCAAATAAAAGAGAAAAGAGGTGTGTAACAAAAAGGGAAGGAGGAAAAGAAAAACAAGGAGGAAGGGGAGGTTTGGATGGCTTGTAAGGAAGGAGAAGGAAAGGGAAAATTTGAAAATAAGAAACCTTAAGAATAGGAAACTACTTGGGAACCAAGTTAATCAAAATAGGAAACTACTTGCAATTCAAGTATAGAACAATTAGGAAAGAAAATTCTTACTTGAATGCAAAATAGGAAAGTAGCTAACTTGGTACCTACTCAATGCAATCAAATTAGGAAACTAACTCCAATTAGGAAACTAATTCCAAGCTTTAAGCTTTTGACTTTGAATTTGCACAACTTGCAATTTTGAATTCTGCAATATGAATCTTTTCCCTTTTTTTCACTTTCTTTTTTTTCACTTTTTTTTTGGATTTTTTTTTTCTTTGAATTTTTTTTCATTTTTTTTTAGTATCACACTTTTTTTTTTAATAAGGATGGATGTAACACCCCGAAATTAATTAAGGTGTTAATAATATATTTAGACTAATTAAAAATAATTATTATGGAATAATTAGGTAAGCTATATGAATGGAAATTTATAAAGAAATAAGTTATTAATATGAATTTAAGATTTCAATTAGATAAAAGCTTAATTTGGGCCTAAAAATTAATTTGAGTAAGATGTAGATAAGGATTTACGGAGGCTCAATGATTTTAGGTGTAAGCCCCACTCTTTATCATGAGACTTGGGCTAAGAGAGATCACCTAGCAATGGCCCAATTTGATTTAGTGGAATAGAGGCCCACGATCCAATTTACATAAGCTCTTATAGTTAGCCCAACGCACATTATCCAGACCCAAATTAAATTGACTTTTGGAACTTGGCCTAACTCTATCAAATTGCTACAGCCCAACTTATGAGATAAGGCCTAACAAGCATAAAAATCTAAACCCACAAGGAATTGGGCCATTGGGTTAGCACATCCTACTTTTAATTCTAAATTTTTTGCAGCCCATTCATTAAACCATAGCCCAACCACCAGAAATGAGCCCAATTGGACCTTGGGCTGATGGGTCAGCCTATTTCTCATTAAAAACCCTAAAGGTTCAGCAGCCACACCCATTTCGAAGAGCAAAACACTTGGTTCTGCAGAAGGGAAAAGCTATTTTCGCACTTGAGAAGAGGGGCTAGGGTTTTTCTGCATTCCTCCACCATTTCTCACTTCTAGAGGAAGATTTAGCCAAGGTAATCTATATAAAACATGTCCCTCTCATTCTCCTCTTCATTTTAGTTCGATTAGTATCTGGTTTTAAGCATTTTCATCTCCTTCTTAAATCTAGAATTTGGTGTTTAGGTGTTTGCTTATAAGATTTTCGGAGTTACAAGCTAGAGGAGTGATTGGGTAAGCATTCCCCTCTCATTTTGTGTATTATTTTGCTGAAAAATGTCCTCAATGATTGGTTTTCATAATGGGTTCTGCTATTGTGTGAAATTACAAGGAGATGAAGGTGAAACAATGAAAATTCTGGGTTTGATAACTGAAATCTGAATTTTGGAATTTTCCATAGCGTGTTTTTGATAGTTGAGGCTCAACTCAGTCCATTTGACCCTTTAGGTATATGCGTAAGTGCTCCCTCTTCTCTTATGTGGTATATATATACTGAATTTCCATCATTTGGACTGACTGTTAGTGCATGGCTCTTAACATGTGCGAAAGTGGAGACATTAGGAGTGACTCATTGTGAGTTCTTGTTGTTGTGACCTTGAATTGGTGCTGTAGACCCTTAGGAAGCTTGGGTAAGAAGTTCTTAATGTACTCTTGTTAAGATTGATCTGTGGATTAGGAAATTCTTTACTAATGGTAGTTAAATAATGATGATTATACTTATGTTAGGCCTAGTGTGTGTTGAATCATGATGGTAGCTAGAGGATGAGTAATTGGCTTCATTGAGGTAACTGGGGTTATTTTCCTAATTCCATATATATGCTCATGTTAACCTGATATTTGTTACACATGCTTGATTTTGAAATGCTAAATGATTGGTTGACTACTTGATTATTTTAGTAATTGGACCTTGTGAGTCCATGATGGAGCTGTGGTGCGGCTGCCACCCGTGCATATGCTTCGATCAAGCACCGGGTTATGATCAGACCCCAAATGTACTGAGCCCTGGTTGTGCTCATTATAGAGTAGGTGTCGTGGACGGACCTCTCCCGGTGTTATTGGCCATTAACATGTTGTGTATGATTGCTGGTATGGGACAGTAGTCATTGGTAGCTCAACTAGTTCATTGGCAAATTGAATTGATGATTCTGGTATTGATGATATGAAATTGCATTGTATTGATTAATCTGTACATATATATGGAATTTGCCTCTTGTTACTGAGATTATATATCTCACCTCGATTGTGGGCTAATATTTTCAAGGACCAGACCTCTTAATGGCAAGGAGAAAATTAATGGAAGCTTATTAAATGGTTTAGTAGAACATAAGTTTAGGAGCCTTGTCAAATTGTATTGTAACTAGATTGCTAGTTTTGTATCATTATTGCATTGCATCATGAGTTGCCAAGTATAGGGATTGTATATGTAATTTGATTATCATGGGAATGAACATTATGATTATAATTGGCTAACAATGGATAAGTGATTTGATTTTATATGAACATTAAGCATTGACCCCATGCACCTTGTGACCAGAATATATATTAGGTATTATTTAAAATATTTCTAATCAGATTTTAGAGTTTTACTTTAATTAGGACTCTAAAAAGTTGTGATAAAAAAATAATAAAATAATAAAAAACGAAATTTCAAAAGGAATCCTAGTCAAAACTAATCAGCTTCTTAAGTTGTCACATGGGATGCTCATGCTTCATTAAAAATCACATGGTTGTCACATGATTCTTAATCTTTTGCAATTGGACTCCAATTGGGCCTTGGCACTCCTCTTGTATATGTATAACTACATTGGGCCTTCAACATATTGGATATTGACTTTAGTTGCTCCATGGCCCTTCTTAAGATGTTGGGCTTCCATTTGGACTTCCACTTTTGCATCTTTAAGGAGATCTCATGTCTAAAGTCTAATTTAACATGTTTTGAATTGATCAAACATGGATCTTGGGCTCTAAACTTGGGTCGACGTCTAACATAGATATTATCTTGAGCTCTTTGAAATTTTTGGACAAATACTAGCACAATTTGGGCCACTTGAGCTCTTTGAAGTTCTTGATGGATAAGGGTTTCTCGAACTTGTTGTATTCCAATGGGCATGCCTACTGATATTGTATCATTTGGTGTGGCTGCTGGGATATATATTAGGTATTATTTAAAATATTTAAAATTGTCACATGATTCTTAATCTCTTGCAATTGGACTCTAATTGGGCCTTGGCACTCCTCTTGTATATATATAACTACATTGGGCCTTCAACATATTGGATATTGACTTTAGTTGCTCCATGGCCCTTCTTAGGATGTTGGGCTTCCATTTGGACTTCCACTTTTGCATCTTTAAGGAGATCTCATGTCTAAAGTCTAATTTAGCATGTTTTGAATTGATCAAACATGGATCTTGGGCTCTAAACTTGGGTCGACGTCCAACATAGATATTATCTTGAGCTCTTTGAAATTTTTGGACAAATACTAGCACAATTTAGGCCACTTGAGCTCTTTGAAGTTCTTGATGGATAAGGGTTTCTCGAACTTGTTATATTCCAATGGGCATGCCTACTAATATTGTATCAGTTAAGGATCTACATTTGGGTTTTGAATGGGTAATGATAGATTAGCTGGGTAATTAAGGTACATAATTACCACTAGAGTTGCATAAATTATGGTAGAATGGCCCTAGGGTGATATTGGAGGGAGAGTGGAGAGTATGAGACAAGAATTTAGGGGTTGCAGGACCAGAAGGCACTTCGTCGCAGCTAAAATAGAGTTAGCCGTGGCCAATAGTGGCGAAGTTGCCCAGGGAGAGCGGTGAAATGTGAAAGGCTAAACTGGGAGTTGTTCAGAGAGAACTTCACTGCGGCAAAAGGGGGAATTGGCTGCGGTGAACTTTTGCAAAAAGGAGCCAGGCATTCCAGAGAGGAATTGGTCGCGGTGAAAGGAGGTATTGGCCGCGGCCAATAATGAGAGGCGAGCGAGGTAGGTTCCAGGAGGCTTCCTCGCCGCGGCGCCATGTAGGTTGGCCGCGGTGAAGGTCCAACTCATCGCAGCTATTGCCGCGGCAAAATTAGTAACAATGCAAGGGGTGAAGTCGAGGGGAATTGGCTGCGGTTAATGGGGAATTAGCCCTGGCGAACATCCTGAAACCTATTGGCTAGAAAATCTTGGTTTTTCACATGCTAACCTCAAGGGATGATTTATAAATAGTAATAAAAGATTCATGTGAGTTGAAATTGATAGGTAATAGAATCAAGGCTTATAAAATGAATGTTTGTTTTCCCTGATATATGTAAGTGTTGGTTATTATATGGTTGATGACTCTAATAACATTAAGGTTCAAATTTCCCCACATTCCCATAATATAATTAGTTTTAATGTCATGTAACCCTGGTTTATGGTTATTAATCACACATTTAACCTAAATTACAATGAGTAGAAGCTAGGGTCATCACAATGGAGGAGGCACACAACAATTGAAAAAGGAAGAAGATAGAAGAAAAAGGCAAAGATGAAAGTAACATTGGAAGGAGAAAAAGTATGAAGAACAGCGAAAGGGAAACATAAAGATATGCCTTGCACTAGTGACCTAAAGCTTTGATACCAAATGATGCGAGACCCTATAGGAATAAGTCCTAGGAACCTTTAACAAAATGATACTTTGCTCAGGACCGGCTAGAAAACAAGAATGTTGGTCAAAGGAAAGACCTTAAGAGAACCCGTCTCTTAGAACCCTCAAAATGCCATAAAGGAAGACCAATCCTTTGATAAGTCATGTGAACTCTCAAAAAACACAAAAAAGCAAAAGCCTCATTGAAAATTGAATAATACTCAAGTTCATTCATAATCTAAAAATAGAATACAATAGAAAGCTTTTTATAGGCAAAGTTTCTAAAAGTCTAAAATGTTAATAAAAGTTAAACTCTAAAATGTGATTAGAAATATTTTAAATGGTGGCTAAATCAAGGAACAAGATTAGGATACTAATTTTAACTTAATCTCAAAGATAAGATCTTTGACCAAGTCCTAAAAATAATAAAATAAATAAATAACAAAATTCATAAAGAATCCTAGCCCAAACCAATTAGCTTCTTTAAGTAGTCACATAGGATGCTCATGCTTCATTAAAAATCACATAGTTAATCTCTTGCAATTGGACTCTAATTGGGCCTTGGCACTCCTCTTGTATTTGTATAACTACATTAGGCCTTCAACATGTTGGATATTGACTCTAGTTACTTCATGGACCTTCTTAGGACATTTGGCTTCCACTTGGACTTCCACTTTTGCATCTTTAAGGAGATCTCATGTCCAAAGTCCAATTCAACTCCAAGATCAGCATGCCTAATGTATTGCTTCTTACTAGCTCTATCTCGTGTTTGGAAACTCTGATAAGGATGATTCCAAAATGATATGAAAGCTGAGAGTTTAAGATTCAAGATTAACCCATTAATCTTTTGAAAACTCCATGATATAATGATGAAAGTGTTCACAAAAATTGAATGACATCTACTATGTTTTGAATTGATCAAATATGGATCTTGGGTTCTAAACTTGAGTCGACGTCTAACATAGAAATTATCTTGACCCCTTTGAAGTTCTTTAACATATACTAGTACAATTTGGGCCTTTTGAGCATGGGCCATCTTTTTATGAGCTATTCGGATCTAAATCATGCGCTTTTGAATGATTTGGATTTCTTGATGGATAAGGGCTTCTTGAACTTGTTGTGCCCTAATTTGGGTATCATTCCTTGCTGAAGGGTAGTGCTAAATTTAGGGTTAATAAGCAAGTTTTGATTTCTCAAAAGTAATGTACTAGCAACATTTACAGAGCTACTATTATCAATAGCCATGCTGCAAACTTTCTCTTTGATATGGCATCTAGTATGGAAATCAGGGGATAACTTTGCCTCATCTTGTCCTGTAGAGTTGGAATTGGATTGGAATGCATCCAACCTTGCACAAGATTGCTTGAATTATTCTTTGCTAGTCTCTTGAAGGAATTTATACTCATTGGACATCTCTTCACCTGAAAAGTTAGTCAATGAAGGAAAGAAGGAATAGGACCTCACACACTCTTCTCACGTGTTTACACTCAAAAGATGATAAGTTCACTCATATTTAACTCTTTTTTTAGCTTTATCTTTAATGTTAATTACACTCTTGCCTTTTACCACTCAAGCTTGCTTCTTACAAGTGTTCTACGCAAGTCACAAACAAATCAAATGGAGTAATTATTAAAAGTGGCAATAAAAAAAACTAGAATCGTAAAATGTAAATTCCCAAAGAGTCAAATAAAGGAGAAAAAGAGGTATGTAACAAAAAGGGAAGGAGGAAAGGAAAACAAGGAGGAAGGGGAGGTTTGGATGGCTTGGAAGAAAGGAGAAGGAAAGGGAAAAT
Source organism: Erythrophleum fordii (assembly GCA_032878935.1). Lineage (NCBI taxonomy): Eukaryota > Viridiplantae > Streptophyta > Magnoliopsida > Fabales > Fabaceae > Erythrophleum > Erythrophleum fordii. The sequence continues at coordinate 21,225,940 of JAVQMF010000055.1, forward strand.
CTAAAAATAAGAAATTTTAAGAATAGAAAACTACTTGGAAACTAAGTTAATTAAAATAGGAAACTACTTGCAATTCAAGTTTAAAACAATTAGGAAAGAAAATTCTTACTTGAATGCAAATAGGGAAGTAGATAACTTGGTACCTACTCAATGAAATCAAATTAAGAAATTAACCCCAATTAGGAAATTGACTCCAAGTTTTAAGCCTTCAACTTTGAATTTGCACAACTTGCAATTTTGAATTCTGCAATCTAAATCTTTTCCTTTTTTTTTTAATGATACAAGACCCTATAGGAATAAGTTTTAGGAACCTTTAACAAGATGACACTTTGCCTGAGACCGACTAGAAAACAAGAATGTTAGTCAAAGGAAAAACTCTAAGAGAATCCGTCTCTTAGAACCATAGTCTCAAGACGTCACAAAGGAAGACCAATCCTTTGATAAGTCACGTGAACTCTCAGATAACACAAAGAATCAAAAGCCTCACAAATAATTGAATAATACTCAAATTCATTCATGATCTCCAAAGAAAGTACAATAGAAAGCCTTTTATAGGTAAAGTTTCTAAAAGACTAAAATCCTAATAAAAGTAAAATACTAAAATCTGATTAGAAATATTTTAAATAATGCATAAAATCAAGGAACAAGATTAGGATATTAATTTTAACTTAATCTCCAAGATAAGCTCTTTGACCAAGTCTTAAAAATAATAAAATAAATAAATAACGAAATTCATAAAGAATCATAGCCAAAACTGATTAGTTTCTTTAAATAGTCACATGGGATGCTCACGCTTCATTAAAAATTACATGGTTGATCTCTTGCAATTGGACTCCAATTGGGCCTTGGCACTCCTCTTGTATGTGTATTGCATTGGGTCTTCAACATGTTGGATATTGACTCTAGTTACTCCATAGACCTTCTTAGGACATTGGGCTTCCATTTGGACTTCCACTTCTGCATCTTTAAGGAGATCTCATGTCCAAAGTCCAATTCAACTCCAAGAACAACATGCCTAACGTGTTGCTTCTTACTAGCTCTATCTCGTGTTTAGAAGCTCTGAAAAGGATGATTCCAAAACGATATGAAAGTTGAGAGTTTAAGATTCAAGATTGACCCATTAATCATTTGAAAACTCTATGACATAATGATGAAAGCGTTCATCAAAATTGAGTGATGTCTAGCATGCTCTGAATTGAACAAATATGGATCTTGGACTCTAAACTTGGGCCGACGTCCAACATAGAGATTATCTTAAGCACTTTGAGGCTCTTGAACATATACTAGCACAATTTGGGCTTGTGCATGGGCCATCCCTTCATGAGCCATTTGGACCTGAATCATGCCTTTTTGAATGATTTGGATTTCTTGATAAATGAGGGCTTCTCAAACTTGTTGTGCTCCAATGGGCATGCCTACTGGTATTGTATCATTCCCTCCCTCTTTTAAAAGATTCGTCCTCGAATCTCCACCTGTATCATATGGAAATAAATTAGACCTTCTAAAAATAACGATAACACTATATTCATCAAGTGGAGGAATCTTATAAACTAAATGGTTCCTTTCAAAGAAATCATCAATTCTTTGAAGCAAATTAGAATACTCCAAGTTGGGAAACTCTTTGAACCCACTTTGAGTTAGGAAGTATTTCTTTCTCACATGCACCTAAATTTAAATGATAATTTTGATCCTATGTGTGCCTGCAATAAATCCAAGGGCTATAACAAAATCTAAGCAATACGATAACCTTTTAACCATAAAATTAATGTAATAAATCCCTAACAGCCACAAAATTCATGAAACAATTAAAACTCAATGTGTGGTGCTCAATGCTTTTGAAAGGTAATAATTCATCAGGAATAACAAAATCTATGCAATCAAAGCACTTTTGAAAGCACATCAAAGATTGAAAACCATTAGGTTGTTTCTTAGGAAAGAAATCTATGCAATCAATACTCTTTTCAATGCTAGTTGAAGATGATGGTCCATTGGGTGGCTTCTTTGAAAACAAATCTCCACATACCTGTAAGGAGCTAGAACCAACAATAGGTAAAGATGGGTTAAGATTGTTAGTAGATAAACAAACATCCTTATACATGCTCTCAACCTCTCTTTTTTCATCAAACAAGCTTACACTCATGCTTTTCTCACTTTTCTCACAATTCTCTTGCTCTTTCTTTTCACTCACACTCTTTTCTTTTTCAATCTCATCTTTTTCTCTCTTTAACTCATGTTCTCTCTCTTTTTCTTTCATTTTTTATGCTTTACTATTCTCATTTGATCATAAGCATCAATAGGATCAAGAAATAGCAATAGCAATAGCAATATTTGTGTTTATGCTTAACATATTTAGCTTTTCTAACATATTTCCATGGTTTACCAAGTATAATATGTCCATCATACATAGGGGCCACATCACTTTATCATGATATTTACCAATAGAGAAAGAAATCAAAACTTTCTTATTAACCCTAAATTTAGCACTACTCTTCGACAATGTATAAAGCCTAGGATGCTTTATAGTGGGCAAGTTTAATTTCTCAACAAGTAAGGTATTAGCAACATTTACATAGCTACTATTATCAATAGCCATGCTGTAAACTTTCTCTTTGATAAGGCATCTAGTATGGAAATCAAGGGATAACTTTGCCTCATCTTGTCCTACAAAGTTGGAATTAGATTGGAATGCATCCACTTTACACAAGATTGCTTGAATCGCTCTTTGTTAGCCTCTTTAAGGAATTTGTACTCATTGGACGTCTTGTCACCTGAAATGTTACTCACAGAAGGAAAGAAGGGATAGGACCTCACACACTCTTCTCACATATTTACACTCAAAAGATGATAAGTTCACTCATGTTTAACTCTCTTTTTGGCTTTTTCTTTAATGTTATTTGCACTCTTGCCTTTTACCACTTAACAATTTACTTCTTACAAGTGTTCTAAGCAAGTCAGAAGCAAATCAAAAGAAAAGATCAGACTAGTGGCAATAAAAAACATTAGAATCCTAAAATGAAAATTCCCAAAGAATCAAACAAAGGAGAAAAAGAGGTGTGTAACAAAAAGGGAAGGAGGAAAGGAATACAAGGAGGAAGGGGAGGTTTGGATGGATTGAAAGGAAGGAGAAGGAAAGGGAAAATCTAAAAATAGGAAACTTTAAGAATAGGAAACTACTTGGAAACTAAGTTAATTAAAATAGGAAACTACTTGCAATTTAAGTTTAGAACAATTAAGAAAGAAAATTCATACTTGAACGCAAATAAGAAAGTAGATAACTTGGTACCTACTCAATGCAATCAAATTAGGAAACTAATTCTAATTAGGAAACTAACTCCAATTAAGAAATTGACTCCAATTAGGAAACTAGCTCCAATTAAGAAACTAACTTTAATTAGAAAATTAACTCCAAACTTTAAGCTTTCAACTTTGAATTTGCACAACTTGCAATTTTGAATTCTGCAATCTGAATCTTTTCCTTTTTTTTCACTCTCTTTTTTTTCTAATTTTTTTTGAATTTTTTTTTTAGTATCACACTCTCTTTTTTTTGAATAAGGATGAAGGCACACAATAATGGAAGAAGGAAGAAGATAGAAGACAAAGGCGAAGATAAAAAGGGTAACATAAATAGAAGGAGAGAAAGTATGAAGAATAATGGAAGGGAAATACAAAAATATACATTGCACTAGCAAACCAAAGCTCTGATATCAAATAATGCAAAACCCTCTAGGAACCTTGTCCTAGGAACCTTAGCACTCAAAATGATCACTCGAGATTGGCTACGTCTCACATGAAAGCAAAAGCTCACAAAGGGATTATTGGTCGGAGGTAGAACCCTAAGAGAACTCCGATAAGATCGGCCTTGTTGCTAGTACCTTACTTGTTGAGAAATTAAACTTGCCTACTATGAAGCATCCTTGGTCCTATACATTGTTGAAGGGTAGTACTAAATTTAAGGTTAATAAGCAAGTTTTGATTTCTTTCTCCATTGCAAAATATCATGATAAAATGAAATGTGATGTAGCTCCTATGTATAATGGACATATTATGCTTAGTAAACCATGGAAACATATTAGAAAAGCTAAATATCTTAAGCATAAGCACAGATATTGCTATTGCTATCCATTTGTATTCAATAAAAAAAATCATATATTTGTACCTCTTGATCCTATGGATGCTTATGAGGATCAAATGAGAATAGTACAAGCATACAAAATGAAAAAAAAAAGAGAGTGCAAAAGAAAAAGAGAGAGAACATGAGTTAGAGAAAGAAAAGGATGAGATTGAAAAAGAAAAGAGTGTGAGTGAAAAGAAAGAGCAAGAGAGTTGTGAGAAAAGCATGGGTGTGAGCTTGTTTGATGAAAAAAAAAAGAGGTTGAGAGTGTATGTAAGGATGTATGTGTATATACTAACAATCTTAACCCATCTTTGCCTATTGTTGGATCTCACTCCTTATAGGTATGTGGAGATTTGTTTTCAAAGAAGCCACCCAATGGACCCTCATCTTCAACTAGCATTGAAAAGAGTTATGATTTCCTAGATTTATTTCCTAAGATACCACCTGATGATTTCCAATCTTTAATGTGCTTTCAAAAGTGCTTTAATTGTATAGATTTTGTTATTCCTGATGAATTATTGCCTTTCAAAAGCATTGAGCACCACACATTGAGTTTTAATTGTTTCATAAATTTTATGGCTATTAGGAATTCATATTACATTAATTTTATGGTTAAAAGGTTATTATGTTGCTTAGATTTTATTATGGCCCTTGGAATTATTGCAGGTGCATGTGGGATCAAAATTATCATTTACATTTTGGTGCATGTGAAAAAGAAATATTCCCTAACTCAAAGTGAGTTCAAAGAGTTTCCCAACTCAGAGTATTCTAGGTTGCCTCAAAGAATTGATGACCTCTTTGAAAGGAGCCATTTAGTTTACAAGATTCTTCCACTTGATGAATATAGTGTTATCATTACTTTTGGAAAGTCTAATTTATTTCCATATAATACTGGTGAAGATTCAAGGACGAATCTTTTCAAAAAGGGAGGGAACGATACAATGCTAGTCGACATGCCCATTGGAGCACAACAAGTTCGAGAAGCCCTCATCTATCAAGAAACCCAAATTATTCAAAAGTGCATGACTCAAGTCCAAATTGATGTGTAATGTCCCGTTTTCATTAAATGATGGAAATGGGCACGTTTTCAAAGCAAGTCCCCTGAGATGAGTGATTCAAGGCCAAATAAAATTTAGATAAAATTTTAAATAATAGAAAATGAGGATTTGAGCCTTGAGTTGCCCAAAAACCGGGGTCGGAGCGATTTGAAAAATTTACCGAAAGGCTAGTGGCATTTTCGTAAATAAGTGTAATTTTGGAAAAGCACCTAGGAGGGCTTTTTAAATGGAAATTTTGAGTTGCCCAAGGTTCTCAGAGGCCCCAAAAACCATGGGAAGCCCCGGGACCAGTAAAGCCCCTCCGGTGTACTCTTTCCGATGTCGGTTGACCTGAACTTTGACCGATTCGTTCGGGACGGTTTTAGCTCCGATTTGAGTGATTCCAAAGGCATTTTATTAAATTGGGAACCTATTTGTTATGATGGAAAAGACGGTTCTAAAAAAGGAGCTAAAACGAAGGAGAAACGAAAATGCTAAGAACGAAGGGCAAAATTGGCATTAAAGTGTTAAAAGAAACTTCTTTCTTCTTCTTTATATGCCACGTTCTGCCTCCCACTCTCTAAACCGACTTGCTCCTGCCCATTTTCAGAGGAGAACTCCAGCTCCTTAGGTGCACAAGAGGAGGAGGATTTTGGAGGAAGAAATTCAAGAAAAAGGTAAGAAACTTTAAGACATTCCATATCCTTCCTTCTTGGACTTTGCTCCTCTCCTCTCAAGCTTTCTTTCTATGGTTTTAATGGAGAGTTTGGTGCTGTTTTTGGGGCAGAACAGAGAGGGGAATTTCGAAACTTGAGGGAGTAAGCCAACCAAGTGGAAGAACAAGCCAAAGGAAGCAAGAAAATAAGGTAAAACTTCCATTCTTTGGTAGTTTCTCCCTCCCCTTTCCTCTTGCACGAATTTGACCACCATGAGCCCAATTCTTAGGGGCTGTTTTCTGTCCAATTTATGGAGGGATTAGGGGTTTTAGATGGCAAGGATTAAGAATGAACTAATAGAATCAAAAAAGGAGCATTAGGAAACAAAATGGAATCATTAGGGATTCAAATGCTCCCTTGCAAATCTGATTTTATATAAATGTTCTTAGGCTTAAATGAATGTTTAAATGTGCTCCTAAGATCCCTAAGAGGTCCCCCATATGTCTCTTCCTCCATAAAATGAACAAAACCCCATGGAAAGTCATGAACCTAAAAGTTAGAAAAGTGTAGAGCACTTAAGGGGATTGTAAAAACTGATTTAATCTATAAGTTCCCTTGGTTGTTTAAGTGTTTCCTTGACCTCCTACAACTCTTAACAACCTCCCTAAATGGTTCCCCCATCAAGGAAAAATCAAGAAGCCATGAAATCCCATTTATGCTCTAACTTTCGGCCAAGTAGGGATGGCATAGTTAGGGAGAGTTTTAAATTGTTTCAAGCCCATTTTTGAGTCATACATGATGAATAAATGTGAGGGGAAACCTTGGGAAAAATTTAGGAAGCTTAGAGAATGAGTTGGTGCTTTAGGTTCCATATTGTGACCTAAGGAAGCAACATGATGTTAGGCCCTTTGTTTTAATGATGTGATGACTCCAAGAGGCTTAAAAGGAGTCAAGAATCATATTTGAGAGTAAAGAATGAGGCCTAGAAATCATTTGAGGGGTGTTGCTTCATTAGGTGCCAATATAGACCATAATGGAAGTTGTAGAGTAATCTAGGGTTTAAACAAGTTGCATAGCCCTAGAAATTGTTTCATGAACTTAATTGGCTCCCATAATTTGTGTCTAGGCCAAGTGAAACTATCTCCACCAACTTGTGGGTGTGTGGCTAAAAGAGGAGGCTTGAAAGCTAAGGAAAAAGTGTATGTTTGTATACAAGGTAGCTCTCTCCACCTTCTCTCATGCATGGATATGTGTTTAGCTTGTTTTAGAATGCTTGTATGTGTATTTTCAAGCTTTGAAACGTATGCTAGCATGCCTTTACATGTCATGATCCTTGATGCCATGTTATGTTTTAAATGAATCCATGATGTTTGTATGAGTTTGCTTGAGTGTGGAGAGGCCAAGAACTCTTCCCTTGGGTGAGGAGGAGCCAAGAACCCTTGAGCTTGGTTGAGACAAAGTAAAGAGTCTCCCAAAAGCAAAGTGGGCTCCCAAGAGTATGGTTGAGTCCAAAGTGCTCAAAGAATAGGTGAGGCAAGTCCAAAATCCATGAGGAGAAGTGTGAGGCCAATCCAAACACTTAGTGAGCTTTTGAATGTCTTGTATGATTGATTCACATGCCAAGGTTGCTTTTAAAATGCCTATGATTTCTACTTTCTCCATGCATGGCATTGTGAAACTTGCTTGCACATATTATGTGTGATGGAATGGGAGATGAGCTATTGAGATTCTTGAATCTCACTCCCTCCTCTTAAATGTCCTAATATGCTAGGTGGACCAAGTGGACATGGCAATGGGAGCCAACCACCTTGAAGAAAGAAGATTGCCATCCTTATGCTTGATTTTTGGTCTTTTGATTCATAATGAGACTTCATGATGTATATTATTATTGTAAATGGTCTATGACCCCTCGGACAAATGTAAAAATGATATTATGTGATAGATAAATGAATGAGTATGGTGTATGTATTCTAGAACATAAATTGAGTGTTTATGTTAATGTATGCACTTGAGAAAAGCTTGGTGTAATGTGTATAAGTGAGGGTGAAAAGGCCAAAATGAGATGCAAATGGTTTGGGACCATTTGGGCAGCTTCCCCAAGTCTTAAACATGCTTTTAAACTTGCCCAAAAGGTGCCAAGACCAAAGGAAATCCATTTGGCAATTTTGGTACCCAATATGGAGCCAAAATTGACCATAATGGAACCCTATACTACTATTTGGCCAAACGAGTTAGTCTTGCCCTGAAATTTGGCATACAATTAGTCTTATTAAGAGCTTTCTGGGAAGCTAAAGATCATAATTTTCGGAGATCTAGGGAATATTTTGTGAATTTTCAAAGTTGGCATTTTCTATGGTTTCTGGTATGTGCACTGTTTATACTGGCAGATTTGATTTTCGTGTCACTCGATAGCCAAATGGTGTCCAATGCTTATGAAATTTTATGTCCATAAACTAGAGGTCATAAGCTTCCTGTGGTCACCAAGATCACCTCATTTGGAGGTCTGAGCACTGAGTTATGAATTTTTGAAGTTTGCTGTCAGTAACAGTGGCATCTCCAGAGCTCAATCACTGTTCCATCAGTTCCAGATATCTAAACGTATCTGTTTCATTCTGGAATTATTTTTAGTGTCAAGTTAACATTTGTAGCTTTCCAGAATGACTGAATGTGTGTGATTTCGATTTTTTTGAAATTAGTTATGAATTTCAGAAGTTTACATCAGTAACCTGAATCACAGCCCAGGCAGCCAGCGAGTTTGTATCTTTTTGGATGTCGAACGTCCTTTGTGATGAATTCTGTGACTTGGACATATTTTTAGTGTAAAGTAGACATCCTGAGCTTTCCAGAATGACAAAGAACACATGATTTCGATTTTTATAGATTTAGTTATGATTTTCCAAAGTTTGTGACAGAAAAGAGGAAATTCTGGACGAAAATGCAAACATGAATTTTAATGTGTTCCTTTGCTTTCCATGAGTTGTAGACCAAATTTGATGATGGAAATGAGCTATATTCATGTATTTAAGTATGAGAATGTGATAGATGCATTCATATGGCCCACGGGACTCCGAAAGAAAAATTTTACCCGGAGAGAAATGCAGTTTAATTCATAACTCCCTATGCCACTAGATTATTTCCATAGAACAAACATAAGATGAGGCATGAGAATTGCATGAATTGAGTTCTAGAAGTATGGTGTTACATTTATTGGTATCAGAGCAAAGTTCCAGGCTCTCTCGGATTAGATTTGGCTTGAGGATGTTGTAATAGAGCTATGTAAAAGGCTTGAATGGATAGGTAAAGCCTTGTATGAGACATGTTGGGTGTGTGAGGATAGTTGTGGCTTTGTTCATAATGAGAAAGTTATAGGATGGTCTTAGAGTAGTAGTGGACACCGGGAAAGAGTGGCCTCTAGAGCAGCTTGAGCAGAGTTAAGTTTGAGCAGGGTTGACGGATCCAACGGTTAGAGCTTGATGAGATATGATAGCTCACCGGGATCAGTGGCAAGCCCTAGATATGAACGATGGGAATGATCTTGTTGATAGGAAGAGGCTTGCTAGAGAAAGTATGTGAGGCCTAATTCTCCTTGGTAGTCATACTCAGGCCATTCCGAGATGTCCTGCTTAATGCAGAGAGAAGTAACAATGCAGCGTGGCATAAGATGAGATTGCGGCTACACAGGACCAGTTTAGAGGGGAAGTGAGAAAGAGAGTCACCCCCTAGCCACAACACCCAAATGTCTAGATAAGTATTAGAAACTGAAAGGTTAGTTTCCTCAGGCTAAAGGTTTAAGTTACAAGCTACATGCCTTACAACCCTGAGATGACAATTTGAAGCAAGAGGTAGAATCCTCTAGCTTGATGATAGAGGTAATAAGGCTCGGGTTGGTAGTTAAAGATGAAAATCCAATCCATGAAAAAGTAAGTCAATCAGAGACCGGTAGTCATAGCCAATACTTAGACAGGAAATTAGGGTGAACCCAAGGCTAATTAGCCGCAGCAAATGACAGTAAGAAATTAGTGGGCCTAGCAGTGAGACTAGGAAAGAACTCAATGTCAGAGAAAGTTAGACACAAGGACAGTAAGGTTGTTGAGACTCGCCTATGAGGTGTTGACTCCAACCTAGAATGTTAACCCTATGAATATGACGATGGGTGATATGATGAGTTTAGGGCCACATAGGCACTGCCAGGAAAAACCTTGTTACCAGGGTTTTGAAATTTCTCATGGCAATATACAAGATCTTGTTGCCAAGATCCTAGACCCTGTAGACAGAATAATAATATAGCCTTGAAACTTATATAAGGTAAGGCTGCTAGTAGTAGGGCATATAGTGAGTGACCTCGAAAGGTGTACTTTATCGGTAACACTAAGAGGTACGTATGAGTAGCCCAGTGACAGAGAGTAAGCTATAGGTATAACAAAATGGTTAGCCCAGGCTGAGCAGAAGCTAAAGCCTAGAGGAAATGACCAATAGCATCGTTCCAAGTGAGATATGTAAATGAAAGGCTCAGTGAAAATTCTCCCTGGAGCAAAAAAGGAAAGATAAGACATCCTGATGTCAGGGAAACCACCCAATAGTGGTTAGTAAACCCCCCTGAGTCATAAAGGGAAGCGAGGAAGAGCTAAGAAACTAGCTACAGAAAAGATGCCCTCGCTTTAGTCATGATTAGATGAGTAAGCTAAGCTTAGAAAGATAAACAGATAGGGGTCAGATAATTAGTCAGACGAGCTCCCTAATAGGAGAATAATATAGGGTTAAGGCACATGAGTGATTAGAGCACCCAGTAGAGCATCAGCTTCTGTGAGGTAGAATCCATACATTGAGAGTATGTGTTCTGAATTGAGTTAGCAGAACCCTAAAAATAGTATATTGTGCTCCTGGGGTAGAGCTAAAGAGGCTGAATAGAGAGAAAGCCTAGCTCTAATCCAGCTGAGACAAACAGTTAGTGCCTTAGTACCCTCAAGGAAGCTCGAGAAAGCTAGAGACCGCCTAAGAAGGCGAGCCTCGTCTTATGTAGAGAAAGAAGGTAAGCCTAGAGAGAGAATCCAAGAGTACTATAGAATGACATTCCTAGGATTTTATGAAATAGAATCCTCCTTACCAAGGGATGGTCTAGCTAAGAGTAGAGCAAGAGTATGAGTAAAACGTAGACCTCCATTGATATTACAGAGAGTGATTAAGTGGAGGAATCCTGGGAAAATGTAGGTACTCTTAAGCGTAAAGAAACCTGAACTGGCAACAGAAACAGCTAGTAGTAGAATATCTAACATGATATTGCCCAAAGTGTAAATAGCCGGGCGATACCGAGAAATCTCGGGATATGGTAGAGGAAGAATCCTACTTTCCCCGAGTAATCTACGAGAATTGGGTAGATAGAGAAAAGTAAGAGAAGGGTACTTTAGATTATTGGAAAACTTGCAATATACAGGCGATAATGGCTTTGAGCTCAGTCATGAGGCGCCTGTGTATTAGTATTTGATGTTATGGTTTGCTTGCAACAATGGTCACATGATATTAGGCCTGATAAACTTAATAGTAATGTGACTTAAGTGCGTAGTAAATGATGACATTAATCACCAAAGTGTCCCGATAATCAAAAGGTATCTTAGTTGGCTAGATAACGAGATAAGTCAGAAAAGACAGGTAAAGGGATTCCAGTAATATCAGAATGGTAAAGAAAGCATGCAGAAAGGAATCCCTAATAGAAAATGTTCAGATTCAGTATGCATAGCCCGAGTCCCTTATAGTATATGTAAATGAAATGAATAGGGACCAGTGTATAGCCTCTCTCTTGCCAAAGATGTTAACCACATTCAGTGTGTAAGACGTCCTAGTGCCAAAGCACTTAAAAATAGAACGTGGGCATAGTGAGAAACTGCAGGATATGAGAGAAAGGCTAGAACGAATATATGTAAAAGTAAGTAAGTGAATAGAGTAAGAAAAGAAAGCCCAAGTGAAAAAGGGGCTGAAGTGGGAATATGAGGATCCTACGAGGAGCGATAAATAAAAATTAAAATGCTCCCTAGTATTAGTATGACGGGATCCTAGAGAATGAGATCACACAGAACCCACTTCACACGAAGAGCATGATATACTTTTGAGTTTAGCCTCAGCTATTATGAGCGATGGTAATTGGACTTAGTGAGCATGTGTTTTACTGTCAGATACAGTGATCTTAGGCTTTGACATCTCCCAGAGATGGATCGCAGTAGATCCTAGCATATCACAGCGGGTTGCAGTAGACCCTAGCAGGGCTCTGAGAGGTCGCAGTAGACCCAGGGGTCACAGTAGATCCCATAGAGTTATAGAGAGCCCTAGCCACAGCATGATAGATCTCTGGTAGAGATGACAGCCTGAGATAGTTTTTACAAAGCAGTTAGTCTCAGAGACCAGTACAGTTTCAGTTAGTCTTTGTCTCAGAGACTATAGACCTCCTGAGTCTGGTAGACTGTTGCTACAAAGATATGAAGGCTTTACTCAGACAGTTAGACCACTGACTAGCTCTCGTTAGAGATGAGCATAGTATATGGGATGAGGAAAGCAAGAAATAAGCTTTCCAGAGATAGAACCAAATGAACCACTACCTAGCAGATAGTAGCCCTGACCAAGGGATAGAGAGATCTCTGTATGCTAGCTTATGTATTCAGAAAAGGGGTCAGGTGCAGTTCTTATATGAGGTAAGTGGTACAGTATGTCTCCAGTGAGCAAAACTGTGAGAATAGCTAGCATCCCATCAGAGCCCAGCAATAGTCAGTGGTAGTAGCTCTTCGATGCCAGTATGAGACACATAGATTAGGCCAATCAGTAATAAAATGAGGGACTATGAAATGCCACTATAAGTGAGGGTTCTCTTAGGGTTCAATTCCATTGACCAACATCTCTTCTTCTTCTTCTTCTTTGTTTCTTTCTTTATTCTTTCTTGCTTGTTGTCCAGATCTGCCTATTTTCTTGTTCTTGTGTCGTATGCCAAAATTCGATCACTGATCCGTGTAATTTGGGGTTCCTAGAACGGGTTTCTACGGAGTCTCACATCATCTGGTATCAGAGCATTGGTTGAGGTTGGTTTCATCCACTTTTTCCTTGTTTTTTTCCCTTATTTCGTCTGATTCTTTTCTGTTCGTCCATATTTTTGTGCGGCTGTTTCTGGTGTTTTCCTTCGTGTTTTTGGACGTTTAATAGGTCTTTATTGTGTGTCGAAATCTCTTCTTTCTGCTCGTTTTGGAATCACATCAATCCGATTTTTTTAGGGCAAGTTATAGCTATTTCTTTCGTGCATATCATTCTGATCTTTCAGAAATCTTGTGTTCAGAAATCTTGTGCTTTGTTTGCAAATTTCAGCACCTTCAAGATTCAAAAAAAAAAAAAAGAGTATATTACAGTAAAAAAAAAAAAAGAAAAGAAGGAAAAGTTGCAAAAAAAAAAAGAAAAAAAGGAAGTCAGAATCTGTGAAAAAGAAAGTTGTGCTGGAAATTGAAAAAAAAAAAAAATTTGAATAGTTGACTTGAATTGCAATTGCTGAAGATCATTTATTCTTGGAATTACCACATCTGATTCCCTGAGTTGATCTGGTCATTAAATGTCATATTGTGCACAATTCATAAAAAGGAAATATGCATTCATTCACCTTATTCTAAATTTCAAATTTCTGATTGCTTCATTACTGATTTCAGATTCCAATTTTCTTTCCATCCTTTCCTCTTGATAATTAATCATTTAACCACTTGATCTCCCATAATCTGCCACACACCATTTGTTCTTTCAGTGTCTTGATTTTCCTTTCCTAGTCACTTGCTATATTGTCTATTGGCTGCACCTACGATTTTTCTTTAAAATATTGGACTTTTGTTGTCTCTTTGAAAACTTTATATCTTGGATTCTAATTTAAGATTGCCACTTCAGTTGCTGCTTCTTTTGATTTGTTGGATTTAATTCAGTATACTATAGGAAGCAAGTTGAGAGGAAAAAGGCAAGAGTGTTTTCATCATTGTAAAAGCCATTATAAGAGTGAAACACGAGTGAATTTGCATCATTTAGAGTGAAACACGTGAGGGAGTAGTCAGGTCCTTTTCTTGCTATTCACTAACATTTTCAGGTGCCAATCATGTCTGAAAGTGAAGATAACCAAGTTGACCTTAAATTGTTTATCAAATCTGTTCAAGAACAATTCAAGAGGCTAAATGCTAGGTTGGATCAAATGGATTCTTCTTCTTCTAACAACAAGGCAAGGCATGGTAAAAATGTTGTTCTAGGAGGAGATGAATCTGATTTTGAGGAGGAAAGCCAACATGAAAGAGTTAGGAGAGCTCCCCCTCAAAAGAAAGATGCCTTTAGTAACATCAAGATGAAAATCCCTTCCTTTCAAGGGAAAGCTGATCCTGATGTATATCTTGAATGGGAAAGAAAAGTTGAGTTTTTATTTGACTGTCAATCTTTTTCAGAAGAAAGTAAAATAAAATTAGCTGCTTTGGAGTTCACAGATTATGCAAGCCTATGGTGGGATCAATTAACCACTAGTAGGAGGCGTTCAGGAGAGGGTCCAATTCGGTCTTGGCCAGAAATGAAGGCTCTCATGAGAAAGAGATTTGTCCCTACCCATTACTATAGGGATGTGCACAAGAGGCTCCACAAAATCAAACAAGGATCTATGAGTGTGGAAGAATATTTTCAGCAAATGCAAATTGCCATGATTAAAGCTGACATTGAGGAAGATTCAGAAGTTACAATGGCAAGATTTCTTGGTGGCTTAGACCCTGAAATTGCTGCAGAAGTTGAATTGCAAAACTACCTTGATATGGAGGAGTTGTTGCATAAAGCCATTAAGGTGGAGAAGCATTTTAAGATAAAACAGAAATTGAAATCACATGCTAGTTCCAACAAAGACTTCAAGTCCTCTTTCAAGTTTAAGGGAGAGACCAAGCCTAAAGAGGAGAATAAGATGAAGATGCAAACACCTACTTCTAAAGGTAAATCTGAACCTAAATCTTCTTCTAGTTCTTCTAAAATTAAATGCTTTAAATGTCAAGGTTTTGGTCACATTGCTTCACAATGTCCAAATAAAAGGACTATGATTTTGCTTGAGAATGGTGTTGTTACTAGTAAAAGCAGCAGTGATGAAGATGTGGAAGTTGAGTTAAGCTCCAATGGAGGTGATGAATCTGATGTGGAGGTCACTGAAGCTGTGATTGGTGAGGCTCTAGTGTCAAGGCGTGCTCTTAGCATTCAACCGAAAGAGGAGCTTGAAAAAGAACAACGAGAGCATATCTTTCACACTAGGTGTTTTGTTAACAAGGTATGTAGCCTTATCATTGATAATGGGAGCTGCACCAATGTTGCTAGTACCTTGTTGGTTGAAAAGCTAGGTTTGCCAACTAGAAAACACCCCACCCCTTATAATTTGTTGTGGTTCAATGATAATGGGGATGTTAAAGTTACTAAGCAAGTTGTTGTAGCATTTTCCATAGGAAGTTACCATGATGAGGTTTTATGTGATATAGCTCCTATGTATGCTGGACACTTGTTATTGGGTAGACCTTGGCAATTTGATAGGAAAGTTAAGTATGATGGTTATACTAACAGGTATTCTTTTGAATTTAATAAGAAAACCATTATGCTAACCCCTCTCAGACCCTTGCAGGCATATGAAGATCAAAAACGAATTACTCAAGAATGCAAGTTAAGAGAGAAAGAAAAGAAAGTGCGTGAGAAAGAAAGAAAAGAAAGTGAGAGGGAGAGAAAAGAAAAGAGAGCTACTGAATTGAAAAGTCAAGAGAGTGAAGAGAAGAAAGTAACACTATTTTCCAGTAGAGGAGAGATTAAGAGGGCTTTATGTAGTGAGACATCTTTTGTCCTCTTGTATAAGGATGTTTATCTAACCCTTAGTGACCTTGATGAATCTCTTCCTTCTAGTGTTTTGAGTTTGTTGCAGGAATATAAAGACTTATTTCCGGAAGAGGTACCGGATGGATTGCCTCCCATAAGAGGCATTGAACACATGATTGACTTTATTCCTGGAGCATCTCTTCCTAACCGACCTGCGTATAGGGCAAATCCAGAAGAGACTAAGGAAATTCAGAGGCAAGTAGAGGAACTCATGAAAAAGGGGTTTGTGAGAGAAAGTCTTAGTCCATGTGCTGTTCCGGTAATACTTGTGCCCAAGAAGGATGGCAAATGGAGGATGTGTGTGGACTGTCGAGCCATCAACAAAATCACTATTAAGTATCGATATCCCATTCCTAGACTTGATGACATGCTGGATGAGTTACATGGTGCTTGCTTGTTTTCAAAAATAGATCTTAGAAGTGGTTATCATCAAATTAGGATGAAAGAGGGTGATGAGTGGAAGACTGCATTTAAGACTAAGTTTGGTTTGTATGAATGGCTTGTTATGCCCTTTGGCTTAACTAATGCTCCTAGTACATTCATGAGCTTAATGAATCATGTGTTTCGCCCTTACATAGGAAAGTTTGTTGTTGTGTATTTTGATGACATTCTTGTGTTTTCTAAGAATCTAGAAGAGCATGCTAAGCATTTGCATTCTGTGTTTGATATTTTAAGAGAAAATAAACTCTTTGCAAATTTAGAGAAATGCTCTTTCTGCTTGGATTCTGTGGTTTTTCTTGGTTTTGTTGTAGGTACTGATGGCGTCCAAGTGGATGAAGAGAAGGTGAAGGCAATTCGAGAGTGGCCAACACCTAAGAATGCTAGTGAAGTGAGGAGTTTCCATGGACTTGCAAGTTTCTATCGACGATTTGTAAAGGACTTCTCAACCCTTGCTGCACCTTTAAATGAGCTGGTAAAGAAAAATGTTATCTTTAAATGGGGTGAGGCACAAGAGGCGGCTTTTAATACTTTGAAAGATAAATTGACCAATGCCCCTCTACTTATTCTTCCTGATTTCTCTAAAGTTTTTGAAGTTGAATGTGATGCCTCTGGAATTGGTATTGGTGCTGTTTTGATGCAAGAGTCAAGGCCTATTGCTTACTTTAGTGAGAAGCTTAGTGGTGCTTGTTTGAATTATTCAACTTATGACAAGGAATTGTATGCTTTAAAAAGAACTCTAAAACATTGGCAACATTATTTATGGTCTAAGGAATTTGTTTTGCATTCTGATCATAAGAGTCTTCAATATCTAAAGACCCAAGATAAGTTGAATAAGAGGCATGCCGTATGGCTTGAATTCATTGAGTCATTTCCTTATGTGCTTAAACATAAAAAGGGGAAAGAAAATGTTGTGGCTGATGCTTTGTCTAGGAGGTATAGTCTTATTACATCTATGCAAGCTAGGTTAATTGGTTTTGAATCTTTCAAAAGCATGTATGAATGTGATGCTGACTTTGCTGAAACTTGGAAGTTGTGTGAAAAACATGGTGCTCATGATTTCTTTAGATTTGATGGTTTCTTATTTAAAGGAAATAAATTGTGTGTGCCTGTTTGTTCTATGCGTGAGCTTTTGGTTAAAGAATCTCATGGGGGTGGTTTGATGGGGCACTTTGGCATAGAAAAGACTTTATCCATGTTGAAAGAACATTTTTATTGGCCTCATATGCGTAGGGATGTGATTGCTGTGTGTAAAAGGTGTATTGCATGCAAGCACGCTAAATCTAAAGTGCAACCACATGGCTTGTATACTCCCTTACCTGTCCCTTCTCATCCTTGGGTCGATATTTCAATGGATTTTGTGCTTGGATTGCCTAGAACATCTAGTGGAAAGGATAACATATTTGTTGTGGTTGATCGATTTAGTAAAATGGCTCATTTCATTGCTTGCTCAAAAACAAATGATGCTGTCCATATCTCAGATTTATTTTTCAAGGAGATTGTTAGATTGCATGGTTTGCCTCGATGTTAAATTTGTTAGTCACTTTTGGAAAACTTTGTGGGCTAAGTTGGGTACAAAGCTTGTGTTTTCTACGGTGGCACATCCTCAAAGGGATGGACAAACCGAAGTAGTGAATCGAACACTTTCTTCCTTATTGCGTGTTGTAATTCAAAAAAATTTAAAGAATTGGGAAAAGTGTTTGCCTCACATTGAGTTTGCATATAATCGTGCCTTGCATTCTACAACTGAGTTTTCTCCTTTTGAAATCGTATATGGTTTTAACCCTTTGACTCCTTTGGATTTACTTCCTTTGCCTTGTAATGAGTTTGCTAACCTTGATGGTGCAAAAAAAGCTAAGTTTGTGCAGGATCTTCATGCTAAAGTTAAGGCGAACATTGAGCGCAAGAATGAGCAATATGCTCAACATGCTAATAAAGGTCGAAGGAAGGTTATCTTTGAACCAGGAGATTGGGTGTGGGTTCATTTGAGGAAAGAAGGTTTCCTGAACAAAGGAAGTCCAAATTACACCCAAGAGGCGATGGTCCTTTCCAAGTGTTGGAAAGAATAAATGATAATGCATATAAAATTGATTTGCCTAGTTCTTATGGGAATGTAAGCGCAACTTTCAATGTGGCTGACCTTTCTCTTTTGATATTGCAGATTCGAGGACGAATCCTTTTCAAGAGGGAGGGAATGATGGAGATGAGCTAGGAGACTTTAAAGAGCTTGAACAAAATCAAGAACTTGAAAACAAAAGGGCTGGACGTAACTCTAAAAGATGGCCAGCTAAAGATCCATTGCAAGGTATGGGAGGCCCATGCACAAGATCAAGAGCCAAAGCTATGAAGGAGGCCTTGAATGGAGTGATCCAAAAACTAATGGACCTGGAGCCCATAGTCTTAGCTGAATATGAAGCCCAAAAGGAACAAAATGGCATGAAAATCATTTCATATCTACAAGATGCTAGCCCAAGCCTGAAAGGAGCCTAATTGAAGAAGCCCAACCATTTCCACAAAATCCTCTTAGTTTTAATTTGATTGTTTCTGTTTCAGATTTTTTAGCTTTATTAGGCACCATTCTTGGTGAATTTGTTCAGATTTAAATTTCTTTTATTTTCCCGCCAAACCTAAGAGTTATTTTGTATTTAGGGTTTTATTTTTCAAATGCCTATATAAGGCCCACTTGTACTCCAAGAAGAGGCAGATTGAATGAATTAGTTTCAGAATTATTTCTGACTTTTGAGGTTTCTCTTGTGGCCTTTGTGTACTGGAGAAAATCTTTGACTTATCAAAGGAGTGATTTCCTTTGTGGCGTCCCGGATTAGGGTTCTAAGAGACGGGTTCTCTTAGGGTTCAATTCCATTGACCAACATCTCTTCTTCTTCTTCTTCTTTGTTTCTTTCTTTATTCTTTCTTGCTTGTTGTCCAGATCTGCCTATTTTCTTGTTCTTGTGTCGTATGCCAAAATTCGATCACTGATCCGTGTAATTTGGGGTTCCTAGAACGGGTTTCTATGGAGTCTCACATCACACTTTGCCCGAGACCGGCTAGAAATCAAGAATGTTGGTCAAAGGAAAGACCCTAAGAGAACTTGTCTCTTAGAATCTTAGCCTCAAGATGCCACAAAGGAAGACCAATCCTTTGATAAGTCACGTGAACTCTCAGAGAACACAAAGAAGCAAAAGCCTCACAGATAATTGAATAATACTCAATTTCATTCATCTCTAAAATAGAGTACAATAGGAAGCCTTTTATAGGCAAAATTTTCTAGAGTCCTAATTAAAGTAAAACTCTAAAATCTGATTAGAAATATTTTAAATAATACCTAATATATATCCTAATTAAATTAGGATACTAATCTTAACTTGATCTCCAAGATAAGCTCTTTGACCAAGTTCAAAAAAATAATAAAATAATAAAAAACAAAATTTCAAAAGGAATCCTAGTCAAAACTAATCAGCTTCTTAAGTTGTCACATGGGATGCTCATGCTTCATTAAAAATCACATGGTTGTCACATGATTCTTAATTTCTTGCAATTGGACTCCAATTGGGCTTTGGCACTCCTCTTGTATGTGTATATAACTACACTGGGCCTTCAACATATTGGATATTGACTTTAGTTGCTCCATGGCCCTTCTTAGGATGTTGGGCTTCCATTTGGACTTCCACTTTTGCATCTTTAAGGAGATCTCATGTCTAAAGTCTAATTTAGCATGTTTTGAATTGATCAAACATGGATCTTGGGCTCTAAACTTTGGTTGACGTCTAACATAGATATTATCTTGAGCTTTTTGAAATTTTTGGACAAATACTAGCACAATTTGGGCCACTTGAGCTCTTTGAAGTTCTTGATGGATAAGGGTTTCTCGAACTTGTTGTATTCCAATGGGCATGCCTACTGATATTGTATCATTCCCTCCCTCTTTGAAAAAATTCGTCCTCGAATCTTCGCCATTAGTTGGATTCTTAGGAAACAAAATTAGGCAATCACAACTCTTTTCAATGCTAGTTGAAGATGAGAGCCAATTGGGTTGCTTCTTTGAAAACAAATTTCCACATATCTGCAAGGAGCTAGAATCAACAATAGGCAAAGATGGGTTAAGGTTGTTAGTAGATAAACAAATATCCTTACACATACTCTCAACCTCTCTTTTTTCATCAAACAAGTTCAGACTTATGCTTTTCTCACTTTTCTCATAACTCTCTTGCTCTTTCTTTTCACTCATACTCTTTTCTTTTTCAATTTCATCTTTTTCTCTCTCTAACTCATGTTCTCTCTCTTTTTCTTTTGTTCTCTCCATTTCTTTCATTTTGTATGCTTGTACTATTCTCATTTGATCCTTATAAGCATCCATAGGATTAAGAATACAAATGAATAGCAATAGCAATATTTGTGCTTATGCTTGACATATTTAGCTTTTCTCACGTGTTTCCATGGTTTACCAAGCATAATATGTCCATCATACATTGGAGCTACATCACATAACACTTTATCATGATATTTACCAATGGAGAAAGAAATCAAAACTTGCTTATTAACTTTAAATTCAGCACTACCCTTCAACAAGGTATAGGGCCTAGGATGCTTTATAGTAGGCAAGTTTAATTTCTTAACAAGTAAGGTACTAGCAACATTTATATAGCTACTATTATCAATAGCCATACTGCAGACTTTTTCTTTGATAAGGCATCTAGAATGGAAATCAAAGGATGCCTTTTCTTTATATTGTCCTGTAGAGTTGTTATTGGATTGGAATGCATCAAACCTTGCACAAGATTGCTTGAATCGTTCTTTGTTAGCCTCTTCAAGGAATTTGTACTCATTGGACATCTTAACACCTGAAAAGTTAGTCAAGGAAGGAAAGAAAGAATAGGATCTCACATACTCTTCTCATGTGTTCACACTCAAAAGATGATAAGTTCACTCGTGTTTAACTCTCTTTTTGGCTTTTTCTCTAATGTTAATTGCACTCTTGCCTTTTACCACTCAATAATTTGCTTCTTACAAGTGTTCTAAGCAAGTCACAAGCAAATCAAATGAAAAGATCATACTAGTGGCAATAAAAAAACTAGAATCCTAAAATATAAATTCCCAAAGAATCAAACAAAGGAGAAAAAGAGAACAAAAAGGAAAAAAGGAGGAAGGGAAGGTCTGGAAGGAAAGAGAAGGAAAGAAAAAAAATCTGAAAATAAGAAACCTTAAGAATAGAAAACTACTTGCAATTCAAGTTTAGAACAAGTAGGAAACAATATCCTTTCTTGAATGCAAATAGGAAAGTAGATAACTTGGTAGCTACTTAATGCGATTAAATTAGGAAACAAACTCCAATTAGAAAATTAACTCCAATTAGGAAATTGACTCCAATTAGGAAACTAACTCCAATTAGGAAATTGACTCTAATTAGGAAACTAATTCTAATTAGGAAATTGACTCCAATTAGGAAACAAACTCCAATTAGGAAATTAACTCCAAACTTGCTTTCAATTTTGAATTCTGCAATCTAAAATTTTTTTTTTCACTCTTTTTTTTTCAATTTTTTTTTTTAGGATGGAGGAACACAACAATGGAAGACAGAAGAAGATAGAAGAAAAAGACGAAGATGAAAAGGATTAATGGAAAGAGAGAAAGTATGAAGAACAATGAAGGGGAAAACACAAAAATATACCTTGTACTAGCGACCAAAGCTCTGATACCAAATGATGAGAGACCCTCTAGGAACCTTGTCCTAGGAACCTTCAACAAGATGACACTTTGCCCGAGACCGACTAGAAAACAAGAATGTTGGTCAAAGGAAAGACCCTAAGAGAATTTGTCTCTTAGAACCCTAGCATCAATACGCCACAAAGGAAGACCAATCCTTTGATAAGTCACGTGAACTCTCAGAGAACACAAAGAAGCAAAAGCCTCACAGATAATTGAATAATACTCAAATTCAGTCATGTGTAAAATAGAGTACAATAGGAAGCCTTTTATAGGCAAAATTTTCTAGAGTTCTAATTAAAGTAAAACTCTAAAATCTGATTAGAAATATTTTAAATAATACCTAATATATATCCTAATTAAATTAGGATACTAATCTTAACTTGATCTCCAAGATAAGCTCTTTGACCAAGTTCAAAAAAATAATAAAATAATAAAAAACAAAATTTCAAAAGGAATCCTAGTCAAAACTAATCAGCTTCTTAAGTTGTCACATGGGATGCTCATACTTCATTAAAAATCACATGGTTGTCACATGATTCTTAATCTCTTGCAATTGGACTCCAATTGGGCCTTGGCACTCCTCTTGTATGTGTATAACTACATTGGGCCTTCAACATATTGGATATTGACTTTAGTTGCTCCATGGCCCTTCTTAGGATGTTGGACTTCCATTTGGACTTCCACTTTTGCATCTTTAAGGAGATCTCATGTCTAAAGTCTAATTTAGCATGTTTTGAATTGATCAAACATGGATCTTGGGCTCTAAACTTGGGTCGACGTCTAACATAGATATTATCTTGAGCTCTTTGAAATTTTTGGACAAATACTAGCACAATTTGGGCCACTTGAGCTCTTTGAAATTCTTGATAGATAAGGGTTTCTCAAACTTGTTGTATTCCAATGGGCATGCCTACTGATATTATATCAATGTTGGTCAAAGGAAAAACCCTAAGAGAACCTGTCTCTTAGAACCCTAGTCTCAAGACGTCACAAAAGAAGACCAATCCTTTGATAAGTCATGTGAACTCTCAGAGAACACAAAGAAGCAAAAGCCTCACCGAGAATTGAGTAATACTCAAGTTCATTTATAATCTCCAAAATAGAGGACAATAGGAAGCCTTTTATAGGCAAAAATTTCTAAAAGTCTAAAATTCTAATAAAAGTAAAATACTAAAATCTGATTAGAAATATTTTAAATGGTGCCTAAAATCAAGGAACAAAATTAGGATACTAATTTTAACTTAATCTCCAAGATAAGCTCTTTGATCAACCTAAAAATAATAAAATAAATAAATAACGAAATTCATAAAGAATCCTAGCCCAAAACAATCAGCTTTTTTAAGTAGTCATATGGGATGCTCATGCTTCATTAAAAATCACATGGTTGGCATATGATTCTTAATCTCTTGCAATTGGACTCCAATTGGGCCTTGGCACTCCTCTTGTATGTGTATAATTATATTGGGTCTTCAACATGTTAGATATTGACTCAAGTTGCTCTATGGAGTTTCTTAGGACATTGGGCTTCCACTTGGACTTCCACTTTTGCATTTTTAAGGAAGTATCATGTCCAACGTCCAATTTAACTCCAAGATCAGCATACTTGACGTGTTGTTTCTTATTAGCTCTATCTCGTGTTTGGAAGCTCCGATAAGGATGATTCTAAAACAAGGTGAAACCTAAGAGTTTAAGATTCAAGATTGACCCATTAATCATTAGAAAACTCCGTGAAATGATGATGAAAGCATTCACCAAAATTGAGTGATGTCTAGCATGTTCTGAATTGATCAAATATGGATCTTGGGCTCTAAACTTGAGCCGATGTCCAGCATAAAGATTATCTTGAGCTCTTGGAACTTCTTGGACATATAATAGCACAATTTGGGCCTCTTAAGCATGGGCCATAACTTCATGAGCCAATTGGCCTGGAATCATGTGCTTTTGAGTGATTTGGATTTATTGATAGATGAGGGCTTCTCGAGCTTGTTGTGCTTCAATGGGCATGCTACTGGTATCGTATCATTCCCTTCCTCTTTGAAAAGATTCGTCCCCAAATCTTCACTTGTATCATATAGAAATAAATTAGACTTTTGAAAAATAATGATAACATTATATTCATCAAGTGGAAGAATCTTGTAAACTAAATGGCTCCTTTCAAAAAGATCATCAATTATTGAGGCAACTTAGAATACTCCTTTAGGAGACTCTTTGAACTCACTTTGAGTTAGGAAGTATTTCTTTCTCACATGCACCCAAATACAAATGATAATTTTGAGCCCACATGCACCTGTAATAAATCCAAGGACCATAACAAAATCGAAGTAACATGATAACCTTTTAACCATAAAATTAATGTAATATGAATTCTTAACAGCCATAAAACTCATGAAACAATTAAAACTCAATGTGTGGAACTCAATGCTTTTGAAAGGCAATAATTCATCAAGAATAACAAAATCTATGCAATCAAAGTACTTTTGAAAGCACATTAAAGATTGGAAACCATTAGGTAGTTTCCTAGGAAACAAATCTAGGCAATCACAACTCTTTTCAATACTAGTTGAAGATGAGAGTCCATTGGGTGGCTTCTTTGAAAATAAATCTCCACATACTTGCAAGGAGCTAAAACCAACAATAGGTTAAGATTGTTAGTAGATAAACAAACATCTTTACATACACTCTCAACCTCTTTTTTTTCATCAAACAAGTTCATACTCATGCTTTTCTCACTTTTCTCATAACTCTCTTGCTTTTTTTTTCACTCACACTCTTTTCCTTTTCCATCTCTTCTTTTTCTCTCTCTAACTCATGTTCTCTCTCTTTTCCTTTTACTCTCTCTAACTTATGTTCTCTCTCTTTTTCTTTTACTCTCTCTAACTTATGTTCTCTCTCTTTTTCTTTTATTTTGTATGCTTGTACTATTCTCATTTGATCTTCATAAGCATTCATAGGATCAAGAGGTACCAATACATGATTCTTTCCATTGAATACAAATGAATAGCAATAACAATATCTGTGCTTTGCTTAACATATTTAGCTTTTCTAACATGTTTCCATGGTTTCCCAAGCATAATATGTCCATGATACATAGAAGCTATATCATATAACACTTTATCATGATATTTCAGCAACTAATGAAAAAGGAAATAAACAAAATCTGAAACTTGAATCCTAAGTCTTGACTAAATGGCCTCGTTCAAACTAATAGAAATGGAAACTAATGAAAAGCAAATAAAAGACATCTTAATAAGAATTAAAACTACTATTCACGTCACTTTTGTTGCCCATGTGATTTGCACATGCTTGTTAATTGATTTCTTCAAATTGGACTCTATTCGGACCTTGCAGCATGTCTTGTTGGGCTTGGACAATGAGGATCAAGTCCCTTGGGCCTTGTAACTCTTCAAATTGATGCAAAAACATAGGTTCAAGCTCTTGAACTTTTTGGACAATGCAACTCAAAGTTTGCTTCATGGCTTTAACTCTTCCTCTAGTCATTGGGCCTCCTATGCCTTGTAATGGGTCCATTTGCATGTTGGGCTTTCTTGTACACCCTCCATGCTCTTTTAAGTCATTACACCATGCTCCCTTGTCTACAAGCTCACAGGCCCCTTCATCATTCCCTCCCTCTTCAAAAGGATTCGTCCTCGAATCAAATCATTCAAAGGTGCAGCAATGGAGGAGAAGTCCCTCACAAAACATCTATAAAAGCTAGCCAAGCCATGGAAACTCCTTACTTCATTTGCATTCTTTGGTGTAGACCACTCACGGATAGCTTTCACCTTCTCTTCATCCACACGAATCCCTTGAGCACCTACAACAAATCCAAGAAACACAACAGAATCCAAACAAAAAGAACACTTTTCTAAATTTACATAAAGGCTATTCTTCCTAAGAATGCAAAAAACCTCACGCAAATGATCAAGATGATCATCTAAACTCATGCTATAAATCAAAATATCATCAAAATAAATAACAACACATTTTCCAATGAGAGAATGGAAAACATGATTCATTAAGCTCATAAATGTACTAGGTGCATTAGTTAATCCAAATGGCATAACTAACCACTCATACAACCCAAACTTAGTTTTAAATGCAGTTTTCCATTCATCACCTTCTTTCATTCTAATTTGATGATATCCACTCCTAAGATCAATTTTAGAAAATAAAGATGCACCATGCAACTCATCAAGCATATCATCTAATCTAGGAATGGGATAACGATACTTAACTGTGATTTTATTAATGGTTCTACAATCTACACACATTCTCCACTTGCCATCCTTCTTAGGCACTAGGATCACTGGAACCGCACAAGGACTCAAGCTCTCTCTAACAAAGCCTTTCTTCATGAGCTCTTCAACTTGGCATTGGATTTCCTTAGTTTCTTCCGAATTGGCTCTATATGCTGGTCTATTAAGAATGGATGCTCCAGGGATGAAATCTATACGATGTTCAATGCCTCTCAAAGGAGGCAAACCATCGGGAATTTCCTTTGGAAACAAATCACCAAAATCTTGCAAAAGAGACACAACACTAGAGGGCAAAGAGGGATCAAGTTCATTAGTAGAAAAATAAATTTCCTTGTACAAGAGTACAATCACTTGCTCATCAGCCAACATAGCTCTCTTAATCTCTCTTTTTCCAGAAAAGAAACTCACTTGTTTTTTAATCAATTTTCTCACTTTCATGCCTTTTCTTTTCAATCACTTTCTTTTCTTTTTCCCTCTCCTTTCTTTCTTTTCTCTCTTTCTCTCTCAATTTGCACTCATTTTCAATTCTAAGTTGATCCTCATAAGCTTGCATGGGTCTGAGAGTTGCACAGTTGTTTTACCATTGAAAGGAAAAAAATAGCAATTTTTATATCCATCATGTTTAACACGTCTATCAAATTGCCATGGTCTACCAAGTAAAATATGTCCCGCATACATAGGAGCTATATCACACAAGACTTCATCATGATAATTACCAATAGAAAAAGAAATTAATACTTGCTTAGTAACTTTAACTTCACCACAATCATTAAGCCATTGCAAGTTATAAGGACTAGGATGCTTTAAAGTAGGCAAATTCAGTTTATCAACAAGCAAGATACTAGTAACATTTGTACAACTACCACCATCAATAATCATGCTACATACCTTGTTCTGGACAAAACATCTAGTATGGAAAATGTGCTCACGTTGCTCTTTCTCATGATCTTCCTTGGGTTGAATATTTAGAGCACGCCTAGACACCAACACCTCTCCAAGCACGGGCTCACTAAGCTCTAACTCAGAATCCTCCGCCAAAGATGGCATACTTCCATCGGAATCTTCATCACTAGTCTCCTCACTAACTACATCACCATTCTCAAGCAAAATCATAGTTCTCTTGTTTGGACATTGAGAAGAGATGTGACCAAAACCTTGACATTTAAAACACTTAATTTTTGAAGTACTAGAAGAAGAAAAGTTAGAGTTATACTTACCTTTAGGAGGTGGATTTGAACTTTTGGGCTTTGCTTCCTCCTTTGGCTTGCTTTCTTTGGATTTGAAGGAGGATTTGGAATCCTTCAAACCTTGCTTCCAAGACCCAGAACCAGCAGCAACTCTGAATTTTTGTTGAGATTTAAGTTGTTTCTCCACTTTAATAGCTTTGTGTAATAGCTCTTCCATGTCAACATAATGTTGGAGATCAACAATTGCAGCAATTTCAAGGTTCAAACCATCTATGAATCTTGCCATGGTTGCCTCTTTGTCTTCCTCAAGATTGGCTCTAATCATAGCCATTTCCATCTCTTGATAATACTCCTCAACACTCATGGAGCCTTGTCTCAATTTCTGCAATTTCTTGTGCAAATCCCTATAGTAATAACTAGGGACAAATCTCTTTCTCATAGTGATTTTCATCTCATGCCAAGTCTGAATTGGAGGCTCTCTATTTCGCCTTCTGTTGATGAGAAGTTGATCCCACCAAATGCTAGCATAATCTGAAAATTCAACGGCTGCTAATTTCACTTTTTGCCCTTCAGAATAATGATGGCACTCAAAAACGTGCTCAACCTTTCTTTCCCACTCCAAATAAAGCTCTGGATCATTCTTTCCTTGAAAGGAGGGAATTTTCATTTTGATGTTGCCTAGACCATGCTCCTTATGTGGGGGAGCTTGCTTGTGCCTCCTTGGAATGAAATCATCAAAGTCAGATTCTCCTTCATACTCCTCCTCAAGATCACGTCTTTTTGGAATTTTAGAGTTTGATGGAGATTCAAAGTCATCCAATCTGGCATTGAGCCTTTTGAATTGCTCGTAGATACTTTCATGAAAACTTTAAGATCAACATCATTAGGCTCATTTTCAGCCATTTTACAACCTGAAATGTTAGTGGACAGAATAAAAAATAATATGAAGTAGGACCTCACACACTCTTCTCACGTGTATCATTCAAAATATTGCAAATCCACTCGTGTTTCACTCAAAATTTGGCTTTTATCTTTAATATGACACTCTTGCCTTTTACCACTCACTTGCTTCTTTTTAGTGCTCTTAGATAGAAACAAAAACAAATCAATAGGAGCAAAGAATAAAGTGGCAATCCCAAAACCAGAAAATTCCAAGTTAAAATCCTCAAAGAGCCAAAAGAAAAAGAGGCAAAAAATAAGAATTTAAAAGGGCAAGGGTCAGAAACAAGCAGTTTGGAAAGAAAAGAAAAATAGGAAAGGATTAAAAAAAAAAGGAAAGTTAGGTTCAATTTAGGAAATTTGGAAGCTTACCACCCAAGTTTATAGAATTAGGAAAGTGATTGCTACTTATAATGTAAGTTCTTGACAAATGGGTAACTTGCTACAACTTGCAATTCAGATTAGTCAAAATAGGAACTTTGAGAAATAGGAAACTAATGGGATGCTAAGCAATTGCAATCAGTTACAATGAAATAGGAAAGTTGTTACTTGAACACAAAAGGAAAGAACTTGATAGATACTCAACTCAAATTGAAAATTCTTCTTTCTTTCTTCTTTTTTTTTTTCACTTTTTTTTCGAATTTTTTTTTATATTTTTTTTTTCGAATTTTTTTTTTTAGTATCCAAATGATGAGAGACCCCGTAGGAATAAGTCCTAGGAACCTTCAACAAGATGATACGTTGCCCAGGACCGGCTAAGAACAAGAAATGTTGGTCAAATGGATAAGACCCTAAGAGAACTCGTCCCTTAGAACCCTAGCCTTGAGACGCCACAAAGGGAGACCACTCCTTTGATAAGTCACTTGTATTCTATAGAAGAACACATAGAAACAAGAATTCTCACAATGAGAAATAAAATTCTGAATTCATTCCAATCTCCCAAAAAGTACAATAGGTGGCCTATTAAATAGGCATAAAAGAAAACCCTAAACCTAACTTAATCTCTAAGAATTCTCCTTCAAGAAATAGGAAATAAGGGATCTGATTTTAATGGGAGGAGATGATGCCATGTACTACAAGAAATCCTAAAGAAAAGGAAAGAAAGTAATAAGTTTTCAGCAACTAATGAAAAAGGAAATAAACAAAATCTGAAACTTGAATCCTAAGTCTTGACTAAATGGCCTCGTTCAAACTAATAGAAATGGAAACTAATGAAAAGCAAATAAAAGACATCTTAATAAGAATTAAAACTACTATTCACGTCACTTTTGTTGCCCATGTGATTTGCACATGCTTGTTAATTGATTTCTTCAAATTGGACTCTATTCGGACCTTGCAGCATGTCTTGTTAGGCTTGGACAATGAGGATCAAGTCCCTTGGGCCTTGTAACTCTTCAAATTGATGCAAAAACATAGGTTCAAGCTCTTGAACTTTTTGGACAATGCAACTCAAAGTTTGCTTTATGGCTTTAACTCTTCCTCTAGTCATTGGGCCTCCTATGCCTTGTAATGGGTCCATTTGCATGTTGGGCTTTCTTGTACACCCTCCATGCTCTTTTAAGTCATTACACCATGCTCCCTTGTCTACAAGCTCACAGGCCCCTTCATCATACTTTGGCATAGTCTAATGTCACCTTTAACCGGGTGATTATAAAGGCTATGATCGGGTATAGTTGAATCTATGTAGAGGAAGTTAAGTGGTCAAGATAGAATTTGTCCCTCTGATTAATAGAGAGATATCTCTGTGCCCCTCAATGAGTGTGACTGAGAAATGCATGGCCATGCTCAGATGGAAAGGGTTTCATCTTATATCAGTATGCTTGGAGATCGAGAAAGTTACGATCGAGCAAGTTGAGGACAACATTTTCATGCCTCATACTCGATCTAGATGCCATGTGACAAAAGGGATATGATAGGGTTGTAAGATAGGTTGCATCGGATCACCGATCCTGTATGATTTGAGTAGTCACAATGTCTTGCTAGAGGCCGCTTGTGACTTGTGGGTCAAACAGTGTAGTTGGCCCACTGCCAACATCATATGGGCCTGCAGAGTTGTACACAAGAATGGAGCAACTCGAGCTAAAATGTCAACATTCATTGAATCAGAAATATGTCTAGATTTAATAAATTTAATTTTTAAATCTATAATGGAGGAATTATTTTATATATAAATAATTAAATTTGAAATATATATTATATATATATGAATTAGTTTAAATTTGATTCTATTAGATAGATTTAAATTTAAACTAATCAGATAATTTAAATTTAAATCTATATGATAAATTTAAATTTAAATTAAGCTCTAGATATTGTTAGTTTAAATTTAAACTATAGGATAGATTTGAATTTAAACTAATAGATATATTTAATGATATATTTAATTAATTTATTAAATATATCTGAAACCCTAGTCTATAAATAGGGTTTCCATATCAGAAAAGTTATTCTAGAGCTACCTTCAAAAACCCTAGAGAGAGGGACAGTGTACGGACGTTGTACGGAAGCTATACGAAAATGTCGTACGGATAAGTGCTAGCACACCGTTCGAGTCGTTGAACCCCGTTCGTGTGGATACCAGTAGAGGGAGCCGATCTGCGGTCAGTTCCTGTGATCCAAACAAAGAATAAACAGCAAACTCAATTGATAGAAAAGGAAATTCTCTGAAGTTCTCCGATTTGCGGTCAGTTCCTGTGATCCAAACAAAGAGTAAACAGTAAACTAATAGACAAAAAAGGTAATTCTCTGAAGCTATTCGGTTTAAGCGATTTTGATGGATCCTTGGTAGGAATCAGGACAAAAAATTTTAAATTCTGCTGTGTGCCTCCCATGATTCCCAACATGATTTGGGTTTCTTGATGGATGAGGGCTTCTCGAGCTTGTTATGCTCCAATGGACATGCCTATTGGTATTGTATCATTCCCTCCCTCTTTGAAAAGATTCGTCCTCGAATCTCCACCTGTATCATATGGAAATAAATTAGACTTTTCAAAAATAATGATAACACTATATTCATCAAGTGAAATAATCTTGTAAACTAAAAGACTCCTTTCAAAGAGATCATCAATTCTTTGAGGCAACTTAGAATACTCCAAGTTGGGAAACTCTTTGAACTCGCTCTAAGTTAGGAAGTATTTCTTTCTCACATGCACCCAAATATAAATGATAATTTTGATCCCACATGCACCTGCAATAAATCTAAGGGCCATAACAAAATCCAAGGAACACGATAACCTTTTAATCATAAAATTAATATAATATGAATTCCTAACAACCACAAAATTCATGAAACAATTAAAACTCAATGTGTGGTGCTCAATGCTTTTGAAAGGAAATAATTCATTAGGAATAACAAAATCTATGCAATCCACTTTTGAAAGCACATTAAAGATTGGAAACCATCAAGTGGTTTCTTAGGAAACACATCTAGGCAATCAGAACTCTTTTCAAAGCTAGTTGAAGATGTTGGTCCATTGGGTGGCTTCTTTGAAAACAAATCTCCATATACCTGCAATGAGCTAGAACTAACAATAGGCAAAGATGGGTTAAGATTGTTAGTAGATAAAAAAACATCCTTACACACGCTCTCAACCTCTCTTTTTTCATCAAACAAGCACAACTCATGCTTTTCTCACTTTTCTCACAACTCTCTTGCTCTTTCTTTTCACTCACACTCTTTTCTTTTTCAATCTCATCTTTTTCTCTCTCTAACTCATGTTTTCTCTCTTTTTCTTTTGCTCTCTTTTTCTTTCATTTTGTATGCTTGTACTATCGTCATTTGATCCTCATAAGCATCCATAGGATCAAGAGGTACTAATACATGATTTTTTTTCATTGAATATGAATGAATAGCAATAGCAATATCTGTGCTTATGCTTAACATATTTAGCTTTTCTAACATGTTTCCATGGTTTGCCAAGCATAATATGTCCATCATACATAGGAGCTACATCACATAACACTTTATCATGATATTTACCAATGGAGAAAGAAATCAAAACTTGTTTATTAACTCTAAATTCAGCACTACCCTCCAACAACGTATAGGGCCTAGGATGCTTTATAGTAGGAAAGTTTAATTTCTCAACAAGTAAGGTACTAGCAACATTTACATAGCTATTGTTATCAATAGCCGTGCTGCAAACTTTCTCTTTGATAAGGCATCTAGTATGGAAATCAGGGGATAACTTTGCCTCATCTTGTCCTACAGAGTTGGAATTAGATTGGCATGCATCCAACCTTGCACAAGATTGCTTGAATCGCTCTTTGTTAGCCTTTTCAAGGAATTTATACTCATTGGACATCTTGTCACCTGAAAAGTTAGTCAAAGAAGGAATAGGACCTCATACACTCTTTTCACGTGTTTACACTCAAAAGATGATAAGTTCACTCATGTTTAACTCTCTTTTAGGCTTTTTCTTTAATGTTAATTGCATTCTTTCCTTTTACCACTCAACAATTTTCTTCTTACAAGTGTTCTAAGAAAGTCACAAGCAAATCAAAAAGAAAAGATCAGACTAGTGGTAATAAAAAAAAACTAGAATCCTTAAATGCAAATTCCCAGAGAATCAAACAAAGGAGAAAAAGAGGTGTATAACAAAAAGGTAAAGAGGAAAGGAAAACAAGGAGGAAGGGGAGGTTAGGATGTCTTGGAAGGAAGGAGAAGAAAAGGGAAAATCTGAAAATAAGAAACTTTAAAAATAGGAAACTACTTAGGAACCAAGTTAATAGGAAACTACTTGCAATTCAAGTTCAAACAATTAGGAAAGAAAATCCTTACTTGCATGCAAATAGGAAAGTAGATAACTTGGTAGCTACTTAATGCAATCAAATTAGGAAAAGTAACTTCAATTAGGAAATTAACTCCAATTAGGAAACAAACTCCAATTAGGAAATTAACTTCAAGTTTTAAGCTTTCAACTTTGAATTTGTACAACTTGCAATTTTCTTTTTTTTTTTCACTCCTTTTTTTTTTTTATTTTTTTTGAAATCTTTTTTTCGATTTTTTTTTTCTTTTTTTGATTTTTTTTTGGAGTATCATACTCTTCAAATGATGTAAGACCCTCTAGGAACCTTGTCCTAGGAACCTTCAATAAGATAACACTTTGTCCGGGACCGGGTAGAAACAAGCATGTTGGTCAAAGGAAAGACCTTAAAAGAACCCGTCTTTTAGAACCCTAGCCTCAAGACACCACAAAAGGAAGACCAATCCTTTGATAAGTCACGTGAACTCTCAGAGAATACAAAGAAGTAAAGGCCTCACAAAGTATTAAATAATACTCAAATTCATTCATGATCTTTAAAATAGAGTACAATAGAAAGCCTTTTATAGGCAAAGTTTCTAAAAGACTAAAATCATAATAAAAGTAAAATACTAAAATCTAATTAGAAATATTTTAAATGGTGCCTAAAATCAAGGAACAAGATTAGGATACTAATTTTAACTTAATCTCAAAGATAAGATCTTTGACCAAGTCTTAAAAATAATAAAATAAATAAAAAACAAAATTCATAAAGAATCCTACTTAAAACTAATAAGCTCCTTTAAATAGTCATATGGGATGCTCATACTTCATTAAAAATTACATGATTTACACATGATTCTTAATCTCTTGCAATTGGACTCTAATTGGGCCTTGACACTCATCTTGTATATGTATAATTACATTGGGCTTTCAACATGTTGGATATTGACTTTAGTTGCTCCATGGACCTTCTTAAGACATTGGGCTTCCACTTGGACTTCTACTTTTGCATCTTTAAGGAGATCTCATGTCTAAAGTCCAATTTAGCTCCAAGATCAGCATGCCTGACGTGTTGCTTCTTATTAGCTCTATCTCATATTTGGAAGCTCTGATAAGGATGATTCCAAAACGAGTTGAAAGCTAAAGGTTTAAGATTCAAGATTGACCCATTAATCATTTGAAAATTCTTTGAAACGATGATGAAATCATTCACCAAAATTGAGTGACGTCTAGCATGTTTTGAATTGATCAAATATGGATCTTGGACTCTAAATTTGGGCCAACGTCCAACATAAAGATTATCTTGAGCTCTTTGAAGTTCTTGGACATATACTAGCATAATTCGGGCCTCTTGAGCATGGGCCATCCCTTAATGAGCCATTCGGACCTAAATCATGCCCTCTTGAATGATTTGGGTTTCATGATGGATGAGGGCTTCTTGAACTTGTTGTGCTCCAATGGACATGCCTACTAGTATTGTATCACTAGTTCTTCCAAAAACTGAGATACAATGCTTCAAGTGTCAAGGGAGAGGACATATCTCTAGTGAATGTCCTAATAAGAGAACCATGACTATCAACAACCTTGGTGAGTGGGAAACTGAAGGAGAAACAACTGAAGAAGAAGAATATCATTTATTCATAGAGAATGAAGATGGAGATTATGTGGAAGAAGGAGAACTCTTTGCGACTAGGAGAACCCTTAGTGCCTAAATGATGGCAGAAGAAAATGAACAAAGAGAGAACTTGATGGAATATCATGGAGCTCATATGACCATAATAAAGGAGACAATGCATGGCCTAACTATGAAGGAAAGCTTGGACAAGTTGCTGAACATGTGGAACGTGATGTGGAGCATGATATTGGAGCTAAACGAAATTCATCTATTAAAGCCCAAAATTTCAAGCCTAATGTGTCTAAAGATCCATTACAAGATATTAGAGGCCCAATGACAAGAGCAAGATCCAAAGCTATGAAAGAAGCTTTTAATTGTTTAATCCATGAATTGCAAGACTTAGAGCCCATTTATAAGAATCAGATGGTTACCTTAGAAGCTCTAAATAGTATATTAATATGCTCCCAAGTAGCCCAAGATTTGGCTAGAGTTGAAGGCCCAAAAGGAATCCTATTGGAAGAGCTCACTTAAAGCCTCATGTGACTAGCATGTGATCATTAATTTCTAGACCATATAGAAAATTTCTATTTTAGTTGTTTCAATAAGGCCATATGGTCAAAACTTATGTTTGAAGATTAAGTTAGTTTCCTTCCTTTTATTTAGTTGCTTAAAACTTACAAATTAAGTTATTATCTTTTAGGAAGTTTTAGTAAGATTTTATTGCTATTTGAATGGCATCTTTCTTAACTCATTTTGTTTTCAATTTCTTGTGAAAGATGATGCCATCAATAGGATAGTAATTTAGAATGTTTTTAGAGTCTAATTGCCTATAAAAGGGCCTCATATGTACTCAAAATAAAAAGATGAATAAGAATTTCATTTTTTTCACATTGTGTGAGAATTTATCCTGTTATCCTTGTGTTCTTGTGAGAATGCTTAACTTATCAAAGGAGTAGTCTTCCTTTATAGCATCTTGAAGCTAGGGTTCTAAGAGATAGGTTCTCTTAGGGTTTCACCTTTGACCAACATCTTCTATCCCTATTTCTTTTGGTGTTTCAATTTGTTTGTTTATTACTGATCGGTCTTAGGGCAAGATTCAGATTGTGTAAGGTTCTTCGAGCAAGTCTCTAGAGGGTCTCATATCATTTGGTATTAGAGCTGTGGTTTGCTAGACTTCAAGGTTTGAAAAAAGAGAGAGAGAGAGAGAGAGAGAGAAAGCAAAAAAAATTCGAAATTCAAAAAAAAAAATTTAGTGCTGAACATTCAAAGTTGCAGATTATTTTGCAAGTTTCCATTATTGTGTTGGAAAGTTTCCTAGAGTGAAGAACTTATACTACAAGTCATAAGAGGTTACCTAATTTATAAACTTGGGTGGTAAGATTTAAACTTTCCTATTTCATTCTTTCCTAATCCATCTTTTTTGAGTTTTAAGTTTGTGATTTTCCTATTCTCCCCATCAAGGTAACCACTTTCCTTTCTTCAAATTCTTTCCTTTTACCTACCTACTTAGTTTCTAAGTTTCCACTTTCCTATTTTGTGTCTTTCCTAACTTCTCTTTATTCTAACCTTTTCTTTTATTATTTTCCAGATTTGCAGCCTTCTCCTCCCTTTTTCTTCTCTCAACTCGTCTAACTCCTTTCCTCCCAAGTCTAGGCTTTTGTTTTCTTATCTTGTCCAGAATTTTCATCCCTTCTTTTTCTTCCTTCTACTCATCCTATTCTTCATTTTTTTCCCTTTTTTAATACACACACCTATGTCCTTTTTGAGACTCTGGAATTTGAATTTTAGGATTCTAGTTTTGTGATTACCATTTTCAATTGATTGCTCCTTGTGATTGTTGTCTTGATTTGAATCAGAACACTATAGGAGGCAAGTTTGAGTGGTAAAAGGCAAGAGTGATTTAATATCAAAGAAAAAGCCAAGAGTGAAACACAAGTGATTGATATCTTCTGAGTGTAAACACATGAGAAAGAGTGGTGAGGTCCTATTTGCTTTATTTGTACTAACCTTGTTTTGAAGGAATGTCTCAAACTAGTAAGCCCCACTTTGGGCTTTTATGCAAGCCATAGAAAGTAAGATGGAGAATTTGTTGAATGACAAGCTTGATGCCCTCTAATCCCTATCAAGTTCTAGACAATGCAAGAGTAAAGCTCGTGGTGCTGAAAGAGAAAGTGAAGATGATGAATCTAACTTTATCCATTGTTAGAAGAGGAAAGCAAGCAGCTTCCCATAATAAGCTTGGGAACATTAAATTGAAAATTTTCTCTTTTCAAGGGAAAAATGATCCTGATTTGTATTTCGAGTGGGAGAGAAAAATAGAACATGTATTCAAGTGTTATACATATAGTGAAGAAAAAAAGATAAAACTTGCTGCTGTTGAATTTTCTGATTATGCTAGTATATGGTGGGATCAATTGCAGATAGATAGAAGGTGAAATGGTGAAAGACCTATCCATACATGGCAAGAGATGAAGGCCATCATGAGGAAGCGCTTTGTCCCAAACCACTATTACTGGGATTTATTCAAGCAACTCCAAAGACTAAGGGAAGGATCTATGAGTGTTGAAGAGTACCACCAAGAGATGGAGATCCTCATGATTTGAGAAAACGTTGAGGAAGATATAGAGGCTACAATGGTGAGATTCATTGACGGATTGTGCCCTGAGATTGCTGAAACTGTTGACCTTTAAAACTACCTTGATATGAATGAGGTGTTGCATAAAGCTATCAAGGTTGAAAGATAACAAAAGCAAAAGATGGTGGCTGGTTCAAGTTCATGGAAGCAAAGATTGAAGGATTCCAAAATTTCCTTCAAGTCTAAGGGTGACAGCAAGCCAAAGGAGGAGGGTAATCCAAAAACTTCTACTCCACCTCCTAAGGTTAAAAATGACTCAAACCTTCTTCTACTACTTCTAAAAGTTAAATGCTTTAAATGTCAAGGTATTAGTCATATTGCTTCTCAATGTCCTAACAAAAGAACTATGGTTGTTCTTGAGAATGGTGATGTAACTAGTGATGATAAGGACTATGATGACATGCCGCCTTTAGTTGATGCCTCGGATGAAGATTGTGAAGCTGAAATTGGTGAAGCCCTAATGGCTAGGCATGCTCTTAATATCTAACCAAGAGAAGATCTTGAAGAAGAGCAGTATGAGCACATATTTCATACAAGGTGTCTCATAAATAGGAAAGTGTTGATGAAGGGGCCCATGAGCTTGTAGACAAGGGAGCATGGTGTGATGACCTAAAAGAGCATAGAGGGTGTGCAAGAGAGCCCAACATGCAAATGGACCCATTACAAGGCATAGGAGGCCCAATGACTAGAGGAAGAGCTAAAGCCATGAAGCAAGCTTTGAGTTGCATTGTCCAAAAAGTTCAAGAGCTTGAACCCATGTTTTTGCATCAATTTGAAGAGTTACAAGGCCCAAGGGACTTGATCCTCATTGTCCAAGCCCAACAAGACATGCTGCAAGGTCCAAATAAAGTCCAACTTGAAGAAATCTATTAAAGAGCATGTGCAAATCACATGGGCAACAAAAGTGACGTGAATAGTAGTTTTAAATCTTATTAGGATGTCTTTTATTTGCTTTTCATTAGTTTTCCATTTCCATTAGTTTGAACAAGGCTATTTAGTCAAGACTTAGGATTTAAGTTTCAGATTTTGTTTATTTCTATTTTCGTTAGTTGCTGAAAACTTATTACTTTCTTTCCTTATCATCTCCTCCCATTAAAATCAGATTCTTTGTCTCCTATTTCTTGGAGGAGAATTCTTAGAGATTAAGTTAGGTTTAGGGTTTTCTTTTATGCCTATTTAATAGGCCACCTAATGTACTTTTGAGGAGATTGGAATGAATTCAGAATTTTATTTCTCATTGTGAGAATTCTTGTTTCTGTGTGTTCTTCTATAGAATACAAGTGACTTATCAAAGGAGTGGTCTTCCTTTGTGGCGTCTCAAGGCTAGGGTTTTAAGGGACGAGTTCTCTTAGGGTCTTATCCTCCTAACCAACATCTCTTGTTCTTAGTCGGTCCCGGGCAACATATCATCTTGTTGAAGGTTCCTAGGTCTTATTCCTACTGGGTCTCTCATCATTTGGTATCAGAGCTCTGATACCAAATGATGAGAGACCCCCTAGGAACTTTGTCCTATGAACCTCCTTTTTGACAACATTACCCGGATCGTGCAAGATTCAAGAGCACAATCACACAAATAGAAGACGAAAGAACTCATAAAAAATAAGAACACATATAAACAAAGATAGTTGGTGAAGTGGGTAAGACCCTAAGAGAACTTGTCCCTTAGAACCCTAACCATGAGACGCCACAAAGGAAGACCACTCCTTTGATAAGTCTGACTTGAATTCACTCCATTGCTCAACGAGCTAGAGGAACCTCTCAGAAACAGAACATAAGTCCTGAAAGAAAATTCTATTTATTCATCTTATTCCTTCCTTTGAAGTACATATGATGCCTTTATATAGGCAATGAAAGACCTAAAAGTTTCTAAAAATAATTCCTTAAAAGATGGCACTATTTATTACAAGGATTTGGAAAGTTATTAATGGTGCCATAAGAAAAAGGAAACAAACTATAAAGAAGCAAAAGGAAAGAAACTAACTTATTCTTTAAACATAAGTTTTGACCACATGGTCTTATTCAAAAAAACTAAAATAGAAACTTTCTACATGGTCTGAAAATTGATGCTCACGTTCAGCAAATTGTCCAAGCCTTCTTTGATGGTTATGCCATGCACGGTCTCCTGGAAGGTGGTCATAAGCGCTCCATGGTACTCTATCACCTTAGTGTGAAGATCCCACACAAACTTAGCTTTCTTTGCACCATAAAGGTTAGCAAACTCATTACAAGGCAAAGGAAGTAAATCCAAGGGAGTCAAAGGTTAAAACCATATACAATCTCAAAAGGAGAAAGCTCAGTGGTATAATGCAAGGCACGATTATATGCAAACTCAATGTGAGGAAAACATCTTTCCCAATTCTTTAAATTTTTTTGAATTACAACACGCAATAAGAAAGAAAGTATTCAATTCACTACTTCAGTTTGTCCATCCGTTTGAAGATGTGCAACCATAGAAAACACAAGCTTTATACCCAGCTTAGCTCATAAAACTTTCCAAAAGTGACTAACAAATTTAACATCATGGTCACTCACAATAGATTAAGGCAAACCATGCAATCTAACAATTTCCTTGAAAAACAAATCAAAAATATAGACAGCATCATTTGTTTTTGAGCAAGCAATTAAATGAGTCATTTTACTAAATTGATCAACAACAACAAATATGCTATCCTTTCCACTAGATGTTCTAGGCAATCCAAGAATAAAATCCATTAAAATATCTACCCAAGGATGAGAAGGAACAAGTAAGGGAGTATACAAGCCATGTGGTTGCACTTTAGATTTAGCATGCTTGCATATGATGCACCTTTTACACACAACAATCACATTCCTATGCATATGAAGCCAATAAAAATGTTCTTTCAATATGGATAAAGTCTTTTCTATCCTAAAGTGCCCCATCAAACCACCCCCATGGAATGCTTTAACCAAAAGCTCATGCATAAAACAAATAGGCACATACAATTTATTTCCTTTAAACAAGAAACCACCAAATCTAAAGAAATCGTCAACCCCATGTTTTTCACACAACTTCTAAGTTTTAGCAAAGTCAGCATTACATTCATACATGCTTTTGAAAGATTCAAAACCAATTAACCTAGCTTGCATGGATGTAATGAGACTATACCTCCTTGACAAAGTATCAGCCATAACATTCTCTTTCCCTTTTTTATGTTTAAGCACATAAGGAAATGACTCAATGAATTCAAGCCACACAGCATGCCTCTTATTCAACTTATCTTGGGAAGACTCTTAGAATTAGAATGCAAAACAAATTCCTTAGACCATAAATAATGTTGTCAATGTTCCAAAGTTCTTTTTAAAACATACAATTCCTTGTCAAAAGTTGAATCATTCAAGCAAGCACCACTAAGTTTCTCACTAAAGTAACTAATAGGCCAAGACTCTTGCATCAAAATAGCACCAATACTAATTCCAGAGGCATCACATTCAAATTCAAAAACTTTAGAGAAATCAGAAAGAATAAGTAGAAGGGCATTGGTCAATTTATCTTTCAAAGTGTTAAAAGCTGCCTCTTATGTCTCACCCCATTTAAAGACAACATTTTTCTTTACCAGCTCATTTGGAGGTGCAACAAGGGTTGAGAAGTTCTTTACAAAACATCGATAGAAACTTGTAAGTCTGTGGAAACTCCTCACCTCACTAGCATTCTTAGGTGTTGGCCACTCCCAAATTGCCTTCACTTTCTCTTCATCCCCCCGGAGGCCATTAGTACCTACAACAAAACCAAGGAAAATAATAGAATCCAAGTAGAAAGAGCACTTCTCTAAATTCGCAAAGAGTTTATTTTCTCTCAAAATAACAAACACAGAATGAAAATACTTAACATGCTCTTCTAGACTTTTAGAAAGCACAAGAATATCATCAAAATACACAACAACAAACTTTGCTATGTGAGGGTGAAACACATGATTCATTAAGCTTATGAATGTACTAGGAGCATTAGTTAAGCCAAAGGGCATAACAAACCATTCATATAAACTAAACTTAGTCTTAAATGCAGTCTTCTACTCATCACCCTCTTTCATCCTAATTTGATGATAACCACTCCTAAGATCTATTTTTGAAAACAAGTAAGTACCATGCAACTCATCAAGCATGTCATCAAGTCTAGGAATAGGATATCTATACTTAACTATGATTTTGTTGATATCTCGACAGTCCACACACATCCTCCATTTGCTATCCTTCTTGGGCACAAGTATAACTGGAACAGCATATGGACTATGGCTTTCTCTCACAAATCCTTTTTTCATGAGTTCCTCTACTTGCCTATGAATTTCCTTAGTCTATTCTAGATTTTCCCTATAAGTAGGTTAGTTAGGAAGAGATGCTCCAAGAATAAAGTCAATCCTATGTTCAATGCCTCTTATGGGAGGCAATCCATCTGGTACCTCTTCTGGAAACAAGTCTTTATATTCCTGTAACAAACTCAAAGCACTAGAAGGAAGAGATTCATCAAGGTCATTAAGGGTTAGATAAACATCCTTATACAAGAGTACAAAAGATGTCTCACTACATAAAGCCCTCTTAATCTTTCCTCTACCGAAAAATAGTGTTACTTTCTTTTCTTCACTCTCTTGACTTTTCTTTTCAGTAGCTCTCTTTCCTTTTCTCTCCATCTCACTTTCTTTTCTTTCTTTCTCACGCACTTTCTTTTCTTTCTCTCTTAGCTTGCATTCTTGAGTAATTCGCTTTTGATCTTCATATGCCTGTAAGGGTCTGAGAGGGGTTAGCATAATGGTTTTCTTATTAAACTCAAGAGAATACCTATTAGTACAACCATCATACTTAACTTTCCTATCAAATTGCTAAGGTCTACCCAATAACAAGTGTCCAGCATACATAGGAGCTATATCACATAAAACATCATCATGGTAACTTCCTATGGAAAATGTTATAACAACTTGTTTAGTAACTTTAACATCCCCATTATTATTGAACCACGACAAATTATAAGGAGTAGGGCATTTTCTAGTTGGCAAACCTAGCTTTTTAACTAAGAAGGTGATGCAATAGCAAAGTTTCAAGCCCAAGGACATGATTTGCAAATTAAAGCCCAAGAGTTCAAGTCAAATGTGTCTAAAGATCCATTGCAAGGCATAGGAGGCCCAATAACAAGAGCTAGGGCCAAAACAATGAAAGAAGCCTTCAATTGTTTAATTCATAAACTTCATAACTTAGAGCCCATTCATTTAAGTCAAGAGAAGGCCCAAGAAGATGTAAAGGGTGTGATCATGCTAACCATTCTACAAGAGGAGTGCCAAGGCCCAATTAGAGTCCAATTACAAGAGATTAAGAATCATGTGACAACCATATGATTTTTAATGAAGCATGAGCATCCCATGTGACAAATTAAAGAAGCTGATTAGTTTTGATTAGGAATCCTTTTGAAATTTCGTTTTTTATTATTTTATTATTTTTTTGAACTTGGTCAAAGAGCTTATCTTGGAGATCAAGTTAAAAATTAGTATCCTAATCTAATTAGGATATATTAGGTATTATTTAAAATATTTTTAATCAGGTTTTAGAGTTTTACTTTAATTAGGACTCTAAAAAATTTTGCCTATAAAAGGCTTCCTATTGTACTCTATTTTGCATATGAATGAATGAATAAATTTGAGTATTATTCAATACTTTGTGAGGCTTTTGCTTCTTTGTGTTCTCTGAGAGTTCACATGACTTATCAAAGGATTGGTCTTCCTTTGTGGCGTCTTGAGGTTAAATGATACAA
The DNA here is from genome assembly GCA_032878935.1 of Erythrophleum fordii. Lineage (NCBI taxonomy): Eukaryota > Viridiplantae > Streptophyta > Magnoliopsida > Fabales > Fabaceae > Erythrophleum > Erythrophleum fordii. The sequence continues at coordinate 21,268,905 of JAVQMF010000055.1, forward strand.
TACCAGTAGGCATGCCCATTAGAGCACTACAAGTTCGAGAAACCCTCATCCATCAAGACCAAATCATTCAAAAGCCTATGATTCAGGTCCAAATGGCTTATGAAAGGATGGCCCATGTTCAAGAGGCCCAAATTGTGATTTTATATATCCAAAAATTTCAAAGAACTCACGATAATATCTATGTTGGACGTCGGCCCAAGTTTAGAGTCCAAGATCCATATTTGATTAATTCAAAATATGCTGAATTGGATTTTGGACATGATATTTCCTTAAAGATGCAAAAGTGGAAGTCCAAGTGGAAGCCCAATGTTCTAAGAAGGGCCATGGAGCAACTAAAGACAATATCCAACACGTTGAAGGCTCAATAAACTATACACATACAAGAGGAGTGCTGAGGCCCAATTGGAGTAATGTGACAACTATTTAAAAGAGTTAATTAGTTTTGACTAGGATTCTTTTTGAATTTCGTTTTTTATTATTTTATTATTTTTTTTAACTTGGTCAAAGAGTTTATCTTGGAGATTAAGTTAAGATTAGTATCCTAATCTAATTAGGATATATATTAGTATTATTTAAAATATTTCTAATTAGATTTTAGAGTTTTACTTTAATTAGGACTCTAGAAAAATTTTGCCTATAAAAGGCTTCCTATTGTACTCTATTTTACATATGAATGAATTTGAGTATTATTCAGTTATTTGTGAGGCTTTTGCTTCTTTGTGTTCTCTGAAAGTTCACGTGACTTATCAAAGGATTGGTCTTCCTTTGTGGCGTTTTGAGGCTAGGGTTCTAAGGGACAAGTTCTCTTAGGGTCTTACCTTTGACTAACAATCTTGTTTTCTAGCCGGTCTCAGGCAAAGTGTCATCTTGTTGAAGGTTCCTAGGACAAGGTTCCTAGAGGGTCTCTCATCATTTGGTATCAGAGCTTTGGTCGCTAGTACAAGGTATATCTTTGTGTTTTTTTTCCTTCCGTTATTCTTCATACTTTCTTTCCTTCCATTTGTGTTATCTTTTTCATCTTCATCTTTTTCTTCTATCTTCTTCTGTCTTCCATTGTTGTGTTCCTCCATCCTCAAAAAAAAAAAAAAAAAAAAAAAATTCAGATTGCAGAATTCAAAATTGCAAGTTGTGCCAATTCAAAATTAAAAGCAAGATTGGAGTCAATTTCCTAATTGGAATTAATTTCCTAATTGGAGTCAATTTCCTAGTTGGAGTTAGTTTCCTAATTAAAGTCAATTTCCTAATTGGAATTAATTTCCTAATTGGAGTCAATTTCTTAGTTGGAGTTAGTTTCCTAATTAGAGTCAATTTCCTAATTGGAGTAAGTTTTCTAATTGGAGTCAATTTCCTAATTGGAGTTTGTTTCCTAATTTAATTGCATTAAGTGGCTACCAAGTTTTCTACTTACCTATTTGTATTCAAGAAAGGATATTGTTTTCTAATTGTTCGAAACTTGAATTGCAAGTAGTTTTTTTTATTCTTAAGGTTTCTTATTTTCAGATTTTTTTTTTCTTTTCATCTCTTTCCTTCCAGACCTTCCCTTACTCCTTCTTTATATTTTTCTCCTTTGTTTGATTCTTTGGGAATTTACATTTTAGGATTCTAGTTTTTTTAATTGCCACTAGTCTGATCTTTTCATTTGATTTGCTTATAACTTGCTTAGAACACTTGTAAGAAGCAAATTATTGAGTGGTAAAAGGCAAGAGCGTTAACATTAAAGAAAAAGCCAAAAAGAGAGTTAAACACGAGTGAACTTATCATCTTTTGAGTGTAAACACGTGAAAAGAGTGAGTGAGGTCCTATTCCTTCTATCTTTCTTTGACTAACTTTTCAGGTGTTAAGATGTCCAATGAGTACAAATTCCTTGAAGAGGCTAACAAAGAGCAATTTAAGCAAACTTGTGCGTGGTTAGATGCATTCCAATCTAATTCCAACTCTACAGGACAATATAAGGAAAAGGCATCCCCTGACTTCCATACTAGATGCCTTATCAAAGAGAAAGTCTGTAGCATGGCTATTGATAATAGTAGCTATGTAAATGTTGCTAGTACCTTACTTGTTGAGAAATTAAACTTGCCTACTATAAAGCATCCTAGGCCCTATACCTTGTTGAAGGGTAGTGCTGAATTTAAAGTTAATAAGCAAGTTTTGATTTCTTTCTCTATTGGTAAATATCATGATAAAGTGTTATGTGATGTCACTCCTATGTCTGATGGACATATTATGATACAATACCAGTAGGCATGCCCATTAGAGCACTACAAGTTCGAGAAGCCCTCATCCATCAAGACCAAATCATTCAAAAGCCTATGATTCAGGTCCAAATGGCTTATGAAAGGATGGCCCATGTTCAAGAGGCCCAAATTGTGATTTTATATATCCAAAAATTTCAAAGAACTCACGATAATATCTATGTTGGACGTCGGCCCAAGTTTAGAGTCCAAGATCCATAAAGAAGAAAAAAAAAAGAGTGAAAAAAAAAGAAGGAGTAAGGGAAGGTCTGGAAGGAAAGAGATGAAAAGAAAAAAAAATCTGAAAATAAGAAACCTTAAGAATAAAAAAAACTACTTGCAATTCAAGTTTCGAACAATTAGAAAACAATATCCTTTCTTGAATACAAATAGGTAAGTAGAAAACTTGGTAGCCACTTAATGCAATTAAATTAGGAAACAAACTCCAATTAGGAAATTGACTCCAATTAGAAAACTTACTCCAATTAGGAAATTGACTCTAATTAGGAAACTAACTCCAACTAAGAAATTGACTCCAATTAGGAAATTAATTCCAATTAGGAAATTGACTTTAATTAGGAAACTAACTCCAACTAGGAAATTGACTCCAATTAGGAAATTAATTCCAATTAGGAAATTGACTCCAATCTTGCTTTTAATTTTGAATTGGCACAACTTGCAATTTTGAATTCTGCAATCTGAATTTTTTTTTTTTTTTTTTTTAGGATGGAGGAACACAACAATGGAAGACAGAAGAAGATAGAAGAAAAAGATGAAGATGAAAAAGATAACACAAATGGAAGAAAAGAAAGTATGAAGAATAACGGAAGGAAAAAAAACACAAAGATATACCTTGTACTAGCGACCAAAGCTCTGATACCAAATGATGAGAGACCCTCTAGGAACCTTGTCCTAGGAACCTTCAACAAGATGACACTTTGCCTGAGACCGGCTAGAAAACAAGATTGTTGGTCAAAGGTAAGACCCTAAGAGAACTTGTCCCTTAGAACCCTAGCCTCAAGACGTCACAAAGGAAGACCAATCCTTTGATAAGTCACGTGAACTCTCAGAGAATACAAAGAAGCAAAAGCCTCACAAATAACTGAATAATACTCAAATTCATTCATATGTAAAATAGAGTACAATAGGAAGCCTTTTATAGGCAAAATTTTTCTAGAGTCCTAATTAAAGTAAAACTCTAAAATCTAATTAGAAATATTTTAAATAATACTAATATATATCCTAATTAGATTAGGATACTAATCTTAACTTAATCTCCAAGATAAACTCTTTGACCAAGTTAAAAAAAATAATAAAATAATAAAAAACGAAATTCAAAAAGAATCCTAGTCAAAACTAATTAACTCTTTTAAATAGTTGTCACATTACTCCAATTGGGCCTCAGCACTCCTCTTGTATGTGTATAGTTTATTGGGCCTTCAACGTGTTGGATATTGTCTTTAGTTGCTCCATGGCCCTTCTTAGAACATTGGGCTTCCACTTGGACTTCCACTTTTGCATCTTTAAAGAAATATCATGTCCAAAGTCCAATTCAGCATATTTTGAATTAATCAAATATGGATCTTGGACTCTAAACTTGGGCCGACGTCCAACATAGATATTATCGTGAGTTCTTTGAAATTTTTGGATATATAAAATCACAATTTGGGCCTCTTGAATATGGGCCATCCTTTCATAAGCCATTTGGACCTGAATCATAGGCTTTTGAATGATTTGGTCTTGATGGATGAGAGCTTCTCGAACTTGTAGTGCTCTAATGGGCATGCCTACTGGTATTGTATCATTAGGGTTCTAAGAGACAAGTTCTCTTAGGGTCTTTCCTTTGACCAATATTCTTGTATTCTAGCCGGTCTCGGGCAAAGTGTCATCTTGTTGAAGGTTCCTAGGACAAGGTTCCTAGAGGGTCTCTCATCATTTGGTATCAGAGTTTTGGTCGCTAGTACAAGGTATATCTTTTTATTTTCCCTTTCATTGTTCTTCATACTTTCTCTCCTTCCATTAGTATTACCTTTTCCATCTTCGTCTTTTTCTTCTATCTTCTTCTGTCTTCCATTGTTGTGTTCCTCCATCCTCAAAAAAAAAAAAAAAAAAAAGAAAAAGAGAGTGTGATACTCCCGAAAAAAAAAATTCAAAAAAAAAAGAGTGAAAAAAAAGGGAGTGAAACAAAAAAGTTCAGATTGCAGAATTCAAAATTGCAAGTTGTGCCAATTCCAAATTAAAAGCAAGATTGGAGTCAATTTCCTAATTGAAATTAATTTCCTAATTGGAGTCAATTTCTTAGTTGGAGTTAGTTTCCTAATTAGAGTCAATTTCCTAATTGGAGTTAATTTCCTAATTGGAGTCAATTTCCTAGTTGGAGTTATTTTCCTAATTGGAGTTAATTTCCTAATTGGAGTCAATTTTCTAGTTGGAGTTAGTTTCCTAATTGGAGTTAATTTCCTAATTAGAGTTTGTTTCCTAATTTAATTGCATTAAGTGGCTACCAAGTTTTCTACTTACCTATTTGCATTCAAGAAAGGATATTGTTTCCTAATTGTTCGAAACATAAATTGCAAGTAGTTTTCTATTCTTAAGGTTTCTTATTTTCAGATTTTTTTTTCTTTTCATCTCTTTCCTTCCAGACCTTCCCTTACTCCTTCTTTTTCCTTTTTTGTTACACACCTATTTTTCCCCTTTGTTTGATTCTTTGGGAATTTATATTTTAAGATTCTAGTTTTTGGATTGTCACTAGTTTGATCTTTTCATTTGATTTGCTTGTGACTTTCTTAGAACACTTGTAAGAAGCAAATTATTGAGTGGTAAAAGGCAAGAGGGTTAACATTAAAGAAAAAGCCAAAAAGAGAGTTAAACACGAGTGAAATTATCATCTTTTGAGTGTAAACACGTAAGCTAGTGAGTTGCGAGGTCCTATATCTTTCTTTGCTTGTTTTTGTACAAACTAATATTTCAGGATGTCTGGAGAATCTGACCATAGTGACTTTGACATGAAAGTCTAGATTAGAGCCGTTCAAAGTACTCTTGAGAAACTTAGTACCAGATTAGATGATGTGGAGTCTTCTTCCAATAGGAGGACCCATAGGAGGCAACCTCATATGGAACTTGATGATGATGCTGAATCCGACTTTGAGGAGTCCCATACTCGGAGAGGTAGACAATCATCATGCAATAAGGATGGTGGTATTGGAAACATCAAGATGAAGATTCCCTCATTCCCCGGGAAAAATGACCCGGACCAGTACTTAGATTGGGAAAGAAGAGTGGAGCATGTGTTCGAGTGCCACTCTTACACTGAGGTGAAGAAAGTAAAACTTGCTGCAGTGGAGTTTACTGACTATGCTAGCATCTGGTGGGATCAACTCTTACTCACCAGAAAACGTACCGGTGAAGGTCCAATTCGTGATTGGCAGGAGATGAAAACTATCATGCGCAAACGATTTGTCCCTAGTTACTATTATAGGGAATTGCATAAGAGGCTCCAAAAGCTGAAACAAGGTTCTATGAGTGTGGAAGATTACTATCAAGAAATGGAGATTGCCATGATTAAGGCAAATGTGGAGGAAGACCATGAAGCAACTATAGCCCGATTCATTGAGGGCTTATATCCTGAAATAGCTACCCAAGTTAATTTATACAATTACCTGGATATGGAGGAGCTCTTACATAGAGCTATCAAGGTGGAAAAGCAACTAAGGACTCAACAAAAGCTAAAAGTGACATCTAGCTCGAGTTCTTGGAGGGATTCCAAAGTCTCCTTCAAGCCAAAGACTGATTTCAAGTCTAAGGAGGAAAGTAAGGTTAAACCCTTTCAGGTTAAGGGTAAAACTGATTCAAAACCTTTATCATCTTCTAACCCAACTGCTTCTTCTTCTAAGGTTAGATGTTTTAAATGTAATGGTTTTGGTCACATTGCTTCACAATGTCCTAACAAAAGAACTATGATTATTCTTGAGAATGGTGATGTGACTAGTGCTAGTAGTGAGTCTGAGGAGGATGAAATGCCACCCCTAACTGATGACACAGATTTAGAATTAACTGAAGCTGTAAATGGTGAAGCCCTTGTGGCTAGACGTGCTCTCAACATTCAACCAAAAGAAGATCTCGAGGTAGAGCAGCGTGAGCATATTTTTCATACTCGTTGCTTCATCCACAAGAAGGTATGTAGTTTGATTATTTATGGTGGTAGCTGCACAAATGTAGCTAGTACTTTACTTGTGGAAAAGCTGAACTTGCCTACTTTGAGGCACCCTACCCTTTATAAATTACAATGGCTTAATGATAGTGGGGAGGTAAAGGTAACAAAACAGGTGCTCATCTCTTTTTCTATTGGTAATTATCATGATGAGATTCTTTGTGATGTAGCACCTATGTATGCTGGTCACTTGTTACTTGGTAGGCCGTGGCAGTTTGACAGAAAGGTAAAACATGATGGATATAAAAATTATTACTCCTTTGTTTTTAATGGTAAGACCATTGTGTTGACCCCTCTGCATCCTGTTCAAGCATATGAGGATCAGTTAAAAATCGAAAGAGAGTGTAAGAATAGAGAGCAAGAAAAGAAAGGTAAAGTGAGTGTGAGTATTGAGAATGAGAAGAAGCAACAGAAAGGTGAGTTGAGTAGAAAGAAAATTAGAGAAAAATATGAGGAAAAGAAAGTGAGTTTATTTTCGAGTAAAAGTGAGATCAAGAGAGCTCTATTTAGTGAAAATGCTTTCTTATTGCTTTATAAAGATGTTTATCTTACTATCAACGATCTTGATCACTCTTTGCCTGTTAGTGTTACATCTTTATTGTAGGAATTCTGTGACTTATTCCCAGAGGAAATACCTAATGGATTGCCCCCTTTAAGAGGCATTGAGCATCGCATAGACTTTATCCCAGGAGCATCTATTCCCAATAGACCTGCTTATCGAGCAAATCCAGATGAGACTAAGGAAATACAACATCAAGTGGAAGAGCTCATGAAGAAAGGCTTTGTTCGTGAAAGTCTAAGTCCATGTGCTGTGCCGGTGATTCTTGTGCCCAAAAAGGATGGCAAGTGGCGAATGTGTGTAGATTGTCGTGCCATCAACAAAATAACGGTAAAATATCGCTATCCTATCCCTAGGTTAGATGATATGCTTGACGAGTTGCATGGTGCATGTGTTTTCTCTAAAATTGATCTTAGAAGTGGTTATCATCAGATTAGAATGAAAGAAGGTGATGAATGGAAAACTGCTTTTAAGACCAAGTTTGGGTTATATGAATGGTTAGTTATACCGTTTGGCTTGACTAACGCACCTAGCACTTTCATGAGTTTAATGAATCATGTCTTTAGATCTTTCATTGGTAGATTTGTTGTGGTTTACTTTGATGACATTTTGATTTACTCTAAAAGTCTAGAAGAGCATGTGAATCATTTGCATGATGTGTTTGTTGTGCTTAGAGAGAATAAACTCTTTGCCAATTTAGAGAAGTGCTCTTTTTGTTTGGATTCTGTGGTTTTTCTTGGATTTGTTGTAGGAGCTCGTGGCATACAAGTGGACGAGGAGAAGGTCAAAGCAATCCGAGAGTGGCCAACTCCAAAGAATGCGAGTGAAGTAAGGAGCTTCCATGGATTGGCGAGCTTTTATAGGAGATTTGTTAAGGACTTCTCTACTCTTGCTGTCCCTTTAAATGATTTGGTAAGAAAGAATGTGGTATTCAAGTGGGGTGAAGCACAAGAGCGTGCTTTTAACATACTAAAGGACAAACTAACTAAAGCACCTGTACTTGTATTGCCTGATTTTACTAAGGTTTTTGAAATTGAGTGTGACGCTTCTGGTATAGGCATAGGTGGTGTGTTGATGCGAGATTCCAAACCTATTGCATATTTCAGTGAGAAATTAAGTGGCCCTGCTTTAAATTATTCTACATATGATAAAGAGTTGTATGCCTTGAAACGAACTTTAGAAACTTGGCAACATTATTTATGGCCTAAAGAGTTTATTATCCATTCTGATCATGAAAGTCTTAAGTTTCTTAAGTCCCAGGGTAAATTGAACAAAAGGCATGCAAGTTAGCTTGAATTTATTGAAACCTTCCCTTATGTGATTAAACATAAGCAGGGAAAGGAAAATGTTGTAGCGGATGCATTATTTAGGCGTTACACTTTGATTACTTCCATGCACGCTAGATTGATAGGATTTGAGATGTTAAAAGGCATGTATGAGTCTGATTCTGATTTTGCTGATATTTGGAAATCTTGTGAAATGCATGGTGCTAATGACTATTACAGGTTTGATGGGTTCCTTTTCAAAAAGGACAAGTTATGTATTCCTATGTGTTCCATTCGTGAGCTTCTTGTTAAGGAAACTCATGGCGGGGGATTGATGGGTCATTTTGGTGCCGAAAAGACTTTGGCTCTTTTGAATGAGCATTTTTATTGGCCTGGTATGAGAAAGGATGTGGTTGCTGTTTGTTCTAGATGTATTACTTGTAAGCATGCTAAGTCTAGAATTCAATCACATGGCTTATATTCCCCCTTACCAGTTCCTTCTCACCCATGGACTGATATTTCTATGGACTTTGTCTTGGGTTTACCTAAATCTTCCACTGGGAAAGATAGTGTCTTTGTTGTTGTGGATAGGTTTAGTAAAATGGCACATTTTATTGCTTGTTCCAAAACTAATGATGCTGTGTATGTGGCAGAATTGTTTTTCAAGGAGATTGTTAGGTTGCATGGTGTGCCAAAAACTATTGTTAGTGATAGAGATGTAAAATTCTTGAGTTATTTCTGGAAAACGTTGTGGAATAAACTTGGCACTAAGCTTTTGTTTTCTACTACAGCACACCCACAAACTGATGGGCAGACCGAGGTTGTTAATAGAACTCTCTCTACTTTATTAAGAGCTATCATTCAAAAGAATCTTAAGAATTGGGAGAAGTGTTTGCCCCATGTCGAATTTTCTTATAATCGTGCTGTTCATACTGCTACAAAATTCTCTCCTTTTGAAATTGTTTATGGCTTTAATCCTTTAACGCCGTTAGATTTGCTTCCTTTCCCTTCACATGAGTTTACTAACCTTGATGGTGCTAGGAAGGCTAAGTTTGTGCAGGATTTGCATAAGAAGGTGAAAGCCAATATTGAAAGAAGGAATGAGCAAATTGCTAGCCAAGTTAATAAGGGTAGAAGGCGTGTGGTGTTTAAACCTAGCGATTGGGTGTGGGTTCACTTGCGAAAAGAACGTTTCCCAGAACAAAGAAAGTCAAAACTCCAACCTAGAGGAGATGGTCCCTTTCAAGTTCTTAAAAGGATTAATGATAATGCTTATAAAATTGACTTACCTAGTTCTTATGGAAATATTAGTGCTACTTTTAATGTAGCTGATCTCTCTTCCTTTGATATTGCATATTCAAGGACGAATCCTTTTCAAGAGGGGGGGAATGATGCAATAGCAAAGTTTCAAGCCCAAGGACATGATTTGCAAATTAAAGCCCAAGAGTTCAAGTCAAATGTGTCTAAAGATCCATTGCAAGGCATAGGAGGCCCAATAACAAGAGCTAGGGCCAAAGCAATGAAAGAAGCCTTCAATTGTTTAATTCATAAACTTCATAACTTAGAGCCCATTCATTTAAGTCAAGAGAAGGCCCAAGAAGATGTAAAGGGTGTGATCATGCTAACCATTCTACAAGAGGAGTGCCAAGGCCCAATTGGAGTCCAATTACAAGAGATTAAGAATCATGTGACAACCATGTGATTTTTAATGAAGCATGAGCATCCCATGTGACAAATTAAAGAAACTGATTAGTTTTGATTAGGATTCCTTTTGAAATTTCGTTTTTTATTATTTTATTATTATTTTTAAACTTGGTCAAAGAGCTTATCTTGGAGATCAAGTTAAAAATTAGTATCCTAATCTAATTAGGATATATTAGGTATTATTTAAAATATTTTTAATCAGGTTTTAGAGTTTTACTTTAATTAGGACTCTAAAAAATTTTGCCTATAAAAGGCTTTCTATTGTACTCTATTTTGCACATGAATGAATGAATGAATTTGAGTATTATTCAATACTTTGTGAGGCTTTTGCTTCTTTGTGTTCTCTGAGAGTTCACGTGACTTATCAAAGGATTGGTCTTCCTTTGTGGCGTCTTGAGGCTAGGGTTCTAAGAGACAAGTTCTCTTAGGGTCTTTCCTTTGACCAATATTCTTGTATTTTAGTCGGTCTCGGGCAAAGTGTCATCTTGTTGAAGGTTCCTAGGACAAGGTTCCTAGAGGGTCTCTCATCAGAAGGTATTAGCAACATTAGTGCAGCTCCCATTATTTATGATAAGGCTACATACCTTGTTGTTAACAAAATGCCTAGTGTGAAAGATATGCTCTCATTGTTCTTTTTCAAGGTCCTCTTTAGGTTGAATGCTAAGAGCATGCCTTGACACTAGAGCCTTACCAATCACAACTTCAGCTACCTCCATATCAGATTTATCACCTCCATTGGAGCTTAACTCAGCTTCCACATCTTCATCACCACTGCTTTCACTAGTAACAACACCATTCTCAAGCAAAATCATAGTCCTTTTATTTGGACATTATGAAGCAATGTGACCAAAACTTTGGCATTTAAAGCATTTAATTTTAGAAAAACTACAAGAAGATGTAGGTTCAGATTTATCTTTAAAAGTAGGTGTTTGCATCTTCTACTTATTATCTTCTTTAGGCTTGGTCTCTCCCTTAAACTTAAAAAAGGACTTGAAGTCTTTGTTGGAACTAGCATGTGATTTCAATTTCTATTTTGCCTTAAAATGCTTCTCCACCTTAATAGCTTTATGCAACTACTCCTCCATGTCAAAGTAGTTCTGCGATTCAACTTTTGTAGCAATTTCAGGATCTAAGCCACTGAGAAATCTTACCATTGTTACTTCTGAATCTTCCTCAATGTCAACTTTGATCATGGAAATTTGCATTTGCTAAAAATATTCTTCCATACTCTATATCCTTGTTTGATTTTATGGAGCCTCTTGTGCACATCCCTATAGTAATGGGTAGGGACAAATCTCTTCCTTATAAAAGCCTTCATTTCTGGCCAAGATCGAATTGGACCCTCTCCAGAATGTCTCCTACTAGTGGTTAATTGATCCTACTATAGGCTTGCATAATCATATACTCCAAATGATACAATACTAGTACCCATTGGAGCATAACAAGTTCGAGAAGCCCTCGTCCATAAAAAAATCCAAACATTCAAAAGTGCATGATTCAAATCCAAATGGCTCATGAAGGGATGACCCATGCTCAAGAGGCCCAAAATATATTAGTATATGTCCAAGAACTTCAAAGAGCTTAAGATAAACTTGGACTTTGGCCTAAGTTTAGAGCCCAAGATTTATACTTGATACTTCAAAGAGCTCAAGATAATCTCACGTTGGACATCGGCCCAAGTTTAGAGCCCAAGATTCATATTTGACTAATATCTCTTTAAAGATACAAAAGTGGAAGTCTAAGTGGAAGCCCAATGTCCTAAGAAGATCCATGGAGCAACTAGAGTCAATATCCAACATGTTGAAGGCCTAATGTAGTAATACACATACAAGAGGAGTGCTAAGACCCAATTGGAGTCCAATTGCAAGAGATTAATAATCATGTGTCAATCATGTGATTTTTAATAAAGTATGAGCACCCCATGTAACTACTTAAAGAAGCTGATTAGGTTGGGCTAGGATTCTTTTTTAATTTCATTTTTTATTATTTTACTATTTTTTTAGACTTGATCAAAGAGCTTATTTAGGAGATTAAGTTAAAATTAGTATCCTAATCTTATTCCTTGATTTTAGGCACCATTTAAAATATTTTCTAATTAGATTTTAGTGTTTTACTTTTATTAGGGTTTTATTCTTTTAGAAAATTTGCATATAAAAGGCTTTCTATTGTACTCTATTTGAAGATTATGAAAGAATTTGAGTATTATTCAATATTTTGTGAGGTCTTTGCTTCTTTGTGTTCTCTAAAAGTTCACGTGACTTATCAAAAGATTGGTCTTCCTTTATGGTGTCTTGAGGTTAGCGTTCTAAGAGACAAGTTCTCTTAGAGTCTTTCTTTTAACCAATATTCTTGTTTTCTAACCGGTTCCAGGCAAAGTGTTAACTTGTTGAAGGTTCATAGGACAAGGTTCCTAGAGGATCTTGCATCACCAAAGCAGCTAATTTCAATTTACTTTCCTTTGAAAAAGATTGGCAGTCAAATACAAACTCAACTTTTCTTTCCCATTCAAGATATACATTAGGATCAACTTTCCCTTGAAAGGAAGAGATTTTCATCTTGATGTTACTAAAGGCATCTTTCTTTCGAGGGGGAGCTCTCCTAACTAATGCAATAGCACCAAGAGACCTTGCTGAGCATAGAAGTGGACTTGATGAAGGATATGGTGCTAAGTTTCAAGCCCAAGGACATGATTTGCAAATTAAAACCAATGAGTTCAAGTCAAATGTGCCTAAAGATCCATTGCAAGGCATAGGAGGCCCAATAACAAAAGCTAGAGCCAAAGCAATGAAAGAAGCCTTTAATTATTTGATTCATAAGTTTTATAACTTAGAGCCCATTTATTTGAGTTAAGAGAAGGCCCAAAAAGATGTAAAAGAGGTGATAATGCTAACCATTCTACAAGAGGAATGCCAAGGCCCAATTGGAGTCTATTTGCAGGAGATTAAGAATCATGTGTCAACTATGTGATTCTTAATGAAGTATGAGCATCCTATGTGACTATTTAAAGGAGCTTATTAGTTTTGGCTAGAATTCTTTATGAATTTTGTTATTTATTTATTTTATTATTTTTAGGACTTGGTCAAAGATTATATCTTTGAGATTAAGTTAAAATTAGTATCCTAATCTTATTCCTTAATTTAAGCACTATTTAAAATATTTCTAATCAGATTTTAGAGTTTAACTTTTATTAGGATTTTAGACTTTAGAAATTTTTGCCTATAAAGGCTTCCTATTGTACTCTATTTTAGATCATAAATGAATTTGAGTATTATTCAATACTTTGAGAGGTCTTTACTTCTTTGTGTTCTCTAAAAGTTCACGTGACTTATCAAAGGATTGGTCTTCTTTTGTGGCATCTTGAGGCTAGGGTTCTAAGAGACGAGTTCTCTTAGGGTCTTTCCTTTAACCAATATTTTTTGTTTTCTAGCTAGTCCTAGGCAAAGTGTCAGCTTATTGAAGGTTCCTAGGACAAGGTTCCTAGAGGGTCTCTCATCATTAACTCTTTCATGTTGGCTTTCCACCTCAAAATTAGATTCATCTCCTCTTAGAACAACGTTTTTACCATGCCTTGCCTTGCCTTGCTTTTGGAAGAAGAATCCATTTGATCCAACCTAGTATTTAGCCTCTTGAATTGTTCTTGAATAGATTTGATGAACAATTTAAGGTCAACTTGGTTATCTTCACTTTCAGACATGATTGGCACCTGAAATGTTAATGAATAGCAAGAAAAAGGACCTAACTACTCCCACACATGTTTCACTCTAAATGATGCAAATTCACTTGTGTTTCACACTTGTAATGGCTTTTACAATGATGAAAATACTCTTGCCTTTTTCCTCTCAACTTGCTTCCTATAGTGTATTGAATTAAATCTAACAAATCAAAAGAAGCAACAACTGAAGTGGCAATCTCAAATTAGAATCCAAGATGCAAAGTTCTCAAAGAGACAACAAAAGTCTAACATTTTAAAGAAAAATCATAGGTGCAACCAATAGACAATACAGTAAGTGACTAGGAAAAGAAATAAAAACAATGAATTTATGGAACAAATGGTGTGTGGCAGATTCTAGGAGATCAAATGGTTAAATGATTAATCAAGAGGAAAGGATGGAAAGAAAATTGGAATTTGAAATCAATAATAAAGCAATCAGAAATTTGAAATTTAGAACAAGGTGAATGAATGCAAATTTCCTTTTATGAATTATGCACAATATGACTTTTAATGACCAGATCAACTCAAGGAATTAGAAATGGAAATTCCAAGAATAGAGGATCTTCAGCAATTGCAATTGAAGTCAATAATTCAAAATTTACAATTTCCAACACAACTTTTCTATTTCACAGATTCTGACTTTTTTTTTGGTAACTTTTCCTTCTTTTCTTTTCTTTTCCTTTTTTTTTACTGTAATATACTCTTTTTTTTTTAATCTCAAAGGTGCTGAAATTTGTAAACAGAACACAATATTTCTGAAGGGTCAGAATAACATGCATGAAAGAAAAAGCTATAACTTGCTCTAGAAAAATCGAATTGATGTGATTCCAAAACGAGCAGAAAGAAGAGGTTTTGAGACACAAGAAAGACCTATTACATGTCCAAAAACACGAAGGGAAATGTAAGAAATAGCCACACATAAAATGATGACAAACAGACACCAATCAAACAAAATAAGAGAAAAGAATAAGGAAAAAGTGGATAAAACCAACCTCAACCAATGCTCTGATACCAAATGATGTGAGACCCTGTAGAAACCCATTCTAGGAACCCCAAATGACACGAATCAGTGATCAGAATTTGGCTGCAACACAAGAACAAGAAAATACTTAGATCCAAATAACAAGTAACGAAGAACAAAGAAAGGAACGAAGAAGAAGAAGAAGAGATGTTGGTCAATGGAATTGAACCCTAAGAGAACCCGTCTCTTAGAACCCTAATCTGGGATGCCACAAAGGAAACCACTCCTTTGATAAGTCGAAGATTTTCTCCAACACACAAAGGCCACAAGAGAAACCTCATAAGTCAGAAATGATTCTAAAAAAGATAATTCATTCAATCTGTCAATTCTTGGAGTACCAGTGGGCCTTATATAGGCATTTGAAAAATAAAACCATAAACACAGAATAAATCCTAGATGGTGCCTTTTACATGGCGAGAAAATAAAAGAAATTTAAGTTTGGACAAATTCACCAAGAATGACGCCTAATAAACTAAAAATCTGAAACAAAAATAATCAAATTAAAACAAAATAAAACTAAGAGAATTTTGTGAAAAATGGTTTGGCTCCCTCAATTAGGCTTCCTTTGGGCTTAGGCTAGCACCTTGTAAATATGAAATAATCTTCATGCCATTTTGTTCCTTTTGGGCTTCACATTCAACTAAGAATATTGGCTCCAAGACCATTAGCTTTTGGATCATTCTATTTAAGGCCTCCTTCATAGCTTTGGCTCTTGATCTTGTCATTGGGCCTCCCATATCTTATAATGGGTCTTTAGTTAGCCATCCTTTAGAGTCATGTCCAACCCTTTTGTTTCCAAGCTCTTGATTTTGTTCAACCTCTTTCAAGTCTCCTAGCTCACCTGCATCACAATGGAGGTGATAAATCTGATGTGGAGGTAGCTGAGGCTGTGATTGGTGAGGCTCTAGTGTTAAGGCATGTTCTTAGCATTCAACCTAAAGAGGAGCTTGAAAAAGAACAACGAGAGCATATCTTTCGTACTAGGTGTTTTGTTAACAAGGTATGAAGTCTTTTCATTAATAATGGGAGCTGCACTAATGTTGTTAGTACCTTTTAAGTTGAAAAGCAAGGTTTGCCAACTAGAAAACACCTCATTCCTTATAATTTGTTGTGGTTCAATGATAATGGGGATGTTAAAGTTACTAAACAGGTTGTTGTAGCATTATCCATAGGAAGTTACCATGATGAGGTTTTGTGTGATATAGCTCCTATGTATGCTGGACACTTGTTATTGGGTAGACCTTGGCAATTTGATAGGAAAGTTAAGTATGATGGTTATACTAATAGGTATTCTCTTGAGTTTAATAAGAAAACCATTATACTAACACCTTTTAGTGTAACACCCCAAAATTAATTAAGGTGTTAATCATGGATTTAGATTAATTAGGAATAGTTAATATGGGATAATCGGGCAAGTTAAGTGAATGGGGATTTTAGAGAGATCAATTATTAATGTGGGTTTGAGAATTAATTAGGATAGAAATTTTATCTAGGCCCAAATTAATAAATCATGATAAGAGGCTAATGGAGGCCCAATGAGTTAGGTACGGACCCAATCCAATTTAATGTGATAGAGGCCCAAGATCCACCTTGCATAAGCTCTTATAAGTGGCCCAATAAACCTTGTGCAGATCCAAGACCATGGAGTCCTTAAAACTAAGTCTGGCCCAATAAAATTCTGCAACCCAACACCTTAAAAACTGGCCCAACAAAACTAAAATTTGAAGCCCATTTGGAGTTGGACCTTGGAACATCCCATGACCCATATTTGACCTAACTTAACCCAACTAAAACCCTAAAAATTGACCAGCCACCTCCCCCATTCTGCAAAACACAAGACACCAAAGAAAATTCGGAGGTGTGAAGGAGAGGCTAGGGTTTTTGGCAACGTTCCACATTTTCTCACATTTAGAGCCAGATTCAGCCAAGGTAATAGTTATACAACTTAATCCCCTCGTCTTTCTCTTTAATTTGGCCCAATTAGTTTTTCATTTGGAGCATTTTCACCATACCCAAAAATCTAAAGTGTGGTTGTTTGAGGATTTTCTTGGTGAAATTCGTAGGGGTGAAACCGAGGGGAATTACTCGTGGCTAAGGGTAAATTGGTCGCGGCGAACATCCTGAAATCCTTTTATTAATTAAGAAACCTTAGTTTTTCATATGGTAATCTCAAGGGAGAATTTAGAGATATTGGGATGAGTTATAATTGATGAGTAATATAATTAAAGGCTTATGGATAAACGTTTATTCCCCTTATGAACATAAGTGTTTGTAGTTGTATGATTGATAACTCTAAGGTTCAAATTTTCTTGCATTTTCATAACCTATGATTAATAATCACGTAATTAACTTTAATTACAATGTTTAGAAATTAGGGTTGTCACACTTAGAGGCATATGAAGATTAAAAGCGAATTACTTAAGAATGCAAGCTAAGAGAGAAAGAAAAAAAAGAAAGTGAGATGGAGAGAAATGGAAAGAGAGCTACTGAAAAGAAAAGTCAAGAGAGTGACAAAAAGAAAGTAACACTATTTTCTAGTAGATGAGAGATTAAGAGGGCTTTATGTAGTGAGACATCTTTTGTACTCTTGTATAAGGATGTTTATCTAACCCTTAGTGACCTTGATGAATCTCTTCCTTCTAGTGTTTTGAGTTTGTTGGAACACAGGATTGACTTTATTCCTAGAGCATCTCTTCTTATCCAACCTGCTTATAGGGCAAATCCAGAAAAGACTAAGGAAATTCAAAGGCAAGTAGAGGAACTCATAAAAAAAGGGTTTCTGAGAGAAAGCCTTTTATCCATATGCTGTTCCAGTTATACTTGTGCCCAAGAAGGATGACAAATTGAGGATGTGTGTGGACTGCTGAGCAATCAATAAAATTACAGTTAAGTATAGATATCCCATTCCTAGACTTGATGACATGCTTGATAAGTTGCATGGTGCTTGCTTGTTTTCAAAAATAGATCTTAGGAGTGGTTATCATCAAATTAGGATGAAAGAGGGTGATGAGTGGAAGATTGCATTTAAAACTAAGTTTGGTTTGTATGGATGGCTTGTTATGCCTTTTGGCTTAACTAATGCTCCTAGTACATTCATGAACTTAATGAATCATGTGTTTCACCCTTACATAGGAAAGTTTGTTGTTATGTATTTTGATGAAATTCTTGTGTTTTCTAAAAGTCTAGAAGAGCATGTTAAGCATTCTGTGTTTGTTACTTTGAGAGAAAATAAACTCTTTGCAAATTTAGAGAATTGTTCTTTCTACTTGGATTATGTTGTTTTCCTTAGTTTTGTTGTAGGTACTGATGGCCTCTAAGTGGATGAAGAGAAGGTGAGGGCAATTTAGAAGTGGCCAACACCTAAGAATGCTAGTGAGGTGAGGAGTTTCCACAGACTTGCAAGTTTCTATCGACATTTTGTAAAGGACTTCTTAACCCTTGCTACACCTCTAAATGAGCTGGTAAAGAAAAATATTATCTTTAAATAGGGTGAGGCATAAGAGGTGGCTTTTAACACTTTGAAAGATAAATTGACCAATGCCCCTCTACTTATTCTTCCTGATTTCTCTAAAGTTTTTGAAGTTGAATGTGATGCCTCTGGAATTGGTATTGGTGCTGTTTTGATGCAAGAGTCTAGGCCTATTAGTTTACTTTAGTGAGAAGCTTAGTGGTGTTTATTTGAATTATTCAACTTACGATAAGGAATTGTATGCTTTAAAAAGAACCTTGGAACATTGGCAACATTATTTATGGTCTAAGGAATTTGTTTTGCATTCTAATCATAAGAGTCTTCAATACCTAAAGACCTAAGATAAGTTGAATAAGAGGCATGCTGTGTAGCTTGAATTCATTGAGTCATTTTCCTTATGTGCTTAAACATAAAAAAGGGAAAGAGAATGTTGTGGCTGATGCTTTGTCTAGGAGGTATAGTCTCATTACATCTATGCAAGCTAGGTTAATTGGTTTTGAATCTTTCAAAAGCATGTATGAATGTGATACTGACTTTACTGAAATTTGGAAATTATGTGAAAAACTATGGTGTTGATGATTTCTTTAGATTTGATGGTTTCTTGTTTAAAGGGAATAAATTGTGTGTGCTTGTTTATTTTATGCGTGAGCTTTTGGTTAAAGAATCTCTTGGGGGTGGTTTGATGGGGCACTTTGGAATAGAAAAGACTTTATTCATGTTGAAAGAACATTTTTATTGGCCTCATATGCATAGGGATGTGATTGTTATGTGTAAAAGGTGTATGCAAGCACGCTAAATCTAAAGTGCAACCACATCTAGTGGAAATAATAGCATATTTGTTGTTGTTGATTTATTTAGTAAAATGGCTCATTTCATTGCTTGCCCAAGAACAAAATATGCTGTCCATATGTCTGATTTTGTTTTTCAAGGAGATTGTTAGATTGCATAGTTTGTCCCAATCTATTGTGAGCGACCATGATGTTAAATTTGTTAGTCACTTTTGGAAAACTTTGTGGGCTAAGCTGGGTACAAAGCTTGTGTTTTCTATGGTTGCACATCCTCAAATGGATGGACAAATCGAAGTAGTGAATTGAACACTTTCTTTCTTACTGTGTGTTGTAATTCAAAAAAATTTAAAGAATTAGAAAAGATGTTTGCCTCACAATGAGTTTTCATATAATCGTGCTTTACATTCTACAACTGATTTTTCTCCCTTTGAGATTGTATATGGTTTTAATCCTTTGACTCCCTTGGATTTACTTCCTTTGCCTTGTAATGAGTTTGCTAACCTTGATGGTGCAAAGAAAGCTAAGTTTGTGCAGGATCTTCATGCTAAGGTTAAGGCAAACATTAAGTGCAAGAATGAGCAATATGCTCAACATGCTAATAAAGGCCGAAGGAAGGTTATCTTTGAACCAGGAGATTAGGTGTGGGTTCATTTGAGGAAAGAAAGATTTCCTAAACAAAGGAAGTCCAAATTACACCCAAGAGGCGATGGTCCTTTCCAAGTCTTGGAAAGAATACATGATAATGCATATAAAATTAATTTACCTAGTTCTTATGGGAATGTAAGCACAACTTTCAATGTGGCTAATCTTTCTTTTTTTGATATTGCATATTCGAGGACAAATCCTT
The DNA here is from genome assembly GCA_032878935.1 of Erythrophleum fordii. Taxonomy (NCBI): domain Eukaryota; kingdom Viridiplantae; phylum Streptophyta; class Magnoliopsida; order Fabales; family Fabaceae; genus Erythrophleum; species Erythrophleum fordii. Next base: position 21,288,711 of record JAVQMF010000055.1, read on the forward strand.
TTCAGGAGGGAGGGAATGATAAAGGTGAGCTAGGAGACTTGAAAGAGCTTGAACAAAATCAAGAACTTGGAAACAAAAGGGTTGAATGTGACTCTAAAAGATGGCCAACTAAAGACCCATTACAAGGTATGGGAGGCCCAATGACAAGATCAAGAGCCAAAATTATAAAGGAGGCCTTGAATGGAGTGATTCAAAAACTAATGGACTTGGAGCTCATAGTCTTAGCTGAATGTGAAGCCTAAAAGGAACAAAATGGCATGAAAATTATTTCATATCTATAAGGTGCGAGCCCAAGCCCAAAAGGAGCCTAATTGAAGGAGCCCGACCATTTTCCTCTAAATTCTCTTAGTTTTATTTTGTTTTAATTTGATTATTTTTGTTTTAGATTTTTAGCTTTATTAGGTGTCATTCTTGGTGAATTTGTCCAAACTTAAATTTCTTTTATTTTCCTGCCATATAAAAGGCACCACTTAGGAGTTATTCTGTGTTTAGGGTTTTATTTTTCAAATGCCTATTAAGGCCCACTTGTACTCCAAGAATTAGCAAATTGAATGAATTATCTTTTTTAGAATTATTTCTCACTTGTGAGGTTTCTCTTATGGCCTTTGTGTGCTAGGGAAAATCTTTGACTTATCAAAGGAGTAGTTTCCTTTGTGGTTTTCTTAAGGTTGATTCTATTGACCAAATCTCTTCTTCTTCTTCTTCTTCTTCTTCTTCTTCTTCTTTATTCTTCATTGCTTGTTGTCTAGGTCTGTGCATTTGCTTGTTTTTGTGTTGTAGCCAAATTTCGATTAGTGATCCGTGTCATTTGGGGTTCCTAGAACTGGTTTCTATAAGGTCTCACATGTGACAACTCTATTAGTGCAAAAATCACACTTCTTTAAATTGCCAAATAATTTTTCTTTTCTTAGAACTTCTAGGACTTATCTTAAGTGATTTACATGCTCATGCAAAGTCCTATTATACACAAGACTATCATCAAAGTAAACTACCACAAACTTGCCTATGAAAGCACACAATACATGATTCATTAACCTCATAAATGTGCTAGGTGCATTAGTGAGACCAAAAGGCATAACTAACCATTCATAAAGTCAATGTTTTAAATGCAATTTTCCATTCATCTTCTTCTTTCATTCTAATTTGATAGCAGCCACTTTTTAAATCAATTTTAGAAAAAATAGTGGAGCCATTTAATTCATCAAGCATATAATCTAACCTAGGGATAGGATGATGATATCTCATTGTTATATTATTGATGGCTCTATAATTAACACATATCTTCCATGTGGCATCCTTTTTAGGCACACGCAACACTAGTATCGCACACAGGCTTAGGCTCTCTCCCTTACATATCCTTTATCTAAAAGCTCTTGTACTTGTCTTTGAATTTCCTTAGTCTCTTTAGGGTTGGTATGGTATACTGGGCAGTTTGGTAAAGGTGCTCCAGGTATAAAATCAATTTGATGTTCTATCCCTCTAATTGGTGGCAATCCGGGTGGTATTTCTTCGAAAAAGACATCTTTATATTCCTGCAATAGAGACTTAACAACACTAGGCAAAGTAGAGGTTAAGTCGTTAGTGTTTAACATAGCTTTTTTATAGATAAATATTATGAGGTTTTGTTGAGAAAACAAAGCTTGATTGATTTCACTCCTTCTTGCCACTAATAAATTTTTCTCTCTTTCTTTCTCTTTTTCTTTCTTGCCTTTAGATTTTTCTTTCTTTTCAGATGTAAGACCCTCTAAGAACCTTGTCAGGAACCCTTGACAAGATGACACTTTGCTCAGGACCAGCTAAAAAACAAGAATGTTGGTCAAAGGAAAAACCCTAAGAGAACTTGTCTTTTAAAACCCTAGCCTCAATATGCCACAAAGGAAGACCAATCCTTTGATAAATCACGTGAACTCTTAGAGAACACAAAGAAGCAAAGGCCTCATAAAGTATTGAATAATACTGAAATTCATTCATGATCTCCCTAAAATAGAGTACAATAGAAAGCTTTTTATAGGCAAAGTTTCTAAAAGGCTAAAATCTTAATAAAAGTAAAACACTACAATTTAATTAAAAAAATATTTTAAATGGTGCCAAAAATCAAGGAACAAGATTAGGATACTAATTTTAACTTAATCTCCTAGATAAGCTATTTAACCAAGTCCAAAATAATAATAAAATAATAACAAACGAAATTAAAAAAGAATCCTAGCCCAACCCAATCAGCTTCTTTAAGTAGTCACATGGGGTGCTCATGCTTCATTAAAAATCATATAGTTGACACATAATTCTCAATCTCTTGTAATTAGACCCTAATTGGGTCTTGGCACTCCTTTTGTATGTACATAACTGCATTGGGCCTTCAACATGTTAGATATTGACTCTATTTACTCCATAGACTTTCTTAGGACCTTAGGCTTTCACTTAAACTTTTGCATCTTTAAAGAGATCTCATGTCCAAAGTTCAATTTAACTCTAAGATCAGCATCTTTTATGAATTGAGTGATGTCTAGCATATTTTGAATTAATGAAATATGGATCTTAGGCTCTAAACTTGGGTTGACATCTAACATAGAGATTATCTTGAGCTTTTTGAAGTTTATAAACATATGTTAGCACAATTTGGGCCTCTTGAGCATGGGCCATCCTTTCATTTTGGATCTGAATCATGTGCTTTTGAATGATTTGGCTTTCTTGATGGATGAGGACTTCTCAAACTTCTTGTGTTCCAATAGGTATGCTTACTGGTATTATATCATTTTCTCTCTCTCCTCTTTGCTTACTCTCTTTTCCTTTCCCATTTTCATTGTCTTTCTTTTTAGACACCTTTATACTCTCACTTTCTCTTTTCTTTTCCTTCTTGATTTGATCTTCTAATATTTGTTTCTGTGACATAGGAAGAAGGGTTATAGGTTTCTCTAAGTACAAAAGAGTAACGGTTTAGAAAACCATCATGTGTAACATGCTTATCATATTGCCAAGGCCTACCTAATAAAAGATGGCATGTTTTCATTGGTACAACATCACATAGTACTTTATCTTTATACTTACCAATAGAAAACATTACTTTTACTTATTTTGTTACCCTTAGCTCTCCACATTCATTAAGCTATTGAAGCTTGTATGGCCATTAATGCTTGAAGGTAGATAAATTTAACTTCTCTACTAGCTTAGTGCTTGCCACATTGCAGCAACTTCCTCCATATATGATTAGACCATATATTTTCCCTTGCATTTAACAGTGAGTATGAAACAAGTTATCTCTTTGTTCATTTTCTTCTGCCATCATCTGGGCACTAAGGGCTCTCCTAGTCATAAGGAGTTCTCCTTCTTCTACATATTCTTCATCTTCATTCTCTATGAATAAATGTTCTTCTTCAATTGTTTCTCCTTTAGTTTCCCATTTACTAAGGACAGATAGTCATGGTTCACTTGTTAGGACATTCACTAGAGATATGTCTTCTCCCTTGACACTTGAAGCATTGTATGTCTCGATTAAGAACTATGTCCACTTTGAACCTTCTTGGGTGGGGCAGCTAACTTTTCTCCTTTCTTATTTCATTCTTCTTAGAATTTTAAGAAGAGGGAATATCATTCTTTAAGTTTTTCTTCCATGTGTTGAAAGAACTTGAATTAGAGTTTGTCTTTATAAAATTTTTTCCCTTAAGTTGTCTCTCTACCTTGGAAACTTGATGGACTAACTCATGAATCTCCATATAGTGATACATCTCCATAATATCAGCTATGTCACGGTTGAGCCCATCTAAGAAGCGAGCCATTGTTGCTTCTAGATCCTCCTCGACATTAGCTCTAATCATGGCTATTTGCATCTCCTTGTAGTACTCATCTACACTCTTGGATCCTTGAGTGAGGCATTGAAGCTTATTGTGAAGTTCCCTTCGAAAATAGGATAGAATGAATAGCCTCCTCATGATAGCCTTCATCTCTGCCCATGTTAAGATGGGGTGCTCTCCATATCTACTCTATTCTTTTTGCATCTGGTCCCACTAAATATGAGCATAATCAGTCAATTCAAGAGCAACAATTTTGACCTTTTTACCTTATAGAGTAATTATGGCATGAAAATATTTGCTCTACACACATCTCCCACTCTAGGTATGTTTTTGGATCACTCTTGCCTTGAAAAGAAAGAATTTTGACTTTGACTCCTCTAAGGTCTTCTTCTTCATCTCTAGGCGTCCTCGGTGGTCTTCTTTGTATGTTAAGTGGCCTTCTTCTCGGTTGAGTCTCCTCCCCTTCATAATCTTCATCATGGCTCTCCATGTCTTCCACATATTCATGATGTTGCAGGCATGCAGCATGAGCTTGTCTTTGGTTGGCTTGAGTAATCCTTTGACTACTAGAGGTTCTACTCTCCACTTAATCTAAGCATTCATGGAGTCCTTCCAACTTCTTATCAAGCATCATCTCAAAATGGCTGACTAGTGCTTTCATTTGCAAAGGCACTACCTCAAATGAATTGTGACTATCATTTTCACTTTCATGCACAACTCATTTTTCTTGATTATCTGCCATGTTAGTGAAAAAGAAACAAAAGTATATAGGACCTCACAAACACTTTCTCACGTGTTTCACTCAATTAAAATATAACACTCTCACTCATGTTTGCTTTCTCCCTTTTTTTGGCTTTTTTTTTCTTGTAATAATCTTACCTACTCTTGCCTTTTACCTCTCAATATCAATCCTAAACTCTTATGTCACCTAAGATCTTGTCAAGTGATCTAATATTGCCAATTTTCGGTTCAACCAAGTACGTGTAGATGGGTGGTTTAAAAAGTCGCAATTGGCGAACACAAATCACAATTAAGGGTAGGGTTTAGTTAGGCTTGGGTTTCAAAGAGAAGAGGAAAGATTTAACCACTTAATAATGCAAAAATCAAGTTTAAAACCCCAAAGAGCCACACATAATGTAATTTTGAAAATTTCAACTATGAGGAAAAATGCAAGATCAAAATAAGAAAGTTCAATTAATGGAAAAAAAAAAAGGAAAACAAGGGCAAATCAAAATAAGGAAGTGCACAATATAATATCAAAGGAAATAAGGAAAAATAGGCCAAAAAAAATTATCTGATCAGCAATTCCTTCCTTTTTTTTTTTTGCTTTTTTTTATGTTTTGCCTTTTTCTTTCTTTTCTTTTCTTTTTTTCTTACTTTTTTTTATTAATTTTTTTTTAGCTTTTCTCTTCTGACTTGATCAGATGAAATAGCCCAAAACTTACAAAATCACAAAATAAGAAACAAACTAGACAAATCAGATTTGTGAGATTCAGAAAATATTATCAACTAAAACCTAATATATCTCGACATAGAAATGTCTGATTGGGATGATTCCAAAATGACGTGAAAGTTGAGACTCTGAACTTTCAGAAACACATATCAATCATCCAAAATCACAATCGAACAGGGATCAAATAGATAAGAAATACAATAGAATGTTCAGATAAGAAAAATTTTCAGATTACAAAATAAATAGCTCTTTTAGTATAAAAACCAAAATTTGCACACTAAGGATTAAATTTGGAAACAAGGTAGAAAGTTTTTTTTTCTTTTGGAATTAAAGGTGGCAAAGAAAAGATATGGTAAATAAGAAAATCTAAAGGTCAGAAGGAAATATGTTGGATAATAATGGGTTACCTACCTGATGCAAGACCCTCTAGGAACCTTGTCTTAAGAACCGTCAACAAGATGACACTTTACCTGGGACCAGCTGATAGAGTACCATGGAGCTCTTATGACCACCTTCAAGGAGACCATGCATGGCATAACCATCAAGGAAGGCTTGGACAAGTTGCTGAACGTGAGCATCAATTTTCAGACCATGTAAAAAGTTTCTATTTTAGTTTTTGAATAAGACCATGTGGTCAAAACTTATGTTTAAAGAATAAGTTAGTTTCTTTCCTTTTTCTTCTTTATAGTTTCTTTCCTTTTTATGGCACCAATATTAACTTTCCAAATTCTTGTAATAAATAGTGCCATCTTTTAAGGAATTATTTTAGAAACTTTTAGGTCTTTCATTGCCTATATAAAGGCATCATATGTACTTAGAAAAAAGAGGAATAAGATGAATAAATAAAATTTTCTTTTCAGAACTTATGTTCTGTTTGTGTGAGGTTCCTCTTGCTTTTGAGCGATGGAGTGAATTCAAGCTACACTTATCAAAGGAGTGGTCTTCCTTTGTGGCGTCTCAAGGCTAGGGTTCTAAGGGACAAGTTCTCTTAGGGTCTTACCAACTTGACCAACTATCCTTGTTTATATGTGTTCTTATTCTTTATGAGTTCTTTTGTCTTCTATTGGTGTGATTGTGTTCTTGAGTCTTGCACGATTCGGGTAATGTTGTCAAAAAGGAGGTTCTTAGGACTTATTCTTACGGGGTCTCTCATCACCAGCTAAAAGACAAGAATGTTGGTCAAAGGAAAGACCCTAAGAGAACTTATCTCTTAAAACCCTAGCCTCAAGATGCCACAAAGGAAGACCAATCCTTTGATAAGTCACGTGAACTCTCAGAGAACACAAAGAAGCAAAAGTCTCATAGAGAATTGAATAATACTCAAATTTATTCATTTCTAAAAGTCTAAAATCCTAATAAAAGTTAAACTCTAAAATCTGATTAGAAATATTTTAAATGGTGCATAAAATTAAAGAACAAGATTAGGATACTAATTTTAACTTAATCTTAAAGATAAGATCTTCGACTAAGTCCTAAAAATAATAAAATAAATAAATAACGAAATTCATAAAGAATCCTAACTCAACCCAATCAGCTTCTTTAAGTAGTCACATGGGGCACTCATACTTCATTAAAAATCACATGGTTGATACATGATTTTCAATCTCTTGCAATTGGACTCTAATTGGGCCTTGGCACTCCTTTTGTATGTGTATTTGCATTGGGCCTTCAACATGTTGGATATTGACTCTAGCTGTTCCATGGACCTTTTTAGGACATTGGGCTTCCACTTAGGCTTCCACTTGTGCATCTTTGAGGAGATCTCATGTCCAAAGTTCAATTCAACTCCAAGATCAGCATCTTTATGAATTGAGTGACGTCTAGCATGTTTTGAATTGATCAAATATGGATCTTGGGCTCTAAACTTGGGCCGACATCTAACATAGAAATTATCTTGAGCTCTTTGAAGTTCTTGAACATATATTAGCACAATTTGGCCCTCTTGGGCATGGACCATCCCTTTTTGAGCCATTTGGACCTGAATCATACGCTTTTGAATGATTTGGGTTTCTTGATGGATGAGAGTTTCTCAAACTTGTAGTGCTCCAATGGGCATACCTACTGGTATTGTATCATTCCCTCCCTCTTTAAAAAGACTCGTTCTCAAATCTCCACCTGTATCATATGGAAATAAATTAGACTTTCCAAAAATAATGATAACACTATATTCATCAATTCGAAGAATCTTGTAAACTAAAGGACTCCTTTCAAAGAGATCATCAATTCTTTAAGGCAACTTAGAATACTCCAAGTTAGGAAACTCTTTGAACTCACTTTGAGTTAGGAAATATTTCTTTCTTACATGCACCCAAATATAAATGATAATTTTGATCCCATATGCACCTGCAATAAATCCAAGGCCCATAACAAAATCCAAGTAACACGATGACCTTTTAATCATAAAATTAATGTAATATGAGTTCCTAATAGTCACAAAATTCATGAAACAATTAAAACTCAATGTGTGGTGCTCAATCCTTTTGAAAAGCAATAATTCATCAGAAAAAACAAAATCTATGCAATCAAAGTACTTTTGAAAGCACATTAAAGAATGGAAACCATCAAATGGTTTCTTTGGAAATAAATCTGGGCAGTCATAACTCTTTTCAATGCTAGTTGAAGATGAGGGTCCATTGGGTGGCTTCTTTGAAAACAAATCTCCATATACCAGCAAGGAGCTAGAATCAACAATAGGCAAAGAGGGGTTAAGATTGTTAATAGATAAACAAACATCCTTACACACGCTCTCAACCTCTCTTTTTTCATCAAACAAGCTCACACTCATGCTTTTCTCACTTTGCTCACAACTCTCTTGCTCTTTCTTTTCACTCACTCTCTTTAACTCATGTTCTCTCTTTTCTTTTCAATCCCATCTTTTTCTCTCTTTAACTCATGTTCTCTCTCTTTTTCCTTTTCTCTCTCTTTTTCTTTCATTTTGTATGCTTGTACTATTCTCATTTAATCCTCATAAGCATCCGTAGGATCAAGAGGTACCAATACATGGTTTTTTTGATTGAATACAAATGAATAGCAATAGCAATATCTGTGCTTATGCTTAACATATTTAACTTTTCTAACATGTTTCCATGGTTTACCAAGCATAATATGTCCATCATTCATGAGAGCCACATCACATAACACTTTATCCTAATATTTACCCATGGAGAAAGAAATCAAAACTTGCTTATTAACCCTAAATTCAGCACTACCTTTCAACAAGGTATAGGGCCTAGGATGCTTCATAGTAGGCAAGTTTAATTTCTCAACAAGTAAGGTACTAGCAACATTTATATAGCTACTATTATCAATAGCCACGCTGCAAACTTTCTTTTTGATAAGGCATCTAGTATGGAAATCAGGGGATGACTTTTCCTTTTCTTTTCTTGTAGAGTTAGAATTGGATTGGAATGCATCTAACCATGCATAAGTTTGCTTGAATCACTTTTTGTTAGCCTCTTCAAGGAATTTGTACTCATTGGACATCTTGTCACCTGAAAAGTTAGTCAAAGAAAGAAAGAAGAAATAGAACCTCACACAATCTTCTCACGTGTTTACACTCAAAAGATTATAAGTTCGCTCGTGTTTAACTCTCTTTTTGGCTTTTCCTTTAATGTTAATTGCACTCTTGACTTTTACCACTCAACAATTTTCTTCTTACAAGTATTCTAAGCAAGTCACAAGCAAATCAAAAGAAAAGATCAGACTAGTGGCAATCAAAAAATTAGAATCCTAAGTTGTAAATTCCCAAAGAATCAAACAAAGGAGAAAAATAGGTTTGTAACAAAAAAGGAAAGAAGAAAGGAAAACATGGAGGAAGGGGAGGTTGGGATGGCTTGGAAGGAAGGAGAAGAAAAGGGAAAATCTAAAAATAAGAAACTTTAAAAATAGGAAACTACTTGGGAACCAAGTTAATAGGAAACTATATAGGAACCAAGTTAATAGGAAACTACTTGCAATTCAAGTTTCAAACAATTAGGAAAGAAAATCCGTACTTGAATGTAAATAGGAAAGTAGATAACTTGTTAGCTACTCAATGCAATCAAATTAGGAAACTAACTCCAATTAGGAAATTAACTCCAATTATGAAACTAACTCCAATTAGGAAATTAACTTCAAGCTTTAAGCTTTTTAACTCTGAATTGGCATAACTTACAACTTTGAATTCTGCAATCTGAATCTTTTCTCTTTTTTTTTGAATTTTTTTTTTGGAGTATCACACTCTTTTTTCTTTTTCTTTTTTTTGAATGAGGATAGAGGCACACAACAATGGAAGATGAAAGAAGATAGAAGACAAAGGCGAAGATGAAAAAGGTAACACAAATGAAAAGAGAAAAAGTATGAAGAACAACAGAAGGAAAACACAAAGATATACCTTGCACTAGCGAACTAAAGCTCTGATACCAAATAATGCAAGACCCTCTAGAAACCTTGTCTTAAGAACCTTCAACAAGATGACACTTTGCTTGGGATCGGCTAGAAAACAAGAATCAAAGGAAAAGCCTTAAGAGAACTTGTCCCTTAGAACCCTAGCCTCAAGGCTGATACTACAAAGGAAGACCAATCCTTTGATAAGTCACGTGAACTCTTAGAGAACACAAAGAAACAAAAGCCTCACAGAGAATTGAATAATACTCAAATTCATTCATTCATGATCTTCAAAATAGAATACAATAGGAAGCCTTTTATAGGTAAAAATTTCTAAAAGTCTAAAATCCTAAGAAGAGTTAAATTCTAAAATCTGATTAGAAATATTTTAAAGGGTGCCTAAAATTAAGGAACAAGATTAGGATACTAATTTTAACTTAATCTTAAAGATAAGATCTTTGACCAAGTCCTACAAATAATAAAATAAATAAATAACGAAATTCATAAAGAATCCTAGCTCAACCCAATCAGCTTCTTTAAGTAGTCACATGGGGCACTTATGTTTCATTAAAAATCACATGGTTGATACATGATTTTCAATCTCTTGCAATTGGACTCTGGGCCTTGGCACTCCTTTTGTATGTGTATTTGCATTGGGCCTTCAACATGTTAGATATTGACTCTAGTTGCTCCATAGACCTTCTTAAAACATTGGGCTTCCACTTAGGCTTCCACTTGTGCATCTTTAAGGAGATCTCATGTCCAAAGTTCAATTCAACTCCAAGATCAGCATCTTTATGAATTGAGTGACGTCTAGCATGTTCTGAATTGATCAAATATGGATCTTGGGCTCTAAACTTGGGCCGACATCTAACATAGAAATTATCTTAAGCTATTTGAAGTTCTTGGATATATACTAGCACAATTTGGCCCTCTTGAGCATGGATCATCCCTTTATGAGCCATTTGGACTTGAATCATATGCTTTTGAATGATTTGGGTTTCTTGATGGATGAGAGTTTCTCAAACTTGTAGTGCTCTAATGGGCAGGCTTACTAGTATTGTATCACTAACATGTAAACCAAAGTTCTGATACCAAATAATGTAAAATCAAGGGGTGGCCTAGTCTTCACAGCATAGGTTAATGGGTAGATGATGGTTTGAGACCCAACGGAAGAAAATAGCCAACCAACGTTATAAGAACGTTGACCTGCTACTTAGACAATGCGCCTAACCACGAATACATTGAACCAACCCACACAACGATGCACTTGGGTCGAAGCACAAATTGGGGGCTTTTGTGAACTTGAATCACCAACCTAAGAATAGGTTGATAAGACAAAGGTTTCGCAAGAGCAAAGAAAAGATAATATTTGCACAATTAGAGAAACACTCAGAATAATTCTATTATTTCCAATCTGATTCAAATAGATGCAAAATACATGTATTTATAGCTCAATCCTATCTACTAGAAGAAAAGTAGGAACTAACTACATAATCATAACTGAAAGACCTAAAAATTAGGAATACAAAATCAAATCCTTTCAAAAATAGAAAATGAAAGATAATTTGCCTAATTAATTCTAATTTTCATCCAAATACATCAAGCTTCTAAAAGTTAGCATATTAAGCCTATAATATTATTATTTAGGCCTAAATGAGTCAATCTATATATAGCCCTTGGTCTAAACTCTTTAATTTGTAATATTCTAATCCAAATTAGGTTTAATAGCTCCATCTTTGGCCCAAATAATGTTGAAGACATTTTGATTAATACTTGAATTAGATTTGTCAAAACTCTATTTAGTCCAAATCTCTTGAACAAGTCCACTCAATGCTTCTTTAAGTCTTTTAGCCTTCGCCCTTGTAATAAGACCCATTAGAAGATACAAAGGGCCATTTGAAGATTTTGAATTAGCATCTTTATAAACTTGTTCATATCACTTACCCTAAGGCAAAGAAAGTAAAACTTGCTGTAATGGAGTTTACTGATTATGCTAGCATCTGGTGGGATCAACTCTTACTCACCAGAAGACGTACAGGTGAAGGTTCAATTCATGATTGGCAGAAGATGAAAACTATCATACACAAATGGTTTATCCCTAGTTACTATTATAGGGAATTGCATAAGAGGCTCTAAAAGCTGAAACAAGATTCCATGAGTGTGGAGGATTATTATCAAGAAATGGAGATTGCCATGATTAAGGCAAATGTGAAGGAAGACCATGAAGCAACCATGGCCCGATTCATTAAGGGCTTAAATCCTGATATAGCTACCCAAGTTGATTTATATAATTACTTGGATATGGAGGAGCTCTTACATAGAGCTACCAAGGTGGAAGAATAGCTAAGGGCTTGACAAAAGCTGAAAGTGACATCTAGCTCGAGTTCTTGGAGGGATTCCAAAGTCTCCTTTAAGCCAAAGACCAATTTCAAGTCCAAGGAAGAAAGTAAGGTAAAACCCTTTCATGTTAAGGGTAAAACTGATTCAAAACCTTTCTCATCTTCTAATCCTACTACTTCTTCCTTTAAGGTTAGATGTTTTAAATGTAATGGTTTTGATCATATTGCTTCACAATGTCCTAACAAATGAACTATGATTATTCTTGAGAATGGTGATGTGACTAGTGCTAGTAGTGAGTCGAAAAAGGATGAGATGCCACCCCTGACTGATGACTCAGACTTAGAGTTAACTAAAACTGTAAATGGTGAAGCCTTTGTGGCTAGGAGTGCTCTCAATGTGATGACCCTAACTTCTAATCCCAATAATTATGATTAAATACATGATTATTAATTAATGATCAAGGTTTGGAGTTGTTACAATTAATTACTTTAATCAAATATAGAGAAATTTGATCCTTCATGTTATTAGAGCCATCAACTAAACAACCATAAATGGGAAAATGTATAAAAGGGTTCATACCATCATTAACGGTTTATGATTCATCTATCCATCGATTTCAACACACAAAAACCTCCCACAAGTGTTCCTATATCATTTCCTAGCATTAGCATTAAAGAAATTAGGGTTCCTAGGTCAAAGGTGGGAGTTTAGGGACCTGCGCCGTGACCTGGAACCTTCCCGCCGCGGCTAAGTTAGGTCTTGGAGCTCGAAAACTACGTTTTTAACTTTGCGCCGCGGCTAAGTTGCTCTCAAGAATCATTGGGTACCTTAGTAGAATATCGCCGCAGTGAGTTGGATCTGCACCGCGGCCAACCTACGTGGCGCCGTGGAGAGTTTCGCTATTGTACCCTCTTTAATTAATTTCCTCGACTTGCGCTACGACAGGACTTATTGCGTTGCGGTGAGATTTTATTCTGTCACCCTCTTGGGCATTTTTTTCACACTGAGTCGCGGCGTCCCTCGCCACTGTCACTCTTCAGGCTTGGACGAGGCCTTCCTAGCCTCGGTGTGACTCCCTCTTGTAGCTATATGTCCTACATTTCACCCCATGCACTCTAATTCTCTTCTTAGAAACACCCTATGACCACTTCCTCCCATTTTATATGACTCCCATAGTATTTACCTACCCTATTCACCCAGCTATTCCACCATTACCAACTCAACACTCAAGTACTAATTCTTACTTACCCAACCACCACATGTTAGCCTTTTCATAGGTTAATGACAGCAAGGATTCATATAATATCAACAATTAACATCTCATATGCATTTCGTTGGAGGTTCTATATATCAATTATCCATATCAATTTCTATTACATCACATAATTATGTTTCCAACAATATACCATACCATAATTTCTGTAAAATTCATACAACAGATACTATAGGTCTATACAACCTAAACCAAGCCATATTAAGACTTAACTCCTTAACAAACACATTCCAACTAATCAAAATATAAACACCTACACTTAGCAACATGAATACAAGATGATGCTATACAATAAGGAATACAAAATTAGCATCTATACTAACTAAATCAGCCTAAGTGTAGCCTTCTCCCCACATGTTGGAGCTCATGGATTTTCATCCACTTGCTTCCCCTTATCCTTACCCGAAGAACCTTCACCTGAAATATTAATCCCATGAAACGGGGTGAGATATGAATCTCAGTAACCAAGGCAATTCCATCATATAATCCAGTTTAATTAACATATATGCATGAATCAAAATCAATATCAGAATCGTATCAGTCATATCAGTAAATGAAATAATTAGGCTATCATGATTACTATCCCATATTAGCAATTATATTTCCACATATTAAAGGCCATTAACACCAAGAGAGGCCCGTCCACAGCACCTACTCCCCATTGAGCACAACCAGGGCTCAGTGCATCTGGGGTTTGATCATAACCCGGTGCTCGATCAAAGCACATGCACAGGTGGCAGCTGCACCACAGCTCCACCATGGACTCACAAGGTCTAATCATAATATAATAGATAGCTAACCAATTCATTCAGCATTTCAATTCATTCATATACAGCAAATATGAAATTAAAACAGATACATGCATAGAATTAATGTAAATCCCGGTTACCTCACTTGTAGACAATTTGCATAGCCACCAATGGTACAAAAATCTCTATAACTATAGCATCAGAAAATCACCACTCTAATTCATCATTAATAGTAGCAACAAGTACCCAAGGAATTTAAATGCTAATAACTACTTAAATAATACTTACTCAGCCACCACAAATCCCCAAATTCGGATTGAGTATGTCCTCTACCAGAAACTTCAATATATCACTCAAATTCCTAAGCAAATTCGTGCATAATTAACACCTATACTATAAATCAACTATGGGGGTCTTAAACCAACATAAAATACATTAGAATGGATAGCTTACACTTACCTAATGCCAGCCCTAGCCTTAACCTACGAATTTCCTTTAGGAAAACACCAAACAACTCTATTTCAAAATTTGGGTATGGTGAAAATACTCCAAATGAAAAACTAATTATACCAAATTAAAGAGAAAGATGAGGGGATTAAGTTATATAACTATTACCTTGGCTGAATCTTGCTCTAAATGTGAGAAAATATGAAATTCTTGCCCCAAACCCTAACCTCCTTCCAAACCTCCGAAATTCTTTCTTGTGTTTCAGAAAAATGGGGAAGAGGCTGAAGTATTTAAGCTTTTAGTTAGGTTTAAGTTGGGTTTAAGATGGGTCATGGGTTGCTCCAAGGTCTAACTCCAAATGGGTTTCAAATTTTAGCTTTGTTGAGCCAGTTTTAAGGTGTTGGGCTGCAGAATTTCATTGGGCCAACTCTTATGCATTGGGTTGCTGAAATTTAATTAGGTTTGGGCCAAGTTTGAAGAGCTCAAGAATTTTGGGTCTGCACAAGTGTTATTGGGCCACTTATAAGAGTCTATGCAAGGTGGATCTTGGGCCTCTATCATATGGAATTAGATTAGGTCTGCACCTAACTCATTGGGCCTCCATTAGCCTCTTGTCATGATTTATTAATTTAGACCTAGATGAAGTTTCTATCATAATTAATTCTCAAACTCATATTAATAATTTATCTCTCTAAAATTCCTATTCACTAACTTGCACAATTATCCTCTATTAATTATTCTTAATTACTCTAAATCTATGATTAACACTTTAATAAATTTTGGGGTGTTACCCTCAACATTCAACCTAAAGAAGATCTCGAGGTAAAGTAGTATGAGCATGTATTCCATACTCATTGTTTCATCCACAAGAAGGTATGTAGTTTGATTATTGATGGTGGTAGCTGCATAAATGTGGCTAGTACTTGTGGAAAAGCTGAACTTGCCTACTTTGAGGCACTCTGCCCTTTATAAATTACAATGGTTTAATGATAGTGGGGTGGTAAAGGTAACAAAACAGGTACTCATCTCTTTTTCTATTGGTAATTATCATGATGAGATTCTTTTTGATATAGCACCCAAGTATGCTAGTCACTTGTTACTTGGTAGGCCATGGCAGTTTGATAAAAAGGTAAAATATGATGGAAATAAAAATTATTACTCCTTTTATTTTTAATGGTAAGACCATTGCATTGACCCCTCTTCGTTCTATTTAAGCATATGAGGATTAGGGAGTGTTTGGTTCAATGGAGGGGAGGGGAGGGATTTTAATGAAGGGGAGGGGAGGGGAGGGGAGGGGAGGGGTTTTAATGATATATTGTTTGGTTGATTTGAAGGGGAGGGGAGGGGAGGGGTTTTAATGATATATTGTTTGGTTGAGGGGAGGGGAGGGGGGGAGGGGAGATAAAATTAAATGGACAATTATACCCTTATGATATTAGAATTTTTAATTTTTTTATTTTTATAAAAAAAAAATTTTCTTGCTTTTTATTATTAAAAATAATTTTTTATTTTTGTTCAAAAATATTTTTTATTTTTATTTTAAATTATCTTAAACCCAATTTAAAAAATAAGATTTATATTATATTTTAAATGAAAATAAAAAGCAGGGGCAATTTTGTCAAATAAGGATAAAATTTTCTCTCCCCTCCAAAAACCCCCACTTTTGGAGGGGAGGGTTTGGAGGGGAGGGGAGGGGCTCCCCTCCCCTCCAAGTTTTTCATACCAAACAAGGGGAGGGCCTCCCCTCCCCTCCCCTCCCCCCAAAAAACCCTAAATCAAACGGACCCTTAGTTAAAAATTGAAAGAGAGTGTAAGAAGAGAGAGCAAGAAAAGAAAGGTAAAGTGAGTGTGAATGTTAAGAATGAGAAGATGCAAGAGAAAGGAGAGCTGAGTAGAAAGGAAAAGAAAATTAGAGGAAAATATGAAGAAAAGAAAATGAGCTTATTTTTAGGTAGAAGTAAAAGCAAGAGAGCTCTTATTTGTGAAAATTCCTTTTTATTACTTTTATAAAGATGTTTATCTTACTATAGATGATCTTGATCACTCTTTACCTGCTAGTGTTGCATCTTTATTGCAGGAATTTTGACTTGTTCCTAAGGAAATATCTGATGGATTGCCTTGTTTAAGAGGCATTGAACATCATATAGACTTTTATCCCAGGTGCATCTATCCCCAATAGATCTACTTATCGAGCAAATCCAAAGGAGACTAAGGAAATACAACATCAAATGGATGAGCTCATGAAGAAAGGCTTTGTTCATGAAAGTCTAAGTTTGTGTGCTATCCAAGTGATTCTTGTGCCCAAAGAGGACGGCAAGTGGCAGATGTGTGTGGATTGTCGTGCCATCAATAAAATAATGATAAAATATTGCTATCCTATCTCTAGGTTAGATGATATGCTTGATAAGTTATATGGTGCATATGTTTTCTCTAAAATTGATCTTAGAAGTGGTTACCATCAGATTAGGATGAAAGAAGGTCATTTTTGGAAAATTGCTCTTAAGACCAAGTTTAGGTTATAGTTATGCCATTTGGCTTGACTAACACACATAGCACTTTCATGAGTTTAATGAACCATGTCTTTAGACTTTTCATTAGTAGATTTGTTGTGGTTTACTTTGATGACATTTTGATTTACTCTAAGAGTCTAGAAGAGCATGTGAGTCATTTGCATAATGTGTTTGTTGTGCTTAGGGAGAATAAACTCTTTACCAATTTAGAGAAGTGCTTTTTTTGTTTGGATTCTGTGGTTTTTCTTAGATTTGTTGTAGGAGCTCGTGATGCGATAGCACCAAGAGACCTTGCTGAGTATAGAAGTGGACCAGATGAAGGATATGGTGCTAAGTTTCAAGCCCAAGCACATGATTTGCAAATTGAAACCAAGGAGTTCAAGTTAAATGTGCCTAAAGATCCATTGCAAGGCATAGGAGGCCCAATAATAAGAGCTAGGGCTAAAGCAATGAAAGAAACCTTCAATTGTTTGATTCATAAGCTTCATAACATATAGCCCATTTATTTAAGTCAAGAAAGGGCCCAAGAAGATATAAAAGGTGTGATAATGCTAACTATTCTACAAGAGGAGTGCCAAGGCCAAGGCCTAATAAGAGTCTAATTGTAAGAGATTAAGAATTATATGTCAACCATGTGATTTTTAATGAAGCATGAGTATCCCATGTGACTATTTAAAGGAATTGATTAGTTTTGAGTAGGATTCTTTATGAATTTTGTTTTTATTTATTTATATTATTTTTAGGACTTGGTCAAAGATCTTACCTTTGAGATTAAGCTAAAATTAGTATCCTAATCTTGTTCCTTGATTTTAGGCATCATTTAAAATATTTCTAATCAGATTTTAGGGTTTAACTTTTATTAGGATTTTAGACTTTTAGAAATTTTTGCCTATAAAAAGCTTCCTATTATATTCTATTTTGAATTATGAATGAATTTGAGTATTATTCAATTCTCTATAAGGCCTTTGCTTTTTTGTGTTCTTTAAGAGTTCACGTGACTTATCAAAGGATTGGTCTTCCTTTGTGGTGTCTTGAGGTTAGGGTTCTAAGAGACGGGTTCTTTGAGGGTCTTTCCTTTGACTAACATTCTTGTTTTCTAGTCAGTCCGGGCAAAGTGTCATCTTGTTGAAAGTTCCTAAGACAAGATTCAACCTTATGACATGCAATAAAGTGTGCCATTTTAGAAAATCTATCTACTACAACAAAAATGAAGCCTCTCCCCTTTTTAGACCTAGGTAATCCTACAATAAAGTTAATGTGAGACCTTATAGAAACCCATTCCAGGAACCCCAAATGACACAGATCAGTGATCAAAATTTGGCTGCAATACAAGAACAAGCAAGAACACAGATCTGGACAATAAGTAATGAAGAATAAAGAAAAGAGCGAACGAAGAAGAAGAAGAGATGTTGGTCAATGGAATTGAACCCTAAGAGAACCTATCTCTTAGAACCTTAATTCAGGATGTCACAAAGGGAACCACCCTTTTGATAAGTCAAAGATTTTCCCAACACACAAAGGCCACAAGAGAAACTTCATAAGTTAGAAATGATAATTCATTCAATCTTCCAATTTTAGAGTACAAGTGGGCCTTATATAGGCCTTTGAAAAATAAAACCCTAAATATAGAAAAACACCCAGGTGGCACCTCTTACATGGCGGGAAAATAAAAGAAATTTAAGTCTAGACAAATTCACCAAGAATGGCACCTAATAAAACTAAAAATATGAAATAGATACAATCAAATTAAAACAAAATAAATCTAAGTGATACAATACCAGTAGGCATGCCCATTGGAGCACAACAAGTTCGAAAAGCCCTCATCCATTAAGAAACCCAAATCATCCAAAAGTGCATGATTTAGGTCTGAATGGCTTATGAAGGGATGGCCTATTCTCAAGAGGCCCAAATTGTGCTAGTATATGTCCAAAAACTTCAAAGCGCTCAAAATAATCTCTATATTGGATGTCAACCCAAATTTAGAGCTCAAGATCCATATTTGATCAATTCAAAACATGCTGGACGTCACTCAATTTTGGTGCATTTTCATCATCATTTCACGGAGTTTTTAAATGATTAATGGGTCAATCTTGAATCTTAAACTCTCAACTTTCACCTTGTTTTAAAATCGTCTTAATCGGAGTTTCTAAACATGAGATAGAGCTAGTAAGAAGCAACACGTTAGGCATGCTGATATTGGAGTTAAATTGGACTTTAGACATGAGATCTCCTTAAAGATG
This sequence comes from Erythrophleum fordii, assembly GCA_032878935.1. Lineage (NCBI taxonomy): Eukaryota > Viridiplantae > Streptophyta > Magnoliopsida > Fabales > Fabaceae > Erythrophleum > Erythrophleum fordii. The sequence goes on from JAVQMF010000055.1 coordinate 21,307,879, forward strand.
CAAAAGTGGAAGTCCAAGTGGAAGCCCAATGTCCTAAAAAAGTCCATGGAGCAACTAGAGTCAATATCCAACATGTTGAAGGCCCAATAACAATACACATACAAAAGGAGTGCCAAGGCCCAATTGGAGTCCAATTACAAGAGATAAGAATCATGTGTGTTGACTATGTGATTGTATTATTATTTTTGGACTTGGTCAAAGAGCTTATCTTGGAGATTAAGTTAAAATTAGTATCTTAATCTTGTTCCTTAATTTTAGGCACGATTTAAAATATTTCTAATCAGATTTTAGTGTTTTACTTATATTAGAATTTTAGTCTTTAAGAAACATTTCCTATAAAAAAGGCTTTCTATTGTACTCTATTTTGGAGGAGAATATGAATGAATTTCAGTATTATTCAGATCTTTGTGAGGCTTTTACTTCTTTATGTTCTCTTAGAGTTCACGTGACTTATCAAAAGATTGGTCTTCTTTTGTGGCATATTAAGGCTAGGGTTCTAAGAGAAAGGTTCTCTTAGAGTCTTTCCTTTGACTAACATTCTTGTTTTCTAACCAGTCCTGAACAAAGTGTCATTTTGTTGAAGGTTCCTAGAACAAGGTTCTTAGAGGGTATCGCATCACCCAAATTATTCAAAAGTGTATGATTTAAGTCCGAATGGCTCATGAAGGGATAGCCTATGCTCAAGAGGCCTAAATTGTGCTAGTATATATCCAAGAACTTCAAAGAGCTTAAAATAATCTCTATGTTGGATGTTGGCCCAAGTTTAGAGCCTAAGATCTATATTTGATTAATTCAAAACATGTTAGACGTCACTCAATTTTGGTGAATGCTTTCATAATTGTTTCACAGAGTTTTCAAATGATTAATGGGTCAATCTTGAATCTTATAAACTCTCAGCTTTCACTTTGTTTTGGAATCATCCTTATCGTAACTTCCAATCACGAGATAGAGCCAACAAGAAGATATTTTGCCCAAGACTGGCCTGAAAACAAGAATATTGGTCAAAGGAAAGACTTTAAGAGAACCCTTCTCTTAGAACCCTAGCCTCAGGATGCCACAAAGAAAGACCAATCCTTTAATAAGTTACGTAAACTCTCAGAGAACACAAAGAAGCAAAGGTCTCACTAAGTATTGAATAATACTCAAATTCATTCATGATCTCTCTCTTTTTCTTTTATAACACTTTATCATGATATTTACCAATGGAGAAAGAAATCAAAACTTGCTTATTAACCCAAAATTCAGCACTACCCTTCAACAATGTATAGGGCCTAAGATGCTTTAAAGTAGGCAAGTTTAATTTCTCAACAAGTAAGGTACTAGCAATATTTACATAGCTACTATTATCAGCCAAGCTATAAACTTTCTCTTTAATAAGGAATCTAGTATGGAAATCAGGGCATAACTTTGCCTCATCTTGTCCTGTAGAGTTGGAATTGGATTGGAAAGCATCCCACCTTGCACAAGATTGCTTGAATCGCTCTTTGTTAGCCTTTTCAAGGAATTTGTACTCATTGAACATCTTATCACTTGAAATGTTACTCAATGAAGGAAAGAAGGGATAAGACCTCACACACTCTTCTCACGTATTTACACTCAAAAGATGATAAGTTCACTCGTGTTTAACTTTCATTTTGACTTTTTCTTTAATGCTAATTGCACTCTTGTCTTTTACCACTCAACAATTTTCTTCTTACAAGTGTTTTAAGTAAGTCACAAGTAAATCAAAAGAAAAGATCAGGCTAGTGGCAATAAAAAAAAACTAGAATCCTAAAATGCAAATTCCCAAAGAATCAAATAAAAGAGAAAAGAGGTGTGTAACAAAAAGGGAAGGAGGAAAAGAAAAACAAGGAGGAAGGGGAGGTTTGGATGGCTTGTAAGGAAGGAGAAGGAAAGGGAAAATTTGAAAATAAGAAACCTTAAGAATAGGAAACTACTTGGGAACCAAGTTAATCAAAATAGGAAACTACTTGCAATTCAAGTATAGAACAATTAGGAAAGAAAATTCTTACTTGAATGCAAAATAGGAAAGTAGCTAACTTGGTACCTACTCAATGCAATCAAATTAGGAAACTAACTCCAATTAGGAAACTAATTCCAAGCTTTAAGCTTTTGACTTTGAATTTGCACAACTTGCAATTTTGAATTCTGCAATATGAATCTTTTCCCTTTTTTTCACTTTCTTTTTTTTCACTTTTTTTTTGGATTTTTTTTTCTTTGAATTTTTTTTCATTTTTTTTTAGTATCACACTTTTTTTTTTAATAAGGATGGATGTAACACCCCGAAATTAATTAAGGTGTTAATAATATATTTAGACTAATTAAAAATAATTATTATGGAATAATTAGGTAAGCTATATGAATGGAAATTTATAAAGAAATAAGTTATTAATATGAATTTAAGATTTCAATTAGATAAAAGCTTAATTTGGGCCTAAAAATTAATTTGAGTAAGATGTAGATAAGGATTTACGGAGGCTCAATGATTTTAGGTGTAAGCCCCACTCTTTATCATGAGACTTGGGCTAAGAGAGATCACCTAGCAATGGCCCAATTTGATTTAGTGGAATAGAGGCCCACGATCCAATTTACATAAGCTCTTATAGTTAGCCCAACGCACATTATCTAGACCCAAATTAAATTGACTTTTGGAACTTGGCCTAACTCTATCAAATTGCTACAGCCCAACTTATGAGATAAGGCCCAACAAGCATAAAAATCTAAACCCACAAGGAATTGGCCCATTGGGTTAGCACATCCTACTTTTAATTCTAAATTTTTTGCAGCCCATTCATTAAACCATAGCCCAACCACCAGAAATGAGCCCAATTGGACCTTGGGCTGATGGGTCAGCCTATTTCTCATTAAAAACCCTAAAGGTTCAGCAGCCACACCCATTTCGAAGAGCAAAACACTTGGTTCTGCAGAAGGGAAAAGCTATTTTCGCACTTGAGAAGAGGGGCTAGGGTTTTTCTGCATTCCTCCACCATTTCTCACTTCTAGAGGAAGATTTAGCCAAGGTAATCTATATAAAACATGTCCCTCTCATTCTCCTCTTCATTTTAGTTCGATTAGTATCTGGTTTTAAGCATTTTCATCTCCTTCTTAAATCTAGAATTTGGTGTTTAGGTGTTTGCTTATAAGATTTTCGGAGTTACAAGCTAGAGGAGTGATTGGGTAAGCATTCCCCTCTCATTTTGTGTATTATTTTGCTGAAAAATGTCCTTAATGATTGGTTTTCATAATGGGTTCTGCTATTGTGTGAAATTACAAGGAGATGAAGGTGAAACAATGAAAATTCTGGGTTTGATAACTGAAATCTGAATTTTGGAATTTTCCATAGTGTGTTCTTGATAGTTGAGGCTCAACTCAGTCCATTTGACCCTTTAGGTATATGCGTAAGTGCTCCCTCTTCTCTTATGTGGTATATATATACTGAATTTCCATCATTTGGACTGATTGTTAGTGCATGGCTCTTACATGTGCGAAAGTGGAGACATTAGGAGTGACTCATTGTGAGTTCTTGTTGTTGTGACCTTGAATTGGTGCTGTAGACCCTTAGGAAGCTTGGGTAAGAAGTTCTTAATGTACTCTTGTTAAGATTGATCTGTGGATTGGGAAATTCTTTACTAATGGTAGTTAAATAATGATGATTATACTTATGTTAGGCCTGGTGTGTGTTGAATCATGATGGTAGCTAGAGGATGAGTAATTGGCTTCATTGAGGTAACTGGGGTTATTTTCCTAATTCCATATATATGCTCATGTTAACCTGATATTTGTTACACATGCTTGATTTTGAAATGCTAAATGATTGGTTGACTACTTGATTGTTTTAGTAATTGGACCTTGTGAGTCCATGATGGAGCTGTGGTGCGGCTGCCACCCGTGCATATGCTTCGATCAAGCATCGGGTTATGATCAGACCCCAAATGTACTGAGCCCTGGTTGTGCTCATTATAGAGTAGGTGTCGTGGACGGACCTCTCCCGGTGTTATTGGCCATTAACATGTTGTGTATGATTGCTGGTATGGGACAGTAGTCATTGGTAGCTCAACTAGTTCATTGGCAAATTGAATTGATGATTCTGGTATTGATGATATGAAATTGCATTGTATTGATTAATCTGTACATATATATGGAATTTGCCTCTTGTTACTGAGATTATATATCTCACCTCGATTGTGGGCTAATATTTTCAAGGACCAGACCTCTTAATGGCAAGGAGAAAATTAATGGAAGCTTATTAAATGGTTTGGTAGCACATAAGTTTAGGAGCCTTGTCAAATTGTATTGTAACTAGATTGCTAGTTTTGTATCATTATTGCATTGCATCATGAGTTGCCAAGTATAGGGATTGTATATGTAATTTGATTATCATGGGAATGAACATTATGATTATAATTGGCTAACAATGGATAAGTGATTTGATTTTATATGAACATTAAGCATTGACCCCATGCACCTTGTGACCAGAATATATATTAGGTATTATTTAAAATATTTCTAATCAGATTTTAGAGTTTTACTTTAATTAGGACTCTAAAAAGTTGTGATAAAAAAATAATAAAATAATAAAAAACGAAATTTCAAAAGGAATCCTAGTCAAAACTAATCAGCTTCTTAAGTTGTCACATGGGATGCTCATGCTTCATTAAAAATCACATGGTTGTCACATGATTCTTAATCTCTTGCAATTGGACTCCAATTGGGCCTTGGCACTCCTCTTGTATATGTATAACTACATTGGGCCTTCAACATATTGGATATTGACTTTAGTTGCTCCATGGCCCTTCTTAAGATGTTGGGCTTCCATTTGGACTTCCACTTTTGCATCTTTAAGGAGATCTCATGTCTAAAGTCTAATTTAACATGTTTTGAATTGATCAAACATGGATCTTGGGCTCTAAACTTGGGTCGACGTCCAACATAGATATTATCTTGAGCTCTTTGAAATTTTTGGACAAATACTAGCACAATTTGGGCCACTTGAGCTCTTTGAAGTTCTTGATGGATAAGGGTTTCTCGAACTTGTTGTATTCTAATGGGCATGCCTACTGATATTGTATCATTTGGTGTGGCTGCTGGGATATATATTAGGTATTATTTAAAATATTTAAAATTGTCACATGATTCTTAATCTCTTGCAATTGGACTCCAATTGGGCCTTGGCACTCCTCTTGTATATGTATAACTACATTGGGCCTTCAACATATTGGATATTGACTTTAGTTGCTCCATGGCCCTTCTTAAGATGTTGGGCTTCCATTTGGACTTCCACTTTTGCATCTTTAAGGAGATCTCATGTCTAAAGTCTAATTTAACATGTTTTGAATTGATCAAACATGGATCTTGGGCTCTAAACTTGGGTCGACGTCCAACATAGATATTATCTTGAGCTCTTTGAAATTTTTGGACAAATACTAGCACAATTTGGGCCACTTGAGCTCTTTGAAGTTCTTGATGGATAAGGGTTTCTCGAACTTGTTGTATTCCAATGGGCATGCCTACTGATATTGTATCATTTGGTGTGGCTGCTGGGATATATATTAGGTATTATTTAAAATATTTAAAATTGTCACATGATTCTTAATTTCTTGCAATTGGACTCTAATTGGGCCTTGGCACTCCTCTTGTATATGTATAACTACATTGGGCCTTCAACATATTGGATATTGACTTTAGTTGCTCCATGGCCCTTCTTAGGATGTTGGGCTTCCATTTGGACTTCCACTTTTGCATCTTTAAGGAGATCTCATGTCTAAAGTCTAATTTAGCATGTTTTGAATTGATCAAACATGGATCTTGGGCTCTAAACTTGGGTCGACGTCCAACATAGATATTATCTTGAGCTCTTTGAAATTTTTGGACAAATACTAGCACAATTTGGGCCACTTGAGCTCTTTGAAGTTCTTGATGGATAAGGGTTTCTCGAACTTGTTGTATTCTAATGGGCATGCCTACTGATATTGTATCATTTGGTGTGGCTGCTGGGATATATATTAGGTATTATTTAAAATATTTAAAATTGTCACATGATTCTTAATCTCTTGCAATTGGACTCCAATTGGGCCTTGGCACTCCTCTTGTATATGTATAACTACATTGGGCCTTCAACATATTGGATATTGACTTTAGTTGCTCCATGGCCCTTCTTAAGATGTTGGGCTTCCATTTGGACTTCCACTTTTGCATCTTTAAGGAGATCTCATGTCTAAAGTCTAATTTAGCATGTTTTGAATTGATCAAACATGGATCTTGGGCTCTAAACTTGGGTCGACGTCCAACATAGATATTATCTTGAGCTCTTTGAAATTTTTGGACAAATACTAGCACAATTTGGGCCACTTGAGCTCTTTGAAGTTCTTGATGGATAAGGGTTTCTCGAACTTGTTATATTCCAATGGGCATGCCTACTAATATTGTATCAGTTAAGGATCTACATTTGGGTTTTGAATGGGTAATGATAGATTAGCTGGGTAATTAAGGTACATAATTACCACTAGAGTTGCATAAATTATGGTAGAATAGCCCTAGGGTGATATTGGAGGGAGAGTGGAGAGTATGAGACAAGAATTTAGGGGTTGCTAAAATAGAGTTAGCCGTAGCCAATAGTGGCGAAGTTGCCCAGGGAGAGCGGTGAAATGTGAAAGGCTAAACTGGGAGTTGTTCAGAGGGAAATTCATTGCGGCAAAAGGGGGAATTGGCTGCGGTGAACTTTTGCAAAAAGGAGCCAGGCATTCCAGAGAGGAATTGGTCGCGGTGAAAGGAGGTATTGGCCGCAGCCAATAATGAGAGGCGAGCGAGATAGGTTCCAGGAGGCTTCCTCGCCGCGGCGCCATGTAGGTTGGCCGCGGTGAAGGTCCAACTCATCGCAGCTATTGCCGCGGCAAAATTAGTAACAATGCAAGGGGTGAAGTCGAGGGGAATTGGCTGCGGTTAATGGGAAATTAGCCCTGGCGAACATCCTGAAACCTATTGGCTAGGAAATCTTGGTTTTTCACATGCTAACCTCAAGGGATGATTTATAAATAGTAATAAAAGATTCATGTGAGTTGAAATTGATAGATAATAGAATCAAGGCTTATAAAATGAATGTTTGTTTTCCCTGATATATGTAAGTGTTGGTTATTATATGGTTGATGACTCTAATAACATTAAGGTTCAAATTTCCCCACATTCCCATAATATAATTAGTTTTAATGTCATGTAACCCTGGTTTATGGTTATTAATCACACATTTAACCTAAATTACAATGAGTAGAAGCTAGGGTCATCACAATGGAGGAGGCACACAACAATTGAAAAAGGAAGAAGATAGAAGAAAAAGGCAAAGATGAAAGTAACATTGGAAGGAGAAAAAGTATGAAGAACAGCGAAAGGGAAACATAAAGATATGCATTGCACTAGTGAACTAAAGCTTTGATACCAAATGATGCGAGACCCTATAGGAATAAGTCCTAGGAACCTTTAACAAAATGATACTTTGCTCAGGACCGGCTAGAAAATAAGAATGTTGGTCAAAGGAAAGACCTTAAGAGAACCCGTCTCTTAGAACCCTCAAAATGCCATAAAGGAAGACCAATCCTTTGATAAGTCATGTGAACTCTCAAAAAACACAAAAAAGCAAAAGCCTCATTGAAAATTGAATAATACTCAAGTTCATTCATAATCTAAAAATAGAATACAATAGAAAGCTTTTTATAGGCAAAGTTTCTAAAAGTCTAAAATGTTAATAAAAGTTAAACTCTAAAATGTGATTAGAAATATTTTAAATGGTGGCTAAATCAAGGAACAAGATTAGGATACTAATTTTAACTTAATCTCAACGATAAGATCTTTGACCAAGTCCTAAAAATAATAAAATAAATAAATAACAAAATTCATAAAGAATCCTAACCCAAACCAATTAGCTTCTTTAAGTAGTCACATAGGATGCTCATGCTTCATTAAAAATCACATAGTTAATCTCTTGCAATTGGACTCTAATTGGGCCTTGGCACTCCTCTTGTATTTGTATAACTACATTAGGCCTTCAACATGTTGGATATTGACTCTAGTTACTCCATGGACCTTCTTAGGACATTTGGCTTCCACTTGGACTTCCACTTTTGCATCTTTAAGGAGATCTCATGTCCAAAGTCCAATTCAACTCCAAGATCAGCATGCCTAATGTATTGCTTCTTACTAGCTCTATCTCGTGTTTGGAAACTCTGATAAGGATGATTCCAAAATGATATGAAAGCTGAGAGTTTAAGATTCAAGATTAACCCATTAATCTTTTGAAAACTCCATGATATAATGATGAAAGTGTTCACAAAAATTGAATGACATCTACCATGTTTTGAATTGATCAAATATGGATCTTAGGTTCTAAACTTGAGTCGACGTCTAACATAGAAATTATCTTGACCCCTTTGAAGTTCTTTAACATATACTAGTACAATTTGGGCCTTTTGAGCATGGGCCATCCTTTTATGAGCCATTCGGATCTAAATCATGCGCTTTTGAATGATTTGGATTTCTTGATGGATAAGGGCTTCTTGAACTTGTTGTGCCCTAATTTGGGTATCATTCCTTGCTGAAGGGTAGTGCTAAATTTAGGGTTAATAAGCAAGTTTTGATTTCTCAAAAGTAATGTGCTAGCAACATTTACAGAGCTACTATTATCAATAGCCATGCTGCAAACTTTCTCTTTGATAAGGCATCTAGTATGGAAATCAGGGGATAACTTTGCCTCATCTTGTCCTGTAGAGTTGGAATTGGATTGGAATGCATCCAACCTTGCACAAGATTGCTTGAATTATTCTTTGCTAGTCTCTTGAAGGAATTTATACTCATTGGACATCTCTTCACCTGAAAAGTTAGTCAATGAAGGAAAGAAGGAATAGGACCTCACACACTCTTCTCACGTGTTTACACTCAAAAGATGATAAGTTCACTCATATTTAACTCTTTTTTTAGCTTTATCTTTAATGTTAATTACACTCTTGCCTTTTACCACTCAAGCTTGCTTCTTACAAGTGTTCTACGCAAGTCACAAACAAATCAAATGGAGTAATTATTAAAAGTGGCAATAAAAAAAACTAGAATCGTAAAATGTAAATTCCCAAAGAGTCAAATAAAGGAGAAAAAGAGGTATGTAACAAAAAGGGAAGGAGGAAAGGAAAACAAGGAGGAAGGGGAGGTTTGGATGGCTTGGAAGAAAGGAAAAGGAAAGGGAAAATCTAAAAATAAGAAATTTTAAGAATAGAAAACTACTTGGAAACCAAGTTAATTAAAATAGGAAACTACTTGCAATTCAAGTTTAAAACAATTAGGAAAGAAAATTCTTACTTGAATGCAAATAGGGAAGTAGATAACTTGGTACCTACTCAATGAAATCAAATTAAGAAATTAACCCCAATTAGGAAATTGACTCCAAGTTTTAAGCCTTCAACTTTGAATTTGCACAACTTGCAATTTTGAATTCTGCAATCTAAATCTTTTCCTTTTTTTTTTTAATGATACAAGACCCTATAGGAATAAGTTTTAGGAACCTTTAACAAGATGACACTTTGCCTGGGACCGACTAGAAAACAAGAATGTTAGTCAAAGAAAAAACTCTAAGAAAATCTATCTCTTAGAACCATAGTCTCAAGACGTCACAAAGGAAGACCAATCCTTTGATAAGTCACGTGAACTCTCAGAGAACACAAAGAATCAAAAGCCTCACAAATAATTGAATAATACTCAAATTCATTCATGATCTCCAAAGAAAGTACAATAGAAAGCCTTTTACAGGTAAAGTTTCTAAAAGACTAAAATCCTAATAAAAGTAAAATACTAAAATCTGATTAGAAATATTTTAAATAATGCATAAAATCAAGGAACAAAATTAGGATATTAATTTTAACTTAATCTCCAAGATAAGCTCTTTGACCAAGTCTTAAAAATAATAAAATAAATAAATAACGAAATTCATAAAGAATCATAGCCAAAACTGATTAGTTTCTTTAAATAATCACATGGGATGCTCACGCTTCATTAAAAATTACATGGTTGATCTTTTGCAATTGGACTCCAATTGGGCCTTGGCACTCCTCTTGTATGTGTATTGCATTGGGTTTTCAACATGTTGGATATTGACTCTAGTTACTCTATAGACCTTCTTAGGACATTGAGCTTCCATTTGGACTTCCACTTCTGCATCTTTAAGGAGATCTCATATCCAAAGTCCAATTCAACTCCAAGAACAACATGCCTAACGTGTTGCTTCTTACTAGCTCTATCTCGTGTTTAGAAGCTCTGAAAAGGATGATTCCAAAACGATATGAAAGTTGAGAGTTTAAGATTCAAGATTGACCCATTAATCATTTGAAAACTCTATGACATAATGATGAAAGCGTTCACCAAAATTGAGTGATGTCTAGCATGCTCTGAATTGAACAAATATGGATCTTGGGCTCTAAACTTGGGCCGACGTCCAACATAGAGATTATCTTAAGCACTTTGAGGCTCTTGAACATATACTAGCACAATTTGGGCTTGTGCATGGGCCATCCCTTCATGAGCCATTTGGACCTGAATCATGTCTTTTTGAATGATTTGGATTTCTTGATAAATGAGGGCTTCTCAAACTTGTTGTGCTCCAATGGGCATGCCTACTGGTATTGTATCATTCCCTCCCTCTTTTAAAAGATTCGTCCTCGAATCTCCACCTGTATCATATGGAAATAAATTAGACCTTCTAAAAATAACGATAACACTATATTCATCAAGTGGAGGAATCTTATAAACTAAATGGTTCCTTTCAAAGAAATCATCAATTCTTTGAAGCAAATTAGAATACTCCAAGTTGGGAAACTCTTTGAACCCACTTTGAGTTAGGAAGTATTTCTTTCTCACATGCACCTAAATTTAAATGATAATTTTGATCCTATGTGTGCCTGCAATAAATCCAAGGGCTATAACAAAATCTAAGCAATACGATAACCTTTTAACCATAAAATTAATGTAATAAATCCCTAACAGCCACAAAATTCATGAAACAATTAAAACTCAATGTGTGGTGCTCAATGCTTTTGAAAGGTAATAATTCATCAGGAATAACAAAATCTATGCAATCAAAGCACTTTTGAAAGCACATCAAAGATTGAAAACCATTAGGTTGTTTCTTAGGAAAGAAATCTATGCAATCAATACTCTTTTCAATGCTAGTTGAAGATGATGGTCCATTGGGTGGCTTCTTTGAAAACAAATCTCCACATACCTGTAAGGAGCTAGAACCAACAATAGGTAAAGATGGGTTAAGATTGTTAGTAGATAAACAAACATCCTTATACATGCTCTCAACCTCTCTTTTTTCATCAAACAAGCTTACACTCATGCTTTTCTCACTTTTCTCACAACTCTCTTGCTCTTTCTTTTCACTCACACTCTTTTCTTTTTCAATCTCATCTTTTTCTCTCTTTAACTCATGTTCTCTCTCTTTTTCTTTCATTTTTTATGCTTTACTATTCTCATTTGATCATAAGCATCAATAGGATCAAGAAATAGCAATAGCAATAGCAATATTTGTGTTTATACTTAACATATTTAGCTTTTCTAACATATTTCCATGGTTTACCAAGTATAATATGTCCATCATACATAGGGGCCACATCACTTTATCATGATATTTACCAATAGAGAAAGAAATCAAAACTTTCTTATTAACCCTAAATTTAGCACTATTCTTCAACAATGTATAAAGCCTAGGATGCTTTATAGTGGGCAAGTTTAATTTCTCAACAAGTAAGGTATTAGCAACATTTACATAGCTACTATTATCAATAGCCATGCTGTAAACTTTCTCTTTGATAAGGCATCTAGTATGGAAATCAAGGGATAACTTTGCCTCATCTTGTCCTACAAAGTTGGAATTAGATTGGAATGCATCCACTTTACACAAGATTGCTTGAATCGCTCTTTGTTAGCCTCTTTAAGGAATTTGTACTCATTGGACGTCTTGTCACCTGAAATGTTACTCACAGAAGGAAAGAAGGGATAGGACCTCACACACTCTTCTCACATATTTACACTCAAAAGATGATAAGTTCACTCATGTTTAACTCTCTTTTTGGCTTTTTCTTTAATGTTATTTGCACTCTTGCCTTTTACCACTTAACAATTTACTTCTTACAAGTGTTCTAAGCAAGTCAGAAGCAAATCAAAAGAAAAGATCAGACTAGTGGCAATAAAAAACATTAGAATCCTAAAATGAAAATTCCCAAAGAATCAAACAAAGGAGAAAAAGAGGTGTGTAACAAAAAGGGAAGGAGGAAAGGAATACAAGGAGGAAGGGGAGGTTTGGATGGATTGGAAGGAAGGAGAAGGAAAGGGAAAATCTAAAAATAGGAAACTTTAAGAATAGGAAACTACTTGGAAACTAAGTTAATTAAAATAGGAAACTACTTGCAATTTAAGTTTAGAACAATTAAGAAAGAAAATTCATACTTGAACGCAAATAAGAAAGTAGATAACTTGGTACCTACTCAATGCAATCAAATTAGGAAACTAATTCTAATTAGGAAACTAACTCCAATTAAGAAATTGACTCCAATTAGGAAACTAGCTCCAATTAAGAAACTAACTTTAATTAGAAAATTAACTCCAAACTTTAAGCTTTCAACTTTGAATTTGCACAACTTGCAATTTTGAATTCTGCAATCTGAATCTTTTCCTTTTTTTTCACTCTCTTTTTTTTCTAATTTTTTTTGAATTTTTTTTTTAGTATCACACTCTCTTTTTTTTTTGAATAAGGATGAAGGCACACAATAATGGAAGAAGGAAGAAGATAGAAGACAAAGGCGAAGATAAAAAGGGTAACATAAATAGAAGGAGAGAAAGTATGAAGAATAATGGAAGGGAAATACAAAAATATACATTGCACTAGCAAACCAAAGCTCTGATATCAAATAATGCAAAACCCTCTAGGAACCTTGTCCTAGGAACCTTAGCACTCAAAATGATCACTCGAGATTGGCTACGTCTCACATGAAAGCAAAAGCTCACAAAGGGATTATTGGTCGGAGGTAGAACCCTAAGAAAACTCCGATAAGATCGGCCTTGTTGCTAGTACCTTACTTGTTGAGAAATTAAACTTGCCTACTATGAAGCATCCTTGGTCCTATACATTGTTGAAGGGTAGTACTAAATTTAAGGTTAATAAGCAAGTTTTGATTTCTTTCTCCATTGCAAAATATCATGATAAAATGAAATGTGATGTAGCTCCTATGTATAATGGACATATTATGCTTAGTAAACCATGGAAACATATTAGAAAAGCTAAATATCTTAAGCATAAGCACAGATATTGCTATTACTATCCATTTGTATTCAATAAAAAAAATCATATATTTGTACCTCTTGATCCTATGGATGCTTATGAGGATCAAATGAGAATAGTACAAGCATACAAAATGAAAAAAAAAAAGAGAGTGCAAAAGAAAAAGAGAGAGAACATGAGTTAGAGAAAGAAAAGGATGAGATTGAAAAAGAAAAGAGTGTGAGTGAAAAGAAAGAGCAAGAGAGTTGTGAGAAAAGCATGGGTGTGAGCTTGTTTGATGAAAAAAAAAAAGAGGTTGAGAGTGTATGTAAGGATGTATGTGTATATACTAACAATCTTAACCTATCTTTGCCTATTGTTGGATCTCACTCCTTATAGGTATGTGGAGATTTGTTTTCAAAGAAGCCACCCAATGGACCCTCATCTTCAACTAGCATTGAAAAGAGTTATGATTTCCTAGATTTATTTCCTAAGATACCACCTGATGATTTCCAATCTTTAATGTGCTTTCAAAAGTGCTTTAATTGTATAGATTTTGTTATTCCTGATGAATTATTGCCTTTCAAAAGCATTGAGCACCACACATTGAGTTTTAATTGTTTCATAAATTTTATGGCTATTAGGAATTCATATTACATTAATTTTATGGTTAAAAGGTTATTATGTTGCTTAGATTTTATTATGGCCCTTGGAATTATTGCAGGTGCATGTGGGATCAAAATTATCATTTACATTTTGGTGCATGTGAAAAAGAAATATTCCCTAACTCAAAGTGAGTTCAAAGAGTTTCCCAACTCAGAGTATTCTAGGTTGCCTCAAAGAATTGATGACCTCTTTGAAAGGAGCCATTTAGTTTACAAGATTCTTCCACTTGATGAATATAGTGTTATCATTACTTTTGGAAAGTCTAATTTATTTCCATATAATACTGGTGAAGATTCAAGGACGAATCTTTTCAAAAAGGGAGGGAACGATACAATGCTAGTCGACATGCCCATTGGAGCACAACAAGTTCGAGAAGCCCTCATCTATCAAGAAACCCAAATTATTCAAAAGTGCATGACTCAAGTCCAAATTGATGTGTAATGTCCCGTTTTCATTAAACGATAGAAATGGGCACGTTTTCAAAGCAAGTCCCCTGAGATGAGTGATTCAAGGCCAAATAAAATTTGGATAAAATTTTAAATAATAGAAAATGAGGATTTGAGCCTTGAGTTGCCCAAAAACCGGGGTCGGAGCGATTTGAAAAATTTACCGAAAGGCTAGTGGCATTTTCGTAAATAAGTGTAATTTTGGAAAAGCACCTAGGAGGGCTTTTTAAATGGAAATTTTGAGTTGCCCAAGGTTCTCAGAGGCCCCAAAAACCATGGGAAGTCCCGGGACCAGTAAAGCCCCTCCGGTGTACTCTTTCCGATGTCGGTTGACCCGAACTTTGACCGATTCGTTCGGGACGGTTTTAGCTCCGATTTGACTGATTCCAAAGGCATTTTATTAAATTGGGAACCTATTTGTTATGATGGAAAAGACGGTTCTCAAAAAGGAGTTAAAACGAAGGAGAAACGAAAATGCTAAGAACGAAGGGCAAAATTGGCATTAAAGTGTTAAAAGAAACTTCTTTCTTCTTCTTTATATGCCACGTTCTGCCTCCCACTCTCTAAACCGACTTGCTCCTACCCATTTTCAGAGGAGAACTCCAGCTCCTTAGGCGCACAAGAGGAGGAGGATTTTGGAGGAAGAAATTCAAGAAAAAGGTAAGAAACTTTAAGACATTCCATATCCTTCCTTCTTGGACTTTGCTCCTCTCCTCTCAAGCTTTCTTTCTATGGTTTTAATGGAGAGTTTGGTGCTATTTTTGGGGCAGAACAGAGAGGGGAATTTCGAAACTTGAGGGAGTAAGCCAACCAAGTGGAAGAACAAGCCAAAGGAAGCAAGAAAACAAGATAAAACTTCCATTCTTTGGTAGTTTCTCCCTCCCCTTTCCTCTTGCACGAATTTGACCACCATGAGCCCAATTCTTAGGGGCTGTTTTCTGTCCAATTTATGGAGGGATTAGGGGTTTTAGATGGCAAGGATTAAGAATGAACCAATAGAATCAAGAAAGGAGCATTAGGAAACAAAATGGAATCATTAGGGATCCAAATGCTCCCTTGCAAATCTGATTTTATATAAATATTCTTAGGCTTAAATGAATGTTTAAATGTGCTCCTAAGATCCCTAAGAGGTCCCCCATATGTCTCTTCCTCCATAAAATGAACAAAACCCCATGGAAAGTCATGAACCTAAAAGTTAGAAAAGTGTAGAGCACTTAAGGGGATTGTAAAAACTGATTTAATCTATAAGTTCCCTTGGTTGTTTAAGTGTTTCCTTGACCTCCTACAACTCTTAACAACCTCCCTAAATGGTTCCCCCATCAAGGAAAAATCAAGAAGCCATGAAATCCCATTTATGCTCTAACTTTCGGCCAAGTAGGGATGGCATAGTTAGGGAGAGTTTTAAATTGTTTCAAGCCCATTTTTGAGTCATACATGATGAATAAATGTGAGGGGAAACCTTGGGAAAAATTTAGGAAGCTTAGAGAATGAGTTGGTGCTTTAGGTTCCATATTGTGACCTAAGGAAGCAACATGATGTTAGGCCCTTTGTTTTAATGATGTGATGACTCCAAGAGGCTTAAAAGGAGTCAAGAATCATATTTGAGAGTAAAGAATGAGGCCTAGAAATCATTTGAGGGGTGTTGCTTCATTAGGTGCTAATATGGACCATAATGGAAGTTGTAGAGTAATCTAGGGTTTAAGCAAGTTGCATAGCCCTAGAAATTGTTTCATGAACTTAATTGGCTCCCATAATTTGTGTCTAGGCCAAGTGAAACTATCTCCACCAACTTGTGGGTGTGTGGCTAAAAGAGGAGGCTTGAAAGCTAAGGAAAAAGTGTATGTTTGTATACAAGGTAGCTCTCTCCACCTTCTCTCATGCATGGATGTGTGTTTAGCTTGTTTTAGAATGCTTGTATGTGTATTTTCAAGCTTTGAAACGTATGCTAGCATGCCTTTACATGTCATGATCCTTGATGCCATGTTATGTTTTAAATGAATCCATGATGTTTGTATGAGTTTGCTTGAGTGTGGAGAGGCCAAGAACTCTTCCCTTGGGTGAGGAGGAGCCAAGAACCCTTGAGCTTGGTTGAGACAAAGTAAAGAGTCTCCCAAAAGCAAAGTGGGCTCCCAAGAGTATGGTTGAGTCCAAAGTGCTCAAAGAATGGGTGAGGCAAGTCCAAAATCCATGAGGAGAAGTGTGAGGCCAATCCAAACACTTAGTGAGCTCTTGAATGTCTTGTATGATTGATTCACATGCCAAGGTTGCTTTTAAAATGCCTATGATTTCTACTTTCTCCATGCATGGCATTGTGAAACTTGCTTGCACATATTATGTGTGATGGAATGGGAGATGAGCTATTGAGATTCTTGAATCTCACTCCCTCCTCTTAAATGTCCTAATATGCTAGGTGGACCAAGTGGACATAGCAATGGGAGCCAACCACCTTGAAGAAAGAAGATTGCCATCCTTATGCTTGATTTTTGGTCTTTTGATTCATAATGAGACTTCATGATGTATATTATTATTGTAAATGGTCTATGACCCCTCGGACAAATGTAAAAATGATATTATGTGATAGATAAATGAATGAGTATGGTGTATGTATTCTAGAACATAAATTGAGTGTTTATGTTAATGTATGCACTTGAGAAAAGCTTGGTGTAATGTGTATAAGTGAGGGTGAAAAGGCCAAAATGAGATGCAAATGGTTTGGGACCATTTGGGCAGCTTTCCCAAGTCTTAAACATGCTTTTAAACTTGCCCAAAAGGTGCCAAGACCAAAGGAAATCCATTTGGCAATTTTGGTACCCAATATGGAGCCAAAATTGACCATAATGGAACCCTATACTACTATTTGGCCAAACGAGTTAGTCTTGCTCTGAAATTTGGCATACAATTAGGTCTTATTAAGAGCTTTCTGGGAAGCTAAAGATCATAATTTTCGGAGACTTAGGGAATATTTTGTGAATTTTCAAAGTTGGGATTTTCTATGGTTTCTGGTATGTGCACTGTTTATACTGGCAGATTTGATTTTTGTGTCACTCGATGGCCAAATGGTGTCCAATGCTTATGCAATTTTATGTACATAAACTAGAGGTCATAAGCTTCCTGTGGTCACCGAGATCACCTTATTTGGAGGTCTGAGCACTGAGTTATGAATTTTTGAAGTTTGCTATCAGTAACAGTGGCATCTCCAGAGCTCAATCACTGTTCCATCAGTTCCAGATATCTAAACGTATCTTTTTCATTTTGGAATTATTTTTAGTGTCAAGTTAACATTTGTAGCTTTCCAGAATGACTGCATGTGTGTGATTTCGATTTTTGTGGAATTAGTTATGAATTTCAGAAGTTTACATCAGTAACCTGAATCACAGCCCAGGCAGCCAGCGAGTTTGTATCTTTTTGGATGTCGAACGTCCTTTGTGATGAATTCTGTGACTTGGACATATTTTTAGTGTAAAGTAGACATCCTGAGCTTTCCAGAATGACAAAGAACACATGATTTCGATTTTTATAGATTTAGTTATGATTTTCCAAAGTTTGTGACAGAAAAGAGGAAATCCTGGACGAAAATGCAAACATGAATTTTAATGTGTTCCTTTGCTTTCCATGAGTTGTAGACCAAATTTGATGATGGAAATGAGCTATATTCATGTATTTAAGTATGAGAATGTGATAGATGCATTCATATGGCCCACGGGACTCCGAAAGAAAAATTTTACCCGGAGAGAAATGCAGTTTGATTCATAACTCCCTATGCCACTAGATTATTTCCATAGAACAAACATAAGATGAGGCATGGGAATTGCATGAATTGAGTCCTAGAAGTATGGTGTTACATGATGCGATCCATCAAAGGGAGCAAGCTGTCTCAAATGCTTGGAATGATCCTCTGCAAATTCCAAGTGGTCCGATGACAAGAGCACAAGCTAAAAGAATGAGGAAAGCCTTAAGTGGACTTGTTCAAGAGACCTGGACTAAACAAATAGCAATTGGAGCAACAAAAGTCAAGCAAGATATGGACATTTCCAATGTGGGCGTCCTCAACATCATATGGGCAGAAGATGAAGCTACTGAGGCTAGATTGGGCCAAAACATTACAAATTGAAGTGCTTGAACCATAGACCATCCATTGGTGGGCTCATTTAGGGCTAAATAATGCTATTTTAGGCTTAATAAGCTGATTTCTAGAACCCTAATGTATTTAGACGAAATTAGCTTATTTAGGGGGATTTATTTCATTTTTAGTTTTTGAGAGAATTTGACTTTTATAATTCTGATTCCATAGGTCATTAATTAGGAAATTTGCCATTAATTTCCCTAGGTTTCCTTTTCTATGAGCATTGAAGGCAGATTTGACTTGCACACTATATAATTATACTCTGCCTCCCATTGTAATCAGATTTGAATGAATAGAAATCATATTTTCTGGAAATCCCAGAATTGAGAGGAGTGCCCTCTAGGTTTCTTCATTGAACTTGTAGACTTATCAAGGCTTGATCAACCTTGTGGCGTCTTCCAACACTTGGGGTCCTCGTCTCTTCGTGTCAAGGGTTCCAAGTGGATTGTTCAGACTTGATTTAGCTTTCTTGGGGTGTGTATATTTCAAATCGGTTGTGGGTTCAAGGGGATCCAAGTCCTTGTGGGTTCGCACCATCTTGGTATCAAAGCTTCGGTCCCTAAATCAGGTCATATCCATGTGTCTTGTGCTTTTTCAGATTGTGTTTCTCTTTCGTTTTGAAATTCTATTTGTCTTCCATTATTCTGGACGTGCTGAATTTTAATCCTCTATTTGTCATGTTTTTCGTTGAGTTTCTGGACGTATAGTAGGTCTTTCTTATATCCCAGAATCTCTTCTTTCAGATTGCTTTAAAATCATCTCATTTGGAGTTCCCTAACTTGAGATATTGTCCTTTAAATTCAGACGTGTTTTTCCAGATTTATTTTGCTATTTCTGTTCTGTTTGTTCAAATTTCGTTTTCTTGTTCTTTCATATTCCAGAAAAAAAAAAAAAAAGCAAGGCAAAAAAAAAAAAAGAGAAAAAAAATTGCTGAAAAGAAAAGGCAAAAAAAAAAAAATTGTGCTGTTTTGGAAGTAGTATTGGTTTGAGCTAAGCTTTTACAACATTCTACATCTTTAACTTTCATTCCCTGATTTTCTCAACTATAGTATCCGCTTACTACTCATTATCTCCAAGTGTTGGGTTGAATCTCACAAGAATTGTGATAGCTTTGTATTGAGTCTGATTAGTTTCTTTAAAGAGCCTATAGAGAGACTGAGAGTGGAAAAAGGCAAGAGTGTGAATCCATTATTTGAAAAAGCCTTTAAAGTGTGAAACACAAGTGAAGAGGGACATCTTTGAGGGTAAACACGTGAGGAAAATTTGCGAGGATCTTTATTTCTCTAATCAATTTTTCTTGCAGTTTATAATGTCTAACAGGGAGAAAATATCAAGTGGAGGAGGTAGTGCACAGAACCTGGATCTTGTTGTAAAAGCAATGCAGCAGCAATTCGAACGTCTTAATGTGGTGCTTGGAGGGATAAGAGACCGGATGGATAAGCAAGACACAATGATTGCGAACTTGCAGAGAAGACCACCTACTATAAGTCCTAATCCTAGAAGATATGAGAGGCATAGAGATGATTCTATGGATGATTGAGTCTAAAAATGAAGTAGGAGGTGGTAGTGAAGAAGACTATGAATCTGAGTTTGATTTGGGTAGAAATAGGCCTAGGGAAGTTAGGCATGAAAGGAGACACGGTAAAAATGCTCCAAGGGGTAGAAATAGGGTGGATGGAAACCTTGGAAATATTAAGATGAAGATACCTTCTTTCCAAGGTAGAAATGATCCTGAAGCTTATTTGGAGTGGGAGAAGAAAATTGAGTTTATTTTTGAGTGCCATAATTATTTTGAAGCAAAAAAGGTGAAATTGGAAGTCATTGAATTTATGGATTATGCATTAATTTGGTGGGATAAATTGGTCCTAGAAAGGAGGAGGAATGGTGAGAGACCCCTAGAAACATGGAGGGAGATGAAGGCTCCCATGAGGAAGAGGTTTATACCCAACCATTACTATAGAGACCTCTTTCAAAAGTTGCAGTCCCTTACACAAGGCTCTAAGAGTGTAGAGGAATATCACAAAGAGATGGAAGTGGCTATGCTTAGGGCAAATGTGAAAGAGGATAGGGGAGCAACAATGGCTCGATTCTTAAATGGGTTGAATAAAGAAATTGCTAATATTGTGGAGTAACAGCATTATGTGGAGTTAGAAGACATGGTGCACATGGCAATGAAGGTTGAAAGGCAACTTAAACAAAAAGGATCAGCAAGGTACCTTTCAGGCTCTAGTTCTTCAATGAGACCAAAATGGAAGAAGGAAGAAAAAAATGTTCAAAGAGAAGTCCCAAAAGTCAAAGAGGAAGCTTCATCTAAAAACAAAGGTAAATATGATTCCCAATCATCTAGAAATAGAGATATTAAATGTTTCAAGTGTTTGGGAACAGGTCATATAGCTTCGCAATGCCCCAACAAGAGAGTAATGATCATGAAGGACCGTGAAGTGGTGACTGAAAGTGAAAGTGATGATTCCATGCCGTCACTTGAAAATGCTAGTGATGATGGGTTTGAGTATGCTGTAGAAGGAGAAGCACTTATGACTAGAAGAGCTTTGAATTCTCAAGTTAAGGAAGATGACATTAAGCAGCAAAGAGAAAACATCGTCCATACGCGCTGTCTCATAAGCAACAAGGTATGCAATATGATTATTGATGGTGGGAGTTGTACCAATGTTGCTAGTACCACTTTAGTTGAGAAATTAAATTTGTCTACCATTAAACACCCTAGACCATATAAGTTGCAATGGCTGAATGAATGCGGGGAGATTAAGGTTGATAGACAAGTTCTTGTTTTATTCTCAATTGGAAGATAATGTGATGAGATTTTATGTGATGTTGTTCCTATGCATGCTGGACATATACTTTTGGGTAGACCTTGGGAATTTGATAGGAAGGCGACAAAGGATGGGTTTACCAATAGATATTCATTTGTAATGAATGCCAGACCATTACTCTTGTACCATTAACACCCAAGCAAGTGTATGAAGATCAGCTCAAAATGAAACAAGAGAGAGATAAAAGAGAGGGTGATAAGAAAAATAAAGAAGAGAGATCAAAAAGAAATGAGAGTGAGAAAGAAAGAAAATCTGAGAGCTCAAAAAAAGAGATTCAGAAGAAAGAAAAGAAAGTGGAGAGAAAAGAAAGAGAAAAAGTGAGTTTTTATGCAAAAGCAAGTAAGGTGAGGAGTGCATATCTTTCTGAACAGCCTTTACTTGTACTTGTTTACAAGGAGGCCTTTTTAAACACTAATGACCTTGACTCTTCATTTCCGAGTGTTGTTAGTTCTTTGTTGCAGGAATTTGAAGATATATTTCCAGAAGATATCCCCTAATGGATTGCCACCCATAAGAGTCATTGAGCATCAAATTGACTTCATTCCTGGAGCAACAATTCCTAACCAGCCAGCTTATAGAACTAACCCTGAGGAGATAAAAGAGCTTCAAAAGCAAGTTGAAGAGCTCATGGCAAAGGGGTATGTTCGAGAAAGCTTGAGTCCATGTGTTGTACCAGTCCTCTTAGTAGCAAAGAAAGATGGATCTTGGAGGATGTGCATTGATTGCAGAGCTGTCAACAATATACTGTAAAGTATCGTCATCCCATTCCTAGATTAGATGATATGCTTAATGAATTGCATGGGTCTGTTATTTTCTCAAAAATTGATTTAAAATCTGGATATCATCAAATTAGGATGAGGGAAGGAGATGAGTGGAAAACTGCTTTCAAAACAAAGCATGGGCTGTATGAATGGTTAGTCATGCCATTTGGGCTAACAAATGCACCTAGTACATTTATGAGGTAGATGAATCATATTTTGTGTGCATATATTAGAAAATTTGTTGTGGTTTATTTTGATGATATTCTGATCTTTAGTACAAGTCTTGATGAGCATTTGAATCATTTACGCTGTGTGCTTGATGTTTTGAGAAAAGAAAAGTTGTATGCTAACCTAAAAAAGTGTAGCATTGGCATGGGAAAAGTTGTTTTCCTTGGATTTCTAGTGAGTGCTGAGGGAATACAAGTCGATGAAGAGAAGGTAAGGGCTATTAAAGAATGACCAACACCTACAAATGTAACTAAGATAAGAAGTTTTCATGGGTTGGCTAGCTTTTATAGGAGGTTTGTGAAAGATTTTAGCACAATTGCTGCACCACTCACTGAAATAATTAAGAAATCAGTTGGCTTTAGATGGGAAAAGGCACAAGATCATGCATTTAGTATTCTTAAGGAAAAATTGTGTTCTGCACCTATTTTAGCTTTACCTAATTTTAACAAAACTTTTGAGATTGAGTGTGATGCATCAGGAGTTGGGATAGGAGCTGTTCTAATGCAGGAAGGGCGGCCAATTGCTTATTTTAGTGAAAAGCTGAATGGTGCCACCTTGAACCCAACTTATGATAAGGAGCTTTATGCACTTGTGAGAGCATTGGAGACTTGGCAACACTACCTTTGGCCTAAACAATTTGTGATCCATACAGATCATCAATCTTTAAAGTACATTAAAGGTCAAGGTAAGCTAAACAAAAGACATGCTAGATGGATGGAGTTCATCGAGCCTTTTCCATATGTGATCAAATACAAGAAAGGTAAGGAGAATGTGGTTGCGGATGCATTATCTAGAAGGTATATTCTTCTCACTTCTCTGAATGCAAGATTGCTTGGTTTTGAATATGTTAAGGATTTGTATGCCAATGATAGTGATTTTGCTGAAATAATTGTTGCTTGTGAAAAAGGAGCTTTTGGAAAATTCTATAAGCTTGATGGATTTTTGTTCAGAGAAAATAAATTATGTGTGCCTCAATGTTCTATGCGTGAATTGCTTGTGAGGGAAGCACATGGGGGAGGACTAATGGGATATTTTGGTGTGAAAAAGACATTAGATGTTTTGCATGAACATTTCTTTTGGCCTAAAATGAAGCGTGATGTGGAAAGGATTTGTGGTAGATGCATAACATGTAAAAGGGCTAAGTCTAGAGTCTTACCTCATGGTCTGTATACTCCATTACCTATACCTAATGAACCTTGGGTAGACATTTCAATGGATTTTATTTTGGGATTACCTAGGTCAAAAAGATGGATGGATTCAATATTTGTGGTTGTTGATAGATTTTCAAAAATGGCGCATTTTATTGCATGCCATAAAATTGATGATGCTACTTATATTGCTGATTTGTTCTTTAAAGAAATTGTGAGGCTTCATGGTGTTCCTAAAAGTATTGTCTCAGATAGGGATGCAAAATTTTTGAGTCATTTTTGGAGAGTTTTGTGGGGAAAGCTTGGAACTAAGTTATTATTTTCTATAGCTTGTCATCCACAAACTGATGGTCAAACTGAAGTTGTTAACAGAACCTTAACTCAATTGCTTAGGACTGTTATCCAAACGAATTTGAAAAATTGGGAGGATTGCTTGTCATTCTTTGAATTTGCTTATAATAGAAGTGTGCATTCATCTATTGATTATTCTCCTTTTGAAGTTGTTTATGGTTTTAATCCACTAACTCCTTTGGATTTGTTACCATTGCCCATTAATGAGAGAATGAGCCTTGATGGCAAAAAGAAAGCTGAGGTGGTTAAGAAACTTCATGAAAAGATTAAATTGCAGATTGAAAGGAAGAATGAGCAATATGCATCCAAGGCAAACAAAGGCAGAAGGCGTGTCACTTTTGAACCTGGCGATTGGGTATGGGTGCATATGAGAAAAAAGAGATTTCCGGCACAAAGGAAATCTAAATTAGCTCCAAGAGGGGATGGATCATTTCAAGTCCTTTAGAAAATCAATGACAATGCTTATAAGATAGATCTACCAGGAGAGTATAATGTTAGTGCTACTTTTAATGTTGCTGATCTATCTCCTTATGATGTAGGTAATGATTCGAGGACGAATCCTTTTGAGGAGAGAGGGGATGATGCGATCCATCAAAGGGAGCAAGCTGTCTCAAATGCTTGGAATGATCCTCTGCAAATTCCAAGTGGCCCGATGACAAGAGCACAAGCTAAAAGAATGAGGGAAGCCTTAAGTGGACTTGTTCAAGAGACCTGGACTAAGCAAATAGCAATTGGAGCAACAAAAGTTAAGCAAGATATGGACATTTCCAATGTGGGCGTCCTCAACATCATATGGGCTGAAGATGGAGCTACTGAGGCGAGATTGGGCCAAAACATTACAAATTGAAGTGCTTGAACCATAGACCATCCATTGGTGGGCTCATTTAGGGCTAAATAATGCTATTTTAGGCTTAATAAGTTGATTTCTAGAATCCTAATGTATTTAGACGAAATTAGCTTATTTAGGGGGATTTATTTCCTTTTTAGTTTTTGAGAGAATTTGACTTTTATAATTCTGATTCCATAGGTCATTAATTAGGAAATTTGCCATTAATTTCCCTAGTTTTCCTTTTCTATGAGCATTGAAGGCAGATTTGACTTGCACACTATATAATTATACTCTGCCACCCATTGTAATCAAATTTGAATGAATAGAAATCATATTTTCTGAAAATCCCAGAATTGAGAGGAGTGCCCTAGGGTTCTTCATTGAACTTGTAGACTTATCAAGGCTTGATCAACCTTGTGGCATCTTCCAACACTTGGGGTCCTTGTCTCTTCGTGTCAAGGATTCCAAGTGGATCGTTCAGACTTGATTTAGCTTTCTTGGGGTGTGTGTATTTCAGATCGGTTGTGGGTTCAAGGGGATCCAAGTCCTTGTGGGTTCGCACCACAAATGGCTCATGAAAGGATTGATGCGATCCATCAAAGGGAGCAAGAAGTCTCAAATGCTTGGAATGATCCTCTGCAAATTCCAAGTGGCCCGATAACAAGAGCACGAGCTAAACGAATGAGGGAAGCCTTAAGTGGACTTGTTCAAGAGACCTGGACTAAGCAAATAGCAATTGGAGCAACAAAAGTCAAGCAAGATATGGACAATAATAATATGGACGTCCTTAATATCATATGGGCTGAAGATGGAGCTGCTGAAGCTAGACTGGGCCAAAACATTATAAATTGAAGTGCTTAAACCATGGACCATCCATTGGTGGGCTCATTTAAGGCTAAATAATGCCATTTCAGGCTTAATAAGCTGATTTATAGAACCCTAATGTATTTAGACGAAATTAGCTTATTTAGGGGGATTTATTTCCTTTTTAGTTTTTGAGAGAATTTGACTTTTTTAATTCTGATTCCATAGGTCATTAATTAGGAAATTTGCCATTAATTTCCCTAGTTTTCCTTTTCTATGAGCATTGAAGGCAGATTTGACTTGCACACTATATAATTGTACTTCGCCTTCCATTGTAATCAGATTTGAATGAATAGAAATCATATTTTCTGGAAATCCCAGAATTGAGAGGAGTGCTCTCTAGGGTTCTTCATTGAACTTGTAGACTTATCAAGGCTTGATCAACCTTGTGGCGTCTTCCAACACTCGGGGTCCTTGTCTCTTCGTGTCAAGGGTTCCAAGTGGATCGTTCAGACTTGATTTAGCTTTCTTGGGGTGTGTATATTTCAGATCGGTTGTGGGTCAAGGGGATTCAATTCCTTGTGGGTTCGCACCAAGGATGGCCTATGGTCAAAAGGCCCAAATTGTGCTAATATATGTCCAAGGACTTCAAAGAGCTCAAAATAATCTCTATGTTGGATGTTGGCCTAAGTCTATAACCTAAGATCCATATTTGATCAATTCTGAACATGCTAGACATCACTCAATTTTGGTGAATGCTTTCATCATCATTTCACTGAGTTTTCAGATGATTAATAGGTCAATATTAAATCTTAAACTCTCAAGTTTCACTTTGTTTTGGAATCAGCTATATTAAAACTTCCAAACACGAGATAAAGCTAATAAGAAGTAACATATCAGGCATGCTGATTTTGGAGTTGAATTGGACTTTAGACATGAGATCTCCTTAAAGATGTAAAAGTGGAAGTTTAAGTGGAAGCCCAATGTCTTAAGAAGAATCCATGGAGCAACTAAAGTCAATATCCAATATATTGAAGGCCTAATGTAGATATACACATACAAAAGGAGTGCCAAGGCCCAATTGGAGTTAACTGCAAGAGATTAAAAATCATGTGTCAACCATGTGATTTTTAATGAAGCATGAGCATCCCATGTGACTACTTAAAGAAGCTGATTGTTTTAGGCTAGGATTCTCTATGAATTTCGTTTTTTATTTATTTTATTATTTTTAGGACTTGGTCAAAGAGTTTATCTTGGAGATTAAGTTAAAATTAGTATCCTAATCTTGTTTCTTGATTTTAGGCACCATTTAAAATATTTCTAATTAGATTTTAGTGTTTCACTTTTATTAGGATTAGTCTTTTAGAAACTTTGCCTATGAAAGGCTTTCTATTGTACTCTATTTTGAAGATTATGAATGAATTTGAGTATTATTTAATACTTTGTGAGACCTTCGCTTCTTTGTGTTCTTTAAGAATTTACGTGACTTATCAAATGATTGGTCTTTCTTTGCAGCATCTTGAGGCTAGGGTTCTAAGAGACGGGTTCTCTTAGGGTCTTTTCTTTTACTAATATTCTTATTTTCTAGTCGGTCTCGGGCAAAGTGCCATCTTGTTGAAGGTTCCTAAGACTTATTCCTAGAGGGTCTCTCATCACCAAGTATGTTTCCGGATCACTCTTGCCTTAAAAGGAAGGAATTTTGACTTTGGCTCCTCCAAGGCTTTCTTCTTCATCTCTAGGCCATTTCAGTGGTTGAGGGTCTATTGCACTCTCAAAATAAAATTAGGTTAAACTAAATATATAGCTAGTGGCACAACTTAGGCCATCTCCCTTTGAATTAGAGTTCAATGTTTAATTGGATTTTCTAAGTGTTAAAAGATCCTAAAACTACCTAATTTGGGGGTTTTTGATTGAATTAAACTAAGTAAAATGAAATTGAAATAAAGTTCCTAAACACTACCTAATTGGATGAATTATGGTTGATAATGGTGCTTGTGACTAGCTTTGGATTCGTCCCTTGGTATCCACTATCCTTATCCTGATCTAATTGTAATTAATTCTGGCCTAAGACTCCCTAATTGTGTCCAATGAAAATTATCTTAAGTTTCCATGCAAGAATCAAGAAACTAGCAACTTAATGTTAATTGAGACCTCAATTTCCATTAAATTACTAATTCTTGTGATTAAGATCTATGAACACTTGAATTGAATGATTAATTGATTAATTAGCCTCTGAATCATCATCCAAAGATATTTTATTAACCAATTAAACACCAAGGAATCCACAAATAGACAATTAGGCACACCAATTCTCATTTGATTTAACACTTGGAAAATGGAGGAAAATGAACAATTCAGAACTGAAATTAATCAATTATAATAACAATTGCTTTCCTAATTAGTATCTAACCAGCTACTAATTAATTACATAAATTCTCAATCCAATACAACTTAACCAAGCTTGTACAAAAAAAAAAAGTGTAGGAAATGAAGAAAGTCTTAGCCAAAATTCTATATTCTTCTCCAATGGATTCAAGCTTCCACCAAGGATCTTCCTCCTAACTAGGCACATATAGAGATTAGAGCTTTATTTGAATGGAAGGGGATGGAGGAAGTGGATGAAAATGGCATGGAGTTACTCTCTGGATGTGGAATGGACGAAGGGTCAGACAATGGAATGAAGCGTGGAATGTGATGGCGTTAGATGAATGGCTCAATATCACGATAGAATGGTGTCTATTGGATGCTCCTCTCACATGAATTTTAATGATTCCATGTCTTGCCTCTCATTTATTCTGTCCGTAGCTACATCATGTGTGTATAAGAGTGGACCCCACTTCAGCCTAAGTTCCCTAAAACCCGTGGCTTATTCTTCGTAAATGAATCACGTGGCTGCTCCATTTCATTTTCTTCTATTTCTGCTCACTAACTCATAGCTCTTCATGTTCTATTTGCTTTGTTCTGCTGGCTCGAAGCTTCTCTTCTCATGCTTCTCCATTCCCACATCAGCTTTGCATGTGTTTGGAGCCTTTATCACGTAAACCTCCTCCTTGTTCAGCAGCTTCACTTTCTTTGTTCAATCTCCAGCTCAAAGCTGTTGTTCGAGCGAGCTTCTTCATGTTGTCCACGTTCCTTTCCACTTTTGTTCATAGCCACGTAAGACTCAAGTCTCTTTTTTAGCTACTGTACGAGTAAATGGTTCTGCATTAGCCCTCAGCCCATTCAACCCATAAGCTACTTCCTTATTCTGAGCTTCAGCTTGAAAACCTTCCTCTCTTCTCATTCCACTTGTAGTTCTGCATTCATGTGTTCCTCTAATCATGTGGCTCTTTTCCTCTGTTTTGTGCCTTTGCCCATGCTCTGTAACTGCTCGTAGCAATCCACGTTCTGCCCTATGTAGCTCATTCTTCCCTCTTTCCTTCACGTTTTCTACAACCTTACACTCTTCACGTCAACTCTATGTGGCTACTGCATGCTTCTTCTTATCTCAACATGTGGCTTCTCTTCTTTGTTCTGGAGCTTCCAACCTGAGCCAAAGTCTCGTGTGTTGCTACTCTTCTTCATTTACTTCAAGTGAGGGAAGGGAACCTATGCAAGCAGCTGCATTATACATGGAGCTGTGGGATCGTGTTGGATGAGTGCATAAGTGTGTGTCTTCCATGAGAGAAACAAAAAAGCTGGAGCTTGCTTTATGTTGCTCAACTTGAGAGTTTTTCCTGTGTCTTCCAGCTCTTCTAGCTTCAGCCTTCTAATCATCACAACCTTGTTCATGAGTTTTCCATGTTAGCTACTGTTCAAGTGAGCTACTGTTTGCATGAGATAACTCGAGCCTCCTTCTTCTTTAATCCTTTCAACTCGTGGCAAGCTCCTTTATATTTCTCACTTGCCTCCTCTATTTTGCTTGTTCTTCCTTCATTCTACAGCTCATTCCATGTAATTTGATGGGATTGCTACATGTGTAAGTGAGTGTTGGTGTATGAAGGCTGGACTCGTGGTATTGTGTCAATTCCTCACAAAGCTTCTTCTCTATTCACCATCCCACGTTGCTTCCTTCATTTTCTTCAACCCTGTGACTAGTTGCATCTTGTTTCATCCACCAAAGCTCCTTTCCACGTGGTTCCTATAAGTGGTTAGCTATTCTCTTTCTCTTTCTCTAACTCAAATTCTCATTCAAACATCATTTGCCTATTGAAAATCTGCACAAAAAGTAAGAACAATTCAATAGGAAAATTCACAAAATCATTTAAAGAAATTTATGCATTAAAATTATAAAATCTTGTAAATAATTTCCTTGAGTGTACAAATGACTACTAACATCAAATTCCAATTAAGTAAATCCATTAAGCCTTATTTATCTATTAAAAAGCTTAAGCTAAGGAGAATAAAGTATATAAAAATCATGCTAATCAGTGGTCTTCTTTGTATGTTGAGTGGCCTTCTTCTCAGCTAAGTCTCCTGCCCTTTATAATCTTCATCATGACTCTCCATGTTTTCCACATATTCACAGTGTTGTGAGCATGTAGCATAAGCTTGTCTTTAGTTGGCTTGAGTGGTCCTTTAACTAGAGGTTCTATTCTCCACTCGATCTAAGTGTTCATGGAGTCCTTCCAACTTCTTATCAAGCCTCCTCTCAAAATGGCTCACTAGTGCTTTCATTTGCAAAGGTGCTACCCCAAATGAATTGTGAGCGTCATTATCACTTTCACGCGCAACTCCTTTTTCTCGATTATCTGCCATGTTAGTGAAAAAAAGAAAGAAAGAAACAAAAGTATATTCCTCACAAACACTTTCTCATATGTTTCACTCAATTGAAATATAACACTCTCACTCGTGTTTGCGTTCTCCCTCTTTTTGGCTTTTTTTTTTTTGGTAATGATCTTACCTACTCTTGCCTTTTACCTCTCAGTATTAATCTTGAACTCTTATGTCACCTAAGATCTTGTCAAGTGATCTAATATTGCCAATTCTTGGTCTAACCAAGTATGTGTAGATGGATGGTTTAAAAAGTTGAGATTGGCGCATACAAGTCATGATTGAGGATAGGATTTGGTTGGGCTTGGTTTTCAAAGAGGAAAGATTTAACCACTTAATAATGCAAGATCAAGTTTAAAATCCCAAAGGGCCACACATAATGTAATTCTGAAAATTTTAACTATCAGGAAAAATGCATGATCAAAATAAGAAAGTTCAAGCAAAAGAAAAAAAGAAGGGAAACAAGGGAAAATCAAAATAAGGAAGTGTATAATACAATATCAAAGGAAATAAGGTAAAACAAGAAACAAATGGAAAAAATTATCTAATCAGCAATTCTTTTTTTTTTTTTTTTGCCTTTTTTATTTTCTTTTGTTTATTTTCTTTTTTTAAAAAAAAATTTGGCCCTTTTGTTTTTTGGCTTTTCTCTTATAACTTGATTAGATGAAATAGCCCAAAACTTACAAAATCACAAAATAAAAAATCAACTAGACAAATTAAATTTGTGAGATTCAAAAAATATTACTGACTAAAACCTAATATATCTCGGCATAAAAAAGTCTAATTAGGGCAAAACGACTTGAAAGTTGAGATTCTGAACTTTAAGAAACACCTATCAATTATCCAAAAACTCAACTAAAAAAGGGTCAAACAGATAAGAAATAAAATAGAACATCCAAATAAGAAAATTTTTTAGATTACAAAATAAATAGCTCTTATAGTATAAAAACCAAATCATGCACATTAAAGATCAAATCTAGAAATAAGATAGAAATTTTTTTTTTTTTGGTATTAAAGGTGACAAAGAAAAGATATGGTAAATAAGAAAATCTAGAGGCTAGAAGGAAAATATGTTAGTTAATGATGGGTAACCTACCATGTAAACCAAAGCTCTGATACCAAATGATACGAAATTAAGGGGTGGCCCAATCTTTACAACTTAGGTTGATGAATAGATGATGGTTTGAAACCCGACGGAAACAAATAGCCAAGCAACATTATAAGAACATTGACCTGCTACTTAGACAATGCGCCTAACCACGAATACAATGAACTAACCTACACAATGACGCACTTAGGTCCAAGCACAAATTGAGGGCTTTTGTGAACTTAAATCACTAACCTAAGGATAGGTTGATAAGATGAAGGTTTCACAAGAGCAAAGAAAAGATAATATTCTCACAATTAGAGAAACACTCAAAATAATTCTATTTCTTCCAATCTGATTCAAATGGATGTAGAATACATGTATTTATAGTGTAACTCAAACCTATCTATTAGAGAAAAAGTAGGAAACTAACTACATAATCCTAACTGAAAGATCTAAAAATTAGGAATACAAAATCAAATCTTTTTGAAAATAGAAAAGGAAAGATAATCTGCCTAATTAATTCTAAGTTTCATCCAAATACATAAAGCATCTAGAAGTCAGCATATTAAGCCCATAATATTATTATTTAGGCCCAAATGAGTCAACCTATATATGGCCCTTAGTCCAAACTCTATAATTTGCAATATTCTAACCTAAATTAGCTCTAATAGTTCCATCTTTAGCCCAAATAATGTTGAGGATGTTTTGATTAATACTTGAATTAGATTTATCAAAACTCTACTTGGTCCAAATCTCTTGAATAAGTCCACTCAATGCTTCTTTAAGTTTTTTAGCCCTCGCCCTTATAATAGGTCTAATTGGAAGATGCAAAGGTTCATTTGAAGATTTTGAATTAGCATTTATGAACTTGGTTCATATCAGGAGGCCCAATGACTAGAGGAATAGCTAAAGCCATGAAGCAAGCTTTAAGTTACATTGTCCAAGAAGTTTAAGAGCTTGAGCCCTTGTTTTTGCATCAATTTGAAGAGCTATAAGGCCCAAGGGATGTGATCCTCATTGCCTAAGCCCAACAAGACATGTTGCAAGGTTCAAGTGGAGTCCAACTTGAAGAAATCAATTAAAAAGCATGTGCAAATCACATGGCCAACCAAAGTGACATGAATATGAACTCCAATTCTGATTAGGATGTCTTTTAATTGATTTTAATTAGTTTCCATTTCCATTAGTTTTGAGTAAGGCTATTTTGTCAAGACTTAGGATTTAAGCTTCAAATTTTATTTGTTTCCATTTTCTTAGTTGTTGAAAACTTACAAACTACTTTATTTCCTTTTCCTTAAGATTTCTTATAATAATTCCTTTTAAATGTATGATGTATGAATGCCACTTTAGGGAGTATTCTTAGAGATTATGTTAGGTTTAGAGTTTTCTTTTATACCTATTTAATAGGCCACCTATTGTACTTACTAGAGACACTTGAATGAATTCAGAATTTTATTTCTTATTATGAGAATTTTTGCTTTTGTGTGTTCTTCTTTAAAATACAAGTGACTTATCAAAGGAGTGGTCTTCTTTTGTGGCATCTCAAGCTAGGGTTTTAAGGGATGAGTTCTTTTAGGGTCTTATCCACTTGACCAACATTTTTTGTTCCTAGCCAATTCTAAGCAAACTATCATCTCGTTGAAGGTTTCTAGGACTTATTCCTACAGGTTCTATCATCACATGAACAATGATCATAATCCATCAATTGAAAAGGACCCATAATCCTATTAACCAAAAGTACTTCCAATTATAAAGTCTCAGCTCACCCATGTTCTCAAGGGTTTAAAAACACTATTACGAATGCAAGAGTCCATAGCAAAACAATGGTTCAGAACTTCCTCTTGAATTTTCGCACATGAAAGCTCACCTATGGAAAAATTAGCCATGGACATGAATATGAAGCAGAATAGCATCATAAATGGAGGGGACTTACTTACCCAAAGATGATTAAGCCTCTTATTCCTCAAATCCACTAAAAGCATACCAAAAAATTAAAATATACCAACTGAGGATTTCATCAAATTTCACCAAATCAGGAGATATTCAATTTAAAAGAAAGAGGAGGAAAGAAACATCTTTCTCTTCACTCACCTGAGTCAAAAATGCCTTTTTCTTGTCGAATCAAAGCTTCAAAGTCTTGCCTTAGCATACACTCTCTCTCTATGTGAATTTCTCTCTCATCTTGGATTGATTTTGGAGTTATTGTTGAAATTAAAGGGTTTTGCGTTAAATGTTAGGTTTTTATTGAGTTAGGTCATGGGTCTAGGGCATGGATTTGGGCTTTGGATTATTTGGCCTTTGGTTCTGTTGAGTTGGCCCTCTCTAGAAATCTGCTTTGGATCATTCTAATTAGATTTCATTAAATCTTGAGGATTAATGGACTCTAGTTAATTTTTTTAGGGTCAATTATTAATTTTCACTGAATTAACTTTAATTTTAAGCCTATAATATATTTATTTTCCTTAATCAAGTCCTAAAATAATTATTTTTCCTCAAGAATATTTTTATTTATCTATTCCCTCTTAAAATCCTTAATTAAATTATTTTTCCTCAATAATTCATATTGATAAATTTCAAGATGTTGCAAGAGAGAAACTTCTTCTACTCTTCTTCCTCTTTATTTTGATCCAAACAACTCATCATTTCATTGATTGCCATTTGTAGAATTGTAGGGTTTAAAGTTTGATATTTTTGGAGTGATGTGCAAGTAGGAAGAGGAGCTAAACTAAGGTATAAGTGTAGTTTTCCCTTTCAATTGTGAGTGTTTTCCTTTCCAAATCACTTTATTTGATTGAATTTTTTAGGGTGGTGTTGGTATGTGTGAAAATCAAAGGACACATTAGTAAAGTTAGACATTTGGTGTTTAGAGTTGAGAAAGTGTGGTCTAAGATGCTTAATGAGGTGAGTTATCAATTTTATAAATTATAGCTTCCTAAAATTATAGAGTTGTTCCATGGTTTAAGTTTAGTTGTTTGTTCTTGATGAATTCATAGGCTTGGTAAGGCTTAAAGCATTTACTTGTGCTATATTGATAGTCGATTAGGAGGTGGAAGCATCTTTGTGAAGTAACTAAGGTTTTATTCCATCCATATATGTAATTAGTTATACGCTAATTGATTAAATACATGTGATAAATTGATGCCAATGAGAAGTTTGATTGTTTATATAGTGATTTACTATGGATCATGATCATTTCCTAATAATTAAAGTTCTGATTGTGTTTGTATGCTGTGATCATGCACCAAGTCATGATCGTGCTCATTTCAGAGGAAGAAGTTATCATGATTATGCTATTCCTTGAGTTATTGGCCAATAGTTGTGTATCATACATGGTTACTAGTATGGGATAATAATTATTTAATAGTTGAACTTACTTATTTGCTTTGTGTATGCTTTGTTCCCTATGATTCTTTTATGTTAAACATTATGACAGCCTATTCTATACCATGAGTTGGAATTATAGTTTGGTTAATCAAATTTATATCTCACCTTAGTTGTGGGCTAATATTATAGGCGAAGGATCTTTTAGTGATAGCAAGGAGAAGCCATCCCAGAGTTGGCCTTAGTGTCATAGGGTTGTAGGCTAGTATTTTAGATCTTATACTATGATGAATGTAAATGATGATTATACTGTGGATATGATCTCTTTTGTGTAGCATCGATGTATCATAACTTGCCAAGTGTAGGATTCCTTAGTTGATACTCCCTTTTAGGATACCCCTTTTGATTCTTTTGTATATGGTTCATTATATGGATAGCAATCCTTACTTTGATACGAATCATAATCTTGATTTACTTTGTGAATTTACCTTTCTCTTTGCAGTATATATGTGATTGTAATGGAAATATGTGTTGTATCTTATATATGGGTAGCCTTAAATGGATCATAATCTTGACGTTGTTAGTTGGGTTGCATTTTTTGTCTATATGGTTATGGTTTAGGAATAATAATTTGAAAAGGATAGAAATGGTTATAAATGGACCATAGAAATTCACTGGGTTATATTTTGATTTATAAGGGGTTTTGGTCTTAGTGATACCTTTTAAAGTGTGCTTGGTTGTATTGAAATTTTTTCATGGACAGTTGGGTAGGTATGGGAAAAGCTAATGGTGTACTTAAAGTGCTAATTTGGCATTTAGGACCAAAACTAGGCAGTTTTTAGAAATGTATACATTAAGGGGTGTTAAATAGTTAGTTTTAATATAAGTTTTAGCTTTATGTGAGACCCTATATAGATGACTTAGCATGATGCAAGACCTTCTAGGAACCTTGTCCTAGGAACTTTGTCCTAGGAACCTTCAACAAGATGACACTTTGCCGGAAACCAGTTAGAAAACAAGAATGTCAAAGGAAAGACTCTAAGAGAACTTGTCTCTTAAAACCCTTGCCTTAAGATGTCACAAAGGAAAACTGATCCTTTAATAAGTCACGTGAACTCTCAGATAACACAAAGAAGCAAAGGCCTCACAAAGTATTGAATAATACTCAAATTCATTCATGATATTCCAAAATAGAGTACAATAGAAAACCTTTTATAGGCAAAGTTTCTAAAAGACTAAAATCCTAATAAAAGTGAAACACTAAAATCTGATTAGAAATATTTTAAATGGTGCCTAAAATCAAAGATAAGATTAGGATACTAATTTTAACTTAATCTCCAAGATAAGCTTTTTGACCAAGTCCTAAAAATAATAAAATAAATAAATAATAAAATTCATAAAGAATCCTAACCTAAAACAATCAGCTTCTTTAAGTAGTCACATGGGATACTCATGCTTCATTAAAAATTACATAGTTGACACATGATTCTTAATCTCTTACAATTGGACTCCAATTGGGCCTTGGCAATCCTCTTGTATGTGTATAACTACATTGGGCCTTCAACATGTTGGATATTGACTTTAGTTGGTCCATGGACCTTCTTAGGACATTGGGCTTCCACATTTACATCTTTAAGGAGATCTCATGTCCAAAGTCCAATTCAACTCCAAGATCAACAGGCCTGATGTGTTGCTTCTTCTCTATCTCGTGTTTGGAAGCTCTGCTAAGGATGATTCCAAAATGAGGTAAAATATGAGAGTTTAAGATTCAAAATTGACTCATTAATCATTTGAAAACTTTGTGAAACGGTAATGAAAGCATTCACCAAAATTGAGTGACATCTAGTATATTTTGAATTGATCAAATATGGATCTTGAGCTCTAAACTTGGGCCAACGTCTAACATAGAAATTATCTTGAACTCTTTGAAGTTCTTGGATATATACTAGCACAATTTGGACATCTTGAGCATGGGCCATCCCTTCATGAGCC
Organism: Erythrophleum fordii; assembly: GCA_032878935.1. Taxonomy (NCBI): domain Eukaryota; kingdom Viridiplantae; phylum Streptophyta; class Magnoliopsida; order Fabales; family Fabaceae; genus Erythrophleum; species Erythrophleum fordii. Next base: position 21,344,509 of record JAVQMF010000055.1, read on the forward strand.
ATTCGGACCTAAATCATGCACTTTTTAATGATTTAGGTTTCTTGATGGATGAGGGCTTTTCAAACTTGTTGTACTCCAATAGGCATGCCTACTAGTATTATATCATTCCCTCCCTCTTTGAAAAGATTCATTCTCGAATATCCACCTGTATCATATGGAAATAAGTTAGACTTTCCAAAAATAATGATAACACTATATTCATCAATTGGAAGAATCTTGTAAACTAAATGGCTCATTTCAAAGAGATCATCAATTCTTTGAGGCAACTTAGAATACTCTAAGTTGGGAAACTCTTTAAACTCGCTTTGACTTAGGAAGTATTTATTTCTCACATACACCCAAATATAAATGATAATTTTGATCCCACATGCACCTGCAATAAATCCAAGGGCCATAACAAAATCCAAGTAACACAATAACCTTTTAACCATAAAAATAATGTAATATGAATTCCTAATAACCACAAAATTCATGAAACAATTAAAACTCAATATATGGTGCTCAATGCTTTTTGAAAGGCAATGATTCATTAGGAATAACAAAATTTATGCAATCAAAGCACTTTTGAAAGCACATTAAAGATTGGGAACCATTAGGTAGTTTCTTAGGAAACAAATCTAGGCAATCATAACTCTTTCCAATGCTAGTAGAAGATGAGGGTCCATTAGGTGGCTTCTTTGAAAACAAATCTCCACATACCTGTAAGGAGCTAGAATCAACAATAGGCAAAGATGGGTTAAGATTGTTAGTAGATAAACAAACATCCTTACACATGCTCCAACCTCTCGTTTTTCATCAAACAAGCTCACACTCATGCTTTTCTCACAACTCTCTTACTTTTTCTTTTCACTCACACTCTTTTCTTTTTCAATCTCATCTTTTTCTCTCTCTAACACATTTTTTCTATCTTTTTCTTTCATTTTGTATGCTTGTACTATTCTCATTTGATCCTCATAAGCATCCATAGGATCAAGAGGTACTAATACATGATTTTTTTTATTGAATATGAATGAGTAGCAATAGCAATATCTGTGCTTATGCTTAACATATTTACCTTTTCTAACATGTTTCCATGGTTTACCAAGTATAATATATCAATCATACATAGGAGCTACATCACATAATACTTTATCATGATATTTACCAATTGAGAAAGAAATCAAAACTTGCTTATTAATCCTAAATTCAGCACTACCCTTCAATAATGTATAAGGCTTAGGATGCTTTATAGTAGGCAAGTTTAATTTCTCAACAAATAACTAACAACATTTACATAGCTACTATTATCAATAGCCATGCTGCAAACTTTCTCTTTGATAAGGCATCTAGTATGGAAATCAGGAAATAACTTTGTCTCATCTTGTCCTGCATAGTTGGAATTGGATTGGAATGCATCCAACTTTGCACAAGATTGCTTGAATCGCTATTTATTAGTCTCTTTAAGGAATTTGTACTCATTAGACATCTTGTCACCTGAAATGTTACTCAAAGAAGGAAAGAAGAGATAGGAGGACACACTCTTTTCACATGTTTACACTCACAAGATGATAAGTTCACTCTTGTTTAACTCTCTTTTTAGGTTTTTCTTTAATGTGAATTGCACTCTTGCCTTTTACCACTCAACAATTTGCTTCTTACAAGTGTTCTAAGCAAGGTACAAGCAAATCAAAAGAAAAGATCAGACTCGTGGCAATCGAAAAACTAGAATCCTAAAATGCAAATTCCAAAAGAATCAAACAAAGGAGAAAAAGACGTGTGTAACAAAAAGGGAAGGAGGAAAGGAAAACAAGGAGGAAAGGGAGGTATGGATGGCTTGGATGGAAGGAGAAGGAAAGGAAAAATCTGAAAAATAGGAAACTTTAAGAATAGAAAACTACTTGGGAACCAAGTTAATCAAAATAGAAAACTACTTGCAATTTAAGTTTAAGACAATTAGAAAAGAAAATCATTACTTAAATGTAAATAGGAAAGTAGATAACTTGGTAGCTGATGCGATCCATCAAAGGGAGCAAGCTGTCTCAAATGCTTGGAATGATCCTCTGCAAATTCCAAGTGGCCCGATGACAAGAGCACGAGCTAAAAGAATGAGGGAAGCCTTAAGTGGACTTGTTCAAGAGACCTGGACTAAGCAAATAGCAATTGGAGCAACAAAAGTCAAGCAAGATATGGACATTTCCAATGTGGGCGTCCTCAACATCATATGGGCTGAAGATGGAGCTGCTGAGGCTAGATTGGCCCAAAACATCATAAATTGAAGTGCTTGAACCATGGACCATCCATTGGTGGGCTCATTTAGGGCTAAATAATGCTATTTTGGGCTTAATAGGCTGATTTCTAGAACCCTAATTATTTAGACGAAATTAGCTTATTTAGGGGGATTTATTTCCTTTTTAGTTTTTTAGAGAATTTGACTTTTATAATTCTGATTCCATAGGCCATTAATTAGGAAATTTGCCATTAATTTCCCTAGTTTTCCTTTTCTATGAGCATTGAAGGCAGATTTGACTTGCACACTATATAATTGTATTCTGCCTCCCATTGTAATCAGATTTGAATGAATAGAAATCATATTTTCTGGAAATCCCAGAATTGAGAGGAGTGCTCTCTAGGGTTCTTCATTGAACTTGTAGACTTATCAAGGCTTGATCAACCTTGTGGCGTCTTCCAACACTCGGGGTCCTTGTCTCTTTGTGTCAAGGGTTCCAAGTGGATCGTTCAGACTTGATTTAGCTTTCTTGGGGTGTGTATATTTCAGATCGATTGTGGGTTCAAGGGGATTCAAGTCCTTGCGGGTTCGCACCATCTTGGTATCAGAGCTTCGGTCCCTAAATCAGGTCATATATGTGTGTCTTGTGTTTTTCCAGATTGCGTTTCTCTTTCATTTTGAAATTCTATTTGTCTTCCATTATTCTGGACGTGCTGAATTTTAATTCTCTATTTGTCATGTTTTCCAGTGAGTTTCTGGACGTATAGTAGGTCTTTCTTATATCCTAGAATCTCTTCTTTCAGATTGCTATAAAATCATCTCATTTGGAGTTCTCTAACTCGAGATATTATCCTTTAAATTCAGACGCGTTTTTCCAGATTTATTTTGCTGTTTCTGTTCTGTTTATTCAAATTTCGTTTTTTGTTCTTTCATATTCCAGAAAAAAAAAAGCAAGGCAAAAAAAAAAAAATTGTGCTGTTCTGGAAGTAGTATTGGTTTGAGCTTTTTACAACATTCTGCATCTTTAACTTTCATTCCCTGATTTTCTCAACTATAGTATCCGCTTACTACTCATTATCTCCAAGTGTTGGGTTGAATCTCACAAGAATTGTGATAGCTTTGCATTGAGTCTGATTAGTTTCTTTAAAGAGCCTATAGAGAGACTGAGAGTCGAAAAAGGCGAGAGTGTGAATCCATTATTTGAAAAAGCCTTTAAAGTGTGAAACACGAGTGAAGAGTGACATCTTTGAGGGTAAACACGTGAGGAAAATTTGCGAGGATCTTTATTTCTCTAATCAATTTTTCTTGTAGCTTATAATGTCTAATAGGGAGGAAATATCAAGTGGAGGAGGTAGTGCACAGAACCTGGATCTCGTTGTAAAAGCCATGCAGCAGCAATTCGAACGTCTTAATGTGATGCTTGGAGGGATAAGAGACCGCATGGATAAGCAAGACACCATGATTGCAAACTTGCAGAGAAGACCACCTACTATAAGTCCTAATCCTAGAAGATATGAGAGGCATAGAGATGATTCTATGGATGATTTTGAGTCTGAAAATGAAGTAGGAGGTGGTAGTGAAGAAGACTATGAATCTGAATTTGATTTGGGTAGAAATAGGCCTAGGGAAGTTAGGCATGAAAGGAGACACGATAAAAATGCTCCAAGGGGTAGAAATAGGGTGGATGGAAACCTTGGAAATATTAAGATGAAGATACCTTCTTTCCAAGGTAGAAATGATCCTAATGCTTATTTGGAATGGGAGAAGAAAATTGAGTTCATTTTTGAGTGCCATAATTATTCTGAAGCAAAAAAGGTGAAATTGACAGTCATTGAATTCACGGATTATGCATTAATTTGGTGGGATAAATTGGTCCTAGAGAGGAGGAGGAATGGTGAGAGACCCCTAGAAACATGGAGGGAGATGAAGGCTCTCATGAGGAAGAGGTTTATACCCAGCCATTACTATAGAGACCTTTTTCAAAAGTTGCAGTCCCTTACACAAGGCTCTAAGAGTGTAGAGGAATATCACAAAGAGATGGAAGTGGCTATGCTTAGGGCAAATGTGAAAGAGGATAGGGAAGCAGCAATGGCTCGATTCTTAAATGGGTTGAATAAAGAAACCGCTAATATTGTGGAGTTGCAGCATTATGTGGAGTTAGAAGACATGGTGCACATGGCAATGAAGGTTGAAAGGCAACTTAAACAAAAAGGATCAGCAAGGTACCTTTCAGGCTCTAGTTCTTCAATGAGACCAAAATGGAAGAAGGAAGAAAAAGATGTTCAAAGAGAAGTCCCAAAAGGCAAAGAGGAAGCTTCATCTAAAAACAAAGGTAAATCTGATTCCCAATCATCTAGAAATAGAGATATTAAATGTTTCAAGTGTTTGGGAACAGGTCATATAGCTTCGCAATGCCCCAATAAGAGAGTAATGATCATGAAGGACCGTGAAGTGGTGACTGAAAGTGAAAGTGATGATTCCATGCCGTCACTTGAAGATGCTAGTGATGATGGGTTTGAGTATGCTGTAGAAGGAGAAGCACTTGTGACTAGAAGAGCTTTGAATTCTCAAGTTAAGGAAGATGACATTGAGCAGCAGAGAGAAAACATCTTCCATGCTCGCTGTCTCATAAGCAACAAGGTATGCAATATGATTATTGATGGTGGGAGTTGTACCAATGTTGCTAGTACCACTCTAGTTGAGAAATTAAATTTGTCTACCATTAAACACCCTAGACCATACAAGTTGCAATGGCTGAATGAATGTGGGGAGATTAAAGTTGATAGGCAAGTTCTTGTTTCATTCTCAATTGGAAGATATTGTGATGAGATTTTATGTGATGTTGTTCCTATGCATGCTGGACATATACTTTTGGGTAGACCTTGGGAATTTGATAGGAAGGCGACAAAGGATGGGTTTACCAATAGATATTCATTTGTAAAGGATGACAGACCCGTTACTCTTGTACCATTAACACCCAAGCAAGTGTATGAAGATCAGCTCAAAATGAAACAAGAGAGAGATAAAAGAGAAGGTGATAAGAAAAATAAAGAAGAGAGATCAAAAAGAAATGAGGGTGAGAAGGAAAGAAAATCTGAGAGCTCAAAAAAAGAGATTCAGAAGAAAGAAAAGAAAGTGGAGAGAAAAGAAAGAGAAAAAGTGAGTTTTTATGCAAAAGAAAGTGAGGTAAGGAGTGCATATCTTTTTGAACAACCTTTACTTGTACTTGTTTACAAGGAGGCCTTTTTAAACACTAATGACCTTGACTCTTCATTTCCGAGTGTTGTTAGTTCTTTGTTGCAGGAATTTGAAGATATATTTCCAGAAGATATTCCTAGTGGATTGCCACCCATAAGAGGCATTGAGCATCAAATTGACTTCATTCCTGGAGCAACAATTCCTAACTGGCCAGCTTATAGAACTAACCCTGAGGAGACAAAAGAGCTTCAAAAGCAAGTTGAAGAGCTCATGGCAAAGGGGTATGTTCGAGAAAGCTTGAGTCCATGTGCTGTACCAGTCCTCTTAGTACCAAAGAAAGATGGATCTTGGAGGATGTGCATTGATTGCAGAGCTGTCAACAATATCACAATAAAGTATCGCCATCATATTCCTAGATTAGATGATGTGCTTGATGAATTGCATGGGTCTGTTATTTTCTCAAAAATTGATTTAAAATTTGGATATCATCAAATTAGGATGAGGGAAGGAGATGAGTGGAAAACTGCTTTCAAAACAAAGCATGGGTTGTATGAATGGTTAGTCATGCCATTTGGGCTAACAAATGCACCTAGTACTTTTATGAGGTTGATGAATCATATTTTGCGTGCATATATTGGAAAATTTGTTGTGGTTTATTTTGATGATCTGATATTTAGTAAGAGTCTTGATGAGCATTTGAATCATTTGCATTGTGTGCTTGATGTTTTGAGAAAAGAAAAGTTGTATGCTAACCTAAAAAAGTGTAGTTTTGGCATGGGAAAAGTTGTTTTTCTTGGATTTGTAGTGAGTGCTAAGGGAATACAAGTGGATGAAGAGAAGGTAAGGGCTATTAAAGAATGGCCAACACCTACAAATGTAACTGAGGTAAGAAGTTTTCATGGGTTGGTTAGCTTTTATAGGAGGTTTGTGAAAGATTTTAGCACAATTGCTGCACCACTCACTGAAATAATTAAGAAATCAGTTGGCTTTAGATGGGAAAAGGCACAAGATCATGCATTTAGTGTTCTTAAAGAAAAATTGTGTTCTGCACCTATTTTAGCTTTACCTGATTTTAACAAAACTTTTGAGATTGAGTGTGATGCATCAGGAGTTGGGATAGGAGCTGTTCTAATGCAGGAAGGGCGCCCAATTGCTTATTTTAGTGAAAAGCTTAATGGCGCCACCTTGAATTACCCAACTTATGATAAGGAGCTTTATGCACTTGTGAGAGCATTGGAGACCTGGCAACACTACCTTTGGCCTAAACAATTTGTGATCCATACAGATCATCAATCTTTGAAGTACATTAAAGGTCAAGGTAAGCTGAACAAAAGATATGCTAGATGGATCGAGTTCATCGAGCCTTTCCCATATGTGATCAAATACAAGAAAGGTAAGGAAAATGTGGTTGTCGATGCATTATCTAGAAGGTATATTCTTCTCACTTCTCTGAATGCAAGATTGCTTGGTTTTGAATATGTTAAGGATTTGTATGCCAATGATAGTGATTTTGCTGAAATAGTTGTTGCTTGTGAAAAAGGAGCTTTTGGAAAATTCTATAAGCTTGATGGATTTTTGTTCAGAGAAAATAAATTATGTGTGCCTCAATGTTCTATGCGTGAATTGCTTGTGAGGGAAGCACATGGGGGAGGACTAATGGGACATTTTGGTGTGAAAAAGACATTAGATGTTTTGCATGAACATTTCTTTTGGCCTAAAATGAAGCGTGATGTGGAAAGGATTTGTGGTCGATGCATAACATGTAAAAGGGCTAAGTCTAGAGTCTTACCTCATGGTCTGTATACTCCATTACCTGTACCTAGTGAACCTTGGGTAGACATTTCAATGGATTTTATTTTGGGATTACCTAGGTCAAAAAGAGGGATGGATTCAATATTTGTGGTTGTTGATAGATTTTCAAAAATGGCGCATTTTATTGCATGCCATAAAACTGATGATGCTACTTATATTGCTGATTTGTTCTTTAAAGAAATTGTGAGGCTTCATGGTGTTCCTAAAAGTATTGTCTCAGATAGGGATGCAAAATTTTTGAGTCATTTTTGGAGAGTTTTGTGGGGAAAGCTTGGAACTAAGTTATTATTTTCTACAGCTTGTCATCCACAAACTGATGGTCAAACTGAAATTGTTAACAGAACCTTAACTCAATTGCTTAGGACTGTCATCCAAATGAATTTGAAAAATTGGGAGGATTGCTTGTCTTTCATTGAATTTGCATATAATAGAAGTGTGCATTCATCTACTGATTATTGTCCTTTTGAAGTTGTTTATGGTTTTAATCCACTAACTCCTTTGGATTTGTTACCATTACCCATTAATGAGAGAATAAGCCTTGATCGCAAAAGAAAGCTGAGGTGGTTAAGCAACTTCATGAAAAGATTAAATTGCAGATTGAAAAGAAGAATGAGCAATATGCATCCAAGGCAAACAAAGGCAGAAGGCGTGTCATTTTTGAACCTGGCGATTGGGTATAGGTGCATATGAGAAAAGAGAGGTTTCCGACACAAAGGAAATCTAAATTAGCTCCAAGAGGGGATGGACCATTTCAAGTCCTTGAGAAAATCAATGACAATGCTTATAAGATAGATCTACCAGGTGAGTATAATGTTAGTGCTACTTTTAATGTTGCTGATCTATCTCCTTTTGATGTAGGTGATGATTCGAGGACGAATCCTTTTGAGGAGAGAGGGGATGATGGGATCCATCAAAGGGAGTAAGCTGTCTCAAATGCTTGGAATGATCCTCTGCAAATTCCAAGTGGCCCGATGACAAGAGCACGAGCTAAAAGAATGAGGGAAGCCTTAAGTGGACTTGTTCAAGAGACCTGGACTAAGCAAATAGCAATTGGAGCAACAAAAGTCAAGCAAGATATGGACATTTCCAATGTGGGCGTCCTCAACATTATATGGGCTGAAGATGGAGCTGCTGAGGCTAGATTGGCCCAAAACATCATAAATTGAAGTGCTTGAACCATGGACCATCCATTGGTGGGCTCATTTAGGGCTAAATAATGCTATTTTGGGCTTAATAGGCTAATTTCTAGAACCCTAATTATTTAGACAAAATTAGCTTATTTAGGGGGATTTATTTCCTTTTTAGTTTTTGAGAGAATTTGACTTTTTTAATTCTGATTCCATAGGTCATTAATTAGGAAATTTGCCATTAATTTTCCTAGTTTTCCTTTTCTATGAGCATTGAAGGCAGATTTGACTTGCACACTATATAATTATACTCTACCTCCCGTTGTAATCAGATTTGAATGAATAGAAATCATATTTTCTGAAAATCCCAGAATTGAGAGGAGTGCCCTCTAGGGTTCTTCATTGAACTTGTAGACTTATCAAGGCTTGATCAACCTTGTGGTGTCTTCCAACACTTGGGGTCCTTGTCTCTTCGTGTCAAGGATTCCAAGTCGATCGTTCAGACTTGATTTAGCTTTCTTGGGGTGTGTATATTTCAGATCGGTTGTGGGTTCAAGGGGATCCAAGTCCTTGTGGGTTCGCACCACAAATGGCTCATGAAAGGATGGCCTATGGTCAAAAGATCCAAATTGTGCTAATATATGTCCAAGGACTTCAAAGAGCTCAAAATAATCTCTATGTTGGATGTTGGCCTAAGTCTATAACCTAAGATCCATATTTGATCAATTCTGAACATGCTAGACATCACTCAATTTTGGTGAATGCTTTCACCATCATTTCACTGAGTTTTCAGATGATTAATAGGTCAATATTAAATCTTAAACTCTCAAGTTTCACTTTGTTTTGGAATCAGCTATATTAAAACTTCCAAACACGAGGTTGGACCTTCGCCGCAGCCAACCTACAGGGCGCTACGGCGAAGAAGCCTCCTGGAACTTCCTCGCTCGCCTCTTGATATTGGCCGCGGCCAATTTCTCCATTCGTCGCGGCCAATTCCTCTCTGGAATGCCGGGGACATTTTCCCAAAAGTTCGCCGCGGCCAATTCCATAATTCGCTACGGCGAATTTCTCTCTGGATGACTTCCAGTTTGACCTCTCACATTTCGCCGCGGCTAATTCCTCTCTGGAACTCTCCCTGGGCAACTTCGCCACTATTGGCCGCGGCCAACCATATTTTAGCCACAGCTAAACTCCTCCTGATCCTATAACTCTGAATTTCTTGCCTCCTACTCTCCACTCTCCTTCCATTAACACCCTAGGACTCCTCTATCTTCATTGTGGGGCTCAGATGTCCTTCATTAGTCTAATTTAACTAGTTAATCTATCCTCTCTAAATCCAAATTTAATGGGTCATTTTCTCTTCTCCAATTACCCTATGTCAGCAAGTCCATTTATCAGCAATTTGTAATACAATAATAACATGAATTCCACAACGCTCATTCAGATAACATAAATCCATACATCAATCTCTAACTTAAAGTAAGGTCTACTCCTTCATAAATACACATTACATTATCAGAATACAGACTCCTACACTTGGCAATACAGATACATGATGATGCTATACAAAACTTAACAAAATTAGCATCTATCCTATTCTACTCAGACCAAGTGTAGCTCCCCCACACGGGGCCTCAGCTCATGGATGTTCATCCACTTGCTTACCCTTATCCTTACCTGAGGAACTTTCACCTGAAATATTAATCCCATAAAACGAGGTGAGATACACATCTCAGTAACCAAGGCAATTCCATCATATAATCCAGTTTAATCAACATACATGCATGAATCAATTTCAACATTCGAAATCATATCAGTCATCTCAGCAAATGAAATAATTAGGCTATCATAATTACTATCCCATACTAGCAATCATATTTAAACATGTTAAAGGCCATTAACATCGGGAGAGGTCCGTCCACGGCACTTACTCCCCATTGAGCACAACCCGAGCTTAGTGCATCGGGGTTGATCATACCCGGTGCTCGATCGTAGCACATGCACTGGTGGCAGCCGCACCACAACTCCACCATAGACTTACAAGGTCCAATCATCATACAATAGATAGCCAACCAATTCATTCAACATTTCAAATCATTCATATATAGCAAATATGAAATTAAAACTGATACATGCATGGAATTATTGTAAACCCCGGTTACCTCACTTGTAGACAAATTCGCAACAGCCACCACAAAACCCAAATTCGGACTCAAGTATCTCCCACTAGAATTCTCAATGTTTCACCCAAAATCCTAAGCAAATTCGTTCCAAATTAATACCCATAATATAAATAAGCTATGGGGGTCTCAAACTATCAAAGAAAGCATCAAAATGAAGGGTTTAAACTCACCTAATGTCAGCCCTAGCCTCAACCTACGAATTTCATCAAGAAAACCCCAAATAACCACATTTCAGATTTTGGGTAAGGTGAAAATCCTCCAAATGAAAAACTAATTGGACCAAATTAAAGAGAAAGATGAGGGGATTAAGTTGTATAACTATTACCTTGGCCAAATCTTGCTCTAAGTGTGTGAAAATGCAGAATTTTTGCCCCAAACCCTAGCCTCCTTCTCCACCTCCGAATTTCACTTTTGAGTTTCAGCAAATGGGATAAGTGGCCGAAGTATTAGGGTTTTAGATGGGTTTAAGTTGGGTCAAAAATGGGTTATGGGTTGCTCCAAGGTCCAAGTTCAAATGGGCTTCAGACTTTAGCTTATTGGGCCAGTATTCACTTGTTGGGCTGCAAAATTCTTTTGGGCCAGTTTAATACATTGGGTTGCTGTAGTTTAATGGGTTTTGGGCCAAACTTGAAGGGCTCAAGAGCTTGGGTCTACACAAGGATAATTGGGCCACTTAATTGAGCCTATACAAGATAAATCTTGGGCCTCTATCTCATTAAATTAGTTTGGGTCTGCCTCTAATTCATTGGGCCTCCATTAGCCTCTTATCATGATTCATTAATTTGGACCTAGGTGAACTTTCTATCCCAAATAAATTCTTAACCCAGATTAACAATTTATCTCTCTAGAATACCTATTCACTTAACTTGCCCAATCATCCTATATTACTTATTCCTAATTAATTTTAATCCATGATTAACACCTTAATTAATTTCGAGGTGTTACACTCATGTTTCATTAAAAATCACATGGTTGACACATAATTCTTAATCTCTTGCAATTGGACTCTAATTGGGCCTTGGCACTCCTCTTGTAGAATGGTTAGCATTATCACACCTTTTACATCTTCTTGGGCCCTCTCTTGACTCAAATAAATGGGCTCTAAGTTATGAAGCTTATGAATTAAACAATTGAAGGCTTCTTTTATTACTTTGGCCCTTGTTATTGGGCCTCCTATGCCTTGCAATGGATCTTTAGGCACATTTGACTTGAACTCTTGGGTTTTAATTTGCAAATCACATCCTTGGGCTTGAAACTTAACACCATATCCTTCATTAAGTCCACTTCTATACTCAGCAAGGTCTCTTGGTGCTATTACATCATAGCATGCCAAATTTGGTGAGAATCAGAATAGGATAGAGTCTCTTAACCATCTCCCATAGTTTAACAAAAATAGGGCATTCAAGTTAGAAATCTTTGCCATAGCATGCTAAGGTCGTATTGCTCAGTATGCCTATGGTCATTGGCTGATTCACTAGCATGGCCAAGTCATGGTAAAATGCACGAGCCATATTCTACCCAAACTTTTTGTTGCTTCATTATTTCACCTATTTTTACCTTGTTTTGTCCCCTGAATACCTGCATCTTGTACCTATTAAGCTTTAATTAGAATCAATAGAATTAATAAGATTTTTGAATGTCTTTGAGATGAGCTGGGTTAGTTTAGGGAGTTAGTTATGGGTGAATGTGACGACCTTAACTTCTAATTCTGGTAATTATAGTTAACTACACGATTAATAATTAATGATCAAGTTTTGGAGTCGCTACACTTAATTACATTAAGAAAATATAGGAAAATTTGAACCTTGATATTATTAGGGTCATCGACTAAACAATCATAAATGGGAGAACACATAAAAAGAATTGCACTATCATCAGGGGTTTATGATTCATCTATCCATCAGTTTCAACACACAAAAACCATCCACAAGTGTTCCTATATCATTTTCCAGCATTATCATTAAAGAAATTGGGATTTCTAGGCTAAAGGTGGGAGTTTGGGGACCTGCACCGTGACCTGGAACCTTCCTGCTACGGCTAAGTTAGGTCCTGAAGCTCGAAAACTAAGTTTTTCACTTTGCGCCGCAGCCCCGACCCTCGTGCCGTGGATAAGTTGCTCTCGGGAATCACTGGGTAACTTACTCGAATTTCACTGCAGCGAGTTGGATCTGTGCCGTAGCCAACCTATGTGGCACCGCGGCGGAGGTTCCTCTTAGAGCTACTGTTTGAAGTCCCACGATTCTTGCCTCGGCAGAATGCACTTGCGCCGCGGTGAGTTTTGCTACTGTACTCTCCTTAACCAATTTCCTTGACTTACGCTGCGGCAGAACCTAATGCACCGCGGCAAGGTTTCATTCTGTCACCCTCCTGGGCAATTTTTTTTGCACTGTGCCGCTACGAGATTTCTCAAGCGGCGGCGTCCCTTGCCACTATCACTCTTCAGGCCACAACGAGGCCTTCCTAGCCGTAGTGTGACTCCCTCCTGATGTGAGACTCCGTAGAAACCCGTTCTAGGAACCCCAAATTACACGGATCAGTGATCGAATTTTGGCATACGACACAAGAACAAGAAAATAGGCAAATCTGGACAACAAGCAAGAAAGAATAAAGAAAGAAACAAAGAAGAAGAAGAAGAAGAGATGTTGGTCAATGGAATTGAACCCTAAGAGAACCCGTCTCTTAGAACCCTAATCCGAGACGCCACAAAGGAAACCACTCCTTTGATAAGTCAAAGATTTTCTCCAGTACACAAAGGCCACAAGAGAAACCTCACAAGTCAGAAATAATTCTGAAACTAATTCATTCAATCTGCCTCTTCTTGGAGTACAAGTGGGCCTTATATAGGCATTTGAAAAATAAAACCCTAAATACAAAATAACTCTTAAGTTTGGCGGGAAAATAAAAGAAATTTAAATCTGAACAAATTCACCAAGAATGGTGCCTAATAAAGCTAAAAAATCTGAAACAGAAACAATCAAATTAAAACTAAGAGGATTTTGTGGAAATGGTTGGGCTTCTTCAATTAGGCTCCTTTCAGGCTTGGGCTAGCATCTTGTAGATATGAAATGATTTTCATGCCATTTTGTTCCTTTTGGGCTTCATATTCAGCTAAGACTATGAGCTCCAGGTCCATTAGTTTTTGGATCACTCCATTCAAGGCCTCCTTCATAGCTTTGGCTCTTGATCTTGTGCATGGGCCTCCCATACCTTGCAATGGATCTTTAGCTGGCCATCTTTTAGAGTTACGTCCAGCCCTTTTGTTTTCAAGTTCTTGATTTTGTTCAAGCTCTTTAAAGTCTCCTATGATGAGAGACCCTCTAGGAACCTTGTCCTAGGAACCTTCAACAAGATGACACTTTGCCCGAGACCGGCTAGAAAACAAGAATGTTGGTCAAAGGAAAGACCCTAAGAAAACTTGTCTCTTAGAACCCTAGCCTTAAGATGCCACAAAGGAAGACCAACCTTTGATAAGTCACGTGAACTCTCAGAGAACACAAAGAAGCAAAAGCCTCACAAAGTATTGAATAATACTCAAATTCATTCATGTGTAAAATAGAATACAATAGGAAGCTTTTTATAGGCAAAAATTTCTAGAGTCCTAATTAGAGTAAAATTCTAAAATCTAATTAGAAATATTTTAAATAATACTAATATATATCCTAATTAGATTAGGATACTAATCTTAACTTGATCTCCAAGATAAGCTCTTTGACCAAGTTAAAAAAATAATAAAATAATAAAAAACGAAATTCAAAAAGAATCCTAGTCAAAACTAATTAACTCTTTTAAATAGTTGTCATATTACTCCAATTGGGCCTCAGCACTCCTCTTGTATGTGTATAGTTTATTGGGCCTTCAACGTGTTGGATATTGTCTTTAGTTGCTCCATGGCCCTTCTTAGAACATTGGGCTTCCACTTGGACTTCCATTTTTGCATCTTTAAGGAAATATCATGTCCAAAGTCCAATTCAGCATATTTTGAATTAATCGAATATGGATCTTGGACTCTAAACTTGGGCCGACGTCCAACATAGATATTATCGTGAGTTCTTTGAAATTTTTGGATATATAGAATCACAATTTGGGCCTCTTGAACATGGGCCATCCTTTCATGAGCCATTTGGACCTGAATCATAGGCTTTTGAATGATTTGGTCTTAATGGATGAGGGCTTCTTGAACTTGTAGTGCTCTAATGGACATGCCTACTGGTATTGTATCATTCCCTCCCTCTTTGAAAAGATTCGTCCTCGAATCTTCGCCATTAGGTGGATTCTTAGTAAACAAAATTAGGCAATCACAACTCTTTTCAATGCTAGTTGAAGATGAGAGCCCATTGGATGGCTTCTTTGAAAACAAATTTCCACATATCTGCAAGGAGCTAGAATCAACAATAGGCAAAGATGGGTTAAGGTTGTTAGTAGATAAACAAATATCCCTACACACACTCTCAACCTCTCTTTTTTCATCAAACAAGCTCACACTCATGCTTTTCTCACTTTTCTCACTATTCTCACAACTCTCTTGCTCTTTCTTTTCACTCACACTCTTTTCTTTTTCAATTTCATCTTTTTCTCTCTCTTTTTCTTTTGTTCTCTCCTTTTCTTTCATTTTGTATGCTTGTACTATTCTTATTTGATCCTTATAAGCATCCATAGGATCAAGAGGTACTAATACATGATTTTTTTCATTGAATACAAATGAATAGTAATAGCAATATTTGTACTTATGCTTGACATATTTAGCTTTTCTCACATGTTTCCATGGTTTACCAAGCATAATATGTCCATCATACATTGGAGCTACATCACATAACACTGTATCATGATATTTACCAATAGAGAAAGAAATCAAAACTTGCTTATTAACTTTAAATTCAGCACTACCCTTCAACAAGGTATAGGGCCTAGGATGCTTTATAGTAGGCAAGTTTAATTTCTCAACAAGTAAGGTACTAGCAACATTTACATAGCTACTATTATCAATAGCCATGCTGCATACTTTTTCTTTGATAAGGCATCTAGTATAAAAATCAGGGGATGCCTTTTCCTTATCTTGTCCTGTAGAGTTGATATTGGATTGGAATGCATCCAACCTTGCACAAGATTGCTTGAATCGCTCTTTGTTAGCCTCTTCACGGAATTTGTACTCATTGGACATCTTATCACTTGAAAAGTTAATCAAAGAAAGATAGAAGGAATAGGACCTCACGCACTCTTCTCACGTGTTTACACTTCAAAAGATAATAAGTTCACTCGTGTTTAACTCTCTTTTTGGCTTTTTCTTTAATGTTAACGCTCTTGCCTTTTACCACTCAATAATTTGCTTCTTACAAGTGTTCTAAGCAAGTCACAAGCAAATCAAATGAAAAGATCAGACTAGTGGCAATAAAAAAAAACTAGAATCCTAAAATATAAATTCCCAAAGAATCAAACAAAGGAGAAAAATAGGTGTGTAACAAAAAGGAAAAAGGAGTAAGGGAAGGTCTGGAAGGAAAGAGATAAAAAGAAAAAAATCTGAAAATAAGAAACCTTAAGAATAGAAAACTACTTGCAATTCAAGTTTCGAATAATTAGAAAACAATATCTTTTCTTGAATGCAAATAGGTAAGTAGAAAATTTGGTAGCCACTTAATGCAATTAAATTAGGAAACAAACTCCAATTAGGAAATTGACTCCAATTAGGAAACAAACTCCAATTAGGAAATTGACTCCAATTAGGAAACTTACTCCAATTAGGAAATTGACTCTAATTAGGAAACTAACTCCAACTAGGAGATTGACTCCAATTAGAAAATTAATTCCAATTAGGAAATTGACTCCAATCTTGCTTTTAATTTTGAATTGGCACAACTTGCAATTTTGAATTTTGCAATTTGAAATTTTTTTTTTTCACTCTTTTTTTTTTTCGAATTTTTTTTGTATTTTTATTTTTTTTTTAGGATGGAGGCACACAACAATGGAAGACAGAAGAAGATAGAAGACAAAGACAAAGATGAAAAAGGTAACACTAATGGAAGAAGAGAAAATATGAAGAACAATGGAAGGAAAAAAAAAAACACAGATATACCTTGTACTAGCGACCAAAGCTCTGATACCAAATGATGTGAGACTCCGTAGAAACCCGTTCTAGGAACCCCAAATTACATGGATCAGTGATCGAATTTTGGCATACGACACAAGAACAAGAAAATAGGCAGATCTGGACAACAAGCAAGAAAGAATAAAGAAAGAAACAAAGAAGAAGAAGAAGAAGAGATGTTGGTCAATGGAATTGAACCCTAAGAGAACCCGTCTCTTAGAACCTCACAAGTCAAAAATAATTCTGAAACTAATTCATTCAATCTGTAAAATAGAATACAATAGGAAGCCTTTTATAGGCAAAAATTTCTAGAGTCCTAATTAGAGTAAAATTCTAAAATCTAATTAGAAATATTTTAAATAATACTAATATATATCCTAATTAGATTAGGATACTAATCTTAACTTGATCTCCAAGATAAGCTCTTTGACCAAGTTAAAAAAATAATAAAATAATAAAAAACGAAATTCAAAAAGAATCCTAGTCAAAACTAATTAACTCTTTTAAATAGTTGTCATATTACTCCAATTGGGCCTCAGCACTCCTCTTGTATGTGTATAGTTTATTGGGCCTTCAACGTGTTGGATATTATCTTTAGTTGCTCCATGGCCCTTCTTAGAACATTGGGCTTCCACTTGGACTTCCATTTTTGCATCTTTAAGGAAATATCATGTCCAAAGTCCAATTCAGCATATTTTGAATTAATCGAATATGGATCTTGGACTCTAAACTTGGGCCGACGTTCAACATAGATATTATCGTGAGTTCTTTGAAATTTTTGGATATATAGAATCACAATTTGGGCCTCTTGAACATGGGCCATCCTTTCATGAGCCATTTGGACCTGAATCATAGGCTTTTGAATGATTTGGTCTTGATGGATGAGGGCTTCTTGAACTTGTAGTGCTCTAATGGGCATGCCTACTGGTATTGTATCATCCTAGCTCATCTCCATCATTCCCTCCCTCTTGAAAAGGATTCGTCCTCGAATCTGCAATATCAAAAAGAGAAAGGTCAGCCACATTGAAAGTTGCGCTTACATTCCCATAAGAATTAGGCAAATCAATTTTATATGCATTATCATTTATTCTTTCCAACACTTGGAAAGGACCATCGCCTCTTGGGTGTAATTTGGACTTCCTTTGTTCAGGAAACCTTTCTTTCCTCAAATGAACCCACACCCAATCTCCTGGTTCAAAGATAACCTTCCTTCGACCTTTATTAGCATGTTGAGCATATTGCTCATTCTTACGCTCAATGTTCGCCTTAACTTTAGCATGAAGATCCTGCACAAACTTAGCTTTTTTTGCACCATCAAGGTTAGCAAACTCATTACAAGGCAAAGGAAGTAAATCCAAAGGAGTCAAAGGGTTAAAACCATATACGATTTCAAAAGGAGAAAACTCAGTTGTAGAATGCAAGGCACGATTATATGCAAACTCAATGTGAGGCAAACACTTTTCCCAATTCTTTAAATTTTTTTGAATTACAACACGCAATAAGGAAGAAAGTGTTCGATTCACTACTTCGGTTTGTCCATCCGTTTGAGGATGTGCCACCGTAGAAAACACAAGCTTTGTACCTAACTTAGCCCACAAAGTTTTCCAAAAGTGACTAACAAATTTAACATCACGGTCACTCACAATAGATCGAGGCAAACCATGCAATCTAACAATCTCCTTGAAAAATAAATCTGAGATATGGACAGCATCATTTGTTTTTGAGCAAGCAATGAAATGAGCCATTTTACTAAATCAATCAACCACAACAAATATGCTATCCTTTCCACTAGATGTTCTAGGCAATCCAAGCACAAAATCCATTGAAATATCGACCCAAGGATGAGAAGGGACAGGTAAGGGAGTATACAAGCCATGTGGTTGCACTTTAGATTTAGCGTGCTTGCATGCAATACACCTTTTACACACAGCAATCACATCCCTAAGCATATGAGGCCAATAAAAATGTTCTTTCAACATGGATAAAGTCTTTTCTATGCCAAAGTGCCCCATCAAACCACCCCCATGAGATTCTTTAACCAAAAGCTCACGCATTAGAACAAACAGGCACACACAATTTATTTCCTTTAAATAAGAAACCATCAAATCTAAAGAAATCATGAGCACCATGTTTTTCACACAACTTCCAAGTTTCAGCAAAGTCAGCATCACATTCATACATGCTTTTGAAAGATTCAAAACCAATTAACCTAGCTTGCATAGATGTAATAAGACTATACCTCCTAGACAAAGCATCAGCCACAACATTTTCTTTCCCCTTTTTATGTTTAAGCACATAAGGAAATGACTCAATGAATTCAAGCCATACGGCATGCCTCTTATTCAACTTATCTTGGGTCTTTAGATATTGAAGACTCTTATGATCAGAATGCAAAACAAATTCCTTAGACCATAAATAATGTTGCCAATGTTCTAGAGTTCTTTTTAAAGCATACAATTCCTTGTCATAAGTTGAATAATTCAAACAAGCACCACTAAGCTTCTCACTAAAGTAAGCAATAGGCCTTGACTCTTGCATCAAAACAGCACCAATACCAATTCCAGAGGCATCACATTCAACTTCAAAAACTTTAGAGAAATCAGGAAGAATAAGTAGAGGGGCATTGGTCAATTTATCTTTCAAAGTATTAAAAGCCGCCTCTTGTGCCTCACCCCATTTAAAGATAACATTTTTCTTTACCGGCTCATTTAAAGGTGCAGCAAGGGTTGAGAAGTCCTTTACAAATCGTCGGTAGAAACTTGCAAGTCCATGGAAACTCCTCACTTCACTAGCATTCTTAGGTGTTGGCCACTCTCGAATTGCCTTCACCTTCTCTTCATCCACTCGGACGCCATCAGTACCTACAACAAAACCAAGAAAAACCACAGAATCCAAGCAGATATTACACATATCCTAACTGAACATTGCATTTCTCACGTTTATGGAGGGACCGGATATTACACATATCCTAACTGAAAGACTTAAAAAATTGGAATACAAAATCAAGTCTTTTTAAAAATAGAAAAGGAAATATAATCTACTTAATTAATTATAATTTTCATCTAAATATATAAAGCTTCTAGAAGTTAGCATATTAAGTTCATAATATTATTATTGAGGCCTGAATGAGTCAATCTATATATGGTCCTTAGTCTAAACTTTTTAATTTGTAACATTCTAATCCAAATTAGTTCTAATAGCTCCATCTTTAGCCCAAATAATGTTAAGGACATTTTGATTAATGCTTGAATCAGATTTATCAAAACTTTGCTTGGTCCAAATCTCTTGAACAAATCCACTCAATGCAAAGGATCATTTGAAGATTTTGAATTAGCATCTTCATGAACCTAGTTCATATCAAAAGGATAGCATATTTGTTATTGTTGATCGATTTAGTAAAATGGCTCATTTCATTGCTTGCTCAAGAACAAATGATGCTGTCCATATTTCTAATTTGTTTTTCAAGGAGATTATTAGATTGTATGGTTTGCCCCAATCTATTGTGAGTGACCATGATGTTAAATTTGTTATGATATGAACCAGGTTCATGAAGATACTAATTCAAAATCTTCAAATGATCCTTTGTATCTTCCAATTAGACCTATTACAAGGGCGAAAGCTAAATAACTTAAAGAAACATTAAGTGGACTTATTTTAAGAGATTTGGACTAAGCAAATTTTTTTAATCTGATTCAAGTATTAATCAAAATGTCCTTAACATTATTTGGGCTAAAAATGGAGTTATTAGAGCTAATTTGGGTTATAATATTGTAAATTAGGAGTTTGGACCAAGGGCCATACATAGATTAACTCATTTGGGTCTAAATAATGATATATGGGCTTAATATGCTGACTTTTAGAAGCTTTATGTATTTGGACAAAAATTAGAATTAATTAAGCTGATTATCTTTCCTTTTCTATTTTTAAAAAGATTTGATTCTGTATCCTTAATTTTTAGATCTTTCAGTTATGATTATGTAGTTAGTTTCCTACTTTTGCTCCAGTAGATAGATTTGAACTACATTATAAATACATGTATTATGCCTTCATTTGATGCAGATTGGATGTAATAGAATTATTCTGAGTGTTTCTCTAATTGTGAGAATATTATCTTTTCTTTGCTCTTATGAAACCTTTGTCTTGTCAACCTATCTTTAGGTTAGTGATTTAAGTTTGCAAAAGCCCCAATTCGTGCTTCGACCCAAGTGCGTTGTTGTGTGGGTTGGTTCATTATATTCATGGTTAGGCGTGTTGTCTAAGTAGCAGGTCAACATTCTTATAATGTTGGTTGGCTATTTGCTTCCGTCAAGTCTCGAATCATCATCTATACCTACACCATGAAAATTGGGTCACCCCCTTGATTTCACATCATGTTGTCACTTTTGGAAAACTTTATGGGCTAAGCTGGGTACAAAGCTTGTGTTTTCTACAGTTGCACATTCTCAAATGGATAAACAAACCGAAGTGGTGAATTGAACACTTTCTTTCTTACTACGTGTTGTAATTCGAAAAAATTAAAAGAATTGGGAAAGGTGTTTGTCTCACATTGAGTTTGCATATAATCGTGCCTTGCATTCTACAATTGAGTTTTCTCCTTTTAAGATTGTATATGGTTTTAATCCTTTGACACCCTTGGATTTACTTCCTTTGCCTTGTAATGAGTTTGCTAACCTTGATGGTGCAAAGAAAGCTAAGTTTATGTAGGATCTTCATGCTAAGGTTAAGGCGAACATTGAGCACAAGAATGAGCAATATGCTCAACATGCTAATAAAGGCCAGAGGAAGGTTATCTTTGAACCAGGAGATTGGGTGTGAGTTCATTTGAGGAAAGAAAGGTTTCCTGAACAAAGGAAGTGCAAATTACACCAAAGAGGCAATGGTCCTTTCCAGGTGTTGGAAAGAATAAATGATTCCAGGGCGAATCCTTTTTAGGAGGGAAGGAATCATGGAGGTGAGCTAGGAGACTTGAAAGAGCTTGAACAAAATTAAGAACTTAGAAACAAAAGGGCTAGATGTGACTCTAAAAGATGGCCAACAAAAGACCCATTGCAAGGTATGGGAGGTCCAATGACGAGATCAAGAGCCAAAGTTATGAAGGAGGCCTTAATTGGAGTGATCCAAAAGCTAATGGACTTGGAGTCTATATTCTTAGCTAAATGTGAAGCCCAAAAGGAATAAAATGGCATGAAGATTATTTCATATCTATAAGATGCTAGCCCAAGCACAAAAGGAGCCTAATTGAAAGAGCCTAGCCATTTTCCACTAAATTCTCTTAGTTTTATTTTTTAATTTGATTATTTCCATTTCAGATTTTTAGCTTTATTAGGCGCCATTCTTGGTGAATTTGTCCAGATTTAAATTTCTTTTATTTTCCCCCTATGTAAGAGGCACCACCTAGGAGTTATTTTGTGTTTAGGGTTTTATTTTTCAAAGGCCTATATAAGGCCCACTTGTACTCCAAGAATTGACAGATTGAATGAATTTTCATTTTTTTTAGAATCATTTCTGACTTGTGAGGTTTCTCTTGTGGCCTTTGTGTGCTGGGAAAAATTTTTGACTTATCAAAGGGGTGGTTCCCTTTGTGGTGTCCTAGATTAGGGTTCTAAGAGATGGGTTCTCTTAAGGTTCAATTCCACTGACCAACATCTCTTCTTCTTCATTCGCTCCTTTCTTTGTTCTTCATTGCTTGCTATCCAGATCTATGTTTTTGCTTATTCTTGTGTTGCAGCCAAATTCTAATCACTAATCCATGTCATTTGGGGTTCCTATAATGGGTTTCTATGGGGTCTCACATCACATTTCGGTTTTAAAGCAATGGTTTAGGAGAAACCTTGCTTAGAATTAGAATTTAGTTAGATACTTGGCATTCATGATGCATATATGTAGCTTAGAGGAGTAGCTAATTGTGAAAATTACCCACACATGCTTGTTCTTATAAATAAGTAAGATGATTACATTTTTGTTGGTTATTTGTGGCCTAATTGCAATCATGTTATTGTTGTAAGTTGCATGTAGGACATCGTGGCTACAAGAAGATAAACAACTAAGATGTTCCAAGAGATGTAATAAGTCATGACTATAATGACTAATTGATTGCAAGGACAAATGGAAACCAATGTTGATGAGAGACCCTCTAGGAACCTTGTCCTAGGAACCTTCAACAAGATGACACTTTGCCCGAGACCGGCTAGAAAACAAGAATGTTGGTCAAAGGAAAGACCCTAAGAGAACTTGTCTCTTAGAACCCTAGCCTCAAGACGCCACAAAGGAAGACCAATCCTTTGATAAGTCACGTGAACTCTCAGAGAACACAAAGAAGCAAAAGCCTCACAAATAATTGAATAATACTTAATTTCATTCATTTCATTCATGTGTAAAATAAAGTACAATAGGAAGCCTTTTATAGGCAAAATTTTCTAGAGTCCTAATTAAAGTAAAACTCTAAAATCTGATTAGAAATATTTTAAATAATACCTAATATATATCCTAATTAGATTAGGATACTAATCTTAACTTGATCTCCAAGATAAACTCTTTGACCAAGTTCAATAAAATAATAAAATAATAAAAAACGAAATTTCAAAAGGAATCCTAGTCAAAACTAATCAGCTTCTTAAGTTGTCACATGGGGATGCTCATGCTTCATTAAAAATCACATGATTGTCACATGATTCTTAATCTCTTGCAATTGGACTCCAATTGGGCCTTAGCACTCCTCTTGTATGTGTATAGTTCATTGGGCCTTCAACATGTTGGATATTGACTTTAGTTGCTCCATGGCCCTTCTTAGAACATTGGGCTTCCACTTTTGTATCCTTAAGGAAATATCATGTCCAAAGTCCAATTCAACATATTTTGAATTTATCAAATATGGATCTTGGGCTCTAAACTTGGGCCGACGTCCAACATAGATATTATCTTGAGTTCTTTGACATTTATGGACATAGTGCACAATTTGGGCCATTTGAGCTCTTTGAAGTTCTTGATGGATAAGGGCTTTTCGAATTTGTAATGCTTTAATGGGCATGCCTACTGATATTGTATCAAATGTAGCCACTATGAATATGTTAACTAATCAGTTGCAAGAACAAATTAATGCTCATGCAGCCATTACCTATATCCTCCAAAGATTACAAGAAACCTCTGGTAAATGGAACCAAGACAGTCCTATAGGAAATAATCTAGGTGAGGATGACATCACACTAGTGTTGGCACAAATCCAAAAGATGAATCCTCCATCCTTTTCAAGAGAGATTGATACAAACAAGGCTAAGAAATGGCTAATTAGTCTCAACTGTCAGACCCACTAATTTCTTACTAATCTTCCATGATCGTTTACTACTCTTTTCCTCTACTAATGCTAAGGTTCCTACTCTTTGTGGATCAACTAATCCCTTATCCACTCATTCCTCAAGTTAGCCTAAATATGATAAATAAGGCCTTTCATACTGCCATTTGTTGCAGCTAGCACATCATTTGCCGCGGCTAATTAGCCTTGAGTTCACCCTAGTTTCCTGTCTAAGTATTGGTCATGGTTAACTTCTTAATTAGCCACGGCAAAGAATCCTCTGGATTGCCTCACTGCTTCCTAGAATAATTGGCTACAGTTAAGCAGTTAATTAGTCGCAACTAATGGCCTCTGATTGGCCTACTTTTTCATAGATTGAAATTTCATCTTTAGCTACCAACCCGAACCTCATTACCTCTATATCTAGCTCATCATCAAGCTAGAGGGTTCTACCTCTTACTTCATTCATGCATAACTAGCTGTCATTTCTGGGCTATCGGGCTCTAAAAGGTATAGCTTACACTTAAACCTCTGGCCTGAGGGATTAGCCTTTCAGGTTTTGGAATTCATCTAAACATTTGAGTGTTGTGGCTAAAGGGTAACTTTCTTTCTCATTTTCCCTCTAAACTGGTCCTGTGCAGCCGTAGCCATAGTTTCATCTCACACTACACTACATCACTACTTGTTTCTATATTATGCAAGACATCTCAAAATGGTCTAAATATGACCACCAGGAGAATTAGGCTTTACATACTCTCTTTAGCAAGCCTTTTCATATCAACGAGATCATTTTTTGTCGTTCATATCTGGGGCTTGCTATTGATCCTGGTGAGTTATCATATTTCATAATGCTCTAGCTGTCGGATCACTTAGCTCTACTCAAGCCATTCTAGAGACCACCCTTTCCCGGTGTCCACTAGCTACTCTAAGACTATTGTACAACTTACTCATCATGAACATAGCCATAAACTATCTTCACACACCCAAAATATCTCATACAAGGCTTTACATATCTATACAAGCCTTTACATAGCCTTGTTGCCACATCCTCAAGCCAAATTCAATCTGAGAGAGCTTGGAACTTTACTCTAATATTAATAAATGTAACACCATATTTATCTAGCTTGCCTCATGCCATTTCTAGGTCTTATTCTATGCATTTCATAGTGAAGCAAGGAAGATAGCATGAAAACAATGAATGTACATGCACTTTGCTACGGATAAAAATTTTGCTTCAGAGTCCCGTGGGCCATATGGACTCATATATCATATTCTTATATTTAATTACATATGTACAACTCAAATCCATCACCAAAAGTGGCCTAGAACTCGTGCAAGTGCAAGGAAAACATAAAACATCATAATGTAGCCTTGGCCAGAAGCTTCGCCTTTCTGTTATAAATTTTGAAAAATCATAACTAATTCTCAAAAAATTAAAATCATGCATTCTTTACCGTTTTGGAAAGCTACAAATGTCTAATTTATGTTACAAATATGTTTAAGTTATGAAACTTCAAGTAGAAGATGTTTGACATTTGAAAATCACCCAAGGTCTCAGCTGCCTAGGCTATTGTCATAGCTTACTATCATAAATTTTGAAAATTCATAACTAATTTTTTAAAATTCAAAATCATAAAAATTTGGTCAATATGAGAAGCTACAGATATTAAATTTAAGGAAAAAATAATTCCAAATCATGCCAAGTCCATTTAGGAACTGAATTATGATAGAATAATACTGGAGGTCTAGTGGCATTACTGGTTCTGACATGAAACTTCAAAAATTCATAACTCTCTGCTCATACCACCAAATGAGGTGATCTTGGTAACCACAAAAATCTTATAACCTATAGTTTATGCCTTTAAAATTTCACAAGCATTGGATACTATTTGGCCATCAAATGGCATAGAATACAAAACTAACCATATAAACAGTACATGCACCAAAACTTTGAAAATTCATAATTAATTCTGTAGAGCTCTAATTTCTTTTCACTTTAGCTTCCCAAAAATATCTCAATGAGCCCTACATGTATGCAAAATTTTATGAGAAGATTTATCCATTTGATTAATTTGTGCCATAGGGTTTCAGTTTGATCATTTTTATAGCTTTTACTAACATCAAAGTGTCCAATTTTGCTTCCAAAACTTGTGTGGCCACTTAAGCACGTGGAATTGCACCAAAATTAAATTTTAAACTTGTCTCAAAGGTGCAAAAACCAAAATTTCTCAAACTCACTCATCCACCCTATGATATACATAAACATTCATAAGTCTAGTCTTGCCATTCTATACCCAAAATGCACTATGTTATACATATGGCATTAACTTTCATACTTGCATCATATATATGAATATTTACATATGTTCAAATAATTACATAATCATTCCATCATAGTATTATATCATGTACCATTGGTATGATATATGTTCAAAACTAGGCATTTTTATACACTTTGATTTCAATCTCCTTCTTCTAAACTCGGTGGCTTTCATTACCTTGACCTCTTAGTCCACCTAGTATGTTAGAGCATTGGAGAGGAGGAAATGAGATTCAAAAAAATCTCAATAACTCATCTCCCTTTTCAACCATATATAAAGTATGCAAACCATGTTTTACAAATGCATGCATGGGCATATTAAACAACATGAACATTCAAGAAGCAATTTTGGCATGTGAGTAAGTCATACAAGGCATCCATAAGCTTGCTAAGTAAGTGGATTACCCTCACCCACTTCTTTTAAGAGGTTTTTAGAGTCAACCTTACTCTTGAGAGTCAATCTCACTTTTGGAAAGCTCTTTACTTTGTCTTAACCAACTTTAAGGATTCTTGGCTCATCCTCACCATAGCTAAGGGTTCTTGGCTTCTTCACACTGAAGTAAACCAAAGCAAGCATAATAAATATCATTTGAAAACATAATGCATCATCATGGTATCATGGAATATAAACTCATGCTAGAACACTTTTCATTACTTAAAACACACATACACACATTCAAAGACAAGTCAAGCATACATTCATATATGAGAGAAGGAGGAGTGAGCTATTTTGAATGCAATCACACATTTTTCTCCTTGAATTTACTCTACCTTCCTCGGTCTCACACACACAAAGGTGTGGGATTAGTTTCTTTTAGCCTAAACACAATTTATGGAAGCCAATTAGGTTCATGGAGTTAATTTTAAGGCCACAAATCTTCCTTCAATACTAACTTGGTCTATTAATCCATTTATAGTTCTAAGAATGCACTTAATAAAGCAACACTTATTAAATGAGTTCTAGGCTCCATTATTTCCTTTCATATATGATTCTTGACTCTTTTTAAGCCTCTTAGAATCATCACACAATTAAAATAAAAAACCTAACTACATTTTGCTTCTTTAGGTCATATTATGGAACCTAAGACACCAATTCATTCTCTAGGCCTCCTAAATTTTTCCCATGGTTTTTTCTCATTTTCATTCATCATATATGACTCAAAAATAGGCTTGGAAAAATTTAAAACTCTCAAACTATGTAGCATTTGGCCTCCATGGATTGCTTTGTTTTTTTGATGGAGGATGCATATAGGAAGACTTCTAGGGATCTTGGGAATTCATTTAAATATTCATTTAGGCCTAAGAATAATTGCATTAATTCAGATTTTCAAGGGAACCCATGAAACCTTAGGTTTTCTACCTTGAAAATCAATGGCCTTTTCTGAATTTTTTTGCATATTCTTACTCTCCTCCCTTAAATTCATAGAATTCACCTTTGGTTCTACCTAAAATTCAAACCCTCTTGTAGCTACATATATGGGGCAAAATAGGGAGAAGGAGGGGGGAGGAATAGCTACCATAAGATGAAAATTTTATCTTATTTTTCCTTGTTTTCTTGCTTGTTTCTCACTTTCCTTGGCCTCCTCTTTTCAAATCTAAATTTTCCCTCCTTGGTCTGACCTCAAAACAGTCCAAAATACATAAAAAATTCTATAGGAAAGTAGGGAAAGTGGAGGAGGATGGATTTGCTAAAGAGAAACCAAGAAATCCTTACCTTTTCCTTACCTTTTCTTCCTCCAAAGCTTTTTCTCTTGGTGTGCCTAAGAGTTGGCTCTTTTCTCTGGTTTTGGGGTAGAATTTGGTCAACCTAAATGAGGGGAGAAGAAGGGTGCCTCATATATATAAGGGATTTAAGAAGGATTTTTTAAAAATTTCTATTTTGTCATTCGTTCTTGGGATTTTCATTTTTAACTCATTTTAGTTCCTTTCTAGAATCATCTTGTCCATTATGAAATTTAGGTTCCCAATTTAGTAAAATGTCTTTGGAATCACTCGAATCAGAGCTAAAACCTTCCCAAACGAATCAGTCAAAGTTTAGATCAACTGATATTAGAAAACGTTCACCGGAGGAGTTTTAACTGTCTCGGGGTTTCCCATAATTTTAAAGCCTCTAAGAACCCTAAAGAACTTAAAACTTTCATTTAAAAAGCCCTCCTATGAGAATTCTAAAATTTGCTCAAAATGATGAAAATGACTTTGCATTTCGTCAACCTTTCGTTACATTTCATATCTTTATTTTAGCTCCATTTTTCTTTCTATTTAAGCCTGGAATCCTCATTTTTAGGAATCTAGAATGCTTTCCAAATTTTTTTGGGACCTTAACTAAGTCATTTCGGGGGACTTCCTTTTGTATCCGATGAATTTCGTACAATTACAAAAAAATTATATATTACATTTTTCACGTTTTCTCTCATTTCAGAGAACTAGATATTACAGCATTGCCTCAAAATTTGAACTTTTTAGAACCAGAGATCCCAACCTGTATGCTACCATGCAACATGCTTCCTAATTTAAAAAATTTGACCAAGAGTGGACTTGACAATTCACGGGATATGTAACACCCTAAAATTAATTAAGGTGTTAGTCATAGATTTGTGTTAATTAAAAATAATTAATATGGAATAATCGAGAAAGTTAAGTGAATAGGAATTTTAGAGAGATAAACTATTAATATGAGTTTGAGGTTTAATTGGGATAGAAACTTGACCTAGGCCCAAATTAATATAGGAGATCATGATAAGAGGCTAATGAAGGCTTGATAAGTTAGGTGTAGACCTAATCTGATTCAATGTGATAGAGGCCCAAGATCCACCCATAATTTTAGAGCCTCTAAGAACCTTAGAGAACTCAAAACTTTCATTTAAAAAGCCCTCCTATGAGAATTCCAAAATTTGCTCAAAATGATGAAAATGACTTTGCATTTTGTCAACTTTTTGTTACATTTCATATCTTCATTTTAGTTCCATTTTTCTTTCTATTTGAGCCTAGAATCCTCATTTTTAGGAGTCTAGAATGCTTTTCAAATTTTTTTGGGACCTTAACTAAGTCATTTCGGGGGACTTCCTTTTGTATCTGGTGAATTTCGTACATTTACGAAAAAATTGTACATTACATTTTTCACGTTTTCTCTCATTTCAAAGAACTAGATATTACAGTATTACCTCAAAATTTGAACTTTTTAGAACCAGAGATCCCAACCTGTATGCTACCATGCAACATGCTTCCTAATTTAAAAAATTTGACCAAGAGTGGACTTGACAATTCACGGGATATGTAACACCCTAAAATTACAATTCACGGGATATGTAACACCCTAAAATTAATTAAGGTGTTAGTTATAGATTTGTGTTAATTAAAAATAATTAATATGGAATAATCAAGAAAGTTAAGTGAATAGAAATTTTAGAGAGATAAACTATTAATATGAGTTTGAGGTTTAATTAGGATAGAAACTTGACCTAGGCCCAAATTAATGTAGGAGATCATGATAAGAGGCTAATGGAGGCCTAATAAGTTAGGTGTAGACCCAATCTGATTCAATGTGATAGAGGCCCAAGATCCATGTAACACCCCAAAATTAATTAAGGTGTTAATCATGGATTTAGATTAATTAGGAATAATTAATATGGGGTAATTGGGCAAGTTAAGTGAATGGAGATTTTAGAGAGATAAATTATTAATATGCATTTGAGATTTAATTAGGATAGAAATTTCATCTAGGCCCAAATTAATGAATCATGATAAGAGGCTAATGGAGGCCCGATGAGTTAGGTGCAGACCTAATACAATTTAATGTGATAGAGGCCCAAAATCTACATTGTATAGGCTCTTATAAGTGGCCCAATAAACCTTGTGCAGACCCAAATCCTTGAGCTCTTCAAACTTGGCCCAAACTTAATTAAAATCCTACAGCCCAACACCTTAAAAATTGGCCCAACAAAGCTAAAATCTGAAGCCCATTTGGAGTTAGACCTTAGAACAACCCATGACCCATATTTGACCCAACTTAGCCTAACTAAAACCCTAAAAACTGACCAGCCACCTCCCCCATTCTGCAAAACACAAAGACACAAAAGAAAATTCAGAGGTGTAGAGGAGAGGCTAGGGTTCTTGGCATAATTCCACATTTTCTCACATTTAGAGCAAGATTCAGCCAAGGTAATAGTTATACAACTTAATCCCCTCATCTTTCTCTTTAATTTGGCCTGATTAATTTTTCATTTGGAGCATTTTCACCCTACCCAAAATTTGAGATGTGGTTGTTTGGGGATTTTCTTGGTGAAATTCGTAGGTCGAGGTTAGGGCTGACATTAGGTAAGTATAAACCATCCATTTTGATGCTTTTTTTGCTAATTTGAGACCCCTATAGCTGATTTATCATATGGGTATTAATTTTGTACGAATTTGCTTAAGATTTTGGATGAAATATTGAGGTTTCTGGTTGAGGGCACTTTAATCCGAATTTGGGACTTGTAGTGGCTGGGTAAGTGTTCTTTAGGTAGTTATTAACATTTGAATTCTTTGGGTACTTGCTGCAACTGTCAATGATGAATTAGAGTAGTAATTCTCTGATCTTATGGTTATAGGGAGATTTTGTACCTGTGGTGGCTGTTGCAATTGTCTACAAGTGAGGTAACCGTGGTTTACATTAATTCCATACATATGTCAGTTTAAATTTCATATTTGCTGTATATGAATGATTTGAAATGTCGAATGAATTGGTTGGCTATCTATTGTATTGTGATTGGACCTTGTGAGTCCATGGTGGAGCTGTGGTGCAGCTGCCACCCGTGCATGTGCTTCGATCGAGCACCGGGTTATGATCAAACCCTAGATGCACTGAGCCTTGGTTGTGCTCAATAGGGAGTAGGTGCCATGAATGGGCCTCTCCCGGTGTTATTGGCCTTTAACATATGAAAATATGATTGCTAGTATGAGATAGTAATCATGATAACCTAATTGCTTCATTTACTGATATGACTAATATGATTCTGATGTTGATTTTGATTCATGCATATATGTTAATTAAACTGGATTATATGATGGAATTGCCTTGGTTACTGAGATTCATATCTCACCCCGTTTCATAGGTTAAACATTTCAGGTGAAGGTTCTTCGGGTAAGGGTAAGGGTAAGCAAGTGGATGAACATCCATAAGTTGAGGCCTAGTGTGGGGCGCTACACTTAGTCTGAGTAGGATAGAGTAGATGATAATTTTGTTAAGTCTTGTATAGCATCATCATGTATCTATATTGCCAAGTGTAGGAGTCTGTATTTGATAATATAATGTGTACATAGTGAGGAGTAGGCCATACTTTAGTTTGGTATTTGATGTATGGATTTGTGATATCTGTTGTGAGACTTGTTGAACTCTAATATGGCTTACTATTGGAAATGTAATCTTTCAGATATTGATATGCACCCCTAATGTATGGAAACCCCACTGATTGTGTATCTGATGATAGCTGCTGATAGTTCATGAATTCCTATTATTGTTATTCTATAAACTTGCTGATAGAAGCTAATTAGAGAAAAAAAATGGACACTTAAGTCTTAAATTAGTAACGGTAGAATAGTTAGGTGAATAAGGTACATAACTGCCATTAGAGTTTCATAAATTAAGATAGAATGGTCCTAGGGTGACATTGGAGGGAGAGTGGAGAGTAAAAGACCAGATTTTCAGAATGTAGAACCAGAAGGCACTTCGCCGTAGCTAAAATGGAGTTGGTCGCAGCCAATAAAGGCGAAGTTGCCTAGGGAGAGTGTCAGAGAGGAATTCGCCACGGTGAAATGCATAATTAGCCGCAGCAAAATGTGAGAGACAAAACTGAGAGTCGTCCAGAGGGAAATTTGCCACGGCAAAAGGGGGAATTAGCCGCGGTGAACTTCTATGAAAATGAGCCAGGCATTCTAGAGAGGAATTGGCCACGGCAAAAGGAGCTATTGGCCGCGACTAATAGCGAGAGGCGAGCGAGGGAAGTTCCAAGAGGCTTCTTCACCGCGGCGCCATGTTTGTTGGCCGCAGCAAAGGTCCAACTCGCTACAACTATCGCCGCAGCGAAATCAGTAATGAAGTAAGGGGTGAAACCAAGTAGAATTGGCCGCGGCTAAGGGGAAGTTGGCCGCGGCAAATCTCCTGAAACCCTTATATTAATTAGGAAATCTTGCTTTTTCATATGGTAATCTCAAGGGACGATTTAGAGACATTGGGATGAGTTATAACTAAAGAGTAATAGAATCAAAGGCTTACAAATAAATGGTTATTTCCCTTATGAACATAAGTTCTTGTGATTGTATGATTGATGACTCTAATCACATTAAGATTCAAATTTTCCTGTATTTTCATAATGTAATTAGTTGTAATGCCTTGTAACCCCAACCTATGATTATTAATCACGTATTAAACCTTAATTACAATGTTTAGAAATTAGGGTCATCACAATCCACCTTTTATAGGCTCTTATAGTTGGCCCAATAACCCTTGTGCAGACCCAAATCAATTGACTTCTTCAAACTTAGTCTGGCCCAATTACATTTCTACAGCCTAAGAAGTTAAAACTGGCCCAACAAGGTTTAAATCAGAACTCACTTGCAATTGGACCCTTGGGTCAGCCCATAACCCACCTTTGACCTAACTAAAACCCAACTAAAACCCTAAACACTTCAGCCTCTTCCTCATTTTGTTGAAACACAAGAACACAACCTATTTTCAGAGGTTTGAAGGGAGGATAAGGTTTAGGGTAAGAAATCCATCGTTTCCCACTTCTAAAGCAAGATTCAGCCAAGGTAATAGTAATATAACTTAATCCCCTTCCCTTTCTCTTCATTTTGGCCTGATTAGTTTTTCATTTGGAGTATTTTCACCATACCCAAAATCTGAAATATGGTTGTTTAGAATTTTCTTGGTGAAATTTCGTAGGTTGAGGCTAGGGCTGACATTAGGTAAGTACAAACTCTCCATTTTGATGCATTTTCTACTGGTCTAAGACCCTCATAGTAGACTTATAGTATGGGCCTTAATTTTGTGCAAAATTTCCTATGATTTGGAGTGATATGTTGATGTTTATGGTCTAGGGAAAGCAAATTCTGAAATTAGAGGCTCCTGGTGATTGGGTAGGTATCCCTTAGGTAACTGTTGGTAACTTAATTCTTTTAGCATCGGGTTATTACTACAAATGATGAATGAGATAGTAATTGACTGATAAAAATGAACATTTTCTGATATTATGATTTAGGAGGATTTTGGTATTGCTGTAGCTTCCCAACTTGTCTACAAGTGAGGTAATCGGGACTATATTAATTCTATGCATATATATCTATTTTAATTTCATATTTGCTATACATGAATGATTTGAAATGTTGAATGAATTGGTTGGCTATCTATTGTATTGTGATTGGACCTTGTGAGTCCATGGTGGAACTGTGGTGCGGCTGCCACCCGTGTATGTGCTTCGATCGGGCACCGGGTTATGATCAGACACCTGATGCACTGAGCCCTGGTTGTGCTCAATGGGGAGTAAGTGCCGTGGACGGGCCCCTCCCGGTGTTATTGGCCTTTAACATATGGAAATATGATTGCTAGTATGGGATAGTAATCATGATAGCCTAATTGTTTCATTTACTGATATGATTGGTATGTTTCTGATGCTTATGTGAAATTATGCATATATGTTAATTAAACTGGAATGTATGATAGAATTTGCCTTGGTTACTAAGATTTACATCTCACCTCGTTTCATGGGATTACAATTTTAGGTGAAGGTTCTTCGGGTAAGGATAAGGGCAAGCAAGTGGATGAACATCCATAGCTGAGGTTTGGTGTGGGGAGCTACACTTGGTATGAGTGGAATAGAGTAGATGTTAAATTTTGTTAACCTTTGCATAGCATCATCATGTATCTGTATTACCAAGTGTAAGAGTTTGTATTTTGATAACATGGAATGTAACCAATGAGAAATAGGCTTCATATTAGTTGTTGATGGAAGTATGAGTTTATGACATTTATTATGGTTTGTAAACCTGTGTTTTAGATGACAATTTAAGTTATGAAAGCATGTGATATATGGATTATGGATTTGAGCTAGTGAATGCATGAATTATCCCATGAAAATATGATTGAATGACCATTGTGAGAAATTTATAAATTTGCTGATATAAGACTAATGAATGAGTAGGAGAATCCACCTTTAAATGTGGGATGGGTAATGATATAATGTATGAGGCAAATTAGCTAAATAGATGCTATTAGAATCTTATAACAAGTAGGAAAGTAGCCCTAGAGAGCCCCTAGATAGAGAGTGGAGAGTATGAGACAAGATTTTAAGAGTTGTAGGATCAGAAGGTAAAATTAGCCACAGTCAAAATTGCGGCCAATAGAGGCGAAGTTGTCCAAGGAGAGTACCAGAGAGGAATTAGCCGCGGCGAAATGTGAGAGGCAAAACTAGGAGTCATCTAGAGGGTAATTCGTCGCGGCTAAATGGAAATTGACCGCGGTGAACTTTTGTGAGAATCTGTCGGGCGTTCCAAAGAGGAATCAGCCGAGACGAAGGGAGGAATTGGTCGCGGCCAATAGTGAAAGGCGAGTGAGGTAGGTTTTAAGAGGCTTCCTCGCCGCGACGAAATCAGTGACAATGTCAGGAGTGAACCCGAGAGGAATTGGCCGAGGCTAAGAGGAATTTAGTCGCGGCGAATATCCTGAAACCTTTATATTCACCTAAAAACCTTAGTTTTTTATATGATAATCTCAAAGGATGCCTTAGAAACATTAGTAAAAGATTCTTGTGAGTTGAAATTAATAAGCAATTGAATCAAAGGCTTAGAATTGAGTGTTTGTTTCCCTTATGTACATGAGTACTTGTAATGTATGGTTGATGACTCTAATAATATTAAGGTTTAAATTTTTTCGCATTTTCAGAATGTAATTAGTCATAATAACTTTTAATCTAGATTTATAATTGTTAATCACGTATTTAACCTTAATTACAATAATTAGAAGTTAGGGTCATCACAGAATAGATGTATAATAGAGACGTTTTGATACAACCAAAAGGCAAAGGAGATGAAACAATTCGTCTCCCATACTCTCTTGAGTACTTTTTTTAGTGTAAAATTTGAATTGTTCAGAATAATAGAAATTTTTTAAATTTATTTTTTTATTTTTAAAAAGATTATTTTTTTTAAAAGAACAAAATGTAAAATAAAATAATTTTTTATTTATAAATTTTTAAAAAATAATATTTAAGCTTAAAAAATAAAAATATTTAAACTATTTAAATTTTAATTTAAATAATTCAAATCTTATTTAAAAAAAATTGTAAAAAAAGATCTAGCGATTTAGCATAGCATCTAATTGGAGATACTATAGCACAATCTTTAAAGCTAGACGCGCATATTGACGCATGAAACCCATAGATAAGGGCCATGTCTAATCATGGGCCCTCTAAAATGACTTTTCCTTGTCATCAAAATATTTTGGTTAGAATTGGAAAGTGGTTGTAGCTTCCTTTGTCGCTCGTTTCAATTTTTCGCTTCCACCTGTGACTTCTACGGCATCCTTTGCGTTTTTGGTAGCAAAGCAGTCACCACTTCATTGGGCAACACTTTTAGCTGTCCTTTTTTGTTTTAAAAAATAAAAATGCTTAGGCATGTCAAAAGAAAATTATGAATAAATTAAACAATTTTTCAAATTTAAAACATTGGAGCCAGTCTCAAACAAAAAGCGGTGCAATTGATAATATATGCAATAAATAAAACAAAGACACGTTGTATCTTTGAGTCAATTCAACCTCAAAAGGACATTGGTGGGTTGTCAACCCCTCTTAATTATACTCAATTCGCACCATTTTTCCATGGGCATGTCGATTGAGGTGGTGGAATTTTTTGCCGTCTAATCATTTTAAATTGGCGCAATGGCTTCAAAATATTATAATCATACGTGAATTTCAAAGAACATCAGATAGCAAAGAGCTCAGACTCTTTCTATGCTCACCCTTTCTCCATACCCAAACATGTGTGATAATAGAGAGGTCAAATATGCAATTGAGGTTAAATTTTATTCAAATTCCAACTATCCAAAACCAAAAATCACAATCGGATAGAAAAATTATAACGTATTCATTAGATTATACAGTCACACCGTCATTATCCTCTCCTAAAGAAACAAAACTGCAGATGAATGGAAATCCAACCGTATTGTAAAATTCGAAGAAAGACTCAATATATGTAAAGCAATCAAAGATCCAGAATAAATCGCATCAAATCCTATCATATAATCTCTCTTATATAGCTAATACAGTAATGCCGCTGCGATCCACATGAGGGTGGTGCATAATCCAGCAGCTGCGAGTGATGTAGCATCGGAGTTTTGTAGTGGGGGGCTGGCAGCACCCGTGGGAGATGGGGACAAAGGATTTGTGGCGGAGGGTGGAGAATTGGGAGATGCGGCGGTGACGGTGACGGCTAGCTTTTGACCGGCAGCGCAGTGGCCTGGGATAGCACAGATGAAATAATGCTCGCCGGACTTGTTAAGAGTCACCCTCGCCGGTGGGTCAATGTAAATCGCAAGAGGAGACGCGGTGTTGCAAGAATCGTACTTTGCCTTCGTCACCTCAGCCACGTTGTGCACATTTTTTGGGAAGTTGAATACTGCAAAAATAGGTCAAACCCATTTACAAAAAGGAAAGAGCTTAATTTAGCTCTAGAACTCCAAATTTATTCTGAAATTAGAGAACTCTATAGTTCATGTTATTACATGTGTTCCATAGTACTAAAATTATTAGTTTTTTTACCTCAATAATTGTTTGCTATATAGTATTTAAAAGCAATTCGAAGTATCGAATACATATTAGACATGATGCAAATCCGTTTAGGTTGTTAATTTCTTACCTAGGATGTCGCCGACCTTGAACGTCTTGCCGGAGGCCCAGGCTTGATAAGAAGCACCATTGGAAGGAATAGTCCATCCTGTTTTGTCTCCGACAGTGTAAGTTACAGATCCAGTGGATGCAAGCGGTGCTGTAGCTGGTGCTGGTGAAACGGTCGCGGGTTCAGGAGCAGGGGAAGGGGAAGAAGCAGCTTGTTTGCTAACATTAATAGCGAGTTTCTGGCCATTCGAACAATGAGACCCGAAAGTGCAGATATAATATTGTTCCCCACTTTCGTTCAATTTGACGCTTGCAGGACTATTGGTAATAGTAAAAATGGTATTCCGAGTACTGCAGGCATCAAAAGCTGCTTTTGTAACCTTGGCTACGTCGTGTTGGCCATTAGCAAAGTTGAATACTGCAAGAATCACCAAATATAAATGTATGACATGACACACAGATTTCTCTAATGGAATAAAAGATTTGTCTTGCCAAGAATGTCGCCTAGCGTGAAGGTCTGGTTAGAAGCCCAGGTGGTGTAGGTTGAAGCGCCACTGGAAGGGATCGTCCAGCCCGTGGCGTCGCCCACCACGTGCCTGGTCTGAGCCGCTGAACCATGAAGCAGGATGGCTACGGCTATGAGCACAAGAGCAAGTGCATTGAACTTGCCTGCCATGACTATGTGTTCTTAAAGGTCAGGTCGCCCCTGAGCTTTGTTTTTTCCTGAAGGAACTCAAGTGGTAGGGCAGAGTCAGTTTGTGCTTGTGTGTGTGTGTGTGTGTGTGTGTGTGTGTGTGAAGGACTTGGGTATGCACGTCTCGGGAATTGTTTGATCAACAAAATTTGAGTTGCTGGAAATTGGGACTTGCAGGCATTTAGATAGATAGATAGCCGCGTAAGACCTCCCCCACTAAACCAATTTTTTTGACTTGGGGTACTTACCTGCCCTTGCCTCCGTCTCTGACCTTTTTACGCCACCCATGGGCTCCACCATGATTATAAAATTCTAAATGTATAATTATTCTTATTTGTCAATTTGCTATATGGCGTAAAAATTTCTCTATTTTTCTGTTGTGTGTGTGTGTGTGTGTGTGAAGGACTTGGGTATACACGTCTCGGGAATTGTTTGATCAACAAAATTTGAGTTGCTGGAAATTGGGACTTGCAGGCATTTAGATAGATAGATAGCCGCGTAAGACCTCCCCCACTAAACCAATTTTTTTGACTTGGGGTACTTACCTGCCCTTGCCTCCGTCTCTGACCTTTTTACGCCACCCATGGGCTCCACCATGATTATAAAACTATTTTCATGAATTCTAAATGTATAATTATTCTTATTTGTCAATTTTCTATATGGCGTAAAAATTTCTCTATTTTTCTGTTGGTATTATTTTAAGATAATCTTCACAAATTGTTTAATAAACTAATATCATGTAAAAGACAGCAAAAGAAAAAGACAAGCATGCATGGACCACTTTTGTGAAAAAGTGAGCAAGTTACGGGCGTTGGAACTAATTGTTAGGTGAACTTGTGAACACAACAATTTCATAGAAGTGGACTTTAGGCTGTGGAAGACCAGGTAACCTTTGAAACTTCTAAACATGTAAGACGTCATGCTTTGCTGTACTGCTTGATGAGAGACCCTTTAGGAACCTTGTCCTAGGAACCTTCAACAAGATGACACTTTGTCTGAGACCGGCTAGAAAATAAGAATGTTGGTCAAAGGAAAGACCCTAAGAGAACTTGTCTCTTAGAACCCTAGCCTCAAGACGCCACAAAGAA
The DNA here is from genome assembly GCA_032878935.1 of Erythrophleum fordii. Taxonomy (NCBI): domain Eukaryota; kingdom Viridiplantae; phylum Streptophyta; class Magnoliopsida; order Fabales; family Fabaceae; genus Erythrophleum; species Erythrophleum fordii. Next base: position 21,383,366 of record JAVQMF010000055.1, read on the forward strand.
AGACCAATCCTTTGATAAGTCACGTGAACTCCCAGAGAACACAAAAAAGCAAAAACCTCATAGATAATTGAATAATACTCAAATTCATTCATCTGCAAAATAAAGTACAATAGGAAGTCTTTTATAGGCAAAATTTTTAGAGTCCTAATTAAAGTAAAACTCTAAAATCTGATTAGAAATATTTTAAATGATGTCTAATATTAAGGAATTAGATTAGGATACTAATTTTAACTTGATCTCCAAGATAAGCTCTTTGACCAAGTTCAAAAAATACTAAAATAATAAAAAACGAAATTTCAAAAAGAATCCTAGTCAAAATTAATCAATTTCTTTAAGTTGTCATATGGAATGCTCATACTTCATTAAAAATCACATGGTTGTCACATGATTCTTAATCTCTTGCAATTGGACTCCAATTGGGCCTTGGCACTCCTCTTGTAGAATGGTTAGCATGATCACACCTTTTACATCTTCTTGGGCCTTCTCTTGACTTAAATGAATGGGCTCTACATTATGAAGCTTATGAATTAAACAAGTGAAGGCTTCTTTCATTGCTTTGGCCCTAGCTCTTGTTATTGGGCCTCCTATACCTTGCAATGGATCTTTAGGCATATTTGACTTGAACTCTTGGGCTTTAATTTGCAAATTATGTCCTTGGGCTTGGAACTTAGTACCATATCCTTCATCAGGTCCACTTTTATGTTCAACAAGGTCTCTTGATGCTATTACATCATTCCCCCCCTCTTGAAAAGGATTCGTCCTCGAATCTGCAATATCAAAGGAAGAGAGATCAGCTACATTAAAAGTAGCACTAACATTTCCATAAGAACTAGGTAAGTCAATTTTATAAGCATTATCATTAATCTTTTCAAGAACTTGAAAGGGACCATCTCCTCTAGGTTGGAGTTTTGACTTTCTTTGTTTTGGGAAACATTCTTTTCGCAAGTAAACCCACACCCAATCGCCAGGTTTAAACACCACATGCCTTCTACCCTTATTAACTTGGCTAGCAATTTGCTCATTCCTTCTTTCAATATTGGCTTTCACCTTCTTATGCAAATCCTGCACAAACTTAGCCTTCCTAGCACTATCAAGGTTAGTAAACTCATGTGAAGGTAAAGGAAGCAAATCTAACGGTGTTAAAGGATTAAAGCCATAAACAATTTGAAAAGGAGAGAATTTTGTAGCAGAATGAACAGCATGATTATAAGCAAATTTGACATAGGGCAAACACTTTTCCCTATTCTTAAGATTCTTTTGAATGATAGCTCTTAATAAAGTAGAGAGGGTTCTATTAACAACATCGGTCTGCCCATCAGTTTGTGGGTGTGCTGCAGTAGAAAACAAAAGCTTAGTGCCAAGTTTATTCCACAACGTTTTCTAGAAATAACTCAAGAATTTTATATCTCTATCACTAACAATAGTTTTTGGCACACCATGCAACCTAACAATCTCCTTGAAAAACAATTCTGCCACATAGCATCATTAGTTTTGGAACAAGCAATAAAATGTGCCATTTTACTAAACCTATCCATAACAACAAAGACATTATCTTTCCCAGTGGAAGATTTAGGTAAACCCAAGACAAAGTCCAAAGAAATATCAGTCCATGGGTCAGAGGGAACTAGTAAGGGGGAATATAAGCCATGTGATTGAATTCTAGACTTAGCATGCTTACAAGTAATACATCTAGAACAAACAGCAACCATATCCTTTCTCATGCCAGGCCAATAAAAATGCTCATTCAAAAGAGCCAAAGTCTTTTCGACACCAAAATGACCCATCAATCCCCCGCCATGAGTTTCCTTAACAAGAAGCTCACGAATGGAACACATAGGAACACATAACTTGTTCTTTTTGAAAAGGAACCCATCAAACTTGTAATAGTCATTAGCACCTTACATTTCACAAGATTTCCAAATATCAGCGAAATCAGAATCAGACTCATACATGCCTTTTAACATCTCAAATCCTATTAATCTAGCATGCATGGAAGTAATCAAAGTGTAACGCCTAGACAATGCATCTGTTACAATATTTTCCTTTCCCTGCTTATCTTAATCACATAAGGGAAGGTTTCAATAAATTCAAGCCAACTTGCATGCCTTTTGTTCAATTTACCCTGAGACTTAAGAAACTTAAAACTTTCATGATCAGAATGGATAATAAACTCTTTAGGTCATAAATAATGTTACCAAGTTTTTAAAGTTCGTTTCAAGGCATACAACTCTTTATCATATGTAGAATAATTTAAAGCAGGGCCACTTAATTTCTCACTGAAATATGCAATAGGTTTGGAATCCTGCATCAACACACCACCTATGCCTATACCATAAGCGTCACACTCAATTTCAAAAACCTTAGTAAAATTAGGCAATACAAGTACAGGGGCATTAGTTAGTTTGTCTTTCAGTATGTTAAAAGCACGCTCTTGTGCTTCACCCCACTTGAATACCACATTCTTTCTTACCAAATCATTTAAAGGGGCAACAAGAGTAGAGAAGTCCTTAACAAATCGCCTATAAAAGCTCGCCAATCCATGGAAGCTCCTTACTTCACTTGCATAATTTGGAGTTGGCCACTCTCGGATTGCTTTGACCTTCTCCTCATCCACTTGTATGCCACGAACTCCTACAACAAATCCAAGAAAAACCACAAAATTCAAACAAAAAGAGCACTTCTCTAAATTGGCAAAGAGTTTATTCTCTCTAAGCACAACACACACATCATGCAAATGATTCACATGCTCTTTTAGACTTTTAGAGTAAATTAAAATGTCATCAAAATAAACCACAACAAATCTACCAATGAAAGATCTAAAGACATGGTTTATTAAACTCATGAAAGTGCTAGGTGCGTTAGTCAAGCCAAATGACATAACTAACAATTCATATAACCCAAACTTGGTCTTAAAAGCAGATTTCCATTTATCACCTTCTTTCATTCTAATTTGATGGTAACCACTTCTAAGATCAATTTTAGAGAAAACACATGCACCATGCAACTCGTCAAGTATATCATCTAACCTAGGGATAGGATAGCGATATTTTACCGTTATTTTGTTGATGGCAAAACAATCTACACACATCCGCCACTTGCCATCCTTTTGGGCACCAGAATCACCGGCACAGTACATGGACTTAGACTTTCACGAACAAAGCCTTTCTTCATGAGCTCTTCCACTTGATGTTGTATTTCCTTAGTCTCATCTGGATTTGCTCGATAAGCAGTATTGGGAATAGATGCTCCTGGGATAAAGTCTATGCGATGCTCAATGCCTCTTAAAGGGGGCAATCCATTAGGTATTTCCTCTTGGAATAAGTCACAGAATTCCTGCAATAAAGATGTAACACTAGCAGGCAAAGAGTGATCAAGATCGTTGATAGTAAGATAAACATCTTTATAAAGCAATAAGAAAGCATTTTCATTAAATAGAGCTCTCTTGATCTCACTTTTACTAGAAAATAAACTCACTTTCTTTTCCTCATATTTTTCTCTAATTTTCTTTCTACTCAGCTCTCCTTTCTGTTGCTTCTTCTCATTCTCAACACTCACACTCACTTTACCTTTCTTTTCTTGCTCTCTATTCTTACACTCTCTTTCAATTTTTAACTGATCTTCATATGCTTGAACAGGACGCAGAAGGGTCAACACAATGGTCTTACCATTAAAAACAAAGGAGTAATAATTTTTATATCCATCATGCTTTACCTTTCTGTCAAACTGCCATGGCCTGCCAAGTAACAAGTGACCAGCATACATAGGTGCTACATCACAAAGAATCTCATCATGATAATTACCAATAGAAAAAGAGATGATCACCTGTTTTGTTACTTTTACCTCCCCACTATCATTAAAGTAGGCAAGTTCAGCTTTTCCACAAGTAAAGTACTAGCTACATTTGTGTAGCTACCACCATCAATAATCAAACTACAGACCTTCTTGTGGATGAAGCAACGAGTATGGAAATTATGCTCACGTTGCTCTACCTCGAGATCTTCTTTTGGTTGAATGTTGAGAGCACGTCTAGCCACAAGGGCTTCACCATTTACAGCTTCAGTTAATTCTAAATCTGAGTCATCAGTCAGGGGTGGCATCTCATCCTCCTCAGACTCACTACTAGCACTAGTCACATCACCATTCTCAAGAATAATTATAGTTCGTTTGTTAGGATATTGTGAAGCAATGTGACCAAAACCATTACATTTAAAACATCTAACCTTAGAGGAAGAAGCAGTTGGGTTAGAAGATGATAAAGATTTTGAATCAGTTTTACCCTTAACCTGAAAGGGTTTTACCTTACTTTCTTCCTTAGACTTGAAATCAGTCTTTGGCTTGAAGGAGACTTTGGAATCCCTCCAAGAACTCGAGCTAGATGTCACTTTTAGCTTTTGTCGAGCCCTTAGTTGCTTTTCTACCTTGATAGCTCTATGTAAGAACTCTTCCATATCCAGGTAATTGTATAAATCAACTTGGGCATCTATTTCAGGATTTAAGCCCTCAATGAATCGGGCCATGGTTGCTTCACGGTCTTCCTCCACATTTGCCTTAATCATGGCAATCTACATTTCTTGATAGTAATCTTCCACACTCATAAAACCTTGTTTCAGCTTTTGGAGCCTTTTATGCAGTTCCCTATAATAGTAACTAGGGATAAATCATTTGCGCATGATAATTTTCATCTCTTGCCAATCATGAATTGGACCTTCACTGGTACGTCTTCTGGTGAGTAAGAGTTGATCCCACCAGATGCTAGCATAGTCAGTAAACTCCATCGCAGCAAGTTTTACTTTCTTTACCTCAGTGTAAGAGTGGCACTCCAACACATGCTCCACTCTTCTTTCCCAATCTAAGTACTGGTCCAGGTCATTTTTCCCGGGGAATGAAGGGATCTTCATCTTGATGTTTCCAATACCACCATCCTTATTGGATGATGATTGTCTTCCTCTCCGAGTATAGGACTCCTCAAAGTTAGACTCAGCATCATCATCAGGTTCCATATGAGCTTGCCTCTTATGGGTCCTCCTATTGGAAGAAGACTCCACATAATCTAATCTGGCACTAAGTTTCTCAAGAGTACTTTGAACGACTCTAATCCAGACTTTCATGTCAAAGTCACTATGCTCAGATTCTCCAGACATCCTGAAATATTAGTTTGTACAGAAACAAGCAAAGAAAGATATAGGACCTCGCAACTCACTAGCTTACGTGTTTACACTCAAAAGATGATAATTTCACTCGTGTTTAACTCTCTTTTTAGCTTTTTCTTTAATGTTAACCCTCTTGCCTTTTACTACTCAATAATTTGCTTCTTACAAGTGTTCTAAGCAAGTCACAAGCAAATCAAATGAAAAGATCAAACTAGTGGCAATCCAAAAACTAGAATCACTAGAATCCTAAAATATAAATTCCCAAAGAATCAAACAAAGGAGAAAAATAAGTGTGTAACAAAAAGGAAAAAGAAGGAGTAAGGGAAGGTCTGGAAGGAAAGAGATGAAAAGAAAAAAAAAATCTAAAAATAAGAAACCTTAAGAATAGAAAACAACTTGCAATTCAAGTTTCGAACAATTAGAAAACAATATCCTTTCTTGAATGCAAATAGGTAAGTAGAAAACTTGGTAGCCACTTAATGCAATTAAATTAGGAAACAAACTCCAATTAGGAAATTGACTCCAATTAGGAAACTTACTCCAATTAGGAAATTGACTCTAATTAGGAAACTAACTCCAACTAGGAAATTGACTCCAATTAGGAAATTAACTCCAATTAGGAAATTGACTTTAATTAGGAAACTAACTCCAACTAGGAAATTGACTCCAATTAGGAAATTGACTCCAATCTTGCTTTTAATTTTGAATTGGCACAACTTGCGATTTTGAATTCTGCAATCTGAATTTTTTTTTTTACTCCCTTTTTTTTTCACTCTTTTTTTTTTCTTCTCTTTTTTTCGAATTTTTTTTTGAATTTTTTTTTTGGGAGTATCACACTCTCTTCTCTTTTTCTTTTTGGAGTATCACACTCTCTTCTTTTTTTTTTTTCTTTTTTTTTTTGAGGATGGAGGAACACAACAATGGAAGACAGAAGAAGATAGAAGAAAAAGATGAAGATGAAAAGGATTAATGGAAAGAGAGAAAGTATGAAGAACAATGAAAGGGAAAACACAAAAATATACCTTGTACTAGCGACCAAAGCTCTGATACCAAATGATGAGAGACCCTCTAGGAACTTTGTCCTAGGAACCTTCAACAAGATGATACTTTGCCCGAGACCGGCTAGAAAACAAGAATGTTGGTCAAAGGAAAGACCCTAAGAGAACTTGTCTCTTAGAACCCTAGCTTCAAGACGCCACAAAGGAAGACCAATCCTTTGATAAGTCACATGAACTCTCAGAGAACACAAAGAAGCAAAAGCCTCACAAAGTATTGAATAATACTCAAATTCATTCATGTGTAAAATAGAGTACAATAGGAAACCTTTTATAGGCAAAATTTTCTAGAGTCCTAATTAAAGTAAAACTCTAAAACCTGATTAGAAATATTTTAAATGATACCTAATATATCCTAATTAGATTAGGATACTAATTTTAACTTGATCTCCAAGATAAGCTCTTTGACCAAGTTCAAAAAAATAATAAAATAATGAAAAAGGAATCCTAGTCAAAACTAATCAGCTTCTTTAATTTGTCACATGGGATGCTCATGCTTCATTAAAAATCACATGGTTGTCACATGATTTTTAATCTCTTGTAATTGGACTCCAATTGGGCCTTGGCACTCCTCTTGTAGAATGGTTAGCATGATCACACCTTTTACATCTTCTTGGGCCTTCTCTTGACTTAAATGAATGGGCTCTAAGTTATGAAGCTTATGAATTAAACAATTGAAGGCTTCTTTCTTTGCTTTGGCCCTAGCTCTTGTTATTGGGCCTCCTATGCCTTGCAATGGGTCTTTAGGCACATTTGACTTGAACTCTTGGGCTTTAATTTGCAAATCATGTCCTTGGGCTTGAAACATAGCACCATATCCTTCATCAGGTCCACTTTTATGCTCAACAAGGTCTCTTGGTGCTATTGCATCACCATGTGACTACTTAAAGAAGCTTATTGGTTTGGATTAGGATTCTTTTATGAATTTCTTTTTTTATTTATTTTATTATTTTTAAAATTTGGTCAAAGAGCTTATCTTGGAGATTAAGTTAAAATTAGTATCATAATCTTGTTTCTTGATTTTAGGCACTATTTAAAATATTTCTAATCAGATTTTAGTGTTTTACTTTTATTAGAATTTTAGTCTTTTAAAAACTTTTTCTATAAAAGACTTTCTATTGTATTCTATTTTGGAGATGATGAATAAATTTGAGTATTATTTAATTCTCTGTGAGACTTTTGCTTCTTTGTATTCTCTGAGAGTTCATCTGACTTTATCAAAGGATTGGTCTTCCTTTGTGGCGTCTTGAGACTAGAGCTTTAAGAGATAAGTTCTCTTAGGATCTTTCTTTTGACCAACATTCTTATTTTCTAATCAGTCAAGGGCAAGGTGTCATCTTGTTGAAGGTTCCTAGGACAAGGTTCTTAGAGGGTCTCGTATCATTTAGTATCAGAGCTTTGGTTCGTTAATGTAAGGTATATCTTTGTGTTTCCCTTCCACTGTTCTTCATACTTTCTCTCCTTCCATTTGTGTTACCTTTTTCATCTTCACCTTTGTCTTCTATCTTCTTCCTTCTTCCATTGTTGTGTGCCTCCATCCTCATTCAAAATAAAAAATAAAAAAAAAGGTGAAAAAAAAAGAGAAAAGATTCAAATTGTAGAATTCAAAATTGCAAGTTGTGCAAATTCAAAGTTAAAAGCTTAAAGCTTGGAGTTAATTTCCTCATTAGAGTTAGTTTTCTAATTAATTGCACTAAGTAGCTACCAAGTTATCTACTTTTCTATTTGCATTCAAGTAAGGATTTTCTTTCCTAAGTGTTCTAAACTTGAATTGCAAGTGGTTTCCTATTTTGATTAACTTGGTTCCCAAATAGTTTCTTATTCTTAAAGTTTCCTATTTTCAGATTTTCCCTTTCTTTCTCTTTCCTTCCAAGCCATCCAAACCTCCCCTTCCTCCTTTTTTTCCTTTCCTCTTTTCCTTTTAGTTACACACCCATTTTTTTTCCTTTGTTTGACTCTTTGGGAATTTACATTTTAAGATTCTAATTTTTTTTATTGCCATGTTTACTGATTGCTCCTTTTAATTTGTCTTGATTTGATTAAGAGCACTATAGGAAGCAAGCTTAAGTGTTAAAAGGCAAGAGTGCAATTAACATTAAAGAAAAAGCCAAATAGAGAGTTAAACACGAGTGAATTTATCATCTTTTGAGTGTAAACACGTGAGAAGAGTGTGAGGTCCTATTCCTTCTTTGACTTTAACTAACTTTTCAGGTGACAAGATGTCCAATGAGTACAAATTCCTTGAAGAGGCTAACAAAGAGTAATTCAAGCAATCTTGTGCATTCCAATCCAACTCCAACTCTACAAGACAAGATAAAGAAAAGTCATCCTCTGATTTCCATACTAGATGCCTTATCAAAAAGAAAGTTTGCAACATAGCTATTGATAATAGTGGCTGTGTAAATGTTACTACTACCTTACTTGTTGAGAAATTAAACTTGCTAACTATAAAGCATCTTAGGCCCTATATATTGTGATGCAAGACCCTCTAGGAACCTTGTCCTAGGAGCCTTCAACAAAATGACACTTTGCTCAGGATTGGCTAGAAAACAAGAATGTTGGTCAAAAGAAAAACCTTAAGAGAACTCGTCTCTTAAAACGCCTTAAGATACCATAAAGGAAGATCAATTCTTTTGATAAGTCATGTGAACTCTTAGAGAATACAAAGAAGTAAGAGCCTCATCAAAAATTGAATAATACTCAAGTTCGTTCATGATCTTTAAAATAGAGTACAATAGGAAGCCTTTTATAGGCAAAGTTTCTAAAAGTTTAAAATCCTAATAAAAGTAAAATACTAAAATCTGATTAAAAATATTTTAAATGGTGCCTAAAATCAAGAAACAATATTAGGATACTAATTTTAACTTAATCTCTAAGATAAACTCTTTGATCAAGTCTTAAAAATAATAAAATAAATAAATAAATGAAATTCATAAAAAAATCCTAACCAAAACTGATCAACTTCTTTAAATAGTCACATGAGATACTCATGCTTCATTAAAAATCACATGACTGACACATAATTTTTAATCTCTTACAATTGGACTCCAATTAGGCCTTGGTACTCCTCTTGTATGTGTATAGCTATATTGGGCATTCAACATGTTGGATATTGATTGTAGTTGTTCCATAGACCTTTTTAATATATTGGGCTTCCACTTATACTTCCACTTTTGCATCTTTAAGGAGATTTCATGTCCAAAGTCTAATTCAACTCCAAGATCAGCATGCTTGACATGTTTTTTACCAGCTCTATCTCGTGTTTGGAAGGTCCGATAAGGATGATTCCAAAACGAGTGAAAGCTGAGGGTTTAAGATTCAAGATTGACCTATTAATCATTTGAAAGTTCTGTGAAACAATGATGAAATCATTCACCAAAATTAAGTGACATCTAGCATGTTCTGAATTGATCAAATATGGATCTTGGGCTCTAAACTTGGCCTGACATCCAACATAGAGATTATTTTGAGTTCTTTGAAGTTCTTAGACATATACTAGCACAATTTGGGCCTCTTGAGTATGGGTCGTCCTTTTATAAGCCATTCGGACCTGAATCATGCCATTTTGAATGATTTGGGTTTCTTGATGGATGAGGGCTTCTCAAACTTGTTATGCTCCAATAGGCATACCTACTGGTATTATATCACATTGTTGAAGGTAGTGCTGAATTTAGGGTTAATAAGCAAGTTTTGATTTCTTTCTTAACTAGTCAATATCATGATAAAGTGTTATGTGATATAACTCCTATGTATGATGGACATATTATGCTTGGTAAACCATGGAAACATGTTAGAAAAGCTAAATATGTTAAGCATAAGCATAGATATTGCTATTGCTATTCATTTGTATTCAATAAAAAAAAATCATGTATTGGTACCTTTTGATCCTATGGATGCTTATGAGGATCAAATGAGAATAGCACAAGCATACAAAATAAAAGAAAAAGGGAGAGCAAAAAAAAAAGAGAGAGAGAACATGAGTTAGAGAGAAAAAAAGATAAGATTGAAAAAGAAAAGAGTGTGATGAAAAGAAAGGGCAAGAGAGTTATGAGAAAAGTGAAAAAAGCATGAGTGTGAGCTTGTTTGATGAAAAAAGAGAGGTTGAGAGCATGTGTAAGGATGTTTGTTTATCTACAAGCAATTTTAACTCATCTTTGTCAATTGTTGGTTCTAGCTCCTTGCAGGTATGTGGAGATTTGTTTTCAAAAAAGCCACCCAATGGACTCTCATCTTCAAGTAGTATTGAAAAGAGTTGTGATTGCCTAGATTTGTTTCCTAAGAAACCACCTGATGGTTTCCAATCTTTAATGTACTTTCAAAAGTGCTTCAATTGCATATATTTTGTTATTCTTGATGAATTATTGCCTTTCAAAAGCATTGAGCACCACACATTGAGTTTTAATTGTTTCATGAATTTTGTGGCTGTTAGGAATTCATATTACATTAATTTTATGGTTAAAAGGTTATTGTATTGCTTGGATTTTGTTATGGCCCTTTGGATTTATTGTAGGTGCATGTGGTGATACAATACCAGTAGGCATGCCCATTAGAGCACTACAAGTTCAAGAAGCCCTCATTCATCAAGAAACTCAAATCATTCAAAAGGGTATGATTTAGGTCCAAATGGCTCATGAAGAGATGGCCCATGCTCAAGAAGCCCAAATTATGCTGGTATATGTTCAAAAACTTTAAAGAGTTCAAAATAATCTCTACGTTGGATGTCGACCCAAGTTTATAGCCCAAGATCCATATTTGATCAAGATCTCCTTAAAGATGCAAAAGTGGAAGTCCAAGTGGAAGCCCAATGTCTTAAGAAGATCTATGGAGCAACTAAATTCAATATCCAATATATTGAAGGCCCAATGTAGTTTACACACATACAAGAGGAGTGTGCCAAGGCCCAATTGGAGTCCAATTGCAAGAGATTAAGAATCATGTGACAACCATGTAATTTTTAATGAAACATGAGCATCCCATGTGACAACTTAAGAAGCTGATTAGTTTTGACTAGGATTCCTTTTGAAATTTCATTTTTTTATTATTTTATTATTATTATTATTTTTTTTAGGATAGAGGAACACAACAATGGAAGACAGAAGAAGATAGAAGAAAAATACGAAGATGGAAAAGGTAATACTAATCGAAGGAGAGAAAGTATGAAGAATAATAAAAGGGAAAACACAAAGATATACCTTGTACTAGCGACCAAAGCTCTGATACCAAATGATGAGAGACCTTCTAGGAACCTTCAACAAGATGACACTTTGCCCGAGACCGGCTAGAAAACAAGAATGTTGGTCAAAGGAAAGACCCTAAGAGAATTTGTCTCTTAGAACCCTAGCCTCAAGACGCCACAAAGGAAGACTAATCCTTTGATAAGTCACGTGAACTCACAGAAAACACAAAGAAGCAAAAGCCTCACAGATAATTGAATAATACTCAAATTCATTCATGTTCAAAATAGAGTACAATAGGAAGCTTTTTATAGGCAAAATTTCTAGAGTCCTAATTAAAATAAAACTCTAAAATCTGATTAGAAATATTTTAAATAATACCTCATATATATCCTAATTAGATTAGGATACTAATCTTAACTTGATCTCCAAGATAAGCTCTTTGACCAAGTTCAAAAAAATAATAAAATAATAAAAAAATGAAATTTCAAAAGGAATCATAGTCAAAACTAATCAGCTTTTTAAGTTGTCACATGGGATGCTCATGCTTCATTAAAAATTACATGGTTGTCACATGATTCTTAATCTCTTGCAATTGGACTCTAATTGGGCCTTGGCACTCCTCTTGTATGTGTGTAACTACATTGGGCCTTCAACATGTTGGATATTGAATTTAGTTGCTCCATAGATCTTCTTAAGACATTGGGCTTCCACTTGGACTTCCACTTTTGCATCTTTAAGGAGATCTTGATCAAATATGGATCTTGAGCTATAAACTTGGGTCGACGTCCAACGTAGAGATTATTTTGAACTCTTTGAAGTTTTTGGACATATACCAGCACAATTTGGGCTTCTTAAGCATGGGCCATCTCTTCATGAGCCATTTGGTGCTGAATCATACCCTTTTGAATGATTTGAGTTTCTTGATGGATGAGGGCTTCTTAAACTTGTAGTGCTCTAATGGGCATGCCTACTGGTATTGTATCATGTGAGATCAAAATTATCATTTATATTTGAATGCATGTAAGAAAGGAATACTTCCCAACTTAAAGTGAGTTCAAAGAGTTTCCTAACTTGGAGTATTCTAAGTTACCTCAAAAGAATTGATGATCTCTTTGAAAGGAGCCCTTTAGTTTACAAGATTCTTCCACTTGATGAATATAGTGTTATCATTATTTTTAGAAAGTCTAATTTATTCCCATATGATACAGGTGAAGATTTAAAGATGAATCTTTTCAAAGAGGGAGGGAATGATATAATGCTAGTAGGCATGCCCATTGGAGCACAACAAGTTCGAGAAGCCCTCATTCATCAAGAAACCTAAATCATTCAAAAGCACATGATACAGGTTTGAATGGCTCATGAAGTGGCCTATGTTCAAGAGGCCTAAATTGTTTTAGTATATGTCTAAGAACTTCAAAAAGTTTAAGATAATCTCTATGTTAGACGTCAGTCTAAGTTTAGAGCCCAAGATCCATATTTGATTAATTCAAAACATGCTAGACGTCACTCAATTTTGGTGAATGATTTCATCATCATTTCATAGAATTTTCAAATGATTAATGGGTCAATCTTAAATCTTAAACCCTCAGCTTCCACCTCGTTTTGGAGTCATCCTTATCGGAGTGTCCAAACATGAGATAGAGATAGGAAGAAGCAACACGTCAGACATGCTAATCTTGGAGTTGAATTGGACTTTAGACATGAGATCTCCTTAAAGATGCAAAAGTGAAAGTCCAAGTGGAAGCCCAATATCCTAAGAAGGTCCATGGAGCAACTAGAGTTAATATCCAACATGTTGAAGGTCTAATGTAGTTATACACATACAAGAGGAGTGCTAAGACTCAATTGAAATCCAATTGCAAGAGATTAAGAATCATGTGTCACCTTGTAACTTTTAATGAAGTATGAGCATCCCATGTGACTACTTAAAGAAGCTAATTGGTTTGGACTAGAATTCTTTATGAATTTCGTTATTTATTTATTTTATTATTTTTAGGACTTGGTCAAAGAGCTTATCTTAGAGATTAAGTTAAAATTAGTATCCTAATCTTTTTCCTTGATTTTAGGTACCATTTAAAATATTTCTAATCAAATGTTAGTGTTTTATTTTTATTAGGATTTTAGTCTTTTAGAAACTTTGCCCATAAAAGGCTTTCATTGTACTCTATTTTGGAGATGATGAATGAATTTGAGTATTATTCAATTTTCTATGAGGCTTTTACTTCTTTGTGTTCTTTGAGAGTTCACGTGACTTATCAAAGGATTGGTCTTCCTTTGTGGCGTTTGAGGCTAGGGTTCTAAGAGACGAATTCTTTATTTTCTAGTCAGTCCCTAGCAAAGTATCATCTTGTTGAAGGTTCCTAGAACAAGATTCCTAGAGGGTCTCACATCACTCATGCTTCATTAAAAGTCACATGGTTGATACATGATTCTTAATCTCTTGTAATTGGACTCCAATTGGGCTTTGGCACTTCTCTTGTAGAATGGTCAGCATTATCACACCTTTTATATCTTCTTGGGCCCTCTCTTGACTTAAATAAATGGGCTCTAAATCATAGAGCTTATAAATCAAACAATTAAAGGCTTCTTTCATTGCTTTGGCCCACTAGCTCTTATTATTGGGCCTCCTATGCCTTGTAATGAATCTTTAGGTACATTTGACTTAAACTCTTGAGTTTTAAGTTGCAAATCACATCTTTGGGCTTGAACCTTAGCACCATATCCTCCATTAGGTTTGCTTCTGATGAGAGACCCTCTAGGAACCTTGTCCTAGGAACCTTCAACAAGATGACACTTTGCCCGAGACCGGCTAGAAAACAAGAATGTCGGTCAAAGGAAAGACCCTAAGAGAACTTGTCTCTTAGAACCCTAGCCTCAAGACGCCACAAAGGAAGACCAATCCTTTGATAAGTCACGTGAACTTTCAGAAAACACAAAGAAGCAAAAGCCTCACAAAGTATTGAATAATACTCAAATTCATTCATTCATTCATTTCTCAAATAGAGTACAATAGGAAGCCTTTTATAGGCAAAATTTCTAGAGTCCTAATTAAAGTAAAACTCTAAATTCTGATTAGAAATATTTTAAATAATACCTAATATATATCCTAATTAGATTATGATACTAATCTTAACTTGATCTCCAAGATAAGCTCTTTGACCAAGTTCAAAAAAATAATAAAATAATAAAAAACGAAATTTCAAAAGGAATCCTCGTCAAAACTAATCAGCTTATTTAATTTGTCACATGGGATGCTCATGCTTCATTAACAATCACATGGTTGTCACATGATTCTTAATCTCTTGTAATTGGACTCCAATTGGGCCTTGGCACTCCTCTTGTAGAATGGTTAGCATGATCACACCTTTTATATCTTCTTGGGCCTTCTCTTGACTTAAATGAATGGGCTCTAAGTTATGAAGCTTATGAATTAAACAATTGAAGGCTTCTTTCATTGCTTTGGCCCTAGCTCTTGTTATTGGGCCTCCTATGCCTTGCAATGGGTCTTTAGGCACATTTGACTTGAACTCTTGGGCTTTAATTTGCAAATCATATCCTTCATCAGGTCCACTTTTATGCTCAACAAGGTCTCTTGGTGCTATTTGGTGCGAACCCACAAGGAATTGAAACCCCTTGAACCCACAACCGATCTGAAATATACACACCCCAAGAAAGCTAAATCAAGTCTGAACGATCCACTTGGAACCCTTGAACACGAAGAGACAAGGACCCCGAGTGTTGGAAGACGCCACAAGGTTGATCAAGCCTTGATAAGTCTACAAGTTCAATGAAGAACCCTAGAGAGCACTCCTCTCAATTCTGGGATTTCCAGAAAATATGATTTCTATTCATTCAAATCTGATTACAATGGAAGGCAAAGTACAATTATATAGTGTGCAAGTCAAATCTGCCTTCAATGCTCATAGAAAGGAAAACTAGGGAAATTAATGGCAAATTTCCTAATTAATGACCTATGGAATCAGAATTAAAAAAGTCAAATTCTCTCAAAAACTAAAAAGGAAATAAATCCCCCTAAATAAGCTAATTTCGTCTAAATACATTAGGGTTCTATAAATCAGCTTATTAAGCCTGAAATGGCATTATTTAGCCTTAAATGAGCCCACCAATGGATGGTCCATGGTTTAAGCACTTCAATTTATAATGTTTTGGCCCAGTCTAGCTTCAGCAGCTCCATCTTCAGCCCATATGATATTAAGGACGTCCATATTATTATTGTCCATATCTTGCTTGACTTTTGTTGCTCCAATTGCTATTTCCTTAGTCCAGGTCTCTTGAACAAGTCCACTTAAGGCTTCCCTCATTCGTTTAGCTCGTGCTCTTGTTATCGGGCCACTTGGAATTTGCAGAGAATCATTCCAAGCATTTGAGACTGCTTGCTCCCTTTGATGGATCGCATCACTATTGCTTCAGCTTCCATGCTCAGCAAGGTCTCTTGGTGCTACTGCATTTTTCTCATCCTTTTGAAAAGGATTCTTCCTCGAATTTGCAACATCAAAGGGAGAAAGATTAGCCATATTGAAAGTAGCACTAACATTTCCATAAGAACTAGGCAAGTCAATTCTATAAATATTATCATTAATCCTTTCAAGAACTTAAAAGGGCCTATCTCCTTCAGATTAGAGTTTTGACTTCCATTGCTTTGGGAAACATTCTTTTCGTAAGTGAACCCACACCTAATCGCCGGATTCAAACACCACACGCCTTCTACCTTTGTTAACATAGTTGGCAATCTGCTCATTCCTCCTTTCAATGTTGGCTTTCACCTTCTCATGCAAATCGTACACAAACTTAGCCTTTCTAACACCATTAAGGTTAGGAAAATCATGTGAGGGTAAAGGAAGCAAATCTAATAGAATTAAAGGATTAAAGCCATAGACAATTTCAAAAGGAGAAAATTTTGTAACATCATGAACAGCACGATTATAAGCAAATTCGATATGGGGCAAACACTTCTCCCAATTCTTAAAATTCTTTTGAATGATAACTCTCAATAAAGTAGAGAGGGTTCTATTAACAACTTCAGTCTACCTGTCTGTTTGGGGATGTGCTGTAGTAGAAAACAAAAGCTTAGTGCCAAGTTTGTTCCATAATGTTTTTCAAAAATAACTCAAGAATTTTACATCTCTATCACTAACTGATAGAGGTCATCTATTGGAACCCGTCCAAGATGCCCTCTCTGATTCGAATCAATATTATGCAATCATCAAGACAAGTGCACAAAAGAAACACAAATTAGAATCACAAAAAAGGGAGAAAACAAAAATAGTACAAAGAAGGAGAAAGAAAGAGGATAGTTGGTCTTGGAGGGACTAGACTCTAAGAGAACCTATCTCTTTCACCTTAGCCATGAGATGCCACAAGGTAGACCACCCTTGAAAAATCTTTAGTTCTTTCTAGCACTCAAGAGAACAAGAACAACTCACAAGAATTCTAAAAATTTCATTCATCTTCTGCCTCCAAAGTGGCATACAAGATAGTCTTTAAAGAAAAGTTTTCCTAGCCAAACAAAATTATAAAGTCCTAAAAGTAGACCATATCTCAGGGTATTTTGGGAATTCAAAAACTAAATATTAATCCCTTCTAAATTGCTCATAAAATAAAGAAAATAAAATATCTAAGTCTGCATGGATGGCACATGACTTTCAAGTGAACTAATCTCAACCACAAGATCTTTTAGCTGGAATCTGGTCCATTGATTAGGCATAACATGTAGACGCCTTTTCTACTCTTTTTAACTTCAAATTCAGTTAAGTATAAGGCCTCCATCTCTATTAATTTATGTATTACTCCATTTAAGGCTTCTTTCATCACTTTAGCTCCAGATCTTGTCAACGTTCCTCCTAAGCCTCACTATGGCTCCTTAATCTTCTTAGTTGGTTGCACCAGCTCACATTGTTGCTCTCGTTCAAGCTTTCCAAGGTTGTCTCCATCATTCCCTCCTTCCTGAAAAGGATTCGCCCTCGACTTTGAAATGTCAAAAAGAGAAAGGTTAGAGACATTAAATGTGGCACTAACATTGCCATAAGAACTAGGCAAGTCCATTTTATAGGCATTGTATTTATCCTCTCCAGGGCTTGGAAAGGACCATTGCCTCTTGGGTGTAACTTGGATTTTCTATAATCAAGAAAATGCTTTTTCCTTAGATGAATCCACACCCAATCTTATGGCTCAAAGACAACCTTCCTTCGGCCTTTGTTAGCTTGCTATGCATATTGTTCATTCTTGTGCTCGATGTTCACCTTGACTTTCACATGAGGATCCTACACAAACTTAGCCTTTTGCTCACCATCAAGGTTAATAAACTCATGAGAAGGAAAAGGAAGCAAATCCAAAGGGGTTAATGGATCAAACCTATACACCACTTCAAAAGGAGAAAAACTAGTAGTAGAATGCACAGCACAATTATATGCAAATTCAACATGTGGCAAACACTTTTCCTAGTTTTTAAGATTCTTTCACTACAAAGCACACCACAAGGAAGAAAGTGTTCTATTCACAACCTCAATTCGCTCATTCGTCTGAGGATGTGCAACACTAGAAAACATAAGTTTAGTATCCAATTTGGCCCATAATGTTTTCCAAAATGACTTAAAAACTTAACATCAAAATCACTCACAATGGACTTGGGGTAAACCATGCAGTCTAACACCCTCCCTAAAGAACAAATCAGAAATGTGAACAACATTATATGTTTTGGAACAAGCAATGAAATGCGCCATTTTGAAAATCGATCCACAACAACAAAAATGTTATCCTTTTCGCTAGAGGTTCTAGGTAATCCAAGCACAAAATCCATGAAAATATCTATCCAATGATAAGAAGGAACAGGTAAAGGAGTATACAAACCATATGGATGCATCCTAGATTTAGCATGCTTACATGCAATGCATTTGTCACACATGACAATAACATCTTTATGCATTTGTGGCTAATAAAAGTGTTCATGCAAAATAGCTAAAGTCTTTTATACTCCAAAGTGTCCCATTAAACAACCCCCATAGGACTCTTTTACCAATAATTCATGCATAGAACATACAAGCACACACAACCTATTCTACTTAAACAAGAAGCCATCAAAACGATAAAAGTCATCAACACCATGCCTTTCACACAACTTCCAAACATCAGCAAAGTCAACATCACATTCATATATGCTGTTAAGAGATTCAAATCCTATCAACCTAGCTTTCATATATGTAATGAGACTATATCTTCTAGACAAGCACATATGGAAAGGATTTAATAAATTCAAGCCAAACTACATGCCTATGATTCAACTTATTCTAGGTCTTAAGGTATTTCAAACTTTCATGATTATAATGTAAAACAAACTCTCTAGACCACAAATAATGCTACCAATGCTCTAAGGTTCTTTTTAGTGCATTTAACTCTTTGTCATACGTAGAATAATTCAAACATGCACCAGTCAATTTCTCACTAAAATATGCAATTGGTCTAGCCTCTTGCATTAAAATAGCATTAATACTAACACCAGAAGCATTACATTCAACTTCAAAAACCTTAGAGAAATCAGGTAAAATAAGCAAAGGGGCATTAGTTAACTTATCTTTCAGAATCTAAAATGCCCTTTCTTGTGCCTTACCCCACTTAAACTCAACGTTTTTCTTTACCAGCTCATTGAGAGGTGCAGCAATGGTTGAGAAGTCACGCACAAATCTCCAGTAGAAACTTGCAAGCCCATGGAAGCTTCTCACTTCATTAACATTCCTCGGTGTAGGCCAATTGTGAATCACTTTCACTTTCTCCTCATCCACACAAACACCTTCAGCACCTACAACAAAGCCAAGGAAAACAACATAACCTAAATAGAATGTGCATTTCTCTAAATTTTCAAAGAGCCTATTTTCACACAAAACAACAAAGACATCATGCAAATGAGACATATGCTCATCTAGGTTCCAAGAAAATACTAGAATGTCATCAAAATACACTACAACAAATTTGCCAATGAAGGGGTGAAACACATGATTCATAAGACTCATATAAGTACTAGGGGCATTAGTCAAACCGAATGGCATGACCAACCATTCATACAATCTAAATTTAGTCTTAAATGCGGTCTTCCACTCATCCACCTCCTTCATCTTAATCTGGTGGTACCCACTCCTAAGATCTATTTTGGAAAACACACATGCACCATGCAGTTCATCTAACATGTCATCTAAATGAGGAATGGGATATCTATACCTAACTGTGATTTTATTGATGACACGGGAGTCAACGTACATTCTCCATTTGCCATCCTTCTTGGGCACGAGTATTGTAACATCCGGCCTTTCCGTAAACGTGAGAAACGCAATGTTCAGTTTCTCCGTAAACGGCAAAAATGGGTCAGATACAAAAGGAAGTCCCTGAAATAGAAGGAATTGGGGCCAACTAAAATTATGATAAAATTTTAAATATTAGAAAATGAGGATTTGAGCCTTGAGTTGCCCAAAAATCAAGGCCAGAGTGATTCGAAAAAATTGTCAAAAGGCCAGTGGCATTTCTGTAAATATGGACACTTTTTGAAAAACACATAGGAGGGCTTTTTAAATGAAAGTTTTGAGTTCTTCGGGGTTCTTAGAGGCCCTAAAAACCATGGAAAGTCCCGGGATAGTTAAAGCCCCTCCGGTGGATATTTTCCAATGTCGGTGTACCTGAACTTTGACGGATTCGTTGAGGAAGGTTTTAGCTCTAATTTGAGTGATTCCAAAGGCATTCGTCTTATTTGGGAAGCTAAATTTTATAATGGAAAAGATGGTTCTCAAAAAAGAGCTAAAATGAAGGAGAAACATAAATGCAAAGTATGAAGGGCAAAATGGGAATTTTTGAAAAGTATAACTTATTCCCACCTATATATATGATGCACCCTTCTCCTCCCTTCATTATGCACGACCAAGTTCTGCCTAAAACCAGAAGAAAACCCTAGGGGATGAGGCTCACAAGAAGGGGAAGAAAAGGAAGAGAAATCAAAGGCTTAAGGTATGGAAATTAGTAGTTTTTCATGCTCTTTCTCTTCCAAACCTCTTCTCCTCCATTCTCCTTTGTTTCCTATGATTAAAATGAAGTTTATACATCTGTTTTAAGAGAGAAATTGAGGGAAAAGTTCGGATTTGAAGAGAGGAGTTCAAAGAACACAAGATTCAAGTGAGAAAAAACAAGAAAATAAGGTAATTTCTCTTCCTATGGTTGTCATTTTTGGTCCCCTTCTCCACCATTTCGCCCCACTTGAGAAAACCCTAGGAGGAGATGATTTTTAGGCAGAACCAAGCATGAATCTAAGGAAAAAGGGTGTGGAGATTAAGAATATGCAAAGGGAATTATCAAAAAGCCAATAGATTTCAAGATGCAACTTCTAGGGTTTCAATTGCACCTTGTAAAATCTGACTTTGTATGATGATTCCTAGGCCTAAATAAGTGTTTAAATGAGCTTCCAAGATCCCTAAGAGGCTCCCCATATACTTCTTCCCTTGAGAAAACAAAGAAAGCTCCATGGAACCCAATATGCTTCATAGCCTCGGCCTAGATGGGTTCTCCTAGCTAGGGAGAGTTTTAAATTTTTCTAAGGCCATTCTTGAGTCATATTTGATGAATGAAAGTGAGGAGAGGCCTTGGAAAAAATTTAGAACTCATAGAAAGTGATTTAGTGCCTTAGGTTCCATATTATGACCTAAAGAAGTAACATGGTGCTAGGCCTTTTGTTTTGATAATGTGATGACTCCAAGAGGCTTAAAAGGAGTCAAGAATCATATTTGAAAAGAAATAATGAGGCCTAGAAATCATTTGAGGGGTGTTGCTTCATTAGGTGCCAATATGGACCATAATGGGGGTTATAGAGCAATCTAGCATCTAAGCAAATTGTATGATCTTAGAGATTATTTCATGAACCTAATTGGCTCCCATATATTGTATTTATGCCAAGAGAAACCATCTCCACCAATTTTTGGGTGTGTGGCCAAAAGAGAAGGCTTGAATCCTAAAGGAAAAGTGTGTGTTCGTATACAAGGTAGCTCACTCCACCTTCTCTCATGCATGGATGTGTGTTTAGCTTGTCTTAGAATGTGTGTATGTGTATTTTCAAGCTTTGAAAAGTATGCTAGCATGTCTTTACATATCATGATCCTTGATGCCATGTTATGTTTTAAATGAATCCATGATGTTTGTATGAGATTGCTTGAGTGTGGAGAGGCCAAAAACTCTTCCCTTTGGTGAGGATGAGCCAAGAACCCTTGAGCTTGGTTGAGATAAAGCAAAGAGTCTCCCAAAAGCAAAGTGAGCTCCCAAGAGTATGGTTGAGTCCAAAGTGCTCAAGAAATGGGTGAGGCAATCCAAAACCCATAAGGAGAAGTGTGAGGCCAATCCAAACACTTAGTGAGCTCTTGAATGATTTGTATGAGTTATTCACATGCCAACTTTGCTTCTAAAATGTCCATGGCTTTTATTGTCTCCATGTATGCATTGGTAAAGCTTGCTTGCACATATTATGTATGATTGAATGAGAAATGAGCTATTTGGATTCTTTGAATCTCATCCCCTACTCTCCAATGATCTAACATACTAGGTGAACTAAGTGGATATGCTAATGGGAGCCAACAACACTAAAGGAAGGAGATTGACAATCATGTGTTTAGCTTTTGTCACTTTAAGACCATGATTGTACCATGTGATATATATGATGTAGTAAATGGGATATGACCTTTGAGACATGTGTAAATATGATATTATATGATGTTTAAATGTATGGATATGATGTGTGACCTCTAGAACCTATTTTGAGTATGTAATGTCAAAGTGTGCAATATGGAAGTTTGTTGGAAATATGCATAAGTGTGGGTTGAATGGCCAAAATGAGATGTATGAGGTTTGGGACCATTTGGGCAGCTCACACAAGTCTCAAATAAGCTTTTAAACTTGCCCAAAAGGTACCAAGACCAAGGAAAATCCATTTGGCAATTTTGGTACCCAATATGGAGCCAAAATTGACCATAATGGAACCCTATGTCACTTTTTACCCAAATGAGTTAGTCTTGCTCTGAACTTTGGCATGCAATTAGGTCTCATTAAGAGCTTTTTGGGAAGCTAAAGAACATAATTGTTTGAGGTCTAGAGAATATTTGATGAATTTTTAAAGTTGGGATTTTCTATGGTTTCTGGTATGTGCACTGTTCATACTGGCAGATTTTATTTTTATGTCACTCGATGGCCAAATGGTGTCCAATACTTATGAAATTTTATATGCATAAACTAGAGGTCATGAGATTTCTGTGGCCACTGAGATCACCTCACTTGGAGGTCTGAACAGATAGTTATGCATGTTTGAAGTTAACTGTTAGTATCAGTAGCGCCCCAGAAGCTCAGTTACTATTCCATCAGTTCTAGATGTCTAAACACATCTGTTTCATTCTTAAATTATTTTTTTGTCAAGTTAACATTTTTAGTTTTCCAGAATGACTGAATGTGTGTGATTTCAATTTTTGTAGAATTAGTTATGAATTTCAGAAATTTGTATTAGTAAACTGAATAACAGCCCAGGCAGCCAGCGACTCTGTAGCTTTTTGGATGTCAAATGTTCTGTGTGGTGAATTTTGTGATGTGGGCATATTTTTAGTGTGAATTAGACATCCTAATATTTCCAGAATAACCAAGCTTGCATGATTTCAAATTTTTTAGATTTAGTTATGATTTTTTAAAGTTGGGCTAGAAAATGGAGCAAATCTGGCCGAAAATATGCTTGCTTATTTTGAGCTCCAATTCGGTTTCCATAAGTTATGGGCATGATTTTGTCATGCAAATGAGTTGTAATGATGTATTTAAATATGAGAATGTATAGCATGAGCTCAAACAGTCCACGTGATACCGAATTGAATTTTTTTAGATATAGCGCAACGCGGAAAAGTCTATTATTTTATCCCCTTTCTCATATGCTCTTGTGGGATTGATGATATAAAGCCTATAAATGACATAAAATGAGCTAGAAGTTATAGTGTTACAAGTATCACTGGAACAGCACATGGACTAAGGCTTTCTCTGACGAACCCTTTCTTCATGAGCTCTTCAACTTGTCTCTGAATTTTCTTAGTCTCTTTAGGATTGGCCTGATATACAGGTCTATTAGGAATTACAGCTCCAGGGATGAAGTCTATCCTATGCTTAATGCCTGTGATTGGAGGCAATCCTTCCGATATCTCCTTTGGAAACAAATCTCTAAATTCCTACAACAAATTCAAAACACTAGAAGAAAGAGAGTTATCAAGGTCATTAATAGTTAGATACATATCCTTATGTACAAGAACAAAGGAAGTCTCACAAAACATAGCGCTCTCTTGATCTCTCATCGACTAGAAAATAAGAAAACTTTCTTTTCACTCACTTTCTTTTTCTCACTCACTTTCTTTTCTTTCGCCCTAAGTTCACCTTCTTTTCTTTCTTTCTGATGCAATACCAGTAGGCATACTGATGCAATAGCACCAAGAGACCTTGTTGAGCATAAAAGTGGACCTGATGAAGGATATGATTTGCAAATTAAAGCCCAAGAGTTCAAGTCAAATGTGCCTAAAGACCCATTGTAAGGCATAGGAGGCCCAATAACAAGAGCTAGGGCCAAAGCAATGAAAGAAGCCTTCAATTGTTTAATTCATAAGTTTCATAACTTAGAGCCCATTCATTTAAGTCAAGAGAAGGCCCAAGAAGATATAAAAGGTGTGATCATGCTAACCATTCTACAAGAGGAGTGCCAAGGCCCAATTGGAGTCCAATTACAAGAGATTAAGAATCATGTGACAACCATGTGATTTTTAATGAAGCATGAGCATCCCATGTGACAAATTAAAGAAGCTGATTAGTTTTGACTAGGATTCCTTTTGAAATTTCGTTTTTTATTATTTTATTATTTTTTTTGAACTTGGTCAAAGAGCTTATCTTGGAGATCAAGTTAAGATTAGTATCCTAATCTAATTAGGATATATATTAGGTATTATTTAAAATATTCTAATCAGATTTTAGAGTTTTACTTTAATTAGGACTCTAGAAAATTTTGCCTATAAAAGGCTTCTTATTGTACTCTATTTTACACATGAATGAATGAATGAATTTGAGTATTATTCAATACTTTGTGAGGCTTTTGCTTCTTTGTGTTCTCTGAGAGTTCATGTGACTTATCAAAGGATTGGTCTTCCTTTGTGGCGTCTTGAGGCTGGGGTTCTAAGAGACAAGTTCTCTTAGGGTCTTTCCTTTGACCAACATTTTTGTTTTCTAGCCGGTCTCGGGCAAAGTTTCATCTTGTTGAAGGTTCCTAGGACAAGGTTCCTAGAGGGTCTCTCATCATTTGGTATCAGAGCTTTGGTCGCTAGTACAAGGTATATTTTTGTGTTTTCCTTTTCATTGTTCTTCATACTTTCTCTCTTTCCATTAATCCTTTTCATCTTCATCTTTTTCTTCTATCTTCTTTTGTCTTCCATTGTTGTGTTCCTCCATCCTCAAAAAAAAAAAAAAGAGAGTGTGATACTCCAAAAAGAAAAAGAGAAGAGAGTGTGATACTCCTAAAAAAAAAAAAATTCAAAAAAAAAATTCGAAAAAAAAAGAAGAAAAAAAAAGGGAGTGAAAAAAAAAAGAAAGGAAATTCAGATTGCAGAATTCAAAATTGCAAGTTGTGCCAATTCAAAATTAAAAGCAAGATTGGAGTAAATTTCCTAATTGGAGTCAATTTCCTAGTTGGAGTTAGTTTCCTAATTAAAGTCAATTTCCTAATTGGAGTTAATTTCCTAATTGGAGTCAATTTCCTAGTTGGAGTTAGTTTCCTAATTGGAGTCAATTTCCTAATTGGAGTTTGTTTCCTAATTTAATTGCATTAAGTGGCTATCAAGTTTTCTACTTACCTACTTGCATTCAAGAAAGGATATTGTTTTCTAATTGTTCGAAACTTGAATTGCAAGTAGTTTTCTATTCTTGAGGTTTCTTATTTTCAGATTTTGTTTTTTTCTTTTCATCTCTTTCCTTCCAGACCTTCCCTTACTCCTTCTTTTTCCTTTTTGTTACACACCTATTTTTCTCCTTTGTTTGATTCTTTGGGAATTTATATTTTAGGATTCTAGTTTTTGGATTGCCACTAGTTTGATCTTTTCATTTGATTTGCTTGTGACTTGCTTAGAACACTTGTAAGAAGCAAATTATTGAGTGGTAAAAGGCAAGAGGGTTAACATTAAAGAAAAAGCCAAAAAGAGAGTTAAACACGAGTGAAATTATCATCTTTTGAGTGTAAACACGTAAGCTAGTGAGTTGCGAGGTCCTATATCTTTCTTTACTTGTTCTTGTACAAACTAATATTTCAGGATGTCTGGAGAATCTGAGCATAGTGACTTTGACATGAAAGTCTGGATTAGAGCCGTTCAAAGTACTCTTGAGAAACTTAGTGCCAAATTAGATGATGTGGAGTCTTCTTCCAATAGGAGGACCCATAGGAGGCAACCTCATATGGAACTTGATGATGATGCTGAATCCGACTTTGAGGAGTCCCATACTCGGAGAGGTAGACAATCATCATCCAATAAGGATGGTGGTATTGGAAACATCAAGATGAAGATTCCCTCATTCCCTGGGAAAAATGACCCGGACCAGTACTTAGATTGGGAAAGAAGAGTGGAGCATGTGTTCGAGTGCCACTCTTACACTGAGGTGAAGAAAGTAAAACTTGCTGCAGTGGAGTTTTCTGACTATGCTAGCATCTGGTGGGATCAACTCTTACTCACCAGAAGACGTACCGGTGAAGGCCCAATTCGTGATTGGCAGGAGATGAAAACTATCATGCGCAAACGATTTGTTCCTAGTTACTATTATAGGGAATTGCATAAGAGGCTCCAAAAGCTGAAACAAGGTTCTATGAGTGTGGAAGATTACTATCAAGAAATGGAGATTGCCATGATTAAGGCAAATGTGGAGGAAGACAGTGAAGCAACCATGGCCCGATTTATTGAGGGCTTAAATCCTGAAATAGCTGCCCAAGTTGATTTATACAATTACCTGGATATGGAGGAGCTCTTACATAGAGCTATCAAGGTGGAAAAGCAACTAAGGACTCGACAAAAGCTAAAAGTGACATCTAGCTCGAGTTCTTGGAGAGATTCCAAAGTCTCCTTCAAGCCAAAGACTGATTTCAAGTCTAAAGAGGAAAGTAAAGTAAAACTCTTTCAGGTTAAGGGTAAAACTGATTCAAAACCTTTATCATCTTCTAACCCTACTACTTCTTCCTCTAAGGTTAGATGTTTTAAATGTAATGGTTTTGGTCACATTGCTTCACAATGTCCCAACAAACGAACTATGATTATTCTTGAGAATGGTGATGTGACTAGTGCTAGTAGTGAGTCTGAGGAGGATGAGATGCCACCCCTGACTGATGACTCAGATTTAGAATTAACTGAAGCTGTAAATGGTGAAGCCCTTGTGGCTAGACGTGCTCTCAGCATTCAACCAAAAGAAGATCTCGAGGTAGAGCAGCGTGAGCATATTTTCCATACTCGTTGCTTCATCCACAAGAAGGTCTGTAGTTTGATTATTGATGGTGGTAGCTGCACAAATGTAGCTAGTACTTTACTTGTGGAAAATTTGAACTTGCCTACTTTGAGGCACCCTACCCCTTATAAATTACAATGGCTTAATGATAGTGGGGAGGTAAAGGTAACAAAACAGGTGCTCATCTCTCTTTCTATTGGTAATTATCATGATGAGATTCTTTGTGATGTAGCACCTATGTATGCTGGTCACTTGTTACTTGGTAGGCCGTGGCAGTTTGAGAGAAAGGTAAAACATGATGGATATAAAAATTATTACTCCTTTGTTTTTAATGGTAAGACCATTGTGTTGACCCCTCTGCGTCCTATTCAAGCATATGAGGATCAGTTAAAAATCGAAAGAGAATGTAAGAATAAAGAGCAAGAAAAGAAAGGTAAAGTAAGTGTGAGTATTGAGAATGAGAAAAAGCAACAGAAAGGTGAGTTGGGTAGAAAGAAAATTAGAGAAAAATATGAGGAAAAGAAAGTGAGTTTATTTTCGAGTAAAAGTGAGATCAATAGAGCTTTATTTAGTGAAAATGCTTTCTTATTGATTTATAAAGATGTTTATTTTACTATCAATGATCCTGATCACTCTTTGCCTGTTAGTGTTACATCTTTATTGCAGAAATTCTATGACTTATTCCCAGAGGAAATACCTAATGGATTGCCCCCTTTAAGAGGCATTGAGCATCGCATAGACTTTATCCCAGGAGCATCTATTCCCAATAGACCTGCTTATCGAGCAAATCCAGATGAGACTAAGGAAATACAACATCAAGTGGAAGAGCTCATGAAGAAAGGCTTTGTTCGTGAAAGTCTAAGTCCATGTGCTGTGCCGGTGATTCTTGTGCCCAAAAAGGATGGCAAGTGGCGGATGTGTGTAGATTGTCGTTCCATCAACAAAATAACGGTAAAATATCGCTATCCTATCCCTAGGTTAGATGATATGCTTGACGAGTTGCATGGTGCATGTGTTTTCTCTAAAATTGATCTTAGAAGTGGCTATCATCAGATTAGAATGAAAGAAGGTGATGAATGGAAAACTACTTTTAAGACCAGGTTTGGGTTATATGAATGGTTAGTTATGCCATTTGGCTTGACTAACGCACCTAGCACTTTCATGAGTTTAATGAACCATGTCTTTAGATCTTTCATTGGTAGATTTGTTGTGGTTTACTTTGATGACATTTTGATTTACTCTAAAAGTCTAGAAGAGCATGTGAATCATTTACATGATGTGTTTGTTGTGCTTAGAGAGAATAAACTCTTTGCCAATTTAGAGAAGTGCTCTTTTTGTTTGGATTCTGTGGTTTTTCTTAGATTTGTTGTAGGAGCTCGTGGCATACAAGTGGACGAGGAGAAGGTCAAAGCAATCCGAGAGTGGCCTACTCCAAAGAATGCGAGTGAAGTAAGGAGCTTCCATGGATTGGCGAGCTTTTATAGGAGATTTGTTAAGGACTTCTCTGCTCTTGCTGCCCCTTTAAATGATTTGGTAAGAAAGAATGTGGTATTCAAGTGGGGTGAAGCACAAGAGCGTGCTTTTAACATACTGAAGGACAAACTAACTAAAGCCCCTGTACTTGTATTGCCTGATTTTACTAAGGTTTTTGAAATTGAGTGTGACGCTTCTGGTATAGGCATAGGTGGTGTGTTGATGCAGGATGCCAAACCTATTGCATATTTCAGTGAGAAATTAAGTGGCCCTACTTTAAATTATTCTACATATGATAAAGAGTTGTACACCTTGAAACGTACCTTAGAAACTTGGCAACATTATTTGTGGCCTAAAGAATTTATTATCCATTCTGATCATGAAAGTCTTAAGTTTCTTAAGTCCCAAGGTAAATTGAACAAAAGACATGCAAGATGGCTTGAATTTATTGAAACCTTCCCTTATGTGATTAAGCATAAGCAGGGAAAGGAAAATGTTGTAGCGGATGCATTGTCTAGGCGTTACACTTTGATTACCTCCACGCATGCTAGATTGATAGGATTTGAGATGTTAAAAGACATGTATGAGTCTGATTCTGATTTTGCTGATATTTGGAAATCTTGTGAAATGTATGGTGCTAATGACTATTATAGATTTGATGGGTTCCTTTTCAAAAAGGACAAGTTATGTATTCCTATGTGTTCCATTCGTGAGCTTCTTGTTAAGGAAACTCATGGCGGGGGATTGATGGGTCATTTTGGTGCCGAAAAGACTTTGGCTCTTTTGAATGAGCATTTTTATTGGCCTGGTATGAGAAAGGATGTGGTTGCTGTTTGTTCTAGATGTATTACTTGTAAGCATGCTAAGTCTAGAATTCAATCACATGGCTTATATTCCCTCTTACCAGTTCCTTCTCACCCATGGACTGATATTTCTATGGACTTTGTCTTGGGTTTACCTAAATCTTCCACTGGGAAAGATAGTGTCTTTGTTGTTGTGGATAGGTTTAGTAAAATGGCACATTTTATTGCTTGTTCTAAAACTAATGATGCTGTGTATGTGGCAGAATTATTTTTCAAGGAGATTGTTAGGTTGCATGGTGTGCCAAAAACTATTGTTAGTGATAGAGATGTAAAATTCTTGAGTTATTTCTGGAAAACGTTGTGGAATAAACTTGGCACTAAGCTTTTGTTTTCTACTACAGCACACCCACAAACTGATGGGTAGACCGAGGTTGTTAATAGAACTCTCTCTACTTTATTAAGAGCTATCATTCAAAAGAATCTTAAGAATTGGGAGAAGTGTTTGCCCCATGTCGAATTTGCTTATAATCGTGTTGTTCATACTGCTACAAAATTCTCTCCTTTTGAAATTGTTTATGGCTTTAATCCTTTAACGCCGTTAGATTTGCTTCCTTTACCTTCATATGAGTTTACTAACCTTGATGGTGCTAGGAAGGCTAAGTTTGTGCAGGATTTGCATGAGAAGGTGAAAGCCAATATTGAAAGAAGGAATGAGCAAATTGCTAGCCAAGTTAATAAGGGTAGAAGGCGTGTGGTGTTTGAACCTGGCGATTGGGTGTGGGTTCACTTGCGAAAAGAACGTTTCCCAGAACAAAGAAAGTCAAAACTCTAACCTAGAGGAGATGGTTCCTTTTCAAGTTCTTGAAAGGATTAATGATAATGCTTATAAAATTGACTTACCTAGTTCGTATGGAAATATTAGTGCTACTTTTAATGTGGCTAATCTCTCTTCCTTTGATATTGCAGATTCGAGGACGAATCCTTTTCAAGAGGGGGGGAATGATGCAATAGCACCAAGAGACCTTGTTGAGCATAAAAGTGGATCTGATGAAGGATATGATTTGCAAATTAAAGCCCAAGAGTTCAAGTCAAATGTGCCTAAAGACCCATTGCAAGGCATAGGAGGCCCAATAACAAGAGTTAGGGCCAAAGCAATGAAAGAAGCCTTCAATTGTTTAATTCATAAGCTTCATAACTTAGAGCCCATTCATTTAAGTCAAGAGAAGGCCCAAGAAGATATAAAAGGTGTGATCATACTAACCATTCTACAAGAGGAGTGCCAAGGCCCAATTGGAGTCCAATTACAAGAGATTAAGAATCATGTGACAACCATGTAATTTTTAATGAAGCATGAGCATCCCATGTGACAAATTAAAGAAGCTGATTAGTTTTGACTAGGATTCCTTTTGAAATTTCGTTTTTTATTATTTTATTATTTTTTTTGAACTTGGTCAAAGAGCTTATCTTGGAGATCAAGTTAAGATTAGTATCCTAATCTAATTAGGATATATATTAGGTATTATTTAAAATATTTCTAATCAGATTTTAGAGTTTTACTTTAATTAGGACTCTAGAAAATTTTGCCTATAAAAGGCTTCCTATTGTACTCTATTTTACACATGAATGAATGAATGAATTTGAGTATTATTCAATACTTTGTGAGGCTTTTGCTTCTTTGTGTTCTCTGAGAGTTCACGTGACTTATCAAAGGATTGGTCTTCCTTTGTGGCGTCTTGAGGCTAGGGTTCTAAGAGACAAGTTCTCTTAGGGTCTTTCCTTTGACCAACATTCTTGTTTTCTAGCCGGTCTCGGGCAAAGTTTCATCTTGTTGAAGGTTCCTAGGACAAGGTTCCTAGAGGGTCTCTCATCACATACCCATTGAAGTACAACAAGTTCTCTTAAGGTTCTACCTCTAACCAATAATCCCTTTGTGTGCTTCTGCTTTCGTGTGAGATGTAGCCGATCTCGGGTGATCAATTTGTGTGCCAAGGTTCCTAAGACAAGTTCTTAGAGGGTCTTGCATCATCTTTTAGTATCAGAACTTTAGTTTGCTAGTGCAAGGTATATCTTTGTATTTCTCTTCCGCTGTTCTTCATACTTTCTCTCCTTCCATTTGTGTTACCTTTATTCATCTTCACCTTTACCTTTATTCATCTTCACCTTTGTCTTCCATCTTCTTTCTTCTTTCATTATTGTGTGCCTCCATTTGTCTTCTTGTGATTTGCTAACTTATGTGTGAGTTTTGTCCCCTTTTTTTTTGTGATTCTTCCACTTGATAAATACAGTGTTATCACTCGAGATCAGCTACATCTCACATAAAAGCAGAAGCACACATGGGGATTATTGGTTGGAGGTAGAACCCTAAGAGAACTTGTTGCGCTCTAATGGGCATGCCTACTGATATTGTATCATTCCCTTTCTCTTCGAAAAGATTCATCGTCGAATCTCCACTTGTACATATGGAAATAAATTAGACTTTCCAAAAATAATGATAACACTATATTCATCAACTAGAAGAATCTTGTAAACTAAAGGGCTCCTTTCAAAGATATCATCAATTCTTTGAGGCAACTTAGAATACTCCAAGTTAGGAAACTTTTTGAACTTGCTTTAAGATAGGAAGTATTTCTTTCTCACAGGAACCCAAATATAAATGATGATTTTGATCCCATATGCACCTGCAATAAATCCAAGGGCCATAACAAAATCCAAGTAACACAATAACCTTTTTATCATAAAATTAATGTAATATGAATTCCTAACAGCCAAAAAATTCATGAAACAATCAATGCTTTTGAAAGGCAATAATTCATCAGGAATAACAAAATCTATGCAGTCAAAACACTTTTGAAAGCACATTAAAGATTGGAAACTATCAAGTGATTTCTTAGGAAGAAAATCTAGACAATCACAACTCTTTTCTGATAGAGGTGAGCTAGGAGACTTGAAAGACCTTGAAGAAAATCAAGAGCTTGGAAACAAAAGGGCTGGACGTGGCTCTAAAAGACGGCCAACTAAAGACCCGTTGCAAGGTATAGGAGGCCCAATGACAAGATCAAGAGCTAAAGTTATGAAGAAGGCCTTGAATGGAGTGATCCAAAAACTAATGGACTTAGAGCCTATAGTCTTAGCTGAATATGAAACCCAAAAAGAACAAAATGGCATGAGGACTATTTCATATCTATAAGATGCTAGCCCAAGCCCAAAAAGAGGCTAATTGAAGGAGGCCAACCATTTTCCACCAAGTTCTCTTAGTTTTATTTTGTTTTAATTTGATTGTTTTTGTTTCAGATTTTTAGCTTTATTAGGCGCCATTCTTGGTGAATTTGTCCAAACTTAAATTTCTTTTATTTTCCCCCCATGTAAAAGGTGCCACCTAGGAGTTATTCTGTGTTTAGGGTTTTATTTTTCAAATGCCTATATAAGGCCCACTTGTACTCCAAGAATTGGCAGATTGAATGAATTATCTTTTTCAAAATTATTTCTCACTTGTGAGGTTTCTCTTGTGGCCTTTGTGTGCTGGGAAAAATCTTTACTTACCAAAGAAGTGGTTTCCTTTGTGGCGTCCTGGATTTGGGTTCTAAGAGAAGGGTTCTCTTAGGGTTCAATTCCATTGACCAACATCTCTTCTTCTTCTTTCCTTTCTTTGTTCTTTATTGCTTGTTGTTCAGATATGTGTATTTGTTTGTTTTTGTGTTGTAGCCAAATTCCAATCACTGATTTGTGTTATTTGGGGTTCCTAAAATAGTTTTCTATGAGGTCTCACATCATTTTCAATGCTAGTTGAAGATGAGGGTCCATCAGGTGGCTTTTTTGAAAACAAATCTCCATATACCTACAAGGAGCTAGAACCAACAATAGGCAAAGATAGGTTAAGATTGTTAATAGATGAACAAGCATCCTTACACACACTCTCAACCTCTCTTTTTTCACCAAACAAATTCACAATCATGCTTTTCTCACTTTTCTTAGAACTCTCTTACTCTTTTTTTACTCACACTCTTTTCCATTTCCATCTCTTCTTGATCTCTCTCTACCTCATGTTCTCTCTCTTTTTCTTTTTCTTTTTCTCTCTCTTTTTCTTTCATTTTGTATGCTTATACTATTCTCATTTAATCCTCATAAATATCAATGGATCAAGAGGTACCAATACATGAATTTTTTCATTAAATACAAATGAATAGCAATAGTAATATCTGTGCTTATACTTAACATATTTAGCTTTTCTAACATGTTTTCATGGTTTAGCCAGCATAATATGTCCATCATCCATAGGGCTACATCACAAAACACTTTATCATGATATTTACTAATGAAGAAATTAAAACTTGCTTATCAACCCTAAATTTAACACTACCCTTCAACAATGTATAGGGCCTTGGGTGCTTTATAGTAGGCAAGTTTAATTTCTCAATAAGTAAGATACTAGCAACAAATAGTTACTATTATTAATAGTCATGCTGCAAACTTTCTCTTTGATAAGGCATCTAGTATGGAAATCAGGGGATATCCTGTAGAGTTGGAATTGGATTGGAATGCATCCAACCTTGCACAAGATTGGTTGAATCACTCTTTGTGCTACTCTTCAAGGAATTTGTACTCATTGGACATCTTGTCACCTGAAAAGTTAGTCAAAGAAGGAAAGAAAGAATTGGACCTCACATATTCTTTTTATGCGTTTACACTCAAAAGATGATAAGTTCACTCGTGTTTAACTCTCTTTTTGGCTTTTCTTTAATGTTAATTGTACCCTTGCCTTTTACCACTCAAGCTTGCTTTCTATAGTGCTCTTAATCAAATCAAGACAAATCAAAAGGAGCAATCAATAAAAGTGGCAATCAAAAAACTAGAATCCTAAAATGTAAACTCTCAAAGAATCAAACAAAGGATAAAAAGGGGTGTGTAACTAAAAGGCAGAGAGAAAAGGAAAACAAGGAGAAAGGGGAGGTGATGCAAGACCTTCTAGGAACCTTGTCCTAGGAACCTTCAACAAGATGACACTTTGCCCAGGATCGGCTAGAAAACAAGAATGTTGGTCAAAGGAAAGACCCTAAGAGAACCTATCTCTTAGAACCCTAGCCTCAAGACGCCACAAAGGAAGACCAATCCTTTGATAAGTCACGTGAACTCTCAGAGAACACAGAAGCAAAGGCTTCACAGAGAATTGAATAATAATCAAATTCATTCATCAATCTTTAAAATAGAGTACAATAGAAAGTCTTTTATAGGCAAAGTTTCTAAAAGACTAAAATCCTAATAGAAGTAAAACAATAAAATCTGATTAGAAATATTTTAAATGGTGCCTAAAATAAAGTAACAAGATTAGGATACTAATTTTAACTCAATCTCAAAGATAAGATCTTTAACCAAGTCCTAAAAATAATAAAATAAATAAATAAAATTCATAAAGAATCCTAGATAAAAACGATAAGCTTCTTTAAGTAGTCACATGGGATGCTCATACTTCATTTAAAATCACACGGTTGACACATGATTCTTAATCTCTTGTAATTGGACTCCAATTGGGCCTTGACACTCTTCTTATAGAATGATCAGTATTATCACACCTTTTATATCTTCTTGGGCTCTTTCTTGACTTAATTAAATGGGCTTTAAACTTAGGCTGACGTCCAACATAGAGATTATTTTGAACTCTTTGAAATTGTTGGATATACACCAGCACAATTTGGGCCTTTTGAACATGGGCCATCCCTTTATGAGCCATTCGGACCTAAATCATGCGCTTTTGAATGATTTGGGTTTCTTGATGGATGAAAGCTTATTGAACTTGTTGTGCTCCAATGGGCATGCCTACTGATATTATATCAGGAGGTTTGGATGTCTTGGAAGGAAGGAGAAGGAAAGGAAAAATCTGAAAATAGGAAATTTTAAGAATAGGAAACTACTTGGGAACTAAGTTAATTAAAATATTCCTATTTTAAGTTTAGAATAATTAGGAAAGAAAATCCTTACTTGAATGCAAATAGGAAAGTAGATAACTTAGTAGCTACTCAATGCAATCAAATTAGGAAACTAACTCCAAACTTTAAGCTTTTAACTTTGAATTTGCACAACTTGCAATTTTGAATTTTGCAATCTGAATCTTTTCCTTTCTTTTTTTTTCACTTTTTTTTGAATTTTTTTTTATGAATTTTTTTTCGAATTTTGTTTTGAGTATTACACTATTTTTTTTTAGTATTGCACTCTCTTTTTTTTTTTGGAACAAAACAAAAGAAATGAAAATCTGGAAAAAGAAATAGGAAGTTTCCTACAACTTGCAATCCAAGGAGTCAAAATAGGAAACTTTAAGAATAGGAAACTAGTTGGGAACCAAGTTAATCAAAATAGGAAACTACTTGCAATTTAAGTTTAGAACAATTAGGAAATAAAATTCTTACTTGAATGCAAATAAGGAAATAGATAACTTGGTACCTACTCAATGCAATCAAATTAGGAAATTAACTCCAATTAGGAAACTAACTCCAAGCTTTAAGCTTTCAACTTTGAATTTGCACAACTTGCAATTTTGAATTCTGCAATCTAAATCTTTTTCTTTTTTTCCACTTTTTTTTTCACTCTTTTTTTATGAATTTCTTTTTGAATTTTTTTTTTTTTTTTTTTTAATGAGGATGGAGGCACACAACAATGGAAGAAGGAAGAAGATAGAAGACAAAGGCGAAGATGAAAAAGGTAACACAACGATATACGTTGCACTAGCGAACTAAAGATCTGATACCAAATGACGTGAGACCTTCTAGGCACCTTGTCCTAGGAACCTTCAACAAGATGACACCTTGCCCTGGACCGATTAAAAAACAAGAATGTTGGTCTACGGAAAGACCCTAAGAGAATCTGTCTCTTAGAACCCTAGCTTCAAGACGCCATAAAGGAAGACCAATCCTTTGATAAGTCATGTAAACTCTCAGAGAACACAAAGAAGCAAAGGCCTTACACAAAATTGAATTATCAAATTCATTCATAATCTCCAAAATAGAGTACAATAGAAAGTCTTTTATAGGCAAAGTTTCTAAAAAACTAAAATCTTAATAAAAGTAAAACAATAATTAGAAATATTTTAAATAGTGCCTAAAATCAAAGAATAAGATTAGGATACTAATTTTAACTTAATCTCTAAGATAAGCTCTTTGACCAAGTCCTAAAAATAAATAAATAAATAAATAAATGAAATTCATAAAGAATCTAGCCAAAACTGATAAGCTTTTTTAAGTAGTTACATGAGATGCTCATGCTTCATTAAAAATCACATAGTTGACACATGATTCTTAATATCTTGTAATTACACTCCAATTGGGGCTTGACACTCCTATTGTATGTGTATAACTACATTGGGTTTTTAACATTTTAGATATTGACTTTAGTTGCTCCATGGACCTTCTTAGAATATTGGGTTTCCACTTAGACTTCCACTTTTACATCTTTAAGGAGATCTCATGTCCAAAGTCCAATTCAACTCCAAGATCAGCATACTTGACATGTTGCTTCTTACTAGCTCTATCTTGTGTTTGGAAGCTCTAATAAGGATGTGATGAAGGGGCCTGTGAGCTTGTAGACAAGGGAGCATGGTGTAATGACTTAAAAGAGCATGGAGGGTGTGCAAGAAAGCCCAACATGCAAATGGACCCATTACAAGGCATAGGAGGCCCAATGACTAGAGGAAGAGCTAAAGCCATGAAGCAAACTTTGAGTTGCATTGTCCAAAAAGTTTAAGAGCTTGAACCCATGTTTTTGCATCAATTTGAAGAGTTACAAGGCCCAAGGGACTTGATCCTCATTGTCCAATCCCAACAAGACATGCTGCAAGGTTCGAATAGAGTCCAATTTGAAGAAATCAATTAACAAGCATGTGCAAATCACATGGGCAACAAAAGTGACGTGAATAGTAGTTTTAATTCTTATTAAGATGTCTTTTATTTGCTTTTCATTAGTTTCCATTTCTATTAGTTTGAACGAGGCCATTTAGTCAAGACTAAGGATTCAAGTTTCAGATTTTGTTTATTTCCTTTTTCATTAGTTGCTGAAAACTTATTACTTTCTTTCCTTTTCTTTAGGATTTCTTGTAGTAAATGGCATCACCTCCTCCCATTAAAATCAGATCCCTTATTTCCTATTTCTTGAAGGAGAATTCTTAGAGATTAAGTTAGGTTTAGGGTTTTCTTTTATGCCTATTTAATAGGCCACCTATTGTTCTTTCTATTGAGCTCTCCTTTCTCTTGCTTCTTCTCATTTTCAACACTCACACCCACTTTACCTTTCTTTTCTTGCTCTCTCTTCTTAGACTTTCTTTCAATTTTTAACTGATCATCATATGTTTGAACAGGACAAAGAGGGATCAACTCAATGGTCTTACAATTAAAAACAAAGAAGTAATAATTTTATATCCATCATGTTTTATCTTTCTGTCAAATTGCCATGGCCTACCAAGTAACAAGTGACCAGCATACATGGGTGCTACATTACAAAGAATCTCATCATAATAATTACTAATAGAAAAAGAGATGAGAACTTGTTTTGTTACCTTTAGCTCCCTACTATCATTAAGCCATTATAATTTATAAGGGGCAGATGCCTCAAAGTAGGCAAGTTCAGCTTTTCCACAAGTAAAGTACTAGCTACATTTATGCAGCTACCACCATCAATAATCAAACTACATACGTTCTTGTGGATGAAACAATGAGTATGGAAAATATGCTCACGCTGCTCTACCTCGAGATCTTCTTTAGGTTGAATGTTGAGAGCATACTTAGCCACAAAGGCTTTACCATTTACAGCTTTAGTTAACCCAAAATCTAAGTCATCAGTCAGGGGTGGCATCTCATCCTCCTCAGACTCACTACTAGCACTAGTCACATCACCATTCTCAAGAATAATCATAGAAGAAAAAGGTTTTGAAGTAGTTTTACCCTTAACCTAAAAGGGTTTTACCTTACTTTCCTCCTTAGACTTGAAATCGGTCTTTGGCTTGAAGGGGACTTTGGAATCCCTCCAGGAACTCGAGCTAGATATCACTTTCAGCTTTTGTCGAGCCCTTAGTTGCTTTTCTACCTTGATAGCTCTATGCAAGAGCTCCTCCATATCTAGGTAATTGTATAAATCAACTTGGGCAGCTATATCAGGATTTAAGCCCTGAATGAATCGGGCTATGGTTGCTTCACGGTCGTCCTCCATATTTGCCTTAATCATGGTAATCTCCATTTCTTGATAGTAATCTTTCACATTCATAGAACCTTGGTTCAACTTTTGGAGCCTCTTATGCAATTTCCTATAATAGTAACTAAGGACAAACTGTTTGCACATGATAATTTTCATCTCCTGCCAATCACGAATTGGACCTTCACTTGTACATCTTCTGGTGAGTAAGAGTTAATCCCACTAGATGCTAACATAGTCAGTAAACTCCACTGTAGCAAGTTTTACTTTCTTCCTCTCGGTGTAAGAGTGGCACTTGAACACATGCTCTACTCTTCTTTCCCAATCTAAGTATTGATTCGGGTCATTTTTCCCGAGGAATGAGGGAATTTTCATCTTAATGTTTTCAATACTGCCATCCTTATTGGATGGTGATTGTTTGCCTCTCCAAGTATGGGACTCCTTAAAGTCAGACTTAGCATCATCATCAAGCTCCACCTGAGCTCACCTCCTGTGGGTCCTCCTATTGGAAGAAGACTCTACATCATTTAATCTTGCACTAAGTTTCTCAAGAGTACTTTGAACGGCTCTAACCTAGACTTTCATGTCAAAGTCACTATGCTCAGATTCTCGAGACATCCTGAAATATTAGTTGGTACAAAAAGAAAAAACAAGCAAAGAAAAATATAGGACCTCGTAACTCACTAGCTTATGTGTTTACACTCAAGAATAGTAATTCACTCGTGTTTACTCTCAAAATTTTGCTTTTATCAAGACAGTATACTCTAGCCTTTTACCACTTGACAATTTACTTTTTACAAGTGTTTTAAGCAAGTCACAAACAAATCAAAAGAAAATATCAGACTAGTGGCAATAAAAAAAACTAGAATCCTAAAATGCAAATTCCCAAAGAATCAAACAGAGGAGAAAAAGGGGTGTGTAACTAAAAGGGAAAGAAGGAGGACGGGGAGGTTTTGGATGGCTTGGAAGGAAGGAGAAGAAAAGGAAAAATCTCAAAATAGGGAACTTTAAGAATAGGAAACTACTTGAGAACCAAGTTAGTCAAAATAGGAAAATACTTGCAATTCAAGTTTAGAGCAATTAGGAAAAAAAATCCTTACTTGAATATAAATAGGAAAGTAGATAACTTGGTAGCTACTCAATGCAATCAAATTAGGAAACTAACTCCAATTAAGAAATTAGCTCCAAGCTTTAAGCTTTCAACTTTGAATTGGCACAACTTGCAATTTTGAATTCTGCAATCTAAATCTTTTCTTTTTTTTCACTTTTTTTTTCACCTTTTTTTTGTTTTTTTTTTTTGAAACTTTTTGGAGTTTCATACTCTTTTTTTTTTTGAATGAGTATAGAGGCACACAATAATGGAAGAAGGAAGAACATAAAAGACAAAGGCGAAGATGAAAAAGATAATACAAATGGAAAGAGAGAAAGTATGAAGAACAACGGGAGGGAAACACAAAGATATACCTTGCACTAGCGAACTAAAGCTCTGATACCAAATGATGCAAGACCCTCTAGGAACCTTGGCACACAAATTGATCACCCGAGATCGGCTACGACTCACACAAAAGTAGAAGCACACAAAGGGATTATTGGTCGGAGGTAGAATCCTAAGAGAACTTGTCTCTTAGAACCTTAGCCAATGACGCCACAAAGGATGACTAATACTTTGATAAGTCACATGAACTCTCAGAGAACACAAAGAAGCAAAGGCCTCACAAAGAATTGAATAATATTCAAATTCATTCATGATCTCCAAAGTATAATACAATAGGGAGCTTTTTATAGGCAAAGTTTCTAAAAGTCTAAATTCCTAATAAAAGTTAAACTCTAAAATCTGATTAGAGATATTTTAAATAGTGTCTAAAATTAAGTAACAAGATTAGGATACTAATTTTAACTTAATCTCAAAGATAAGATCTTTGACCAAATCCTAAAAATAATAAAACAAAATAAATAATGAAATTCATAAAGAATCCTACTCAAAACTAATTAGCTCTTTAAAATAGTCACATGGGATGCTCATACTTCATTAAAAATCACACGGTTGACACATGATTCTTAATCTTTTGCAATTAGACTCCAATTAGGCCTTGGCACTCCTCTCATAGAATGGTTAGTAGCATTATCACACCTTTTACATCTTCTTGGGCCCTCTCTTGACTCAAATAAATGTGCTCTAAGTCATAAAGCTTATGAATCAAACAATTAAAATTTTCTTTCATTGCTTAAGCCCTAGCTCTTGTTATTGGGCCTACTATGCCTTGTAATGGATCTTTAGGTATAGTTGACTTGAACTCTTAGGTTTTAATTTGCAAATCACGTCCTTGGGCCTGAAACTTACCACCATATCCTTCATTAGGTCCACTTCTATGCTCAGCAAGGTCTCTTGGTGTTATTGCATCAACTATACTTGTGGAAAAGCTGAACTTGCCTACTTAGAGGCATCCTACCCCTTGTAAATTACAATGGCTTAATGATAGTGGGGAGGTAAAGGTAACAAAATAGGTGCTCATCTTTTTTTCTATTAGTAATTATTATAATAAGATTTTTTGTGATGTAACACCCATGTATGCTGGTCACTTTTACTTAGTAGGCCTTGGCAGTTTAATAGAAAGGTAAAACATGATGGATATAAAAATTATTACTCATTTGTTTTTAATGGTAAGACCATTGTGTTGACCCCTCTTCGTCCTGTTCAAGCATATGAGGATCGATTAAAAATTGAAAGAGAGTGGAAAAAAAGAGAGCAAGAAAAGAAAAGTAAAGTGAATGTGAGTGTGAGTGTTGAGAATGAGAAGAAGCAAGAGAAAGGAGAGCTGATGAGAGACCCCATGTGAATAAGTCTTAGGAACCTTCAACAAGATGACACTTTGCCTGGGACCAGCTAGAAAACAAGAATGTTGGTCAAAGGAAAGACCTTAAGAGAACTCGTCTCTTAGAACCCTAGCCTCAAGATGCCACAAAGGAAGACCAATCCTTTGATAAGTCATATGAACTCCCAAAGAATACAAAGAAGCAAAGGTCTCAAAAAGAATTGAAAAATACTCAAATTTATTCATAATCTAAAAATAGAGTACAATAAGAAGCCTTTTATAGGCAAAGTTTCTAAAGGTCTAAAATTCTAATAAAAGTTAAATACTAAAATTTGATTAAAAATATTTTAAATAGTGCCTAAAATCAAGGAATAAGATTAGGATACTAATTTTAACTTAATCTCCAAGATAAGATCTTTGACCAAGTCCTAAAAATAATAAAATAAATAAATAACACAATTCATAAGGAATCTTAGCCCAAAATAATCAGCTTCTTTAAGTAGTCACATAGGAGGCTCATGCTTCATTAAAAATCACATGATTGACACATGATTCTTAATCTCTTGCAATTGGACTTCAATTGGGCCTTGGCACTCCTGTAAGTGTATAACTATATTGGGCCTTCAACATGTTGGATATTGACTTTAGTTGCTCTATGGACCTTCTTAGGACATTGGGCTTCTACTTGGACTTACACTTTTGCATCTTTAAAAAGATCTCATGTCCAAAGTCCAATTCAACTCCAAGATCAGCATGCCTGATGTGTTGCTTCTTACTAGCTCTATGTTGTGTTTAGAAGCTCCGATAAGGATGATTCAAAAATGAGGTGAAAGTTAAAGGTTTAAGATTTAATATTGACCCATTAATCATCTAAAAATTTCGTGAAATGATGATGAAATTATTCACCAAAATTGAGTGATGTCTAACATGTTCTGAATTAATCAAATATGGATCTTGGGCTCTAAATTTTGGCTGATGTCCAATATGGAGATTTTCTTGAGTTCTTTAAAGTTCTTAGATATATACTAGCATAATTTGGGCCTTTTGAGCATGGCCATCCCTTCATGAGCCATTTGGACCTAAATCATGCGCTTTTGAATGATTTGGCTTTCTTGATGGATGAGGGCTTCTCGAACTTGTAGTGCTCTAACGGGCATGCATACTGGTATTTTATCACTAGAGGTTTTACTCTCTATGTGTTCTAAGCCTTCATGGAGTCCTTCTAACTTCTTATTAAGCATCCTCTCAAAATGGTTTACTAGTGCTTTCATTTGCAAAGGCGCTACTCCAAATGAATTATGACCATCATTACTACTTTCATGAGCAACTCCTTTTTCCCGATTATCTGCCATGTTAGTGAAAGGTTATGTTTGCCACAAAAAAATACTTGTTCTTGCTAAAGTTTTAACCTTTCTTGAGTTCTTTCTTATTTAACGTACACCATACCCCTCCTTAGCAAGATTTGAGGAAGAATTTTCATATTTTTGGTTTTTGGTGTGCATTACATAAAAAGATGATTACTTGCATTTGGTGGTAAGGTCCTTTTTTTTCCTTCCAAAACTAATTTATCCTTTCTTCTTCTATTAGTTCTCAAGCCATATGGATCCTTGTTTTCTCCATCCCTTCTTGACTTCTTCAAGTTGAGCTCTGGTTAAGTTTGGTTCCCTTATTCTTTCTTTTATTTCACTTATTCACCTTTTCTTCTTTGTATCCCTTTTGTTGTTTTTTTAGTGTCAATTGCTTGTCATGTGTTTTCATCTCACACCTCCTTTTGTGTGATTGTGGTTAAGAGTCCAGGATTACTTATGTTTAGAAACTCTTGCTTGTGATTGCTACTAACTTGATCTTTTCTTTTGATTTGCTTGTGATTGGCTTAGAGCACTTGTAAGAAGCAAATTATTGAGTCGTAAAAGGAGTGGACCATCTTTATAAAAGCCAAATTTTGAGAGTAAACATGAGTGAATTACTATTCTTGAGTGTAAACACATAAGCTAGTGAGTTGCGAGGTCCTATATCTTTCTTTACTTATTTTTGCACAAACAAATATTTTAGGATGTCTGGAAAATCTTAGAACAATGACTTTGACATGAAAGTCTAGATTAGAGCCATTCAAAGTATTTTTGAGAAACTTAGTGCTAGATTAGATAATGTGGAGTCTTCTTCTAATAGAAGGACCCATAGGAGGTGAGCTCAGGTGGAGCTTGATAATGGTGCTAAGCCCGAATTTGAGGAGTCCCATACTCAGAGAGGCAG
This sequence comes from Erythrophleum fordii, assembly GCA_032878935.1. Lineage (NCBI taxonomy): Eukaryota > Viridiplantae > Streptophyta > Magnoliopsida > Fabales > Fabaceae > Erythrophleum > Erythrophleum fordii. The sequence continues at coordinate 21,426,786 of JAVQMF010000055.1, forward strand.
ACAATAATTGTCCAATAGCGATGGTGGCATTAGAAACATCAAGATGAAGATTCCCTCATTCATTGGGAAAATGATCCAGACTAGTACTTCAATTGGAAAAGATGTGTGAAGCATGTGTTCGAGTGCCACTTTTACACTAAAGAGAAAAAATGATGCGATCTATTAAAGGGAGCAAGCTGTCTCAAATGCTTGGAATGATCCTCTGCAAATTCCAAGTGGCCCGATGACAAAAGCACGAGCTAAAAGAATGAGGGAAGCCTTAAGTGGACTTGTTAAAGAGACCTGGACTAAGCAAATAGCAATTGGAGCAACAAAAGTCAAGCAAGATATGGACATGTCTAATATGCACGTCCTCAATATCATATAGGCTGAAGATGGAGCTGCTGAGGTTAGACTGGGCTAAAACATTATAAATTGAAGTGCTTGAACCATGGACCATCCATTGGTGGGCTCATTTAGAGCTAAATAATGCCATTTTAGGCTTAATAAGCTGATTTCTAGAACCCTAATGTATCTATACGAATTTAACTTATTTAAGGGGATTTAATTCCTTCTTAGTATTTAAGAGAATTTGACTTTTAGAATTCTGATTTCATAGGTCATTAATTAGGATATTTGCTATTAATTTCCCTAGGTTTCCTTTTCTATGAGCATTGAAGGCATATTTAACTTGCACACTATATAATTGTACTCTGTCTCCCATTGTAATAAGATTTGAATGAATAAAAATCATATTTTCTGGAAATCTCAGACTTGAGATGAGTACTCTCTAGGGTTTTTCATTGAACTTGTAGACATATCAAGGCTTGATCAACCTTGTGGTGTCTTCCAACACATGGGGTCCTTATCTCTTCATATTCAGGGGTTCCAAGTGGATCATCCAGACTTGATTTAGCTTTCTTGGGGTGCGTATGTTTCAGATCGATCGTGGGTTCAAAAGGACTTGATTCCTTGCGGGTTCTCACCAAAAAAGTAAAGCTTGCTATAGTGGAGTTTACTAATTATGCTAACATCTGGTGGGATTAACTTTTACTCACCAGAAGAAGTATAGGTGAAGGTCCAATTCGTGATTGGCAGGACATGAAAACTGTCATGCATAAGCAATTTATCCCTAATTATTTATTATAAGGAATTGTATGAGAGGCTCTAAAAGATAAAACAGGGTTCCATGAGTGTGGAAGATTACTATCAAGAAATGGAGATTACCATGATTAAGGCAAATGTAGAGGAAGACTGTGAGGCAACCATGGCCCGAATTATTGAGGACTTGAATCTTGATATAGCTACCCAAGTTGATTTATACAATTACATGAATATGGAGGAGCTCTTACATGGAGCTATCAAGGTGGAAAAATAGCTAAGGGCTCGATAAAAGCTAAAAGTAATATCTACCTTGAGTTCTTGGAAGGATTCCAAAGTCTCCTTCAAGCTAAAGACTGATTTCAAGTATACAGGGGAAAGTAAGGTAAAACCCTTTCATGTTAAGGGTAAAACTGATTCAAAACTATCCTCGTCTTCCAATCCTACTTCTTCTTCCTCTAAGAATGGTGATGTGACTAGTGCTAGTAGTGAGTATGAGGGGGACGGGATGCCACCTTGACTGATGAACTTAGAGTTAACTAAAGCTATAAATGGTGAAGCCCTTGTGACTAGGCGTGCTCTCAACATTCAACCTAAAGATGATCTTGAGGTAGAGCAGTGTGAGCATATTTTCCATACTCGTTGTGTCATCCATAAGAAGGTATGTAGTTTAATTATTGATGGTGGTAGTTGCACAAATATGGCTAGTACTTTACTTGTGGAAAAGTTAAACTTGCCTACTTAGAGGCATCCTACCCCTTATACATTACAATGGCTTAATGATAGTAGGGAGGTAAAGGTAACAAAATAGGTGCTCGTCTCTTTTTCTATTAGTAATTATCATGATGAGATTTTTTATGATGTAGCACCCATGTATGCTGGCATTTGTTACTTAGTAGGCCTTGGTAGTTTGATATAAAGGTAAAACATGATGGATATAAAAATTATTACTCATTTGTTTTTAATGGAAAGACTATTGTGTTGACCCATCTTCGTCCTATTCAAGCATATGAGGATCAGTTAAAAATTGAAAAAAAGTGTAAGAAAAGAGAGCAAGAAAAGAAAAGAAAAGTAAATGTGAGTGTGAGTGTTAAGAAAGAGAAGATGATACAATATCAGTAGGCATGTCCATTGGAGCACTACAAGTTCGAGAAGCCTCCATCCATCAAGAAACTCAAATCATTCAAAAGGATATGATTCAAGTCCAAATGGCTCATGAAGAGATGGCCCATGCTCAAGAAGCCCAAATTGTGCTAGTATATGTCCAAAAACTTTAAAGAGTTCAAAATAATCTCTACGTTGGACGTCGACCCAAGTTTATAGCCCAAGATCCATATTTGATCAAGATCTCCTTAAAGATGCAAAAGTGGAAGTTCAAGTGGAAGCCCAATGTCCTAAGAAGGGCCATGGAGTAATTAAAGTCAATATCCAATATGTTGAAGGCCCAATGTAGTTATACATATACAAGAGGAGTGTCAAGGCCCAATTGGAGTCCAATTATAAAAGATTAAGAATCATGTGACAACCATGTGATTTTTAATGAAGCATGAGCATCCCATGTGACAACTTAAGAAGCTGATTAGTTTTGACTAGGATTCCTTTTGAAATTTCGTTTTTTTTATTATTTTATTATTTTTTTTGAACTTGGTCAAAGAGCTTATCTTGGAGATCAAGTTAAGATTAGTATCCTAATCTAATTAGGATATATATTAGGTATTATTTAAAATATTTCTAATCAAGTTTTAGAGTTTTACTTTAATTAAGACTCTAGAAATTTTGCCTATAAAAGGCTTCCTATTGTACTCTATTTTGAACATGAATGATGAATGAAATTGAGTATTATTCAATTATTTGTGAGGCTTTTGCTTCTTTGTGTTCTCTGAGAGTTCACGTGACTTATCAAAGGATTGGTCTTCCTTTGTGGCGTCTTGAGGCTAAGGTTCTAAGAGACAAGTTCTCTTAGGGTCTTTCCTTTGACAAACATTCTTGTTTTCTAGCCGGTCTCGGGCAAAGTGTCATCTTGTTGAAGGTTCCTAGGACAAGGTTCCTAGAGGGTCTCTCATCATTTGGTATCAGAGCTTTAGTCGCTAGTACAAGGTATATCTTTGTGTTTTCCCTTTCATTTTTCTTCATACTTTCTCTCTTTCCATTAACCTTTTTCATCTTCATCTTTTTCTTCTATCTTCTTCTGTCTTCCATTGTTGTGTTCCTCCATCCTCAAAAAAAAAAAAATTCAAAAAAAATTCGAAAAAAAAAGTGAAAAAAAAAAATTTCAGATTGCAAAATACAAAATTGCAAGTTGTGCCAATTCAAAGTTGAAAGTAAGTTTGGAGTCAATTTCCTAATTGGAGTTAGTTTCCTAATTGGAGTCAATTTCCTAATTGGAGTTTGTTTCCTAGTTTAATTGCATTAAGTGGCTACCAAGTTTTCTACTTACCTATTTGCATTCAAGAAAGGATATTGTTTTCTAATTGTTCGAAACTTAAATTGCAAGTAGTTTTCTATTCTTAAGGTTTCTTATTTTCAGATTTTTTTTTCCCTTTTCATCTCTTTCCTTCCAGACCTTCCCTTACTCCTTCTTTTTCCTTTTTGTTACACACCTATTTTTTTTTCTTTGTTTGATTCTTTGGGAATTTATATTTTAGGATTCTAGTTTTTTGATTGCCATTAGTCTGATCTTTTCATTTGATTTGCTTGTGACTTGCTTAGAACACTTGTAAGAAGCAAATTATTGAGTGGTAAAAGGCAAGAACATTAATATTAAAGAAAAAGCCAAAAAGAGAGTTAAACACGAGTGAACTTATCATCTTTTGAGTGTAAACACGTGAGAAGAGTGCGTGAGGTCCTATTCTTTCTATCTTTTTTTGACTAACTTTTTAGGTGATAAGATGTCCAATGAGTACAAATTCCTTGAAGAGGCTAACAAAGAGCGATTCAAGCAATCTTGTGCAAGGTTGAATGCATTCCAATCCAATATCAACTCTACAGGACAAGATAAGGAAAAGGCATCCCCTGATTTCCATACTAGATGCCTTATAAAAGAGAAAGTCTGCAGCATGGCTATTGATAATAGTAGCTACGTAAATATTGCTAGTACCTTACTTGTTGAGAAATTAAACTTTCCTACTATAAAGCATCCTAGGCCCTATACCTTATTGAAGGGTAGTGCTGAATTTAGAGTTAATAAGCAAGTTTTGATTTCTTTCTCTATTAGTAAATATCATGATAAAGTGTTATGTGATGTCGTTCCTATGTCTGATGGACATATTATGCTTGGTAAACCATGGAAACATGTAAGAAAAGCTAAATATGTTAAGCATAAGCACAAATATTGCTATTGCTATTCATTTGTATTCAATGAAAAAAATCATGTATTGGTACCTCTTGATCCTATGGATGCTTATGAGGATCAAATGAGAATAGTACAAGCATACAAAATGAAAGAAAAAGAGAGAGCAAAAGAAAAAGAGAGAGAACATGAGTTAGAGAGAGAAAAAGAAGAGATTGAAAAAGAAAAGAGTGTGAGTGAAAAGAAAGAGCAAGAGAGTTGTGAGAAAAGTGAGAAAAGCATGAGTGTGAGCTTGTTTGATAAAAAAAGAGAGGTTGAGAGTGTGTGTAAGGATGTTTGTTTATCTACTAACAATCTTAACCTATCTTTGCCTATTGTTAGTTCTAGCTCCTTGCAGGCATGTGGAGATTTGTTTTCAAAGAAGCCACCCAATGTCCCCTCATCTTCAACTAGCATTGAAAAGAGTTATGATTGCCTAGAATTATTTTTTAAGAAACCACCTAATGGCAAAGATTCGAGTACGAATCTTTTCAAAGAGGGAGGGAATGATACAATATCAGTAGGCATGTCCATTGGAGCACTACAAGTTCGAGAAGCCCTCATCCATCAAGAAACTCAAATCATTCAAAAGGATATGATTCAAGTCCAAATGGCTCATGAAGAGATGGCCCATGCTCAAGAAGCCCAAATTGTGCTAGTATATGTCCAAAAACTTCAAAGAGTTCAAAATAATCTCTACGTTGGACGTCGACCCAAGTTTATAGTCCAAGATCCATATTTGATCAAGATCTCCTTAAAGATGCAAAAGTGGAAGTCCAAGTGGAAGCCCAATGTCCTAAGAAGGGCCATGGAGTAATTAAAGTCAATATCCAATATGTTGAAGGCCCAATGTAGTTATACATATACAAGAGGAGTGTCAAGGCCCAATTGGAGTCCAATTGCAAGAGATTAAGAATCATGTGACAACCATGTGATTTTTAATGAAGCATGAGCATCCCATGTGACAACTTAAGAAGCTGATTAGTTTTGACTAGGATTCCTTTTGAAATTTTGTTTTTTTTATTATTTTATTATTTTTTTTGAACTTGGTCAAAGAGCTTATCTTGGAGATCAAGTTAAGATTAGTATCCTAATCTAATTAGGATATATATTAGGTATTATTTAAAATATTTCTAATCAAGTTTTAGAGTTTTACTTTAATTAGAACTCTAGAAATTTTGCCTATAATAGGCTTCCTATTGTACTCTATTTTGAACATGAATGATGAATGAAATTGAGTATTATTCAATTATTTGTGAGGCTTTTGCTTCTTTGTGTTCTCTGAGAGTTCACGTGACTTATCAAAGGATTGGTCTTCCTTTGTGGCGTCTTGAGGTTAGGGTTCTAAGAGACAAGTTCTCTTAGGGTCTTTCCTTTGACCAACATTCTTGTTTTCTAGCCGGTCTCGGGCAAAGTGTCATCTTGTTGAAGGTTCCTAGGACAAGGTTCCTAGAGGGTCTCTCATCAGAAGAAGCAAGAGAAAAGAGAGCTGATGAGAGACCCCGTATGAATAAGTCCTAGGAACCTTCAACAAGATTATACTTTGCTTGGGATCGGCTAGAAAACAAGAATGTTAGCCAAAGGAAAGACCTCAAGAGAACCCATCTCTTAGAACTCTAGCCTCAAGTTGCCACAAAAGAAGACCAATCCTTTGATAAGTCAAATGAACTCTCAGAGGATACAAAGAAGCAAAGGCCTCACAAAGAATTGAATAATACTCAAATTCATTCATTATCTAAAAATAGAGTACAATAAGAAGCCTTTTATAGGCAAAGTTTTTAAAAATCTAAAATTCTAATAAAAGTTATATACTAAAATCTGGTTACAAATATTTTAAATGGTGCCTAAAATCAAGGAACAAGATTAAGATACTAATTTTAACTTAATCTCCGAGACAAGATCTTTGGCCAAGTACTAAAAATAATAAAATAAATAAATAACAAAATTTATAAGGAATCCTAGCATAAACCAATCAGCTTCTTTAAGTAGTTACATAGGATGCTCATACTTCATTAAAACTCACATAGTTGACATATGATTCTTAATCTCTTGCAATTGGACTCCAATTAGGTTTTGGCACTCCTCTTGTAGAATGGTTAGCATTATGACACCTTTTATTTCTTCTTGGACCTTCTCTTAACTTAAATAATTAGGCTTTAAACTTGGGCCGATGTCTAACATAAAGATTATCTTGAGCTCTTTAAAGTTTTTGGACATATACTAGCACAATTTGGGCCTCTTGAATATAGGCCATCCCTTCATAAGCCACTCAGACTTGAATCATGCCCTTTTGAATGATTTGGGTTTCTTGATGGATGAGGGCTTCTCGAACTTGTTGTGCTTCAATGGGCATGCCTACTGATATTGTATCATTCCCTCCCTCTTTGAAAAGATTCATCCTCGAATCTCCACCTGCATCATATGAAAATAAATTAGACTTTCCAAAAATAATGATAACACTATATTCATCAAGTGGAAGAATCTTGTAACCTAAAGGGCTCTTTTCAAAGAGATCATTAATTCTTTGAGGCAACTTAGAATACTCTAAGTTGGGAAACTTTTTGAACTCGCTTTGAGTTAGGAAGTATTTCTTTCTGACATGCACCCAAATATAAATGATAGTTTTAATCCCACATACACCTGCAATATATCCAAGGGCCATAACAAAATCCAAGTAACATGATAACCTAACCATAAAATTAATGTAATAAGAATTCTTAAGAGCCACAAAATTCATGAAATAATTAAAACTCAATGTGTGGTGCTTAATGCTTTTGAAAGGCAATAATTCATCAGAAATAACAAAATCTATGCAATCAAAGTACTTTTAAAAGCACATTAAAGATTGGAAACCATTAGGTGGCTTCTTAGGAAACAAATCTAGGCAATCACAACACTTTTCAATGCTAGTTAAAGATAAGGGTCCAATGGGTGGCTTCTTTGAAAACAAATCTCCACATACTTGCCAAGAGCTAGAACCAACAATAGGCAAAGATGGGTTAAGATTGTTAGCAGATAAACAAACATCCTTGCACACACACTCAACCTCTCTTTTTTCATCAAACACGCTCACACTCATGCTTTTCTCACTTTTCTCACAACTCGCTTGCTCTTTTTTTTACTCTCACTCTTTTCCATTTCCATCTCTTCTTTTTCTCTCTCTAACTCATGTTCTCTCTCTTTTTCTTTTTCTTTTTCTCTCTTTTTTTGATATAATATCAGTAGGCATGCCCATTGGAGCATAATAAGTTCGAGAAGCCCTTATCCATCAAGAAATCTAAATCATTCAAAAGGGTATAATTCAAGTCCAAATGGCCCATGAAGGGATAACCCATACTCAAGAGGCCCAAATTGTGCTAGTATATGTCCAAGAACTTGAAAGAGCTCAAGATAATCTCTATATTAGAATGTTAGCCCAAGTTTAGAACCCAAGATCCATATTTGATCCATTCAAAACATGCTAAACATCACTCAATTTTGGTGAATGATTTCATCATCGTTTCACGAAATTTTCAAATGATTAATAGGTCAATCATGAATCTTAAACCTTTAGCTTTCACCTCATTTTGGAATCATCCTTATCGAAGCTTCCAAGCATGAGATAGAGCTAGTAAGAATACATCAGGCATGCTGATCTTGGAGTTCAGTTGGACTTTGGACATGAGATCTCCATAAATATACAAAAATAAAAGTCCAAGTGGAAGCCTAATGTCCTAAGAAGGTGATGCGATAGCACAAAGAGACCTTGTTGAGCATAGAAGTGGACTTGATCAAGGACATGATTTGCAAATTAAAGCCCAAGAGTTCAAGTCAAATGTGTCTAAAGATCCATTACAAGGCATAGGAGGCCCAATAACAAAAGCTAGGGCCAAAGCAATGAAAGAAGCCTTCAATTATTTAATTCATAAGCTTCATAACTTAGAGCCCATTTATTTAAATCAAGAGAAGGCCCAAGAAGATGTAAAAGGTGTGATCATGCTAACTATTCTATAAGAGGATTGCCAAGGCCCAATTGGAGTCCAATTGCAAGAGATTAAGAATCATGTGACAACCATGTGATTTTTAATGAAGCATGAGCATCTCATGTGACAATTTAAAGAAGTTGATTAGTTTTGATTAGAATTTCTTTTGAAATTTCGTTTTTATTATTTTTATTATGTTTTTGAACTTGGTCAAAGAGTTTATCTTGGAGATCAAGTTAAAATTAGTATCCTAATCTAATTAGGATATATATTAGGTATTATTTAAAATAATTTTAATTAGGTGTTAGAGTTTTACTTTAATTAGGACTCTAGAAAATTTTGCCTATAAAAAGCTTCCTATTGTACTCTATTTTACGCATGAATGAATTTGAGTATTATTCAGTTATTTGTGAGGCTTTTGCTTCTTTGTGTTCTCTGAGAGTTCACGTGACTTATCAAAGGATTGGTCTTCCTTTGTGGCGTCTTGAGGCTAGGGTTCTAAGGGACAAGTTCTCTTAGGGTCTTACCTTTGACCAACAATCTTGTTTTCTAGTCGGTCTCAGGCAAAGTGTCATCTTGTTGAAGGTTCCTAGGACAAGGTTCCTAGAGGGTCTCTCATCATTTGGTATCAGAGCTTTGGTCGCTAGTACAAGGTATATTTTTGTGTTTTCTCTTTCATTGTTCTTCATACTTTCTCTCCTTCCATTAACTTTGTTCATCTTCATCTTTTTCTTCAATCTTCTTCTGTCTTCCATTGTTGTGTTCCTCCATCCTCAAAAAAAAAAAAAAAAAGAGTGTGATACTCCAAAAAGAAAAAGAGAAGAGAGTGTGATACTCCCAAAAAAAAAAATTCGAAAAAAAAAGGAGTAAAAAAAAAAAATTCAGATTGCAGAATTCAAAATTGCAAGTTGTGCCAATTCAAAATTGAAAGCAAGTTTGGAGTTAATTTCCTAATTGAAGTCAATTTCCTAGTTGGAGTTAGTTTCCTAATTAGAGTCAATTTCCTAATTGGAGTAAGTTTCCTAATTGGAGTCAATTTCCTAATTGGAGTTAATTTCCTAATTAGAGTTTGTCTCCTAATTTAATTACATTAAGTAGCTACCAAGTTATCTACTTGCCTATTTACATTCAAGAAAGGATATTGTTTCTTAATTGTTCGAAACTTGAATTGCGAGTAGTTTTCTATTCTTAAGGTTTCTTATTTTCAGATTTTTTTTCTTTTTTTCCTTCTTTTTCCGTCCAGACCTTCCCTTCCTCCTTTCGTTTTCCCCTTTTTGTTACACACCTCCTTTTCTCCTTTGTTTGATTCTTTGGGAATTTATATTTTAGGATTCTAGTTTTTTTTTATTGCCACTAGTCTGATCTTTTCATTTGATTTGCTTGTGACTTGCTTAGAACACTTGTAAGAAGCAAATTATTGAGTGGTAAAAGGCAAGAGCGTTAACATTAAAGAAAAAAAAGCCAAAAAGAGAGTTAAACACGAGTGAAATTATCATCTTTTGAGTGTAAACACGTAAGCTAGTGAGTTGTGAGGTCCTATATCTTTCTTTGCTTGTTTTTGTACAAACTAATCTTTCAGAATGTCTGGAGAATCTGAGCACAGTGACTTTGACATGAAAGTCTGGGTTAGAGCCATTCAAAGTACTCTTGAGAAACTTAGTACCAGATTAGATGATGTGGAATCTTCCAATAGGAGGACCCATAGGAGGCAAGCTCATATGGAACCTGATGATGATGCTGAGTCTGACATTGAGGAGTCCTATACTCGGAGAGGTAGACAATCATCATCTAATAAGGATGGTGGTATTGGAAACATCAAGATGAAGATCCCCTCATTCCCTGGGAAAAATGACCCGGACCAATACTTAGATTGGGAAAGAAGAGTGGAGCATGTGTTTGAGTGCCACTCTTACACTGAGATGAAGAAAGTAAAACTTGCTGCAGTGGAGTTTACTGACTATGCTAGCATCTGGTGGGATCAACTCTTACTCACCAGAAGACGTACCAGTGAAGGTCCAATTCGAGATTGGCAAGAGATGAAAATTATCATGCGCAAACGATTTGTCCCTACTTACTATTATAGGGAATTACATAAGAGGCTCCAAAAGCTGAAACAAGGTTCTATGAGTGTGGAAGATTACTATCAAGAAATGGAGATTGCCATGATTAAGGCAAATGTAGAGGAAGACCGTGAAGCAACCATGGCTCGATTCATTGAGGGCTTAAATCCTGAAATAGCTGCACAAGTTGATTTATACAATTACTTGGATATGGAGGAGCTTTTACATAGAGCTATCAAGGTGGAAAAGCAACTAAGGGCTCGACAAAAGCAAAAAGTGACATCTAGCTCGAGTTCTTGGAAGGATTCCAAAGTCTCCTTCAAGCCAAAGACTGATTTCAAGTCTAAGGAGGAAAGTAAGATAAAACCCTTTCAGGTTAAGGGTAAAACTGATTCAAAACCTTTATCATCTTCTAACCCAACTGCTTCTTCTTCTAAGGTTAGATGTTTTAAATGTAATGGTTTTGGTCATATTGCTTCACAATGTCCTAACAAACGAACTATGATTATTCTTGAGAATGGTGATGTGACTAGCGCTAGTAGTGAGTCTGAGGAGGATGAGATGCCACCCCTGACTGATGACTCAGATTTAGAATTAACTGAAGTGGTAAATGGTGAAGCCCTTGTGACTAGACGTGCTCTCAACATTCAACCAAAAGAAAATCTCGAGGTAGAGCAGCGTGAGCATATTTTCCATACTCGTTGCTTCATCCACAAGAAGGTCTGTAGTGTGATTATTGATGGTGGTAGCTGCACAAATGTAGCTAGTACTTTACTTGTGGAAAAGCTAAACTTGCCTACCTTGAGGCATCCTACCCCTTATAAATTACAATGGCTTAATGATAGTGGGGAGGTAAAAGTAACAAAACAGGTGCTCATCTCTTTTTCTATTGGTAATTATCATGATGAGATTCTTTGTGATGTAGCACCTATGTATGCTGGTCACTTGTTACTTGGTAGGCCGTGGCAGTTTGACAGAAAGGTAAAACATGATGGATATAAAAATTATTACTCATTTGTTTTTAATGGTAAAACCATTGTGTTGACCCCTCTGCGTCCTATTCAAGCATATGAGGATCAATTAAAAATCGAAAGAGAGTGTAAGAATAGAGAGCAAGAAAAGAAAGGTAAAGTGAGTGTGAGTATTGAGAATGAGAAGAAGCAACAGAAAGGTGAGTTGAGTAGAAAGAAAATTAGAGAAAAATATGAGGAAAAGAAAGTGAGTTTATTTTCGAGTAAAAGTGAGATCAAGAGAGCTCTATTTAGTGAAAATGCTTTCTTATTGCTTTATAAAGATGCTTATCTTACTATCAACGATTTTGATCACTCTTTGCCTGCTAGTGTTACATCTTTATTGCAGAAATTCTGTGACTTATTCCCAGAGGAAATACCTAATGGATTGCCCCCTTTAAGAGGTATTGAGCATCGCATAGACTTTATCCCAGGAGCATCTATTCCCAATAGGCCTGCTTATCGAGCAAATCCAGATGAGACTAAGGAAATACAACATCAAGTGGAAGAGCTCATGAAGAAAGGCTTTGTTCGTGAAAGTCTAAGTCCATGTGCTGTGCCGGTGATTCTTGTGCCCAAAAAAGATGGTAATTGGCGGATGTGTGTAGATTGTCGTGCCATCAACAAAATAACGGTAAAATATCGCTATCCTATCCCTAGGTTAGATGATATGCTTGACGAGTTGCATAGTGCATGTGTTTTCTCTAAAATTGATCTTAGAAGTGGTTACCATCAGATTAGAATGAAAGAAGGTGATGAATGGAAAATTGCTTTTAAGACCAAGTTTGGGTTATATGAATGGTTAGTTATGCCATTTGGCTTGACTAACGCACCTAGCACTTTCATGAGTTTAATGAACCATGTCTTTAGACCTTTCATTGGTAGATTTGTTGTGGTTTACTTTGATGACATTTTGATTTACTCTAAAAGTCTAGAAGAGCATGTGAATCATTTGCATGATTTGTTTGTTGTGCTTAGAGAGAATAAACTCTTTGCCAATTTAGAGAAATGTTCTTTTTGTTTGGATTCTGTGGTTTTTCTTGGATTTGTTGTAGGAGCTCGTGGCATACAAGTGGACGAGGAAAAGGTCAAAGCAATCCGAGAGTGGCCAACTCCAAAGAATGCGAGTGAAGTAAGGAGCTTCCATGGATTGGCGAGCTTTTATAGGCGATTTGTTAAGGACTTCTCTACTCTTGCTGCCCCTTTAAATGATTTGGTAAGAAAGAATGTAGTATTCAAGTGGGGTGAAGCACAAGAGCGTGCTTTTAATAAACTGAAGGACAAATTAACTAATGCCCCAGTACTTGTGTTACCTGATTTTACTAAGGTTTTTGAAATTGAGTGTGACGCATCTGGTATAGGCATAGGTGGTGTGTTGATGCAGGATTCCAAACCTATTGCATATTTCAGTGAGAAATTAAGTGGCCCTACTTTAAATTATTCTACATATGATAAAGAGTTGTACACCTTGAAACGTACCTTAGAAACTTGGCAACATTATTTGTGGCCTAAAGAATTTATTATCCATTCTGATCATGAAAGTCTTAAGTTTCTTAAGTCCCAGGGTGAACAAAAGACATGCAAGATGGCTTGAATTTATTGAAACCTTCCCTTATGTGATTAAGCATAAGCAGGGAAAGGAAAATGTTGTAGCGGATGCATTGTCTAGGCGTTACACTTTGATTACTTCCATGCACGCTAGATTGATAGGATTTGAGATGTTAAAAGGCATGTATGAGTCTGATTCTGATTTTGCTAATATTTGGAAATCTTGTGAAATGCATGGTGCTAATGACTATTACAGGTTTGATGGTTTCCTTTTCAAAAAGAACAAGTTATGTGTTCCTATGTGTTCCATTCGTGAGCTTCTTGTTAAGGAAACTCATGGCGGGGGATTGATGGGTCATTTTGGTGTCGAAAAGACTTTGGCTCTTTTGAATGAGTATTTTTATTGGCCTGGTATGAGAAAGGATGTGGTTGCTGTTTGTTCTAGATGTATTACTTGTAAGCATGCTAAATCTAGAATTCAATCACATGGCTTATATTCCCCCTTACCAGTTCCTTCTCACCCATGGACTGATATTTCTATGGACTTTGTCTTGGGTTTACCTAAATCTTCCACTGGGAAAGATAGTGTCTTTGTTGTTGTGGATAGGTTTAGTAAAATGGCACATTTTATTGCTTGTTCCAAAACTAATGATGCTGTGTATGTGGCAGAATTGTTTTTCAAAGAGATTGTTAGGTTGCATGGTGTGCCAAAAACTATTGTTAGTGATAGAGATGTAAAATTTTTGAGTTATTTTTGGAAAACATTATGGAATAAACTTGGCACTAAGCTTTTGTTTTCTGCTACAGCACACCCACAAACTGATGGGCAGACCGAGGTTGTTAATAGAACCCTCTCTACTTTATTAAGAGCTATCATTCAAAAGAATCTTAAAAGTTAGGAAAAGTGTTTGCCCCATGTTGAATTTGCTTATAATCGTGCTGTTCATTCTACTACAAAATTCTCTCCTTTTGAAATTGTTTATGGTTTTAATCCTTTAACGCCTTTAGATTTGCTTCCTTTACCTTCACATGAGTTTACTAACCTTGATGGTGCTGGGAAGGCTAAGTTTGTGCAGGATTTGCATACAAAGGTGAAAGCCAATATTGAAAGAAGGAATGAGCAAATTGCTAACCAAGTTAATAAGGGTAGAAGGCGTGTGGTGTTTGAACCCGGCGATTGGGTGTGGGTTCACTTGCGAAAAGAACGTTTCCCAGAACAAAGAAAGTCAAAACTCCAACCTAGAGGAGATGGTCCCTTTCAAGTTCTTGAAAGGATTAATGATAATGCTTATAAAATTGACTTACCTAGTTCTTATGGAAATATTAGTGCTACTTTTAATGTAGCTGATCTCTCTTCTTTTGATATTGCAGATTCGAGGACGAATCCTTTTCAAGAGGGGGGGAATGATGTGATAGCACAAAGAGACCTTGTTGAGCATAGAAGTGGACTTGATCAAGGACATGATTTGCAAATTAAAACCCAAGAGTTCAAGTCAAATGTGTCTAAAGATCCATTACAAGGCATAGGAGGTCCAATAACAAAAGCTAGGGCCAAAGCAATGAAAGAAGCCTTCAATTATTTAATTCATAAGCTTCATAACTTAGAGCCCATTTATTTAAATCAAGAGAAGGCCCAAGAAGATGTAAAAGGTGTGATCATGCTAACTATTCTATAAGAGGATTGCCAAGGCCCAATTGGAGTCCAATTGCAAGAGATTAAGAATCATGTGACAACCATGTGATTTTTAATGAAGCATGAGCATCTCATGTGACAATTTAAAGAAGTTGATTAGTTTTGATTAGAATTTCTTTTGAAATTTCGTTTTTATTATTTTTATTATGTTTTTGAACTTGGTCAAAGAGTTTATCTTGGAGATCAAGTTAAAATTAGTATCCTAATCTAATTAGGATATATATTAGGTATTATTTAAAATAATTTTAATTAGGTGTTAGAGTTTTACTTTAATTAGGACTCTAGAAAATTTTGCCTATAAAAAGCTTCCTATTGTACTCTATTTTACACATGAATGAATTTGAGTATTATTCAGTTATTTGTGAGGCTTTTGCTTCTTTGTGTTCTCTGAGAGTTCACGTGACTTATCAAAGGATTGGTCTTCCTTTGTGGCGTCTTGAGGCTAGGGTTCTAAGGGACAAGTTCTCTTAGGGTCTTACCTTTGACCAACAATCTTGTTTTCTAGTCGGTCTCAGGCAAAGTGTCATCTTGTTGAAGGTTCCTAGGACAAGGTTCCTAGAGGGTCTCTCATCAGAAGGTCCATAGAGTGACTAGAGTCAATATCTAACATGTTGAAGGCCCAATGCAGTTATACACATACAAGAAGAGTGTCAAGGCCCAATTGGAGTCCAATTGTAAGAGATTGAGAATCATGTGTCAATTATGTGATTTTTAATGAAGCATGAGCATCCTATGTGATTACTTAAAGAAACTGATTGTTTTGGACTAGGATTCTTGATGAATTTCATTTTTTATTAATTTATCTTTTTTAAGACTTGGTCAAAGAGCTTATCTTGGAGATTAAGCTAAAATTAGTATCCTAATCTTGTTATTTGATTTTAGACACCATTTAAAATATTTCTAATTAAATTTTAGTGTTTTACTTTTATTAGGATTTTAGTCTTTTAGAAACTTTGCCTATAAAAAAGACTTTCTATTGTACTCTATTTTGGAGATTATGAATGAATTTGAGTATTATTCAATTCTTTGTGAGGCCTCTGCTTCTTTATATTTTTTGAGAGTTCATGTGACTTATCAAAGGATTGATCTTCTTTTGTGGCGTCTTGAGGCTAAGGTTCTAAGAGACGAGTTCTCTTAGGGTCTTTCCTTTGACCAATATTCTTATTTTTTGGTCGGTCCTAAGCAAAGTGTCATCTTGTTGAAGGTTTTTTAGGACTTATTCCTATAAGGTCTTGTATCATGTGGTATCAGAGGTTTGATTCGCTAGTGCAAGGTATATCTTTGTGTTTTCCTTCTGCTGTTCTTCATACTTTCTCTCCTTCCATTTGTGTTATCTTTTTCATCTTCGCCTTTGTCTTCTATCTTTTTCCTTCTTCCATTATTGTGTGCCTCCATCCTCATTCAAAAAAAAAAAAAAAGAGTGTGATACTAAAAAAAATAAAAAAAAAAGAGAAAAAAAAGTTAAAAAAGAAAAGAATCAGATTGCAAAATTTAAAATTGCAAGTTGTGCAAATTCAAAGTTGAAATTTTAAATGATGCAAGAGCACCAAGAGACCTTGCTGAGTATAGAAGTGGACATGATGAAGGATATGGTGGTACGTTTCAATTCCAAGGACATAATTTGCAAATTAAAGCCTAAGAGTTCAAGTCAAATGTGCCTAAAGATCCATTGCAAGGCATAAGAGGCTCAATAACAAGAGCTAGGGTGAAAGCAATAAAAGAAGCCTTTAATTGTTTGATTCATAAGCTTTATAACTTAGAGCCCTTTTATTTGAGTCAAGAGAAGGCCTAAGAAGATGTAAAAGAGGTGATAATACTAACCATTCTACAAGAGGAGTGCCAAAGCCCAATTAGAGTTTAATTGCAAAAGATTAAGAATCATGTGTCAACCATGTGATTTTTAATGAAGTATGAGCATTCCATGTGACTATTTAAAAGAGCTGATTAGTTTTGACTAGGATTCATTATGAATTTTGTTTTTTATTTATTTTATTATTTTTAAGACTTGGTCAAAGATCTTATCTTTGAGATTAAGTTAAAATTAGTATCCTAATCTTGTTCCTTAATTTTAGGCATTATTTAAAATATTTCTAATTAGATTTTAGAGTTTAACTTTTATTAGGATTTTAGACTTTCGAAATTTTTGCCTATAAAAGGCTTCCTATTGTACTCTATTTTGCATCATAAATGAATTTGAGTATTATTCAATATTTTGTGAGGTCTTTGCTTCTTTTTGTTCTTTGAGAGTTCACGTGACTTATCAAAGGATTGGTCTTCCTTTGTGGCGTCTTGAGGCTAAGGTTCTAAGAGACAAGTTCTCTTAGGGTCTTTCCTTTGAACACATTCTTATTTTCTAGCCGGTCCCAGGCAAAGTGTCATCTTGTTGAAAGTTCCTAAGATAAGGTTCCTAGAGGGTCTCACATCATTAAAGCTTAGAGTTAATTTCTTAATTGGAGTTAGTTTCCTAATTTGATTGCATTGAGTAGCTACCAAGTTATCTACTTTCCTATTTTACATTCAAGTAAGAATTTTCTTTCCTAATTGTTCTAAACTTGAATTGCAAGTAGTTCCTTATTTTGATTAACTTGGTTTCCAAGTAGTTTCCTATTCTTAAAGTTTTTGATTTTTAGATTTTTCCTTTCCTTCTCCTTCTTTCCAAGCCATCCAAACCTCCCCTTCCTCCTTGTTTTTCCTTTCCTTCTTCCCTTTTTGTTACACACCTCTTTTTCTCCTTTGTTCATTCTTTAGGAATTTGTATTTTAGGATTCTAGTTTTTTTATCACCACTAGTCTGATCTTGTCTTTTGATTTACTTGTGACTTGCTTAGAACACTTGTAAGAAGTAAATTGTTGAGTGGTAAAAGGCAAGAGTGTAATTAAGTTTAAAGAAAAAGCAAAAAAGAGAGTTAAATACAAGTGAACTTATCATCCTTTGAGGGTACACATGTGAGAGAAGTGTGTGCAGTTCTATTCCTCTTTTCCTTCTTTGACAAACTTTTCAGGTGACAAGATGTCCAATTAGTACAAATTCCTTGAAGAGGCTAACAAAGAGTGATTCAAGAAAAGTTGTGCATGGTTAGATGCATTCCAATCTAACTCCAATTCTACAGGACAAGATAAGGAAAATTCATCCCGTAATTTCTATACTAGATGCCTTATAAAAGAGAAAGTTTACAGCATGGCTATTGATAATAGTAGCTATGTAAATGTTGCTAGTACCTTACTTGTTAAGAAATTAAATTTTCCTACTATAAAGCATCCTAGGCCCTATACCTTGTTGAAGGGTAGTGCTAAATTTAGGGTTCATAAGCAAGTTTTGATTTCTTTCTCTATTGATAAATATCATGATAAAGTGTGATACAAGAGATGTTAGGAACCTTGTCCTAGAAACCTTGGCACACAAAAGGATCACCTGAGATCAGCTACATCTCACACAAAGCCGAAGCACACAAAGGAATTATTGGTCGGAGGTAGAACCCTAAGAGAACTTGTGTCTTAGAACCCTAGCCAATGACACCACAAAGGATGACCGATCCTTTGATAAGTCACGTGAACTCTCAGACAAAACGAAGAAGCAAAGGCCTCATAAAGAATTGAATAATACTCAAATTCATTCATGATCTGAAAATAGAATGCAATAGGAAGCCTTTTATAGTCAAAGTTTTTAAAAGTCTAATCCTAATAAAAGTTAAATTTTAAAATTTGATTAGAAATATTTTAAATAGTGTCTAAAACTAAGGAACCAGATTAAGATACTAATTTTACCTTAATCACAAAGATAAGATCTTTGATCGAGTCCTAAAAATAATAAAATAAATAAAGAATAAAATTTATAAAGAATCCTAGCCCAAACCAATCAGCTTCTTTAATAGTCACATAGGATGCTCATGCTTCATTAAAAATCATATGGTTGACATATGATTCTTAATCTTTTGCAATTAGACTCTAATTGGGCCTTGGTACTCCTCTTGTAGAGTGGTTAGTATTATCACACCTTTTACATCTTCTTAGGCCCTCTCTTAAGTCAAATAAATAGGCTCTAAGTCATGAAGCTTATGAATCAAACAATTGAAGGCTTCTTTGATTGCTTTAGCCTTAGCTCTTGTTATTAGGCCTCCTATGCCTTGTAATGGATCTTTAGGTATATTTGACTTAAACTCTTAGGTTTTAATTTGCAAGTCACGTCCTTGGGCCTGAAGCTTAGTGTCATATCCTTCATTAGGTCTACTTTTATACTCAGCAAGGTCTCTTGGTGCTATTGCATCATTTCTCCCTCGTGAAAAGGATTCATCCTCAAATCTGCAACATCAAAGGAAGAGAGATCAGCTACATTAAAAGTAGCTATAATATTTCCATAAGAACTAGGTAAGTTAATTCTATAAGCATTATCATTAATCCTTTCAAGAACTTGAAAGGGGCAATCTCCTCTAGGTTAGAGTTTTTACTTTCTTTTCTCCAGGAAACATTCTTTTCGCAAGTGAACCCACACCCAAACGCCAGGTTCAAACACCACACGCCTTCTACCTTTGTTAACTTGGTTGGTAATTTGCTCATTCCTTCTTTCAATGTTGGCTTTCACCTTCTCATGTAAATCCTGCACAAACTTAGCCTTCTTAGCACCATCGAGGTTAGTAAACTCATGTGAAAGTAAAGGAAGCAAATTTAACGGAGTTAAAGGATTAAAGCCATAAACAATTTCAAAAGGAGAGAATTTTGTAGCAGAATGAACAACATGATTATAAGCAAATTCGACATAGGGCAAACACTTTTCCCAATTCTTAAGATTCTTTTAAATGATAGCTCTCAATAAAGTAGAGAGGGTTCTATTAATAACCTCGATCTGCCCATCTATTTGTGGATGTGCTATAGTAGAAAATAAAAGCTTAGTGCCAAGTTTATTCCATAATATTTTCAAGGAATAACTCAAGAATTTCTATTAACAATAGCTCTTGACACATCATGCAACCTAACAATCTCCTTGAAAAACAATTCTACCACATACATAGCATCAGTAGTTTTGGAACAAGTAATAAAATATGCCATTTTACTAAACCTATCCACAACAACAATGACACTATCTTTCCCAATGGAAGATTTAGGCAAACCCAAAATAAAGTCCATAGAAATATCAGTCCATGGGTGAGAGGGAACTGGTAAAAGGGAATTATAAGCCATGTGATTAAATTCTAGACTTAGCATGCTTACAAGTAATACTTCTAGAACAAACAACAATCAAATATTTTCTCATGCCAGGCCAATAAAAATACTCATTCAAAAGAGCCAAAGTCTTTTCTACACTAAAATGGCCCATCAATCCCCCGCCATGAGTCTCCTTAACAAGAAGCTCATGAATGGAACACATATGAGCACATAACTTATTCTTATTGAAAAGGGACCCATCAAACCTGTAATCATACAATTCACAAAATTTCCAAATATCAACAAAATTAGAATCAAACTCATACATGCCTTTTAACATTTTAATTCCTGTTAATGCTTAATCATATAAGGGAAGGTTTCAATAAATTCAAGCCAACTTGCATGCCTTTTGTTCAATTTACCTTGAGACTTAAGAAACCTAAAACTGTCATGATTAGAATGGATAATAAATTCTTTAGGCCATAAATAATATTGCTAAGTTTCTAAAGTCCGTTTCAAGGCATACAACTCTTCATTATATATGGAATAATTTAAAGAAGGACCACTTAATTTCTCACTAAAATATGCAATAAGTTTAGAATCCTGTATCAACATACCACCTATGCCTATACTAGAAGCGTCACACTCAATTTAAAAAACCTTAGTAAAATCAGGCAACACAAGTACCATTAGTTAGTTTTTCCTTCAATATGTTAAAAGCACACTCTTATGCTTCACCCTACTTGAATACCACATTCTTTCTTACCAAATCATTCAAAGGGGCAGCAAGAGTAAAGAAGTCCTTCACGAACCGCTTATAGAAGCTTGCTAATCTATTGAAGCTCTTTACTTCACTCGCATTCTTTGGAGTAGGCCACTCTTGGATTGCTTTGACCTTCTCCTCGTCCACTTATATGCCACGAGCTCCTACAACAGATCCAAGAAAAATCACAGAATCCAAACAAAAAGAACACTTCTCTAAATTGGAAAAGAGTTTATTCTCTATAAGCACAACACATCATGCAAATGACTCACAAGCTCTTCTAGACTATTAAAGTAAATCAAAATATCATCAAAGTAAACCACAACAAATTTACTTTGTCTTGCATCATAAGTGATGCAATAGCACCAAGAGACCTTGTTGAGCATAAAAGTGGACCTGATGAAGGATATGGTGCTATGTTTCAAGCCCAAGGACATGATTTGCAAATTAAAGCCCAAGAGTTCAAGTCAAATGTGCCTAAAGACCCATTGCAAGGCATAGGAGGCCCAATAACAAGAGTTAGGGCCAAAGCAATGAAAGAAGCCTTCAATTGTTTAATTCATAAGCTTCACAACTTAGAGCCCATTCATTTAAGTCAAGAGACGGCCCAAGAAGATGTAAAAGATGTGATCATGCTAACCATTCTACAAGAGGAGTGTCAAGGCCCAATTGGAGTCCAATTACAAGAGATTAAGAATTATGTGACAACCATGTGATTTTTAATGAAGCATGAGCATCCCATGTGACAACTTAAAGAAGTAGATTAGTTTTGACTAGGATTTTTTTTAAAATTTCGTTTTTTATTATTTTTTTGAACTTGGTCAAAGAGCTTATCTTGGAGATCAAGTTAAGATTAGTATTCTAATCTAATTAGGATATATATTAGGTATCATTTAAAATATTTCTAATCAGGTATTAGAGTTTTACTTTAATTAGGACTCTAGAAAATTTTGCCTATAAAAGGCTTCCTATTGTACTCTATTTTACACATGAATGAATTTGAGTATTATTCAATACTTTGTGAGGCTTTTGCTTCTTTGTGCTCTCTGAGAGTTCACGTGACTTATCAAATGATTGGTCTTCCTTTGTGGCGTCTTGAGGCTAGGGTTCTAAGAGACAAGTTCTCTTAGGGTCTTTCTTTTGACCAACATTCTTGTATTCTAGCCGGTCTCGGGCAAAGTGTCATCTTGTTGAAGGTTCCTAGGACAAGGTTCCTAGAGGGTCTCTCATCATTTGGTATCAGAGCTTTGGTCACTAGTACAAGGTATATCTTTGTGTTTTCCCTTTCATTATTCTTCATACTTTCTCTCCTTCCATTAGTATTACCTTTTCAATCTTCGTCTTTTTCTATCTTCTTCTGTCTTCCATTGTTGTGTTCCTCTATCCTAAAAAAAAAAAGAAAAAAAAAAGAAAAAAAAAAGAAGAGAGTGTGATACTCCAAAAAGAAAAAAAGAGAAGAGAGTGTAATACTCCCGAAAAAAAAAAAAAATTCGAAAAAAAAAATTCAAAAAAAAAAAGAGTGAAAAAAAAAGGGAGTGAAAAATAAAAAATAAAATTTCAGATTGCAGAATTCAAAATTGCAAGTTGTGCCAATTCAAAATTAAAAGCAAGATTGGAGTCAATTTCCTAGTTGGAGTTAGTTTCCTAATTGGAGTCAATTTCCTAGTTGGAGTTAGTTTCCTAATTAGAGTCAATTTCCTAATTGGAGTTAATTTCCTAATTGGAGTCAATTTCCTAGTTGGAGTTAGTTTCCTAATTGGAGTTAATTTCCTAATTGGAGTTTGTTTCCTAATTTAATTGCATTAAGTGGCTACCAAGTTTTCTACTTACCTATTTGCATTCAAGAAAGGATATTGTTTCCTAATTGTTCGAAACATGAATTGCAAGTAGTTTTCTATTCTTAAGGTTTCTTATTTTCAGATTTTTTTTTTCTTTTCATCTCTTTCCTTCCAGACCTTCCCTTACTCCTTCTTTTTCCTTTTTTGTTACACACCTATTTTTCTCCTTTGTTTGATTCTTTGGGAATTTATATTTTAGGATTCTAGTTTTTGGATTGCCACTAGTTTGATCTTTTCATTTGATTTGCTTGTGACTTGCTTAGAACACTTGTAAGAAGCAAATTATTGAGTGGTAAAAGGCAAGAGGGTTAACATTAAAGAAAAAGCCAAAAAGAGAGTTAAACACGAGTGAAATTATCATCTTTTGAGTGTAAACACGTAAGCTAGTGAGTTGCGAGGTCCTATATCTTTCTTTGTTTGTTTTTTGTACAAACTAATATTTCAGGATGTCTGGAGAATCTGAGCATAGTGACTTTAACATGAAAGTCTGGATTAGAGCCGTTCAAAGTACTCTTGAGAAACTTAGTGCCAGATTAGATGATGTGGAGTCTTCTTCCAATAGGAGGACCCATAGGAGGCAACCTCATATGGAACTTGATGATGATGTTGAATCTGACTTTGAGGAGTCCCATACTCGGAGAGGTAGACAATCATCATCCAATAAGGATGGTGGTATTGGAAACATCAAGATGAAGATTCCCTTATTCCCCGGGAAAAATGACCCCGACCAGTACTTAGATTGGGAAAGAAGAGTGGAGCATGTGTTCGAGTGCCACTCTTACACTGAGGTGAAGAAAGTAAAACTTGCTGCAGTGGAGTTTACTGACTATGCTAGCATCTGGTGGGATCAACTCTTACTCACCAGAAGACGTACCGGTGAAGGTCCAATTCGTGATTGGCAGGAGATGAAAACTATCATGCGCAAACGATTTGTCCCTAGTTACTATTATAGGGAATTGCATAAGAGGCTCCAAAAGCTGAAACAAGGTTCTATGAGTGTGGAAGATTACTATCAAGAAATGGAGATTGCCATGATTAAGGCAAATGTGGAGGAAGACCGTGAAGCAACCATGGCCCGATTCATTGAGGGCTTAAATTCTGAAATAGCTGCCCAAGTTGATTTATACAATTATCTGGATATGGAGGAGCTCTTACATAGAGCTATCAAGGTGGAAAAACAACTAAAGGCTCGACAAAAGCTAAAAGTGACATCTAGCTCGAGTTCTTGGAGGGATTCCAAAGTCTCCTTCAAGCCAAAGACTGATTTCAAGTCTAAGGAGGAAAGTAAGGTAAAACCCTTTCAGGTTAAGGGTAAAACTGATTCAAAACCTTTATCATCTTCTAACCCAACTGCTTCTTCTTCTAAGGTTAGATGTTTTAAATGTAATGGTTTTGGTCACATTGCTTCACAATGTCCTAACAAACGAACTATGATTGTTCTTGAGAATGGTGATGTGACTAGTGTTAGTAGTGAGTCTGAGGAGGATGAGATGCCACCCCTAACTGATGACTCAGATTTAGAATTAACTGAAGCTGTAAATGGTGAAGCCCTTGTGGCTAGACGTGCTCTCAACATTCAACCAAAAGAAGATCTCGAGGTAGAGCAGCGTGAGCATATTTTTCATACTCGTTGCTTCATCCACAAGAAGGTCTGTAGTTTGATTATTGATGGTGGTAGCTGCACAAATGTAGCTAGTATTTTACTTGTGGAGAAGCTGAACTTGCCTACTTTGAGGCACCCTACCCCTTATAAATTACAATGGCTTAATGATAGTGGGGAGGTAAAGGTAACAAAATAGGTGCTCATCTCTTTTTCTATTGGTAATTATCATGATGAGATTCTTTGTGATGTAGCACCTATGTATGCTGGTCACTTGTTACTTCGTAGGCCGTGGCAGTTTGACAGAAAGGTAAAACATGATGGATATAAAAATTATTACTCCTTTGTTTTTAATGGTAAGACCATTGTGTTGACCCCTCTGCGTCCTGTTCAAGCATATGAGGATCAGTTAAAAATCGAAAGAGAGTGTAAGAATAAAAAGCGAGAAAAGAAAGGTAAAGTGAGTGTGAGTATTGAGAATGAGAAGAAGCAACAGAAAGGTGAGTTGAGTAGAAAGAAAATTAGAGAAAAATATGAGGAAAAGAAAGTGAGTTTATTTTCGAGTAAAAGTGAGATCAAGAGAACTCTATTTAGTGAAAATGCTTTCTTATTGATTTATAAAGATGTTTATCTTACTATCAACGATCCTGATCACTCTTTGCCTGTTAGTATTACATCTTTATTGCAGAAATTCTATGACTTATTCCCAGAGGAAATACCTAATGGATTGCCCCCTTTAAGTCCTAGGAACCTTCAACAAGATGACACTTTGCCCGAGACCGGCTAGAATACAAGAATGTTGGTCAAAGGAAAGACCCTAAGAGAACTTGTCTCTTAGAACCCTAGCCTCAAGACGCCACAAAGGAAGACCAATCCTTTGATAAGTCACGTGAACTCTCAGAGAACACAAAGAAGCAAAAGCCTCACAAAGTATTGAATAATACTCAAATTCATTCATGTTTTACCTTTCTGTCAAACTGCCACGGCCTACCAAGTAACAAGTGACCAGCATACATAGGTGCTACATCACAAAGAATCTCATCATGATAATTACCAATAAAAAAATAGATGAGCACCTGTTTTGTTACCTTTACCTCCCCACTATCATTAAGCCATTGTAATTTATAAGGGGTAGGGTGCCTCAAAGTAGGCAAATTTAGCTTTTCCACAAGTAAAGTACTAGCTACATTTGTGCAGCTACCACCATCAATAATCAAACTACAGACCTTCTTGTGGATGAAGCAACGAGTATGAAAAATATGCTCACGCTGCTCTACCTCGAGATCTTCTTTTGGTTGAATGTTGAGAGCACGTCTAGCCACAAGGGCTTCACCATTTACAGCTTCAGTTAATTCTAAATCTGAGTCATCAGTTAGGGGTGGCATCTCATCCTCCTCAGACTCACTACTAGCACTAGTCACATCACCATTCTCAAGAACAATCATAGTTCGTTTGTTAGGACATTGTGAAGCAATGTGACCAAAACCATTACATTTAAAACATCTAACCTTAGAAGAAGAAGCAGTTGGGTTAGAAGATGATAAAGGTTTTGAATCAGTTTTACCCTTAACCTGAAAGGGTTTTACCTTACTTTCCTCCTTAGACTTGAAATCAGTCTTTGGCTTGAAGGAGACTTTGGAATCCCTCCAAGAACTCGAGCTAGATGTCACTTTTAGCTTTTGTCGAGCCTTTAGTTGTTTTTCCACCTTGATAGCTCTATGTAAGAGCTCCTCCATATCCAGATAATTGTATAAATCAACTTGGGCAGCTATTTCAGAATTTAAGCCCTCAATGAATCGGGCCATGGTTGCTTCACGGTCTTCCTCCACATTTGCCTTAATCATGGCAATCTCCATTTCTTGATAGTAATCTTCCACACTCATAGAACCTTGTTTCAGCTTTTAGAGCCTCTTATGCAATTCCCTATAATAGTAACTAGGGACAAATCGTTTGCGCATGATAGTTTTCATCTCCTGCCAATCACGAATTGGACCTTCACCGGTACGTCTTCTGGTGAGTAAGAGTTGATCCCACCAGATGCTAGCATAGTCAGTAAACTCCACTGCAGCAAGTTTTACTTTCTTCACCTCAGTGTAAGAGTGGCACTCGAACACATGCTCCACTCTTCTTTCCCAATCTAAGTACTGATCGGGGTCATTTTTCCCGGGGAATGAGGGAATCTTCATCTTGATGTTTCCAATACCACCATCCTTATTGGATGATGATTGTCTACCTCTCCGAGTATGGGACTCCTCAAAGTCAGATTCAGCATCATCATCAAGTTCCATATGAGGTTGCCTCCTATGGGTCCTCCTATTGGAAGAAGACTCCACATCATCTAATCTGGCACTAAGTTTCTCAAGAGTACTTTGAACGGCTCTAATCCAGACTTTCATGTCAAAGTCACTATGCTCAGATTCTCCAGACATCCTGAAATATTAGTTTGTACAAAAAACAAACAAAGAAAGATATAGGACCTCGCAACTTACTAGCTTACGTGTTTACACTCAAAAGATGATAATTTCACTCGTGTTTAACTCTCTTTTTGGCTTTTTCTTTAATGTTAACCCTCTTGCCTTTTACCACTCAATAATTTGCTTCTTACAAGTGTTCTAAGCAAGTCACAAGCAAATCAAATGAAAAGATCAAACTAGTGGCAATCCAAAAACTAGAATCCTAAAATATAAATTCCCAAAGAATCAAACAAAGGAGAAAAATAGGTGTGTAACAAAAAAGGAAAAAGAAGGAGTAAGGGAAGGTCTGGAAGGAAAGAGATGAAAAGAAAAAGAAATCTGAAAATAAGAAACCTTAAGAATAGAAAACTACTTGCAATTCATGTTTCGAACAATTAGGAAACAATATCCTTTCTTGAATGCAAATAGGTAAGTAGAAAACTTGATAGCCACTTAATGCAATTAAATTAGGAAACAAACTCCAATTAGGAAATTAACTCCAATTAGGAAACTAACTCCAACTAGGAAATTGACTCCAATTAGGAAATTAACTCCAATTAGGAAATTGACTCTAATTAGGAAACTAACTCCAACTAGGAAATTGACTCCAATTAGGAAACTAACTCCAACTAGGAAATTGACTCCAATCTTGCTTTTAATTTTGAATTGGCACAACTTGCAATTTTGAATTCTGCAATCTGAAATTTTATTTTATTTTTTTCACTCCCTTTTTTTTTTCACTCTTTTTTTTTTTGAATTTTTTTTTTCGAATTTTTTTTTTCGGGAGTATCACACTCTCTTCTCTTTTTTTCTTTTTGGAGTATCACACTCTCTTCTTTTTTTTTTTCTTTTTTTTTCTTTTTTTTTTTTAGGATAAAGGAACACAACAATGGAAGACAGAAGAAGATAGAAAAAGACGAAGATTGAAAAGGTAATACTAATGGAAGGAGAGAAAGTATGAAGAATAATGAAAGGGGAAACACAAAGATATACCTTGTACTAGTGACCAAAGCTCTGATACCAAATGATGAGAGACCCTCTAGGAACCTTGTCCTAGGAACCTTCAACAAGATGACACTTTGCCCGAGACCGGCTAGAATACAAGAATGTTGGTCAAAGGAAAGACCCTAAGAGAACTTGTCTCTTAGAATCCTAACCTCAAGACGCCACAAAGGAAGACCAATCCTTTGATAAGTCACGTGAACTCTCAGAGAACATAAAGAAGCAAAAGCCTCACAAAGTATTGAATAATACTCAAATTCATTCATGTGTAAAATAGAATACAATAGGAAGCCTTTTATAGGCAAAATTTTCTAGAGTCCTAATTAAAGTAAAACTCTAATACCTGATTAGAAATATTTTAAATGATACCTAATATATATATCCTAATTAGATTAGAATACTAATCTTAACTTGATCTCCAAGATAAGCTCTTTGACCAAGTTCAAAAAAATAATAAAATAATAAAAAACGAAATTTTAAAAAAAAATCCTAGTCAAAACTAATCTACTTCTTTAAGTTGTCACATGGGATGCTCATGCTTCATTAAAAATCACATGGTTGTCACATGGTTCTTAATCTCTTGTAATTGGACTCCAATTGGGCCTTGGCACTCCTCTTGTAGAATGGTTAGCATGATCACATCTTTTACATCTTCTTGGGCCTTCTCTTGACTTAAATGAATGGGCTCTAAGTTGTGAAGCTTATGAATTAAACAATTGAAGGCTTCTTTCATTGCTTTGGCCCTAACTCTTGTTATTGGGCCTCCTATGCCTTGCAATGGGTCTTTAGGCACATTTGACTTGAACTCTTGGGCTTTAATTTGCAAATCATGTCCTTGGGCTTGAAACATAGCACCATATCCTTCATCAGGTCCACTTTTATGCTCAACAAGGTCTCTTGGTGCTATTGCATCAATAAGTATTTCACATGCTCATTTAGATCCTTGGAATAAACAAGTATATCATCAAAATAAACAACAACAAATTTTCCAATAAAGGGGAAAAACACATTATTCATCAAATTCATAAAAGTGCTAGGCACATTAGTCAAGCCAAAGGGCAAAACTAACCACTCATACAAACCAAACTTAGTTTTAAAAGTTGTTTTCCATTTATCCCCTTCTTTCATTCGAATTTAATGGTACCTACTTTGAAGATTAATTTTTAAAAAGATATAAGCACCATGTAATTCATCTAGCATATCATCCAAATAAGGGATAGGGTAACGATATTTCACCGTGATTTTATTAATGGCTCTATAATCCACGCACACTCTCCATTTTCCATCTTTCTTTGGAACAAGTATGACTAGCACAACACATGGGCTCAAGCTCTCTCTCACAAAGCCCTTTTTCATCAGCTCTTCAACTTGTCTTTGGATCTCTTTTGTCTCTTCCAGATTGGCTCTATAAGCAGGCCTATTCAGAATGGAAGCTCCAGGAAGGAAGTCAATACAGTGCTCAATGCCTCTTAAAGGGGGCAAACCATCAGGGATCTCTTTCGGAAATAAATTACCAAAATCCTATAGTAAAGACAAAATACTAGAGGGCAAAGATTGATCAAATTCATTATTAGTTAAAAAGATATCTTTATACAAAAGTATTTTAAGACTCCTCATCATCTATAGCTCTTTTGACCTCACTTTTTCCAGCAAATAAAGTCACTCTTTTTTCTTTATTTTTCTCACTCATTTTCTTTTCACTTAATTCTTTTTCTCATGCTGTCTCTTTTTTCTCCTTTGCTCTTATTGTGCACTCTTACTCAATCCTCACTTGATCCTTATAAGCTTGAAAGGGCCTCAGAGGCTTAAGTACAATATTTTTGCCATTGAAAAGAAAAGAATAATAATTTTTGTAACCATCATGCCTAACTTTTCTATCAAATTGTTATGGCCTACCAAGTAAGACATGTCCAACACACATAAGTGCTATATCACACACAACCTCATCATGATATTTTCCAATAGAAAAGATAACCATAACCTATTTGGTGACTTTAACCTCACCACAATCATTCAGCCATTGGAGTTTATATGGTCTAGGATGTTTTAAAGTAGGAAAATTAAGTTTTTCAACAAGTAAAGTACTAGCCACATTGGTATAAACACCACCATCAATTATCATACTGCACACTTGATGAGAGACCCAGTAGGAATAAGACCTAGGAACCTTCAACAAGATGATATGTTGCCCGGGACCGACTAAGAACAAGAGATGTTGGTCAGGAGGATAAGACCCTAAGAGAACTCGTCCCTTAAAACCCTAGCCTTGAGACGCCACAAAGGAAGACCACTCCTTTGATAAGTCACTTGTATTCTATAGAAGAACACACAGAAACAAGAATTCTCACAATGAGAAATAAAATTCTGAATTCATTCCAATCTCCTCAAAAGTACATTAGGTGGCCTATTAAATAGGCATAAAAGAAAACCCTAAACCTAACTTAATCTCTAAGAATTCTCCTCCAAGAAATAGGAAACAAAGAATCTGATTTTAATGGGAGGAGATGATAAGGAAAGAAAGTAATAAGTTTTTAGCAACTAACGAAAATAGAAATAAACAAAATCTGAAACTTAAATCCTAAGTCTTGACTAAATAGCCTTGTTCAAACTAATGGAAATGGAAACTAATGAAAAGCAAATAAAAGACATCCTAATAAGATTTAAAACTACTATTCACGTCACTTTTGTTGCCCATGTGATTTGCACATGCTCTTTAATAGATTTCTTCAAGTTGGACTTTATTTGGACCTTGCAGCATGTCTTGTTGGGCTTGGACAATGAGGATCAAGTCCCTTGGGCCTTGTAACTCTTCAAATTGATGCAAAAACATGGGTTCAAGCTCTTGAACTTTTTGGACAATGCAACTCAAAGCTTGCTTCATGGCTTTAGCTCTTCCTCTAGTCATTGGGCCTCCTATGCCTTGAAATGGGTCCATTTGCATGTTGGGCTCTCTTGCACACCCTCTATGCTCTTTTAGGTCATCACACCATGCTCCCTTGTCTACAAGCTCATGGGCCCCTTCATCATTCCCTCCCTCTTCAAAAGGATTCGTCCTCGAATCTGCATAATTAAAGGGAGATAAATCAGTAACATTGAATGTAGCACTAATATTTTCATAAGAGCTAGGCAAATCAATTTTGTATGCATTGTCATTAATTCTTTCCAAAACTTGGAAAGGTCCATCCTGGTGCGAACCCACAAGGAATTGAAACCCCTTGAACCCACAACCGATCTGAAATATACACACCCCAAGAAAGCTAAATCAAGTCTGAACGATCCACTTGGAACCCTTGAACACGAAGAGACAAGGACCCCGAGTGTTGGAAGACGCCACATGGTTGATCAAGCCTTGATAAGTCTACAAGTTCAATGAAGAACCCTAGAGAGCACTCCTCTCAATTCTGGGATTTCCAGAAAATATGATTTCTATTCATTCAAATCTGATTACAATGGGAGGCAAAGTACAATTATATAGTGTGCAAGTCAAATCTGCCTTCAATGCTCATAGAAAAGGAAAACTAGGGAAATTAATGGCAAATTTCCTAATTAATGACCTATGGAATCAGAATTAAAAAAGTCAAATTCTCTCAAAAACTAAAAAGGAAATAAATCCCCCTAAATAAGCTAATTTCGTCTAAATACATTAGGGTTCTATAAATCAGCTTATTAAGCCTGAAATGGCATTATTTAGCCTTAAATGAGCCCACCAATGGATGGTCCATGGTTTAAGCACTTCAATTTATAATGTTTTGGCCCAGTCTAGCTTCAGCAGCTCCATCTTCAGCCCATATGATATTAAGGACGTCCATATTATTATTGTCCATATCTTGCTTGACTTTTGTTGCTCCAATTGCTATTTGCTTAGTCCAGGTCTCTTGAACAAGTCCACTTAAGGCTTCCCTCATTCGTTTAGCTCGTGCTCTTGTTATCGGGCCACTTGGAATTTGCAGAGGATCATTCCAAGCATTTGAGACTGCTTGCTCCCTTTGATGGATCGCATCATCCCTCTCTCCTCAAAAGGATTCGTCCTCGAATCATCACCTACATCATAAGGAGATAGATCAGTAACATTAAAAGTAGCACTAACATTATACTCACCTGGTAGATCTATCTTATAAGCATTATCATTGATTTTCTCAAGGACTTGAAATGGTCCATCCCCTCTTGGAGCTAATTTCGATTTCCTTTGTGTTGGAAACCTTTCTTTTCTCATATGCACCCATACCCAATCACCAGGTTCAAAAGTGACACGTCGTCTGCCTTTGTTTGCCTTGGATGCATATTGCTCATTTTTCCTTTCAATCTGCAATTTAATCTTTTCATGAAGTTTCTTAACCACCTCAGCTTTCTGTTTGCCATCAAGGCTTATTCTCTCATTAATGGGCAATGGTAACAAATCCAAAGGAGTTAGTGGATTAAAACCATAAACAACTTCAAAAGGAGAATAATCAGTAGATGAATGCACACTTCTATTATATGCAAATTTAATGAATGACAAGCAATCCTCCCAATTTTTCAAATTCTTTTGGATGACAGTCCTAAGCAATTGAGTTAAGGTTCTATTAACAACTTCAGTTTGACCATCAGTTTGTGGATGACAAGCTGTAGAAAATAATAACTTAGTTCCAATCTTTCCCCACAAAACTCTCCAAAAATGACTTAAAAATTTTGCATCCCTATCTGAGACAATACTTTTAGGAACACCATGAAGCCTCACAATTTCTTTAAAGAACAAATCAGCAATATAAGTAGCATCATCAGTTTTATGGCATGCAATAAAATGTGCCATTTTTGAAAATCTATCAACAACCACAAATATTGAATCCATCCCTCTTTTTGACCTAGGTAATCCCAAAATAAAATCCATTGAAATGTCTACCCAAGGTTCACTAGGTACAGGTAATGGAGTATATAGACCATGAGGTAAGACTCTAGACTTGGCCCTTTTACATGTTATGCATCTACCACAAATCCTTTCCACATCACGCTTCATTCTAGGCCAAAAGAAATGTTCATGCAAAACATCTAATGTCTTTTTAACACCAAAATGTCCCATTAGTCCTCCCCATGTGCTTCCCTCACAAGCAATTCACGCATAGAACATTGAGGCACACATAATTTATTTTCTCTAAACAAAAATCCATCAAGTTTATAGAATTTTCCAAAAGCTCCTTTTTCACAAGCAATAATTATTTCAGCAAAATCACTATCATTGGCATACAAATCCTTAACATATTCAAAACCAAGCAATCTTGCATTCAGAGAAGTGAGAAGAATATACCTTTTAGATAATGCATCCGCAACCACATTCTCCTTACCTTTCTTGTATTTGATCACATATGGGAAAGGCTCGATGAACTCCATCCATCTAGCATGTCTTTTGTTCAGCTTACCTTGACCTTTAATGTACTTCAAAGATTGATGATCTGTATGGATCACAAATTGTTTAGGCCAAAGGTAGTGTTGCCAGGTCTCCAATGCTCTCACAAGTGCATAAAGCTCCTTATCATAAGTTGGGTAATTCAAGGTGGCACCATTTAGCTTTTCACTAAAATAAGCAATTGGTCGCCCTTCCTGCATTAGAACAGCTCCTATCCCAACTCCTGATGCATCACACTCAATCTCAAAAGTTTTGTTAAAATCAGGTAAAGCTAAAATAGGTGCAGAATACAATTTTTCTTTAAGAACACTAAATGCATGATCTTGTGCCTTTTCCCATCTAAAGCCAACTGATTTCTTAATTATTTCAGTGAGTGGTGCAGCAATTGTGCTAAAATCTTTCACAAACCTCCTATAAAAGCTAGCCAACCCATGAAAACTTCTTACCTCAGTTACATTTGTAGGTGTTGGCCATTCTTTAATAGCCCTTACCTTCTCTTCATCAACTTGTATTCCCTCAGCACTCACTACAAATCCAAGGAAAACAACTTTTCCCATGCCAAAGCTACACTTTTTTAGGTTAGCATACAACTTTTCTTTTCTCAAAACATCAAGCACACAGCGCAAATGATTCAAATGCTCATCAAGACTCTTACTAAAAATCAGAATATCATCAAAATAAACCACAACAAATTTTCCAATATATGCACGCAGAATATGATTCATCAACCTCATAAAAGTACTAGGTGCATTTGTTAGCCCAAATGGCATGACTAACCATTCATACAGCCCATGCTTTGTTTTGAAAGCAGTTTTCCACTCATCTCCTTCCCTCATCCTAATTTGATGATATCCAGATTTTAAATCAATTTTTGAGAAAATAACAGACCCATGCAATTCATCAAGCATATCATCTAATCTAGGAATAGGATGGCGATACTTTACAGTGATATTGTTGACAGCTCTGCAATCAATGCACATCCTCCAAGATCCATCTTTCTTTGGTACTAAGAGGACTGGTACAGCACATGGACTCAAGCTTTCTCGAACATACCCCTTTGCCATGAGCTCTTCAACTTGCTTTTGAAGCTCTTTTGTCTCCTCAGGGTTAGTTCTATAAGCTGGCCGGTTGGGAATTGTTGCTCCAGGAATGAAGTCAATTTGATGCTCAATGCCTCTTATAGGTGGCAGTCCACTAGGGATATCTTCGGGAAATATATCTTCAAATTCCTGCAACAAAGAACTAACAACACTCGGAAATGAAGAGTCAAGGTCATTAGTGTTTAAGAAGGCCTCCTTGTAAACAAGTACAAGTAAAGGCTGTTCAGAAAGATATGCACTCCTCACCTCACTTTCTTTTGCATAAAAACTCACTTTTTCTCTTTCTTTTCTCTCTACTTTCTTTTCTTTCTTTTGAATTTCTTTTTTTGAGCTCTCAGATTTTCTTTCTTTCTCACTCTTATTTCTTTTTATTCTCTCTTCTTTATTTTTCTTATCACCCTCTCTTTTATCTCTCTCTTGTTTCATTTTGAGCTGATCTTCATACACTTGCTTGGGTGTTAATGGTACAAGAGTAACGGGTCTGTCATCCTTTACAAATGAATATCTATTGGTAAACCCATCCTTTGTCGCCTTCCTATCAAATTCCCAAGGTCTACCCAAAAGTATATGTCCAGCATGCATAGGAACAACATCACATAAAATCTCATCATAATATCTTCCAATTGAGAATGAAACAAGAACTTGCCTATCAACCTTAATCTCCCCACATTCATTCAGCCATTGCAACTTGTATGGTCTAGGGTGTTTAATAGTAGAAAAATTTAATTTCTCAACTAAAGTGGTACTAGCAACATTGGTGCAACTCCCACCATCAATAATCATATTGCATACCTTGTTGCTTATGAGACAGCGAGTATGGAAGATGTTTTCTCTTTGCTGCTTAATGTCATCTTCCTTAACTTGAGAATTCAAAGCTCTTCTAGTCACAAGTGCTTCTCCTTCTACAGCATACTCAAACCCATCATCACTCGCATCTTCAAGTGATGGCATGGAATCATCACTTTCACTTTCAGTCACCACTTCACGGTCCTTCATGATCATTACTCTCTTGTTGGGGCATTGCGAAGCTATATGACCTGTTCCCAAACACTTGAAACATTTAATATCTCTATTTCTAGATGATTGGGAATCAGATTTACCTTTGTTTTTAGATGAAGCTTCCTCTTTGCCTTTTGGGACTTCTCTTTGAACATCTTTTTCTTCCTTCTTCCATTTTGGTCTCATTGAAGAACTAGAGCCTGAAAGGTACCTTGCTGATCCTTTTTGTTTAAGTTGCCTTTCAACCTTCATTGCCATGTGCACCATGTCTTCTAACTCCACATAATGCTACAACTCCACAATATTAGCAATTTCTTTATTTAACCCATTTAAAAATCGAGCCATTGTTGCTTCCCTATCCTCTTTCACATTTGCCCTAAGCATAGCCACTTCCATCTCTTTATGATATTCCTCTACACTCTTAGAGCCTTGTGTAAGGGACTGCAACTTTTGAAAGAGGTCTCTATAGTAATGGCTGGGTATAAACCTCTTCCTCATGAGAGCCTTCATTTCCCTCCATGTTTCTAGGGGTCTCTCACCATTCCTCCTCCTCTCTAGGACCAATTTATCCCACCAAATTAATGCATAATCCGTAAATTCAATGACTGCCAATTTCACCTTTTTTGCTTCAGAATAATTATGGCACTCAAAAATGAACTCAATTTTCTTTTCCCACTCCAAATAAGCTTCAGGATCATTTCTACCTTGGAAAGAAGGTATCTTCATCTTAATATTTCCAAGGTTTCCATCCACCCTATTTCTACCCCTTGGAGCATTTTTACCGTGTCTCCTTTCATGCCTAACTTCCCTAGGCCTATTTCTACCCAAATCAAATTCAGATTCATAGTCTTCTTCACTACCACCTCCTACTTCATTTTCAAACTCAAAATCATCTAAAGAATCATCTCTATGCCTCTCATATCTTCTAGGATTAGGACTTACAGTAGGTGGTCTTCTCTGCAAGTTCGCAATCATTGTGTCTTGCTTATCCATCCGGTCTCTTATCCCTCCAAGCACCACATTAAGACGTTCGAATTGCTGCTGCATGGCTTTTACAATGAGATCCAAGTTCTGCGCACTACCTCCTCCACTTGATATTTCCTCCCTATTAGACATTATAAGCTGCAAGAAAAATTGATTAGAGAAATAAAGATCCTCACAAATTTTCCTCACGTGTTTACCCTCAAAGATGTCACTCTTCACTCGTGTTTCACACTTTAAAGGCTTTTTCAAATAATGGATTCACATTCTTGCCTTTTTCCACTCTTAGTCTCTCTATAGGCCCTTTAAAGAAACTAATCAGACTCAATACAAAACTATCACAATTCTTGTGAAATTCAACCCAACACTTGGATATAATTAGTAAGTGGATACTATAGTAAAGAAAATCAGGGAATGAAAAGATGTAGAATTTGTAAAAGGTTAACTCGAACCAATACTACTTCCAGAACAGCACAAATTTTTTTTTTTTTCTTTTCAGCAATTTTTTTTTTGCCTTTTCTATTTTCTTTTTTTTTTTGCCTTGCTTTTTTTTTTTTCTGGAATATGAAGAACAAAAAACGAAATTTGAATAAACAGAACAGGAACAGCAAAATCAATCTGGAAAAATGCGTCTGAATTTAAAGGACAATATTTCGAGTTAGAGAACTCCAAATGAGATGATTTTTAAGCAATATGAAAGAAGAGATTCTGGAATATAAGAAAGACCTACTACACGTCCAGAAACTCAACGGAAAACATGACAAATAGAGGATTAAAATTCAGCACATCCAGAATAATGGAAGACAAATAGAATTTCAAAACGAAAGAGAAATGCAATCTGGAAAAGCACAAGACACACAGATATGACCTGATTTGGGAACCGAAGCTCTGATACCAAGATGGTGCGAACCCACAAGGAATTGAAACCCCTTGAACCCACAACCGATCTGAAATATACACACCCCAAGAAAGCTAAATCAAGTCTGAACGATCCATTTGGAACCCTTGAACACGAAGAGACAAGGACCCCGAGTGTTGGAAGATGCCACAAGGTTGATCAAGCCTTGATAAGTCTACAAGTTCAATGAAGAACCCTAGAGAGCACTCCTCTCAATTCTGGGATTTCCAGAAAATATGATTTCTATTCATTCAAATCTGATTACAATGGGAGGCAAAGTACAATTATATAGTGTGCAAGTCAAATCTGCCTTCAATGCTCATAGAAAAGGAAAACTAGGGAAATTAATGGCAAATTTCCTAATTAATGACCTATGGAATCAGAATTAAAAAAGTCAAATTCTCTCAAAAACTAAAAAGGAAATAAATCCCCCTAAATAAGCTAATTTCGTCTAAATACATTAGGGTTCTATAAATCAGCTTATTAAGCCTGAAATGGCATTATTTAGCCTTAAATGAGCCCACCAATGGATGGTCCATGGTTTAAGCACTTCAATTTATAATGTTTTGGCCCAGTCTAGCTTCAGCAGCTCCATCTTCAGCCCATATGATATTAAGGACGTCCATATTATTATTTTCCATATCTTGCTTGACTTTTGTTGCTCCAATTGCTATTTGCTTAGTCCAGGTCTCTTGAACAAGTCCACTTAAGGCTTCCCTCATTCGTTTAGCTCGTGCTCTTGTTATCGGGCCACTTGGAATTTGCAGAGGATCATTCCAAGCATTTGAGACTGCTTGCTCCCTTTGATGGATCGCATCACATCCCCTCTAGAGTGTAATTTTGACTTTCGTTTCTCAGGGAATCTTTCCTTTCTCAAGTGCACCCAAACCCAATCTCCAGGTTCAAATACCACACGCCTTCTACCCTTATTAGCATGCTTGGCATATTGTTCATTCTTCCTCTCAATGTTAGCCTTAACTTTGGCATGTAATTCCTGCACAAACTTAGCTTTCTTCAAACCATCAAGATTAGCAAACTCATTAGAAGGTAAAGGAAGAATAT
Organism: Erythrophleum fordii; assembly: GCA_032878935.1. Classification (NCBI taxonomy): domain Eukaryota; kingdom Viridiplantae; phylum Streptophyta; class Magnoliopsida; order Fabales; family Fabaceae; genus Erythrophleum; species Erythrophleum fordii. The sequence continues at coordinate 21,464,681 of JAVQMF010000055.1, forward strand.
CAAGAGGAGTTAAGGGATTAAAACCATAGACAACCTCAAATGGAGAAAATGAAGTAGAAGAGTGCACTGTTCTATTATATGCAAACTCAATGTGAGGCAAGCATTTTTCCCAATTCTTTAAATTTTTTTGAATGATAGAACGAAGCAAGGTAGTAAGAGTACGATTCACAACTTCAGTTTGCCCATCTGTTTGAGGATGTGCCACAGTAGAAAACAACAATTTAGTTCCTAGCTTAGACCACAAAGTTCTCCAAAAATGGCTAAGGAACTTTACATCTCTATCACTCACAATAGATTTAGGTAAACCATGCAACCTCACAATTTCTTTAAAGAACAAGTCAGCAATATGTATGGCATCATTACTTTTTGAACATGCAATAAAGTGTGCCATTTTGCTAAATCTATCAACCACAACAAAAATGCTATCTTTTCCACTTTGAGCTCTAGGTAAACCCAACACAAAATCCATAGAAATATCAATCCAAGGTTGGGAAGGCACGGGGAGGGGAGAATACAAACCATGAGATTGAACTTTAGATTTTGCATGCTTACATGTCACACATCTATCACAAACAGCAATTACATCTTTTCTCATGTTTGGCCAATAAAAATGTTCATGCAAAAGAGCTAAAGTTTTCTCCACACCAAAGTGTCCCATCAAAGCACCACCATGAGTCTCTGTAACAAGCAATTCACGCATAGAACAAGATGGAATACATAATTTATCTTTCTTAAACAAAAATCCATCAAATCTGTAAAAGTCATTAAAACCATGTTTCTCACACAATTTCCAGATTTCACCAAAGTCACAATCAGATTCATACATGCTTTTTAACATCTCAAAACCAAGTAATCTAGCATGCAATGATGTAAGAAGACTATATCTCCTAGATAATGCATCAGCCACAACATTCTCTTTACCCTTTTTATGCTTGATGACATAAGGAAAAGTTTCAATGAATTCAAGCCATCTAGCATGTCTCTTGTTCAATTTACCTTGAGACTTCAAAAATTTCAAGCTTTCATGATCAGAATGTATAATGAATTCTTTTGACCACAAATAATGTTGCCAAGTCTCTAATGTTCTTTTTAAAGCATACAACTCTTTGACATAAGTGGAATAATTCAAGGTAGCTCCACTTAATTTTTCACTAAAGAAAGCAATGGGCTTAGAATCTTGCATTAAAACAGCCCCAATTCCAATTCCAGATGCATCACATTCAATTTCAAATACTTTAGAAAAATCAGGTAAAACAAGTAAAGGAGCATTAGTTAATTTTTCTTTCAAAGTGCTAAATGCAACCTCTTGTATTTCACCCCACTTGAAAACTACATTTTTTTTTACCAAATCATTCAAAGGTGCAGCAATGGAGGAGAAGTCCCTCACAAAACGTCTATAGAAGCTAGCCAAGCCATGGAAACTCCTTACTTCATTTGCATTCTTTGGTGTAGGCCACTCACGGATAGCTTTCACCTTCTCTTCATCCACACGAATCCCTTGAGCACCTACAACAAATCCAAGAAACACAACAGAATCCAAACAAAAAGAACACTTTTCTAAATTTACATAAAGGCTATTCTTCCTAAGAATGCAAAAGACTTCACGCAAATGACCAAGATGATCATCTAAACTCTTGCTATAAATCAAAATATCATCAAAATAAATAACAACACATTTCCCAATGAGAGAACGAAAAACATGATTCATTAAGCTCATAAATGTACTAGGTGCATTAGTTAAACCAAATGGCATAACTAACCACTCATACAATCCAAACTTAGTTTTAAATGCAGTTTTCCATTCATCACCTTCTTTCATTCTAATTTGATGATATCCACTCCTAAGATCAATTTTAGAAAATAAAGATGCACCATGCAACTCATCAAACATATCATCTAATCTAGGAATGGGATAACGATACTTAACTGTGATTTTATTGATGGCTCTACAATCGACACACATTCTCCACTTGCCATCCTTCTTAGGCACTAGGATCACTGGAACCGCACAAGGACTCAAGCTTTCTCTAACAAAGCCTTTCTTCATGAGCTCTTCAACTTGGCATTGGATTTCCTTAGTTTCTTCTGGATTGGCTCTATATGCTGGTCTATTAGGAATGGATGCTCCAGGGATGAAATCTATACGATGTTCAATGCCTCTCAAAGGGGGCAAACCATCGGGATTTTCCTTTGGAAACAAATCACCAAAATCTTGCAAAAGAGACACAACACTAGAGGGCAAAGAGGGATCAAGCTCATTAGTAGAAAAATAAATTTCCTTGTACAAAAGTACAAGCACTTGCTCATCAGCCAACATAGCTCTCTTAATCTCTCTTTTTCCAGAAAAGAAACTCACTTTTTGTTCATCAATTTTCTCACTTTCATGCCTTTTCTTTTCAATCACTCTCTTTTCTTTATCCTTCTCCTTTCTTTCTTTTCTCTCTTTCTCTCTCAATTTGCACTCATTTTCAATTCTAAGTTGATCCTCATAAGCTTGCATGGGTCTGAGAGGAGTAAGCACAACAATTTTACCATTGAAAGGAAAAGAATAGCAATTTTTATATCCATCATGTTTAACACGTCTATCAAATTGCCATGGTCTACCAAGCAAAATATGTCCCGCATACATAGGAGCTATATCACACAAGACTTCATCATGATAATTACCAATAGAAAAAGAAATTAACACTTGCTTAGTAACTTTAACTTCACCACAATCATTAAGCCATTGCAACTTATAAGGACTAGGATGCTTTAAAGTAGGCAAATTCAGTTTATCAACAAGCAAGATACTAGCAACATTTGTACAACTACCACCATCAATAATCATGCTACATACCTTGTTCTGGATAAAACATCTAGTATGGAAAATGTGCTCACGTTGCTCTTTCTCATGATCTTCCTTGGGTTGAATATTTAGAGCACGCCTAGACACCAAAGCCTCTCCAAGCACGGGCTCACTAAGCTCCAACTCAGAATCCTCCACCAAAGATGGCATACTTCCATCCGAATCTTCATCACTAGTCTCCTCACTAACTACATCACCATTCTCAAGCAAAATCATAGTTCTCTTGTTTGGACATTGAGAAGAGATGTGACCAAAACCTTGACATTTAAAACACTTAATTTTTGAAGTAGTAGAAGAAGAAGAGTTAGAGTTATACTTACCTTTAGGAGGTGGATCTGAACTTTTGGACTTTGCTTCCTCCTTTGGCTTGCTTTGTTTGGATTTGAAGGAGGATTTGGAATCCTTCAAACCTTGCTTCCAAGACCCAGAACCAGCAGCAAATCTGAATTTTTGTTGAGATTTAAGTTGTTTCTCCACTTTGATAGCTTTGTGTAATAGCTCTTCCATGTCAACATAATGTTGGAGATCAACAATTGCAGCAATTTCAGGGTTCAAACCATCTATGAATCTTGCCATGGTTGCCTCTTTGTCTTCCTCAAGATTGGCTCTAATCATAGCCATTTCCATCTCTTGATAATACTCCTCAACACTCATGGAACCTTGTCTCAATTTCTGCAATTTCTTGTGCAAGTCCCTATAGTAATAACTGGGGACAAATCTCTTTCTCATAGTGATTTTCATCTCATGCCAAGTCTGAATTGGAGGCTCTCTATTTCGCCTTCTATTGATGAGAAGTTGATCCCACCAAATGCTAGCATAATATGAAAATTCAACGGCTGCTAATTTCACTTTTTGCCCTTCAGAATAATGATGGCACTCAAAAACGTGCTCAACCTTTCTTTCCCACTCCAAATAAAAGCTCTGGGTCATTCTTTCCTTGAAAGGAGGGAATTTTCATTTTGATGTTGCCTAGACCATGCTCCTTATGTGGGGGAACTTGTTTGTGCCTCCTTGGAATGAAATCATCAAAGTCAGATTCTCCTTCATACTCCTCTTCAAGATCACGTCTTTTTGGAATTTTAGAGTTAGATGGAGATTCAAAGTCATCCAGTCTTGCATTGAGCCTTTTGAATTGCTCATAGACACTTTTCATGAAAACTTTAAGATCAACATCATTAGGCTCATTTTCAGCCATTTTACAACCTAAAATGTTAGTGGATAGAATAAAAAAATAATGTGAAGTAGGACCGCACACACTCTTCTCACGTGTATCACTCAAAATATTGCAAATCCACTCGTGTTTCACTCAAAATTTGGCTTTTATCTTTAATATGACACTCTTGCCTTTTACCACTCACTTGCTTCTTTTTAGTGCTCTTAGATAGAAACAAAAACAAATCAATAGGAGCAAAGAATAAAGTGGCAATCCCAAAACCAGAAAATTCCAAGTTAAAATTCTCAAAGAGCCAAAAGAAAAGAGGCAAAAATAAAATCCCCCTACCTGGCGCGCCAAATGATGAGAGACCCCCTAGGAACTTTGTCCTATGAACCTCCTTTTTGACAACATTACCCGGATCGTGCAAGATTCAAGAGCACAATCACACAAATAGAAGATGAAAGAACTCATAAAAAATAAGAACACATATAAACAAAGATAGTTGGTCAAGTGGGTAAGACCCTAAGAGAACTTGTCCCTTAGAACCCTAACCATGAGACGCCACAAAGGAAGACCACTCCTTTGATAAGTCTGACTTGAATTCACTCCATTGCTCAACGAGCTAGAGGAACCTCTCAGAAACAGAACATAAGTCCTGAAAGAAAATTCTATTTATTCATCTTATTCCTTCCTTTGAAGTACATATGATGCCTTTATATAGGCAATGAAAGACCTAAAAGTTTCTAAAAATAATTCCTTAAAAGATGGCACTATTTATTACAAGGATTTGGAAAGTTATTAATGGTGCCATAAGAAAAAGGAAACAAACTATAAAGAAGCAAAAGGAAAGAAACTAACTTATTCTTTAAACATAAGTTTTGACCACATGGTCTTATTCAAAAAAACTAAAATAGAAACTTTGTACATGGTCTGAAAATTGATGCTCACGTTCAGCAAATTGTCCAAGCCTTCTTTGATGGTTATGCCATGCACGGTCTCCTGGAAGGTGGTCATAAGCGCTCCATGGTACTCTATCATTCCCTTCCTCTTCGAAAAGATTCGTCCTCGAATCTCTCTTAAATGTTAATAGGAAAGAAAATGTTGCTTGGATGCCACTTAATTGAATGACAAACTAAATAGAAACAAATCAGAATATGCCAAACTTTTCAATTTTTTTTTTTTTGTGTTCCAACTCTTATTATTTTTTTTTTCTGGAGTTGGATAATTTCTTTCTTCTTTTTTTTCACTTTTTTTTTTTTGAATTTTTTTTTTTCGAAAATTTTTTTTTGGAGTATCACACACTCTCTATTTTTTTTTTTGAAGAAAAAAAAAACGAAAATATGGCAAAGCGGACAAAAAAACCCACACACAAGTATGACGACTAGCAAGAGACCATAAGAAACATAAAGGAAACAAGGAAATATAGAACGCACAAATAGAACCTTGAGTTCTAGCACTCAAGTAGACAAACAACTGATGTGAGACCCACTAGACGACATGCTCTAGGAACCCCAACCAACATAGGTCATGCTTGAGATGTGAGACCCACTAGACGACTTGCTCTAGGAACCCCAACCAACATAGGTCACACACAAGGATCCGCTAGAAAACAAGAAGACAAGTAAGAACTTTTTTTTAGATCTAGACAATAGAAAGAAAAAATGAAGAAAGACAAGAAAAGATCACACCTTGACTTGCAAACCTAGAGCTCTGATACCAAATGATGAGAGACCCCCTAAGAACTTTATCCTATGAACCTCCTTTTTGACAACATTACCCGGATCGTGCAAGATTCAAGAGCACAATCACACAAATAGAAGACAAAAGAACTCATAAAAAATAAGAACACATATAAACAAAGATAGTTGGTCAAGTGGGTAAGACCCTAAGAGAACTTGTCCCTTAGAACCCTAACCATGAGACGCCACAAAGGAAGACCACTCCTTTGATAAGTCTGACTTGAATTCACTCCATTACTCAACGAGCTAGAGGAACCTCTCAGAAACAGAACATAAGTCCTGAAAGAAAATTCTATTTATTCATCTTATTCCTTCCTTTGAAGTACATATGATGCCTTTATATAGGCAATGAAAGACCTAAAAGTTTCTAAAAATAATTCCTTAAAAGATGGCACTATTTATTACAAGGATTTGGAAAGTTATTAATGGTGCCATAAGAAAAAGGAAACAAACTATAAAGAAGCAAAAGGAAAGAAACTAACTTATTCTTTAAACATAAGTTTTGACCACATGGTCTTATTCAAAAAAACTAAAATAGAAACTTTGTACATGGTCTGAAAATTGATGCTCACGTTCAGCAAATTGTCCAAGCCTTCTTTGATGGTTATGCCATGCACGGTCTCCTGGAAGGTGGTCATAAGCGCTCCATGGTACTCTATCATAAGGTTAAGGTGAACATTGAGCACAAGAATGAGAAATATGTGCAACATGCTAATAAAAGCCGAAGGAAGGTTATTTTTGAACTAGGAGATTGGGCGTGGGTTCATTTGAGGAAAGAAAGGTTTCCTGAACCAAAAAAAGTCCAAATTACACCCAAGAGGCGATGGTCCTTTCCAAGTGTAGGAAAGAATAAATGATAATGCATATAAAATTGATTTACCTAGTTCTTATAGGAATGTAAGCATAACTTTCAATGTGGTTGACCTTTCTCTTTCTGATATTATAGATTCGAGGGCGAATCCTTTTTAAGATGGAGGAAAGGATAGAGGTGAGTTAGAAGACTTGAAAGAGCTTGAACAAAATCAAGAGCTTGGAAATAAAAGGGCTGGACATAACTCTAAAGGATGGCTAACTAAAGACCCATTGCAAGGCATGGGAGGCCCAATGACAAGATCAAGAGCCAAAGTTATGAAGGAGGCCTTAAGCGGAGTGATCCAAAAGCTAATAGACTTAGAGTCCATATTTTTAGCTAAATGTGAAGTCTAAAAGGAACAAAATGGCATGAAGATTATTTCATATCTACAAGGTGCTAGCCCAAGCCCAAAGGAAGCCTAATTGAAGGAGCCCAGCCATTTTCTACAAAATTCTCTTAGTTTTATTTTGTTTTAATTTAATTGTTTCTATTTTAGATTTTTAGCTTTATTAGGCGTCATTCTTGGTGAATTTGTCAAGACATAAATTTCTTTTGTATTCTCGCCATGTAAAAGGCGTCACCTAGGAGTTATTATGTGTTTAGGGTTTTATTTTTCAAATGCCTATATAAAGCCCACTTGTACTCCAAGAATTGGCAGATTGAATGAATTATCTTTTTCAGAATCATTTTTGACTTATGAGGTTTCTCTTGTGGCCTTTGTGTGCTAGAAAAAATCTTTGACTTATCAAAGGAGTGGTATCCTTTATGGCATCTCGGATTAGGGGTATAAGAGACGGGTTCTCTTAGAGTTCAATTTCATTGACCAACATCTCTTCTTCTTCTTCTGCTTCGTTCCTTTCTTTGTTCTTCATTGCTTGTTGTCCAGATCTGTGTATGTCCTTGTTTTTGTGTTGCAACCAAATTTTGATCACTGATCCATGTCGTTTGGGGTTCCTAGAATGGGTTTCTACAGGGTTTCACATCACATTGGAGCTTAACTCAGCTTCCACATCTTCATCACTACTGCTTTCGCTAGTAACAACACCATTCTCAAGCAAAATCATAGTCCTTTTATTTTTACATTGTGAAGCAATATGACCAAAACCTTGAAATTTAAAGCATTTAATTTTAGAAGAACTAGAAGAAGATTTAGGTTTAAATTTACCTTAGAAGTAGGTGTTTGCATCTTCAACTTATTCTCCTCTTTAGGCTTGGTCTATCCCTTAAACTTGAAAGAAGACTTGAAGTCTTTGTTGGAACTAGCATGTGATTTCAATTTCTATTTTGCCTTAAAATACTTCTCCATCTTAATGGCTTTATGCAACAACTCATCCATATCAAGGTAGTTTTATAATTCAACTTCTGCAGCAATTTCAGGATCTAAGCCACTAAGAAATCTTGCTATTGTAACTTCTGAATCTTCCTCAATGTCTGCTTTGATTATGGCAATTTGCATTTGTTGAAAATATTCTTCCACACTCATAGATCCTTGTTTGATTTTGTGGAGCCTCTTGTGCACATCCCTATAGCAATGGGTAGGGACAAATCTCTTCCTCATGAGAGCCTTCATTTCTAGCCAAGACGGAATTAGACCCTCTCCAGAACGCCTCCTACTAGTGGTTAATTGATCCCACCATAGGCTTGCATAATCTATAAACTCCAAAGTAGCTAATTTCACTTCACTTTCCTCTGAAAAAGATTGGCAGTCAAATATAAACTTAACTTTTCTTTCCTATTCAAGATATACATCTGGATCAGCTTTCCCTTAAAAGGAAGGGATTTTCATCTTGATGTTACTAAAGGCATCTGCCTTTGGAGGTGGAGCTCTCCTAACTCTTTCATGTTGGCTTTCCTCCTCAAAATCAAATTCATCTCCTCCTAGAACAACGTTTTTGCCATGCCTTGCCTTGCTATTGGAAGAAGAAGAATCTATTTGATCTAACCTAGTATTTAGTCTCTTGAATTGTTCTTAAATATATTTGATGAACAATTTAAGGTCAACTTGGTTATCTTCACTTTTAGACATGATTGGCACCTGAAATGTTAGTGAATAGCAAGAAAAAGGACTTGACCACTCCCTCACATGTTTCACTCTAAATGATGCAAATTCACTTCGTGTTTCACACTTGTAATGGCTTTTACAATGATGAAAACACTCTTGCCTTTTTCCTCTCAACTTGCTTCCTATAGTGTACAAATCCAACAAATCAAAAGAAGTAGCAACTGAAGTGGCAATCTCAAATTAGAATCCAAGATGCAAAGTTCTCAAAGAGACGACAAAAGTCCAACATTTTAAAGAAAAATCGTGGGTGCAGCCAATAGACAACACAACAAGTGATGAGAGACCCCCTAGGAACTTTGTCCTATGAACCTCCTTTTTGACAACATTACCCGGATCGTGCAAGATTCAAGAGCACAATCACACAAATAGAAGACGAAAGAACTCATAAAAAATAAGAACACATATAAACAAAGATAGTTGGTCAAGTGGGTAAGACCCTAAGAGAACTTGTCCCTTAGAACCCTAACCATGAGACGCCACAAAGGAAGACCACTCCTTTGATAAGTCTGACTTGAATTCACTCCATTGCTCAACGAGCTAGAGGAACCTCTCAGAAACAGAACATAAGTCCTGAAAGAAAATTCTATTTATTCATCTTATTCCTTCCTTTGAAGTACATATGATGCCTTTATATAGGCAATGAAAGACCTAAAAGTTTCTAAAAATAATTCCTTAAAAGATGGCACTATTTATTACAAGGATTTGGAAAGTTATTAATGGTGCCATAAGAAAAAGGAAACAAACTATAAAGAAGCAAAAGGAAAGAAACTAACTTATTCTTTAAACATAAATTTTGACCACATGGTCTTATTCAAAAAAACTAAAATAGAAACTTTGTACATGGTCTGAAAATTGATGCTCACGTTCAGCAAATTGTCCAAGCCTTCTTTGATGGTTATGCCATGCACGGTCTCCTGGAAGGTGGTCATAAGCGCTCCATGGTACTCTATCAACAAGTGAAGGAAATGAAGACAATGAATTTATGGAACAAATGGTGTGTGGCAGATTATGGGAGATCAAATGGTTAAATGATTAATTATTAAGAGGAAAAATTGAAAGAAAATTGGAATCTGAAATCAGTAATGAAGCAATCAAAAATTTGAAATTCAGAACAAGGTGAATGAATGCAAATTTCCTTTTATGAATTGTGCACAATATGACTTTTAATGACCAGATCAACTCAAGGAATCAGAAATGCTAATTCCAAGAATAAAGGATCTTCAACAATTGCAATTCAAGTCAACAATTCAAAATTTACAATTTCCAGCGCAACTTTCCTTTTTCACAGATTCTGACTTTTTTTTTAGGCAAATTTTCCTTCTTTTCTTTTCTTTTCCTTTTTTTTTCACTATAATATACTCTTTTTTTTCGAATCTCAAAGGTGCTGAAATTTGCCAACAGAACACAATATTTCTGAAGGGCTGACATGCACGAAAGAAATAGCTATAACTTGCTCTAGAAAATTCAGATTGATGTGATTCCAAAATGAGCAGAAAGAAGAGGTTTTGAGACACAAGAATGACCTATTACACGTCCAAAAACATGAAGGAAAACACAAGAAATAGCCACATGAAAAATGATGACGAACAGACACCAATCAGATAAAATAAGAGAAAAGAACAAGGAAAAAGTGGATGAAACCAACCTCAACCAATGCTCTAATACCAGATGATGTGGGACTCTATAGAAACCCATTCTAGGAACCCTAAATGACACAAATCAGTGATCGTAATTTGGCTACAACACAAAAACAAGCAAATACACAGATCTAGACAACAAGCAATGAAGAATAAAGAAAGGAAAGAGGAAGAAGAAGAAGACGAGATGTTGGTCAATGGAATTAAACCCTAAGAGAACCTATCTCTTAGAATCCTAATCCAGGATGCCATAAAGGAAACCACTCCTTTGATAAGTCAAAGATTTTCCCCAGCACACAAAGGCCACAAGAGAAACCTCACAAGTCAGAAATAATTCTGAAAAAGATAATTCATTCAATCTGCCAATTCTTGGAGTACAAGTGGGCCTTATATAGGCATTTGAAAAATAAAACCTTAAACACAGAATAACTCCTAGGTGACACCTTTTACATGGTGAGAAAATAAAGAAATTTAATTTTAGACAAATTCACCAAGAATGCCACCTAATAAGGCTAAAAATCTAAAACAGAAACAATCAAATTAAAAGAAAATAAAACTAAGAGAATTTGGTGGAAAATAGTCAGGCTCCTTCAATTAGGCTCCTTTTGGGCTTGGGCTAGCATCTTGTAGATATGAAATAATCTTCATGCCATTTTGTTCCTTTTGGGCTTTATTTTCAGCTAAGACTATGGGCTCCAAGTCCATTAGTTTTTAAATAACTCCATTTAAGGCCTCCTTCGTAGCTTTGGCTCTTGATCTTGTCATTGGGTCTCCCATACCTTGTAATGGGTCTTTAGTTAGCCATCTTTTAGAGTCATGTCGAGCCCTTTTGTTTCCAAGTTCTTGATTTTGTCCAAGCTCTTTCAAGTCTCCTAACTCACCTCCATCATTTTCTTTCTTGGTTTTGTTGTAAGGGCCAAGGGGATTGAGGTGGATGAAGAAAAGATCAAAGCCATTTGAGATTGGCTAACCCCTACCATGATCGAACATGTGAGGAGCTTTCATGGACTTACAAGCTTTTATAGAAGGTTTGTGAAGGACTTTAGCACATTAGCAGCCCCATTGAATAAGTTGACAAAGAAAAATGCTCCATTCAAATGGGGAGAAGCTCAAGAGAAAGCCTTCCAAACTCTCAAGGAAAAGCTCACCCAAGCACCTTTACTTGTACTTTTAGACTTTGGTAAGATTTTTTAGGTAGAATGTGATGCAAGTGGAATTGGCATAGGAGGTGTACTTATACAAGAAGGTAAGCCCATTGCATATTTTAGTGAAAAGCTAAGTGGTCCTACTCTTAACTATCCTACGTATGATAAGGAGCTATATGCCTTAGTTAAAGTGTTGGAAACTTGGCATCATTATTTATGGCCTAAGGAATTTGTCATACATTCTGATTATGAGGCTCTCAAACATATTAAAAGTCAAAACAAATTGAACCAAAGACATGCTAAGTGGGTTGAATTCATTGAATCTTTCCCATATGTCATTAAGCACAAGAAAGGTAAGGAGAATATTGCTGCAGATGCACTTTTAAGTAGGTATGTTCTTCTTTCCATGTTAAACTCTAAAATTCTTGGTTTTGAGTTCATCAAAGAATTATATACTAATGACATTGACTTTGGTGAAGCTTTTAGCCATTGCAAGCCTGGACTTGGTTGGGACAAATTTTACTTGCATGATGAATTCTTATTTTGTGTTAATAAACTTTGCATTCCTAATTGTTCTATGCATATGTTATTGGTGAAGGAAGCACATTCAAGTGGTTTAATAGGACATTTTGGCATTGCTAAAACATTTGATATCTTAAATGAACATTTTTATTGGCCTAAGATGCGTAGAGATGTTGAAAAATTTGTAGACGGATGTATTGTGTGTCATAAAGCTAAATCTAAAATAAATCCCCATGGATTGTATACTCCCTTCCCTATTCCTAGTGTACCTTAGGAAGATATTTCCATGGATTTTATTGTGGGATTACCTAGGTCTAAAAGGGAGAGAGACTCCATTTTTGTTATGATAGATAGATTTTATAAAATGGCACACTTCATTGCATGTCATAAGATCGATGATGCTTCTAACATTGCTAATTTATTCTTTCAAGAGTACAGCTTCATGGGATGCCGAGAACTATAGTATCGAATTGAGATGCTAAATTCTTAAGTTATTTTTGGAAGACTTTGTAGAGCAAGCTAGGAACTAAATTGCTATGTTCTACTACCTGCCACCCACAAATTGATAGGCAAACTAAAGTTGTGAATAGGACACTTTCTTCTTTGTTAAGGACAATTGTTAAGAAGAACTTAAAGAATTAGGAGGAGTGTCTACCCCATGTCGAATTTGCTTACAGCAGGCCCATTCATTCTACTACTAAATATTCACCTTTTGAGATTGTTTATAGTTTTAATCCTCTTATACCTATTGACTTAACTCCTTTGCCTTTGCAGGAAAGAGTCAATATGGATAGGAAGAAGTGTGCCAAATTCATTAAGGAAATCCATGATAGGAAACAACACATTAGGCATATTGATCTTGGAGATAAATTAGACTTTGGACATGAGATGTCCTTAAAGATGCAAATGTGGAAGACCAAGTGGAAGCCCAATGTCCTAAGAAAGTCCATAGAGCAACTAGAGTCAATATCCAACATGTTGAAGGCCCAATGTAGTTATGCATATATAAAAAGAGTGTTAAGGCCCAATTGGAGTCAATTGCATGAGATTAAGAATCATATGTTAATCATGTGATTTTTAATGAAGCATGAGCATCCCATGTGACTACTTAAAGAAGCTAATTATTTTGGACTAGAATTATTATGAATTTCATTTTTTATTTATTTTATTATTTTTAGGACTTGGTCAAAGAGCTTATCTTGGAGATTAAGTTAAAATTAGTATCCTAATCTTGTTTCTTGATTTTAGGCACCATTTAAAATATTTCTAATCAGATTTTAGTGTTTTACTTTTATTAAGATTTTATACTTTTAAAAACTTTGCCTATAAAAGGCTTTCTATTGTACTCTATTTTGAAGATTATGAATGAACTTGAGTATTATTCAATTCTCGGTAAGGCTTTTGCTTCTTTGGGTTCTCTGAGAGTTCATGTGACTTATCAAAGGATTGATCTTCCTTTGTGGCATCTTGAGACTAGGGTTCTAAGAGACGGGTTCTTTTAGAGTCTTTCCTTTGACCAATATTCTTGTTTTCTAGCCAGTCTCGGGCAAAGTGTTATCTTGTTAAGGGTTTCTAGGACTTATTCCTACAGGGTCTCTTATCATTTGATATTAGGACTTTGGTTTGCTAGTGCAAGGTATATATCTGTGTTTCCTTTCTGTTATTCTTCATACTTTCTCTCCTTCCATTTGTGTTACCTTTTTCATCTTTGCCTTTGTCTTCTATCTTCTTCCTTCTTCCATTGTTGTGTGCCTCCATCATCATTCAAAAAAAAAATTAAAAAAATTCAAAGAAAAAGAAATTTTGAAAAAAAAAAGTAAAAAAAAGGAAAAGATTAATATTGCAGAATTCAAAATTGCAAGTTATGCAAATTCAAAATTGAAAGCTTAAAGCTTGGACTTAGTTTTCTAATTAGAGTTAGTTTCCTAATTTGGTTGCATTGAGTAGCTACCAAGTTATGTACTTTTCTATTTGCATTCAAGTAAGAATTTTCTTTCCTAATTGTTCTAAACTTGAATTACAAGTATTTTCCTATTTTGATTCACTTGATTCCCAAATAGTTTCCTATTCTCAAATTTCCCTTTCCTTCTCCTTCCTTCCAAGCCATCCAAATACTCCCCTCAAAGTCTAAGTTTTCATTTTTTTTCCCCTTCACTTGTCATGTGTTTTAATCACACACCTCCTTTTGTGTCATTGTGGTTAAGAGTCTAGGATTACTTGTGTTTAGAAACTCTTACTTGTGATTGCCACTATTCTGATATTTTCTTTTGATATCCTTGTGACTTGCTTAGAACACTTGTAAGAAGCAAATTGTTGAGTGGTAAAAGGCAAGAGTGCAATTAACATTAAAGAAAAAGCCAAAAAGAGAGTTAAATACGAGTGAACTTATCATCTTTTAAGTGTAAACATGTGAAAAGAGTGTGTAAGGTTGACGATTATGTCGCGCAATCTCAAATAAAACTAGGTAGCAAAATAAATTCTGTAGGTAATGGTGCAGCCTAGGTCATTTTCCCAAGGAGTTTGTTCCTCAATTTGTTTATTAAAGAGTGTTCCAAGTATTACTAAATGAAAATTGTTTAGGGGGGTTTTGGATTACAAAAATTTAATTGACAAGAATTAAAAACTTAAGACTAAATGAAGTGAACAGTTGAGAAAATGTGGTAGCTAGCCTTCAGATGGACTCCCTAGAATTCAATTATCCTTGCTCTCTTTTTAGTGGACCAAATTTGGATTTAATTTCTTGCTCATTAATGTATTGCCCATAAAAGCTCTTGAATGACCATCCAAGATTCAATTTATCAATTATTCAAGGAATTTGCAACCATAAGAAACCTTGAAAAATTCATTAATTGAATTAAGAATAAGAACACACTAAAACCAATCATAATTGATCAACAAAATCTGCTGCACAATTTACTTAAGATGCTAATTAACCAATTAGATTAATGAATTCCTCAAACAATTAATTGCACAAAAATTCCAACCACTTTATCCAATAACCATTGCATCAATTGGCCTAAAATCAATAGGAAATTAAAAGTAACTTGTACAGCACTAATTCTGAAATTTTTACAAACATGTAATGATCACAAATAATATTCCAAAGATCAAATTATACTCAATTCATAAATCAAACCAATCCAATAATTTTCAATAATTAAATTCCTAAATTAATAAACTAGACTTAGTCAAATTAATAGGGAAAATAATTCTGAAATTAAAAGATGAAGCAAAGAATTTTTATCCAATTTGGTGAGAAATTGTGGAGCTCAAATTTGCATCTGGGAGTTTCCAAGCTTCAGCTAGCCACTATGGATGATTCAAGTAGCATGGAGAATTTAATTGGAGGAGAATCAATGGAATAAGCAGTAGTCATGGAAAACCGATGAGAAAATGCTCTCTCGTTCAGCCTTTGGAGCTCTCCATTTTACGTTGTGTTCTCGCCCTTTTCCCCCCAGCTCTCAGCTCACTTATTTTCCACGTTTAAGTCACGTCCCTCCGATGAATGCTTCAGTGTTTTTCCTTAATCCTCACGTGCTCCTTAGCTCGCATTTTCTTGCTGAATGCCTCACGTTGTATGCATTTTTTTCTTCTCCCAGCTTATGTTTTCATTAATACACATCAGCCTTCTTTAAACTCCAACTCCCAGGTCATTGCTTGCAATGATTCCCATGTTAGCCCGTAGCTTCATTTACATCATTTCCACATGATTTGTAGCTTCCAATCCAGCTCGTACAAGCTTCTTCGTCCAGCCAAGCACGAAAAACTCGAGCTGTCTTGTCGTCAGCTTTGCATGTGCTCCATTTATTTATTTAGCTATGTTGACTTTCCACTCGAGCTGCATGCATCTTTCCGTCAGCTCAAGCCCTTACCTACCTCTCCATGCTTCTTCGATTCAGACTCATCCACCACACGTTGCTTCTTAGCTAGAACCCATGGCTAGTTGCATGAATTCGCAGCCTTTTTCTTCTCACACACACATGCCTTCTCACGTTCTAGAGCTTCTCTAAAAATTTTAGCTCCTTTTCACGTCATTTTTTACATCATTTTTTCTCCTTTCATTCAGCTCTAAAAGCTAGTAGCTTCCCATGTGTTCAGCTCCTTCAACTCTTCCTTCATTCACTTGCATGCTCTATTTTGCTCACATAACTTTTCCTCCTATATTCGCTGCTGCCCCATGTATCCTTCATCTTTTCTCACATGGAATCTCTTACATGCACATTCTGCCCAGCTCAAGACTATCTCATGCTCATGTGCATCTTCATATAGCTTCTTTTCTATCTTTCCCAGCTAGAAGTAAATGAATGCAGCTCTCTCATGCTCTGTAAAAACGTGGCTTGTTCTGCACTTGTCTCCACATACGCTGCTTCTTTTTTTGTTTACTTTCATGTCAAGCCTATTCTTCAGCTACTGTTCCATGCATTCTGGACATCATTCTTCCATGTTCATGAGCTTGCATTGCTTCTCTCGAGCATGTAGCTTACCCATGCAGCTTAAACTCCTCATGTAGCTCCTCACATGTTCCTTCATGCATCTTCTTCTCACATGTGGCTTTGTTCTAGCGTCTTCATGCATTTTATCTTCATCTAAACTTTAGCCCATCCAACTCGTGGCTAGTATGTGATTGTATTCTTGTAACACCCCAAAATTAATTAAGGTGTTAACCATGGATTTGGATTAATTAAGAATAATTAATATAAAATGATTGTGTAAATTAAGTGAATGGAAATCTTAGAGAGATAAATTATTAATATGGGTTTGAGATTTAATTAGGATAGAAACTTCATCTAGGCCCAAATTAATGTAGGAGATCATGATAAGAGGCTAATGGAGGCCTAATAAGTTAGATACAGACCTAATCTGATTCAATATGATAGAGGCCCAAGATCCACCTTTTTTAGGCTCTTATAATTAGCCCAATAACCCTTGTGCAGACCCAAATCAATTGAGTTCTTCAAACTTGGTCTAGCGTAATTAAATTTCTATAGCCCAAGAGATTAAAGCTAGCCCAACAAGGTCTAAATCAGAACCCACTTACAATTGGACCCTTGGGTCAGCCCATGACCCACATTTGACCCAACTTAAACCCAACTAAAACACTAAATACTTCAGCCCCTCCACATTTTGCTGAAACACACAACAACTCATTTTCGGATGTTTGAAGGGAGGCTAGGGTTTGGGGCAAGAAATCCTCCATTTCTCACTTCTAAGCTCAAAATTAGCTAAGGTAATAGTTATATAACTTAATCCCCTTCTCTTTCTCTTCATTTTGGCCTAATTAGTTTTTCATTTGGAGTATTTTTAGATGCAATTTTGTTAATATTTTATATAGCATCATCATGTATTCATATTGCCAAGTGTAGGTGTTTATATTTTGATTAGTTGGAATGTATATTAAGTCTCATTATAGCTTGGTATTGGATGTATGAACTTATAGTGTCTGATATATAAACTTTGTTGAACCTATGATATGGTTTACCATTTGGGAATCGTAATTATGTTTTACTTTGGATATAGACCTGAATTAGTGATGCATGGAATCTTTAATGGAATATATATACTTGAATGATAATTGCTAGAAGCTTATGAAATTCTATTGTTATTAATCTATGAATTTGCTGACATATGATAGTTAGACGAGTAGAAATTAATACTTAAGTTCTAAATTAGTAATGGTAGAATAGCTGAGTAAATAAGGTAGATAAATGCCATTAGAGTTGCACAAATTAAGGTAGAGTGGCTCTAGGGTGTCATTGGAGGGAGAGTGAAGAGTATGAGACAAGATTTTAGGAGTTGTAGGATCAGAAGGCATTTCGTTGCAGCCAAAATGGGGTTAGCCATGGCCAATAGAGGCGAAGTTGCCTAGGGAGAGTACCATAGAGCAATTCGCCGCGGTAAAATTTGAGAGGCAAAATTGGGAGTCATCCAGAGGATAATTTGCCACAGCTAAATGGGAATTGGCTACAATGAACTTTCTTAAGAATTTGTCAGGCATTCTAGAGAGGAATTAGCTACGGCAAAAGGAGGAATTGGCCGCAGTCAATAATAAGAGATGAGCGAGGTAGGTTCTGGTGCGAACCCACAAGGAATTGAATCCCCTTGGAGCATTTTTACCATGTCTCCTTTCATGCCTAACTCCCCTAGGCCTATTTCTACCCAAATCAAATTCAGATTCATAGTCTTCTTCACTACCACCTCCTACTTCATTTTCAGACTCAAAATCATCCATAGAATCATCTCTATGCCTCTCATATCTTCTAGGATTAGGACTTACAGTAGGTGGTCTTCTGTGCAAGTTTGCAATCATTGTGTCTTGCTTATCCATTCGGTCTCTTATCCCTCCAAGCACCACATTAAGACGTTCGAATTGCTGCTGCATGGCTTTTACAACGAGATCTAGGTTCTGTGCACTACCTCCTCCATTTGATATTTCCTCCCTATTAGACATTATAAACTGCAAGAAAAATTGATTAGAGAAATAAATATCCTCGCAAATTTTCCTCACGTGTTTACCCTCAAAGATGTCACTCTTCACTCGTGTTTCACACTTAAAGGCTTTTTAAATAATGGATTCACACTCTTGCCTTTTTCCACTCTCAGTCTCTCTATAGGCTCTTTAAAGAAACTAATCAGACTCAATACAAAGCTATCACA
Organism: Erythrophleum fordii; assembly: GCA_032878935.1. Lineage (NCBI taxonomy): Eukaryota > Viridiplantae > Streptophyta > Magnoliopsida > Fabales > Fabaceae > Erythrophleum > Erythrophleum fordii. The sequence goes on from JAVQMF010000055.1 coordinate 21,483,297, forward strand.
ATTCTTGTGAGATTCAACCCAACACTTGGAGATAATGAGTAGTAAGCGGATACTATAGTTGAGAAAATCAGGGAATGAAAGTTAAAGATGCAGAATGTTGTAAAAGCTTAGCTCAAACCAATACTACTTCCAGAACAGCACCATTTTTTTTTTTTTGCCTTTTCTTTTCAGCAATTTTTTTTTCTTATTTTTTTTTCCTTGCTTTTTTTTTTCTGGAATATGAAAGAACAAAAAACGAAATTTGGATAAACAGAACAGAAACAGCAAAATAAATCTGGAAAAACGCGTCTGAATTTAAAGGATAATATCTCGAGTTAGAGAACTCCAAATGAGATGATTTTAAAGAAATCTGAAAGAAGAGATTCTGGGATATAAGAAAGACCTACTATACGTCCAGAAACTCAACGGAAAACATGACAAACAGAGGATTAAAATTCAGCACGTCCAGAATAATGGAAGACAAATAGAATTTCAAAACAAAAGATAAACGCAATTTGGAAAAGCACAAGACACACGGATATGACCTGATTTAGGGACCGAAGCTCTGATACCAAGATGGTGCGAACCCACAAGGAATTGAATCCCCTTGAACCCACAACTGATCTGAAATATACACACCCCAAGAAAGCTAAATCAAGTCTGAACGATCCACTTGGAACCCTTGAACACGAAGAGACAAGGACCCCGAGTGTTGGAAGATGCCACAAGGTCGATCAAGCCTTGATAAGTCTACAAGTTCAATGAAAAACCCTAGAGAGCACTCCTCTCAATTCTGGGATTTCCAGAAAATATGATTTCTATTCATTCAAATCTGATTACAATGGGAGGCAGAATACAATTATATAGTGTGCAAGTCAAATCTGCCTTCAATGCTCATAGAAAAGGAAAACTAGGGAAATTAATGGAAAATTTCCTAATTAATGGCCTATGGAATCAGAATTATAAAAGTCAAATTCTCTCAAAAACTAAAAAGGAAATAAATCCCCCTAAATAAGCTAATTTCGTCTAAATAATCAGGGTTTTAGAAATCAGCCTATTAAGCCCAAAATAGCATTATTTAGCCCTAAATGAGCCCACCAATGGATGGTCCATGGTTCAAGCACTTCAATTTATGATGTTTTGGGCCAATCTAGCCTCAGCAGCTCCATCTTCAGCCCATATGATGTTGAGGACGCCCACATTGGAAATGTCCATATCTTGCTTGACTTTTGTTGCTCCAATTGCTATTTGCTTAGTCCAGGTCTCTTGAACAAGTCCACTTAAGGCTTCCCTCATTCTTTTAGCTTGTGCTCTTGTCATCGGGCCACTTGGAATTTGCAGAGGATCATTCCAAGCATTTGAGACAGCTTGCTCCCTTTGATGGATCGCATCAGGTTCCAAGAGGCTTCCTCGCTGTGGTGCCATGTAGGTTAGCCGCAGCAAAGGTCCAACTCACTGTGACTATCGCCGTGGTAAAATCAGTGACAATGTAAGGAGTAAACTCGAGAGTAATTGGCTGGGGCTAAATGGGAATTGGCCGCGGCAAACGTCCTAAAACCCTTATATTAACCAAGAAATCTTGGTTTTTCATATGGTAATCTCAAGAGATGACTTAGAAACATTAGTAAAAGATTCTTATGAGTTGGAATTAATAAGCAATAGAATCAAAGGCTTAGAAATGAGTGTTTGTTTCCCTTATGTACATGAGTGCTTCTAGTTGTATGGTTGATGACTCTAATAACATTAAGGTTCAAATTTCCTCACATTTTCAGAATGTAATTAGTCGTAATAACTTTTAATCCAGATTTATGATTGTTAATCATGTATTTAACCTTAATTACAATGATTAGAAGTTAGGGTCATCACAGTTGGTATCAAAGCAATGGTTTAGGCAAATGTGTTTGATTTACAACTTTGTGGTTAGAAAACTTGGTAATCATGATGCATGCATCATAGGAATAGGAGCATTGTGACTCAGTGATAACTCTTATACATACATATACCTGCCATGGGTGAAGTTATGTTTTGTTTGCCTTAGGCTGTAGTTTAATTGAGGATGCTTGTGGTTGTGCTTGTAGCATTGCAGAGTTAGATGGCTACTCATAGAGAAACAACTGAGATGCTAAGAGAGATGCAAGAGGCCATGGCTACAATGGCCAATCGAATGAAAGAACAAGCGAAGGCCCATGAAACTATAGTCAAGGAAATGACTGACCGAGGCAGAGTGATGTTGCCTTAGTCGCTTAAGTACTCAATTAAACCAAGATTGATTTAATGCAGTATAGATCAACCCTAGGTCATTCTTCCCAAGGAGCAATTTAGGGGTTAATTGAATTGAATTTAGGTGATTATTTGATGCTTAAAATATTATGCAAATAGGGGGTTTTGAATTAAGAAATTAAATTTAAACTAAAAGAGAAAACTAAACAAGCAATTAAACTAGAATACTCTAAATTGAAATAAAAATGATTGTGAAAATGAAAGAACTAACAAGGAGGCAACCAAGGTTTTTCAAGGGGATTTCGGCTCTCATTACTCACCAAAGATTGATTGAGACCAAGAGAAGTGATTAAACAATAGACCAATGAATTTAATTAACTTAATCCAAGGATAGGAAACCCTAAACTCAAATACACACCACTTGACTTAATTAGGAAACCCATAGCTAATTCAAGCAATTTGCAAGTAATTAAGCCAATTAAACTTCATCAAATCTTTTAACAATTAGATTCAATTAATTCTGGAATTTTCGGTTTTAATTACCTAATTGAACAATTAAGCAATTATACTATCCAATTCAACAATCAAGTAGTACAAGAGACCAAGATATGCAATTAAAATCATAACATTAATCAAATTAATGCAAGAGAACTCAAACATCAATCCAATCAACATTATAAGGTCTAAAAACTAAAATTTCAGCAACCACAAAACATAATTTCAGTCCCAAATAACACCAATTCCAATTACAATTCAAGATAGAATAATTGTCCAACCTAAAACTAAGTCTCAACATTAAATCCACATAGAAATTCCTAAAACTAGAAAATTCCTAAATTCTTGAAATTGAAAGAGGAAAAGGTAGGAAAAATAAACTCCCCAATGGTCTTCAATCCATTTAAAATTCAGAGCTCAAACCATCTTCCTCCTTGCTCCACCTTGGTGCCACCCCCTCTCTTTAAGCTTCCATGAATTTGGTTTCTCTAAACTCCTTCATTCCTTTGGTCCAGGCGTGATTCTGCATTGGTTCTGCTTCACGTCCAGAAAAGTGAATGAATTCTTCCTCTGCCTCCAGGTCAGCTTTGACTTTCCTTCCTCCAAACGTTGACTCTCATGTGAAGTCCAGAGCTCCAGCATCCAGCGAGAGAGAGAAGGCGTCCTTCAGCATTCTCTCAAGCTTCAAGGGTATGTGTATGCTGAGGCCAGAAGAATCAATGCAACAGTAGCCTCCCAGCTCCAGCGCCTCCTCTGTTCACGTCCAGCAGTCCCCACAGTGAATGAAATAGTAGCTCTCTAAATTTCAGTGTCTCTGCAGCGTTTTCCAGGAAGCAGAAATGAAATGAATGAAGCTGGCCTCCCCTTCGTTTCTTTTTGGTGCTAAGTCTGTGAACCAGAGGCAACCAAAAAAAATGAATGAAACTGTCCCCTAATTTTGGCGTCTCCCCTGCAGCGTTTTCCAGGAAGCAGAAATGAAATGAATGAAGCTGGCCTCCCCTTCGTTTCTTTTTGGCGCCAAGTCTGTGAACCAGAGGCAACCAGAAAAAATGAATGAAACTGTCCCCTAATTTTGGCGTCTCCCCCCTTCATTCAGCAGCTGACTCCTTGCAAGAAAAACAAAAAAAATTAAACCTAATTTCATAATTACAAAAATGCCATCAAGCTAAATAATAAAAATAACAAGAATTCTACTCCATTTTTTTTTCTTTGATCTATCTTTAATTTTCAATTTAATTGTCCAAAAATTCTGCACAAAATTAATAAACATTTTAGAGATTGGAAAATTTTAATCTCTCAAAGAAATATGGAAAATAAAATATTAGCAATTTGAATCCAAAAATTCTCCTAATTAATTTAAAATTATTTTATTTTCCAAAATTGACCAAAAATTCAAATATTGTATTATTTAAGCTCAAATTAATCATTAAAAATAATAATAAATGTGGATAAAAATATATGAAAATTAGCACTTATCACATAGGCTCATGCAGCGACTATACAAGTGCTGCAGTAGCTACATGAAAACATGAATAAGTTGAATCAGGAGGTGCCGATGGAAAATCGTGTAGGGGCTAGTCATAACCTTGGTATGGGACACCAAGGTGAGGATGGCGACCTCTCTATTATGTTAACTAAATTTAGAAAAGCTAATCCTCCATCATTTTTGAGGGAGTCTGACACTAAGAAAGCCGAGAGGTGGCTGATGCAACTGGAGGAAATCTGAGGTTATGACCTGCACCACCGAACAAAAGACAAAGTTGGTTATCTACAAGTTGAAGGGTGATGCTGAGCATTGGTGGAGGAATGCCTCCAGATTGTTGATTGCAAGGGAGATACCCTTGACTTACGAAAGTTTTCAAATTGCTTTTGAGAGCAAATATTTCCCACCATCAGTGAAGGCTAGCAAGGAAGCCGACTTTAACTTCCTTGGGTAAGGGGACATGAATGTAGATAAATTCATTCAATTATCTCGCTTCTCCTCCTACTTGAAAAGATTTGATGATGAGCCATGGAAAGCTGAAAAATTTGAGAGAGGCCTGAGACTAAAGATTAAAGATAAGATTGTATCTCTACAGATCCACAATTTTGATGAATTAGTGGAGAAGTGTAGAGTGACAGAGAAGGCCATGATGGAAAGTGAGGCCAAGAGGAAGAAGACCCTGGAGGGTAAACGTGACCGGGGCATGGAGCCCTTTAAGGTTAGAAGTAAGAAAGGAGCCAATAGTAGGAGTGGCTCTTGGGGTAGGAGACTACCCCCAAGGAATGTCCCTCAAAGAAGAAGCATGGGACCACCAAGAAGTGTAATAAGTGCCCCACCCACTTGTGCCAAGTGTGGAAAGAACCATAGGAATGGATCATGCCCGGTGTGTTATAATTGTGGAAAAACTAGATACTATGCGCGGACTTACATAGTGTCACGAGAGTCGACCTCATCGGTTAAACCATCTATCCAAGGAAGGGTGTTTGCCCTCATGCAGCAAGAGGCTAGTAGATCCCCTAGTCTAATCTGAGGTACTTTACTTGTCCATAATCATGTCATATATGCATTGTTTGACTCAGGTACGACCCACTCATTCATCTCATATGACTGTGTTAAGCATCTAGGTCTTAAAACTAGCCTGTTGCCATTTGAATTATCTGTGTCCACCCCTATTGGATATTCTATGATTACATCTGATGTATGCTTAAATTGTACTACACAATTGGATAGCCGTTATACTACCCTTGACTTGATTTGTATCCCTTTGTGTGATTTTGATGTAATCATTGGTATGGACTGGCTGTCAGCTAATAATATGATACTTGATTGTAATTGTAAGACTATTTCCTTACCTACAAATAAACTTGAAACTTGTCTTGTGACTAAACTTACTTATGTGTCTGCACCCAAGCTGGGAGGTGCCTTAGGCATGGTTGCCAAGGGTTTCTAGTATTATTTTCATTGCATGTTAAGGTTGATGATGGGTTGGAAGATATACCTATGATTAGAGAATTCCCTGAGATTTTTCCTAAGGAGTTTAGTGGACTACCCTTGGAGAGAGAGCTAGAATTTTCCATTGATTTGGTACCAGGTACAGGTCCAATCTCTAAGGCACGGTATAGAATGGCGCCTGCTGATTTAGTTGAGTTGAAGAGTCAATTAGAGGAGCTACTTGAGAAAGGGTTTATTAGACCAAGTATGTCGCCATGGGGAGCACCAATGTTATTTGTGAAAAAGAAGGATGGTAGCCTTAGGCTTTGCATTGACTATAGGCAATTGAACCAAGCGACTGTAAAAAGTAAATACCCTTTGCTTAGAATTAATGACTTACTTGACCAATTAGTTGGAGCATCGGTCTTTTCAAAAATTGACCTTAGATTGAGATTTCACTAACTTAGAGTCAAGGCTAGGGATATACCTAAAACTGCCTTTAAGACTCAATATGGCCATTATGAATTCCTAGTTATGCCTTTTGGGTTAACCAATGCCCCTACCATTTTCATGGATTACATGAATAAGATCTTTTAGCCCTATCTTGATTGATTTGTGGTAGTATTCATTGATGACATTCTTATCTACTCTAAGAGTAGTAAAGAGCATGAAGAGCATCTTAGGATAGTTCTTCAAATATTGAGAGAACATCAGTTATATGCTAAGTTGAGCAAGTGTGAGTTTTGGTTACGGGAGGTCAAATTCCTAGGTCATGTGATATCGGAACAAGGAGTAGCGGTAGATCCTAGCAAGGTAGAAGCGGTATTGAATTAGGAGAGACCCAAAACAGTGACCAAAGTCCATTGCTTTTTAGGTCTAGCTAGCTACTATAGAAGATTCATTAAGAGATTTTCTCAGTTAGCTATACCTTTGACAAAATTGACTAGGAAGGACTAACCATTTGTGTGGGATGCCAAGTGTAAGAATGCTTTTCAAGAGCTTAAGGATAGGCTTACCACCGCACCTGTGTTAGTGATACCTGACCCTAAAGAGACATTTACAGTTTATAGTGACACTTTTAAGAAAGGATTAGAGTGTGTCTTAATGCAACAAGGTAGGGTGATAGCCTATGCCTCTAGATAACTTAGACCCCATGAGGAGAATTACCCTAACCATGACCTAGAGCTAGCAACTGTAGTTTTCGCCCTTACGATTTGGAGGCACTATCTCTATGGTGCCCAATTTGAGGTATATAGTGATCACAAAAGTCTAAAGTACTTGTTTGACCAAAAGGAGTTGAACATGAGGCAAAAGAGGTGGATGGAATTACTTAAAGACTATGATTTCTCCTTAAAATATCATCCAAGAAAGGCGTATGTAGTCGTCGATACCTTGAGTAGGAAATCTATTCACATGGCAATGATGATGCTTAGGGAGCAAAGGTTGATTGAAGAGTTGAGAGATTTGAATTTGTCGATTTAAATGAATTCAAGTAGCCTTTTTTTAAGAGAATTAAGGATAGAAAATGACCTTAGGAAGAGGATTAAAGAGGCCCAAAAGCTAGATGAATACTGGGGAAGAATTAAAGAGTAACTGGGAAGTAGTGAGGTCAAAGATTTTGACCTATCAGAAGATGGCTTGGTGAGGTACCAGGGTAGAGTGTGCATACCCAAAGATGAAGAGTTGAGGAATATAGTATTGTCGGAAGCTCATAAAAGCAAGTACACCATTCATCCGGGCACCACTAAGATGTATAGGGATTTAAAGAAGAGCTTTTGGTGGCCTAGGATGAAGTTAGACAGAGCGGAGTTTGTTACTAGATGTCTAGTTTGTCAGAGGGTTAAGATTGAGCACTAAAGGCCCGCAGATTTGCTACACCTTTTAGAAATTCTGGAATGGAAGTGGGATAATATATCCATGGATTTTGTGATGGGTTTGCATAGAACATCCTCGGGTTATGACACTATTTGGGTGATTGTGGATAGATTAACAAAGTCTGCCCACTTTCTACCTATTAGAGCCACTTATCCTCTAGATAGACTAGCTCAACTGTATATTCATGAAATTGTAAGATTACATGGTGTTCCTAATAGCATTGTGTTAGATAGAAACCCAAGATTCACATCAAAATTTTGGCGGTCTCTATAAGAAGCTTTAGGTACAAGCCTTAACTTTAGCACTCCTATCATTCTCAGTCTGATGGACAGACTGAAAGGACTATCCAGACTCTAGAAGACATGCTTAGGGCTAGCATGTTGGAGTTAAAGGGGAGTTAGGATGTGTACTTGCCTTTAGCTAAGTTTGCTTATAATAATAGTTACTGTAACACCCCAAAAATTAATTAAGGTGTTAATAATATATTTAAAATAATTAAGAATAATTATTATAGAATAATTAGGTAAACTATATGAATGGAAATTTACAGAGAAATAAAGCTATTAATATAGGTTTAAGTTTTCAATTGGGTTAAGGCTTAATTTGGGGCCAAAACTTATTTTAGTAAGCTATAGATAAGGATTTATGGAGGCTTAATGATTCTAAATGCAAACCCAACTCCTTATCATGAGACTTGGGCTAAGAGAGATCACCTAGCAATAGTCCAATTTGATTTAATGAAATAGAGGCCCAAGACCCAATTTACATGAGCTCTTATAGTTGGCCCAACACAAATTATGCAGACCTAAGTTGGATTGACTCTTGGAACTTGGCCTAACCCAATCAAATTCTTGTATCCCAACTCATGAAATAAGGCCCAACAAGCATAAAAATCTAAACCTACAAGGAATTGGGCCATTGGGTCAGCATATTTCACTTAAACTCAAAATGTTTTGTAGCCCACCTCACCAAACAAAGGCCCAATAAGCACACATCTGAATCTAAGTGGATTTTGGGCTTTAAGGTTGACCCAAACCCATCTAAAACCCTAACTTACTCAGCCCCTTACCCCCTATTCTGCAGACCAACTCAATCTTAGGAAGAGGATAACTCCATTTTCGCATAGGAAGAGAGGAGGCTAGGGTTTTCTGCATTCCTCCACCATTTCTCACTTCTGAAGGATGATTTAGCCAAGGTGAGTTATATATAACTTGACCCTTTCATCCTCCTCTTCATTTTGGTCCAATTAATTTCTGGTTTTAAGTATTTTCATCTTCTTCTCAAATCTGAAACTTGGTGTTGGGTGATTCCTTGCAAGATTTTCGAAGTTGGAGGTTAGAGGGATAATTAGGTAAGTATTTCCCTTCCATTTTGTGTATTACTTTGCTAGAAATGCCCTTAAGGATGGATTATCATAGTGGGTTCTGTTATTGTGCAAAATTACAAGGAATTAATGGTGGAAAACTGAATTTTCTGGGCTTGATGACTGAAATGCGAATTTTGGTACTTCCATGGTGGATTTTCGGAGGTTGAGGCTATGGGTGTTGTTAAGTGAGTATCTCCCTCCCATTTTGATGCATTTTCTGTTAGTTTGAGACCCCTATAGTTGACCTATGATATGGGCTTTGATTTAATGTGAAATTACCCAGAAATTAGAGTGAACTATGGCAGTTTCTGGTGTGGGAAAGTGATGCGATCCATCAAAGGGAGCAAGCTGTCTCAAATGCTTGGAATGATCCTCTGCAAATTCCAAGTGGCCCGATGACAAGAGCACGAGCTAAAAGAATGAGGGAAGCCTTAAGTGGACTTGTTCAAGAGACCTGGACTAAGCAAATAGCAATTGGAGCAACAAAAGTCAAGCAAGATATGGACATTTCCAATGTGGGCGTCCTCAACATCATATGGGCTGAAGATGGAGCTGCTGAGGCTAGATTGGCCCGAAACATCATAAATTGAAGTGCTTGAACCATGGACCATCCATTGGTGGGCTCATTTAGGACTAAATAATGCTATTTTGGGCTTAATAGGCTGATTTCTAGAACCCTAATTATTTAGACGAAATTAGCTTATTTAAGGGGATTTATTTCCTTTTTAGTTTTTGAGAGAATTTGACTTTTATAATTCTGATTCCATAGGCCATTAATTAGGAAATTTGCCATTAATTTCTCTAGTTTTCCTTTTCTATGAGCATTGAAGGCAGATTTGACTTGCACACTATATAATTGTATTCTGCCTCCCATTATAATCAGATTTGAATGAATAGAAATCATATTTTCTGGAAATCCCAGAATTGAGAGGAGTGCTCTCTAGGGTTCTTCATTGAACTTGTAGACTTATCAAGGCTTGATCGACCTTGTGGCGTCTTCCAACACTCGGGGTCCTTGTCTCTTCGTGTTCAAGGGTTCCAAGTGGATCGTTCAGACTTGATTTAGCTTTCTTGGGGTGTGTATATTTCAGATCGGTTGTGGGTTCAAGGGGATTCAAGTCCTTGCGGGTTCGCACCAGAAAGTTGGAACCCGAAATTAAATCCCTTGGTAATTAGGTGAGTAACCTCTAGGCTGTCATTAGTAGTTCAACTCTTTGGATATCTAATTTGTTGATTAGAAATGATGATAATTATGCTTGTTATAGGCTTGATGTGCATTTGGATTATTATGGTAGCTAGGGGAAGAGTAATTGGCTTCATTAAGGTAACCGGGCTTATGTTCCTAATTCCATGTATATGCTCATGTTAATCTACTATTTGTTACACATGCTTGATTCTGAAATGCTAAATGACTAGTTGATTACTTGATTGTTATTGTAATTGGACCTTGTGAGTCCATGGTGGAGCTGTGGTGCGGCTGCCACCCGTGCATGTGCTTCGATCGAGCACTGGGTTATGATCAAACCCTAGATGCACTGAGCCCTGGTTGTGCTCATGATGGAGTAGGTGCCGTGGACGGACCTCTCCCGGTGTTATTGGCCATTAACATGTTATGTATTACTGCTGGTATGGGACAGTAGTTATTGGTAGTTCAACTAGTTCATTTGCAAATTGAATTGATAATTCTGGTATTGATGACATGAAATTGCATTGGATTGATTAACTTGTACATGTATATGGAAACTGCCCTTTTGTTACTGAGATTGTATATCTCACCCTGTTGTGGGCTAACATTTTCAGGGACCGGACCTCATAGTGGCAAGGAGAAAATTTACGGAAGCTTATTAAATGGTTTGGTAGCACATAGGTTTGGGAGCCTTGTCAAATTGTATTGTAACTAGGTTGCTAGTTTTGTATCACTGCTGCATTGCATCATGAGTTGCCAAGTATATGGACTGTATATGTAATTTAATTATCATGGGGTTGAACATTATGATTGTAATTGGCTAACAATGGATAAGTGATTTGATCTTGTATGAACATTAAGCATTGACCCTATGCACCTTGTGACCAAAATACATTTACTGTCATTAATCTATGAAACCTCTAACGAAATGCATATGAGATGTTAATTATTGATAGTATATGAATCCTTGCTGTCATTAACCCATGAAAAGGTTGACATGTGGTGGTTGGGTGAGTGAGAATTAGTACTCGAGTGTTGAGTTGGTAATGGTAGAATAGCTGGGTAAATAAGGAAGATAAGTACCATTAAAGCCATATAATATGAGGGTAAGTGGTCCTAGGGTGTCCCTAAGAAGAGAACTGGAGTGTAGGGGATGAAATGTAGGAGATATAGCGACAAGCGGGAGTCACGCCACGGCTAAGAAGGCCTCGCCGCGGCCCGAATAGTGACAGTGGCGAGAGACGCCGTGGCGCAGAGCGAAAAGATTACCCAAGAGGGTAACAGAATGAAACCTCACTGTGGCATAATTCAAGGAAATTGGATAAGGAGAGTACTGTAGCAAATCTCGCCGTAGCACCACAAAGGTTGGCCGTGGCGTAGATCCAACTCGTCATGGCAAAATCCAAGAAAATTACCCAGTGAGTCCCGAGAGCAACTTAGCCGCAGCGCAAAAGGTCTGGACTGCGGCGCAAGGTTAAAAACTTAGTTTTCGAGCTCTAGGACCTAACTTAGCTGTGGCGAAAAGGTTCCAAGTCGCGGCTCAGGTCCCCAAACTCCCACCTTTAGCATAGAAACCCTAATTGCTTCAATGGTAATGTTAGGAAATGATATAAGAAAATTTGTGGGAGGTTTTTGTGTGTTGAAACCGATGGATAGATGAAACACAAACCTTTAATGATGGTACAAATCCTTTTATACGTTTTCCCATTTATGGTTGTTTAAGTTGATGGCCCTAATAACATGAAGGATCAAATTTCCCTATATTTGATTAAAGTAATTAATTATAACAACTCCAAACCTTGATTATTAATTAATAACTATGTATTTAACCATAATTACTGGGATTAGAAGTTAGGGTCGTCACAGTTACCATTCTAATATCCAGATGGCACCATTTGAGGCACTTTATGGGATAAAGTGTCGGTCACCCTTGTGTTGGGTAGAACTTAGTGAGAAAAATCTCTTAGGTCCGGACATAGTGGACTAAATGACCCACCAAATAGAACTCATCAGAAAGAAGTTGTTAGCTGCCCAAAGTAGGCAAAAGTGTTATGCGGATAAGAGAAGGAGACCCTTAAAATTTGAGGTAGGAGACCATGTGTTCCTTAAGGCTACTCCGGTGACAGGTGTGGGATGGTCTATCAGGACAAGAAAGCTCAGTCCTCCTTATCTTGGTCCTTTCCAAATCCTTGAAAGGATAGGACCCATGGCCTATAGAGTTGCTTTACCTCTAAACCTAGCCAGATTACATAATGTATTCCATGTGTCCCAACTAAAAAAGTACCACCTAGACCCTTTGCATGTCATTGAGCATGAGAATGTGCATTTACAAGATGATTTGTCGTATGTGGTTGAGCCAAAAAGGATTGTGGACTCAAAAGTCAAATAGTTGTATAATAAGGACATCCTCCTGGTAAAGGTAGTGTGGAAGGGACTCACTCTAGATTAAACAACTTGGGAAATAGAAGAAGCAATGAGGAAGGATTATTCTGCATTATTTGAGTAAGGTATGTCTAATTTTGAGGACAAAATTTCTAAAAGGAGGGGAGAATGTAACACCCTAAAATTAATTAAGGTGTTAACTATGGATTTGGGTTAATTAAGAATAATTAATATAGAATACTTGGGTAAGTTAAGTGAATGGAAATCATAGAGAGATAAATTATTAATATGGGTTTGATATTTAATTAGGATAAAAACTTTATCTAGGCCCAAATTAATGTAGGAGATCATGATAAAAGGCTAATGGAGGCCCAATAAGTTAGGTGTAGACCCAATCTAATTCAATGTGATAGAGGCCCAAGATCCACCTTTTATAGGCTCTTATAATTGGCCCAATAACCCTTGTGTAGACCCAAATCAATTGAGTCTTTCAAACTTGGTCTGGCCCAATTAAATTTCTATAGCCCAAGAGATTAAAGCATGCCCAATGGCAATTGGACTCTTGGGTCTGTCCATGACCCACATTTGACCCAACTTAAACCCAATTAAAACCCTAAACACTTCAGCCCCTCTACATTTTGTTGAAACACATACACACAACTCATTTTCGGAGGTTTGAAGGGAAGCTAGGGTTCGGGGCAAGAAATTTACTATTTTTCACTTCTAAGCTCAAAATCAGCCAAGGTAATAGTTATATAACTTAATCCCCTTCTCTTTCTCTTCATTTTGGCCTAATTAGTTTTTTATTTGGAGTATTTGTATCATACCCAAACTCTGAAGTGTGGTTGTTTAGGATTTTCTTGGTGAAATTTTGTAGGTTGGGACTAAGGGTGTTGTAAGGTAAGTATAAACTCTCTATTTCGATGCTTTCTTTGCTAGTTTAAGACCCCTATAGCTGATTTATAATATAGGTATTGTTTTTATGCGAATTTACTCAAAATTTAAGGTGTTATTTTAAGGTTTCTAGGGTAGGCTCAACCAAATCCGAATTTAGTTTAGTGGTGATTGGGTAAGTGTTTCTGAGTAGTCCTATATAGCTTAACTCTTTAAATGATGTGTTTACTGATACAAATTGTGATTAGAGATAGTAATAGCTTGGTTATTGAGATTTGCATCTCACCCCGAGGCTGAAGTAGCATTCAATTAGCTCTTAGAGGATTGACTACAAGTGAGGTAACTGGGACTATATTAATTCCATGCATATATCTACTTTAATTTCATATTTGCTATACATGAATGATTTGAAATACTAAATCAATTGGTTGGCTATTTATTGTATTGTGATTGGACCTTGTGAGTCCATGGTAGAGCTGTGATATGACTGCCACCCGTGCATGTGCTTCGATCGGGCACTAGGTTATGATCAAACCCCATAAGCACTGAGCCCTAGTTGTGCTCATTTTGGAGTAGGTGCCATGGACGGACCTCTCCCGGTGTTATTGGCCTTTAACATGTGGAAATATGATTGTTAGTATAGGATAGTAATCATGATAGCCTAATTATTTCATCTACTGGTATGACTGGTATGTTTTTTTATGTTTATATGAATCATGCATGTATGTTAATTAAACTGGAATATATGATGGAATTTGCCTTGGTTACTGAGATTTGCATCTCACCCCATTTCATGGGATTACAATTTCAGGTGAAGGTTCTTCGAGCAAGGATAAGGGGAAACAAGTGAATGAAAATCCATGAGCTCTAGCCATGTGTAGAGGAAGCTACACTTGAGCTAATCTGAGTAGAATAGATGCAATTTTGTTAATCTTTTATGTAGCATCATCATGTATTCATATTGTCAAGTGTAAGGATTTATATTTGATTAGTTCCATGTATCTATTAAGGAGTTAAGTCTTATTATAGCTTGGTATTGGATGTATGAACTTATAGTATCTAATATATAAACTTTGTTGAACCTATAATATGGTTTACCATTTGGGAATCGTAATTGTGTATTACTTTGGATATAAACCGGAATTAGTGATGCATGAAATATTTAATGGAATATATATACTTGAATGATAATTGCTGAAAGCTTATAAAATTCTGCTATTATTAATCTATGAATTTGTTGACATATAATAGTTGGACAAGTAAAAATTAATACTTAAGTTCTGAATTGGTAATGGTAGAATAGTTGGGTAAATAAGGTAGATAAATGCCATTAGAGTTGCACAAATTAAGGTAGAGTGGCCTTAGGGTGTCATTGGAGGGAGAGTGGAGAGTAAGACAAGATTTTAGGAGTTGTAGGATCAAAAGGCATTTTGCCGTGGCCAAAATCGGGTTAGCCGGGCCAATAGAGGCGAAGTAGCTGGGGAAGAGTACTAAAGAGCAATTCGTCATAGTGAAAAGTGGAATCAGCAGCGGCAAAATATAAGAGGCAAAACTAGGAGTCGTCCAAAAGGTAATTCGCTGCGGCTAAATGGGAATTGGCCACGATGAACTTTCGTGAGAATTTGTCAGGTGCTCCAAAGAGGAATTAGTTGTGGCAAAAGGAGGAATTGGCCACGTCCAATAGTGAGAGGCAAGCGAGGTAGGTTTCAGGAGGCTTCCTCGCCACGACACCATGTAGGTTAGCCATGGCGAAGGTCCAGCTATGGCAAAATCAGTGACAATGTAAGGAATGAACCTGAGAGTAATTGGCCGCGGCTAAATGGGAATTGGCCACGAAGAACATCCTAAAACCTTTATATTAACCAGGAAATCTTAGTTTTTTATATGGTAATGATACAATATCAGTAGGCATGTCTATTGGAGCACTACAAATTCGAGAAGCCCTAATCCATCAAGACCAAATCATTTAAAAGCCTATGATTCAGGTCCAAATGGCTCTTGAAAGGATGGCCCATGTTCAAGAGGCCCAAATTGTGATTGTATATGTCCAAAAACTTCAAAGAGTTCAAAATAATCTCTATGTTGGACATCGACCCAAGTTTATAGCCCAAGATCCATATTTGATCAAGATCTCCTTAAAGATGCAAAAGTGGAAGTCCAAGTGGAAGCCCAATGTCTTAAGAAGATCCATGAAGCAACTAAATTCAATATCCAACATGTTGAAGGCCCAATGAACTATACACATACAAGAGGAGTGCTAAGGCCCAATTGGAGTCCAATTGCAAGAGATTGAGAATCATGTGACAACTATGTGATTTTTAATGAAGCATGAGCATCCCATGTGACAACTTAAAGAAGTTAATTAGTTTTGACTAAGATTTTTTTTGAATTTCGTTTTTTATTATTTTATTATTTTTTTGAACTTGGTCAAAGAGTTTATCTTGGAGATCAAGTTAAGATTAGTATCTTAATCTAATTAGGATATATATTAGGTATTATTTAAAATATTTCTAATCAGATTTTAGAGTTTTACTTTAATTAGGACTCTAGAAAATTTTGCCTATAAAAGGCTTCCTATTGTACTCTATTTTACACATGAATGAATGAATGAAATTTGAGTATTATTCAATTATTTGTGAGGCTTTTGCTTCTCTGTGTTCTCTGTGAGTTCACGTGACTTATCAAAGGATTGGTCTTCCTTTGTGGCGTCTTGAGGCTAGGGTTCTAAGAGACAAGTTCTCTTAGGGTCTTTCCTTTGACCAACATTCTTGTTTTCTAGCCGATCTCGGGCAAAGTGTCATCTTGTTGAAGGTTCCTAGGACAAGGTTCCTAGAGGGTCTCTCATCAGGTAATCTCAAGGGATGACTTAGAAACATTGGTAGAAGATTCTTGTGAGTTGAAATTAATAAGCAATAAAATCAAAGGCTTAGAAATGAGTGTCTGTTTCCCTTATGTACATGAGTGCTTGTAGTTGTATGGTTGATGACTCTAATAAAATTAAAGTGCAAATTTTCTTGCATTTTCATAATGTAATTAGTCGTAATGACTTTTAATCCAAATTTATGATTGTTAATCGTGTATTTAACTTTAATTATAATGATTAGTAGTTAGAGTCATCATAGTTCTGTCAATGAAACAGAGTGAAGTGATGGAATGGACTTATGGCTCCCTTCTCAAAATTGTAACACTCTAAAAATTAATTAAGGTGTTAATCATGGATTTAGAGTAATTAAGAATAATTAATAAAGGATAATTGGGCAAGTTCGTGGATAGGAATTTTAGAGAGATAAATTATTAATATGGGTTTGAGAATTAATTGGGATAAAAACTTCATCTAGGCCTAAATTAATAAATCATGATAAGAGGCTAATGGAGGCCCAATGAGTTAGGTGCAGGCCCAATTTAATTCCATATGATAGAGGCCCAAGATCCACCTTCTATAAACTCTTATAAGTGGCCCAATAACCCTTGTACAGACCCAAATTCTTGAGCTCTTTAAACTTAGCCTAAACCTAATTAAACTTCAGCGACCCAATGCATAAGAGTTGGCCTAATGAAATTCTGTAGCCCAATACTTTAAAACTGGTCCAACAAGCTAAAATCTGAAGCCCATTTGGAGTTAGACCTTGGAGCAACCCATGACCCATCTTTGACCCAACTTAAACCTAACTAAAACCCAAATGCTTCAGCCACTTTCTCATTTTGCTGAAACTCAAGAAGCAAAATTCAGAGGTTGAGAAGGAGGCTAGGGTTTGGGGTAAGAATTCCACATTTTCTCACATTTAGAGCAAGATTCAGCCAAGATAATAGTTATACAACTTAATCCCCTCATCTTTCTCTTTAATTTGGCCCAATTAGTTTTTCATTTGGAGTGTTTTCACCATACCCAAAATCTGAAAAGTGGTTGTTTGGTGTTTCTATGGTAGAAATTTGTAGGTTGAGGTTAGGGTGGGCATTGGGTAAGTGTAAACTATCCATTCTAGTGTATTTTTTGCTGATTTAAAACCCTATGGTTGATTTATAGTATAGGTGTTAATTATGTACGAATTAGCTTAGGAATTTGAGTGGTATATTGAAGTTTCTGGTAGAGGACATACTCAATCCGAATTTGGAGATTTGTGGTAACTGGATAAGTGTTATTTAGGTAGTTATTAGCATTTAAATTCCTTAGGTACTTGTTGCTACTGTTAATGATGAATTAGAGTGGTAATTTTCTGATGCTATGGTTATAAGGATTTTTGTACCATTGGTGGCTGTTGCAAATTGTCTACAAGTGAGATAACCGGGATTTATATTAATTCCATGCATGTATCTGTTTTAATTTCATATTTGCTATATATGAATGATTTGAAATGCTAAATGAACTGGTTGGCTATCTATTGTATTATGATTGGACCTTGTGAGTCCATGGTGGAGCTGTGGTGCGGCTGCCACTTATGCATGTGCTTCGATTGGGCACCAGGTTATGATCAAACCCCAGATGCACTGAGCCTTAGTTGTGCTCAATGGGGAGTAGGTGCCGTGGACGGGCCTCTCCCGGTGTTAATGGCCTTTAACATGTGATAATATAATTGCTAGTATGGGATAGTAATCATGATAGCTTAATTGTTTCATTTACTGATATGATTGATATGATTCTGATGTTGATTTTGATTCATGCATATATGCTAATTAAACTAGATTATATGATGGAATTGCCTTGGTTACTGAGATTTATATCTCACCCCATTTGTGATAATATGATTGCTAGTATGGGATAGTAATCATGATAACCTAATTGTTTCATTTACTGATATGATTGATATGATTCTGATGTTGATTTTGATTCATGCATATATGCTAATTAAACTAGATTATATGATGGAATTGTCTTGATTACTGAGATTCATATCTCACCCCATTTCATGGGTTAAACATTTCAAGTGAAGGTTCCTCGGGTAAGGATAAGGGCAAGCAAGTGGATGAACATCCATGAGCTGAGGCCTAGTGTGGGAAGCTACACTTGGCCTGAGTGTAATAGGGTAGATGTTCATTTTTGTTAAGTCTTGTATAGCATCATCATGTAACTGTATTGCCAAGTGTAGGCTTTCATATTTTGATTACTGAGGATATATGTATTGAGGGTTAGACCTCATCTTAATTTGGTACATGATGTATGGATTCATGATATCTGCTGTAAACTTTATTGACCTATAATATGGCTTATCATTGGAAATGTAACCCTTGAGATATTGATATGAACCCTTAATGTACGGAACCCCTATTGATTGTGTATTAAAGGATAGCTGCTGGTAGTTCATGTATTTCTGTTATTGTTACTTTACAAACTTGCTGATAGAGGGTAATTAGAGAAAAGAAATGGGCACATAAGTTTTGAATTGGTAATGGAAGAATAGCTAGGTGAATAAGGTAGATAAATACCATTAGAGTCATATAAAAAGGGAGGAAGTGGTTTTAGGGAGTTCTTAAGAAGAGAATTGGAGTGCATGGGACGAAATGTAGGAGATATAGCTACAGGAGGGAGTCACGCTGCAGCTAGGAAGGCCTCGCCGCGGCCTGAAGAGTGACAGTGGTGAGGGACGCCACTGATTGAGGAATCTCACCGCGACGCAGAGTGAAAAAAATGCCCAAGAGGGTGACAGAATGAAATCTTGTCACGACGCAATAAGTTCTACCACGGCGCAAGCCGAGGAAATTAATTAAGGATGGTACAGTAGCAAAACTCGCCGCGACACCACGTAGGTTGGCCGCGACACAGATCTAACTCGCCGCGGCGATATTCGAGCAAGTTACTAAGTGATTCCCGAGAGCAACTTAGCCGCGTGCGCAAAAGGTCTGGGCCACGGTGCAAAGTTAAAAACTTAGTTTTTGAGCTCCAGGATCTAACATTGCCGCAGCGGAAAGGTTCCAGGTCGCAGCGGAGGTCCCCAAACTCCCACCTTTGACCTAGAAACCCTAATTTCTTTAATGCTAATGCTAGGAAATGATATAAGAACACTTATGGAAGGTTTTTGTGTGTTGAAATTGTTGGATGGATGAATCACAAACCCTTAATGATGGTACAAATTCTTTTATACATTTTTTTCCATTTATGGTTGTTTAGTTGATGACCCTAATAACATCAAGGCTCAAATTTCCCTACATTTGATTAAAGTAATTAATTGTAACGACTTCAAATCTTGATGATTGATTATTAATCATGTATTTAACCATAATTACCGGGATTAGAAGTTAGGGTCGTCACAAAAATAACCTTCCATAATTTCTCCAACATTAAGATTTAATTTGCTCAAAGTCTACACAACAATTGATGCAATAGCACCAAGAGACCTTGTTGAGCATAAAAGTGGACCTGATGAAGGATATGGTGCTATGTTTCAAGCCCAAGGACATGATTTGCAAATTAAAGCCCAAGAGTTCAAGTCAAATATGCCTAAAGATCCATTGCAAGGCATAGGAGGCCCAATAACAAGAGTTAGGGCCAAAGCAATGAAAGAAGCCTTCAATTGTTTAATTCATAAGCTTCACAACTTAGAACCCATTCATTTAAGTCAAGAGAAGGCCCAAGAAGATGTAAAAGATGTGATCATGCTAACCATTCTACAAGAGGAGTGCCAAGGCCCAATTGGAGTCCAATTACAAGAGATTAAGAATCATGTGACAACCATGTGATTTTTAATGAAGCATGAGCATCCCATGTGACAACTTAAAGAAGTAGATTAGTTTTGACTAGGATTCTTTTTAAAATTTCGTTTTTTATTATTTTATTATTATTTTTTGAACTTGGTCAAAGAGCTTATCTTGGAGATCAAGTTAAGATTAATATTCTAATCTAATTAGGATATATATTAGGTATCATTTAAAATATTTCTAATCAGGTTTTAGAGTTTTACTTTAATTAGGACTCTAGAAAATTTTGCCTATAAAAAGCTTCCTATTGTACTTTATTTTGACAGATGAATGAAATTGAGTATTAATCAATTATTTGTGAGGCTTTTGCTTCTTTGTGTTCTCTGAGAGTTCACGTGACTTATCAAAGGATTGGTCTTCCTTTGTGGCATCTTGAGGCTAGGGTTCTAAGAGACAAGTTCTCTTAGGGTCTTTCCTTTGACCAACATTCTTGTATTCTAGCCGGTCTAGGGCAAAGTGTCATCTTGTTGAAGGTTCCTAGGACAAAGTTTCTAGAGGGTCTCTCATCAGTTGGTATCAGAGCTTTGGTCGCTAGTACAAGGTATATCTTTGTGTTTTCCCTTTCATTATTCTTCATACTTTCTCTCCTTCCATTAGTATTACCTTTTCCATCTTCGTCTTTTTCTTCTATCTTCTTCTGTCTTCCATTGTTGTGTTCCTCCATCCTCAAAAAAAAAAAAAAGAAGAGAGTGTGATACTCCAAAAAGAAAAAGAGAAGAGAGTGTGATACTCCCAAAAAAAAAATTCGGAAAAAAAAAGAAGAAAAAAAAAAGAGTGAAAAAAAAAGGGAGTGAAAAAAAAAAGAAAGAAAGAAAGGAAATTCAGATTGCAGAATTCAAAATTGCAAGTTGTGCCAATTCAAAATTAAAAGCAAGATTGGAGTCAATTTCCTAATTGGAATTAATTTCCTAATTAGAGTCAATTTCCTAGTTGGAGTTAGTTTCCTAATTAAAGTCAATTTCCTAATTGGAGTTAATTTCCTAATTGGAGTCAATTTCCTAGGTGGAGTTAGTTTCCTAATTGGAGTCAATTTCCTAATTGGAGTTTGTTTCCTAATTTAATTGCATTAAGTGGCTACCAAGTTTTCTACTTACCTATTTGCATTCAAGAAAGGATATTGTTTTCTAATTGTTTGAAACTTGAATTGCAAGTAGTTTTCTATTCTTAAGGTTTCTTATTTTCAGATTTTTTTTTTCCCTTTTCATCTCTTTCCTTCCAGACCTTCCCTTACTCCTTCTTTTTCCTTTTTGTTACACACCTATTTTTCTCCTTTGTTTGATTCTTTGGGAATTTATATTTTAGGATTCTAGTTTTTGGATTGCCACTAGTTTGATCTTTTCATTTGATTTGCTTGTGACTTGCTTAGAACACTTGTAAGAAGCAAATTATTGAGTGGTAAAAGGCAAAAGGGTTAACATTAAAGAAAAAGCCAAAAAGAGAGTTAAACACGAGTGAAATTATCATCTTTTGAGTATAAACACGTAAGCTAGTGAGTTGCGAGGTCCTATATCTTTCTTTGCTTGTTTTTGTACAAACTAATATTTCAGGATGTCTGGAGAATCTGAGCATAGTGACTTTGACATGAAAGTCTGGATTAGAGCCGTTCAAAGTACTCTTGAGAAACTTAGTGCCAAATTAGATGATGTGGAGTCTTCTTCCAATAGGAGGAACCATAGGAGGCAACCTCATATGGAACTTGATGATGATGCTGAATCCGACTTTGAGGAGTCCCATACTCGAAGAGGTAGACAATCATCATCCAATAAGGATGGTGGTATTGGAAACATCAAGATGAAGATTCCCTCATTCCCCAGGAAAAATGACCCGGACCAGTACTTAGATTGGGAAAGAAGAGTGGAGCATGTGTTTGAGTGCCACTCTTACACTGAGGTGAAGAAAGTAAAACTTGCTGCAGTGGAGTTTACTGACTATGCTAGCATCTGGTGGGATCAACTCTTACTCACCAGAAGACGTACAGATGAAGGTCCAATTCGTGATTGGCAGGAGATGAAAACTATCATGCGCAAACGATTTGTCCCTAGTTACTATTATAGGGACTTGCATAAGAGGCTCCAAAAGCTGAAACAAGGTTCTATGAGTGTGGAAGATTACTATCAAGAAATGGAGATTGCCATGATTAAGGCAAATGTGGAGGAAGACCGTGAAGCAACCATGGCCCGATTCATTGAGGGCTTAAATCCTGAAATAGCTGCCTAAGTTGATTTATACAATTACCTGGATATGGAGGAGCTCTTATGATACAATATCAATAGGCATGTCTATTGGAGCACTACAAGTTCGAAAAGCCTTCATCTATCAAGAATCCCAAATCATTCAAAAGAGCATAATTCAAGTCCAAATGGCTCATGAAGGGATGGCTTATGCTCAAAAGGCCCAAATTATGCATTATGTCCAAAAATTTCAAAGAACTCAAGAAAATATCTATGTTGGACGTTGGCCCAAGTTTAGAGCCCAAGATCCATATTTGATCAATTCAAAACATGCTGAATTAGATTTTGGACATGAGATTTCTTTAAAGATGCAAAAGTGGAAGTCCAAGTGGAAGCCCAATGCTCTAAAAAGGGCCATGGAGCAACTAAAGTCAATATCCAATGTGTTGAAGGCCCAATGTAGTTATACACACACAAGAGATGCCAAGGCCCAATTGGAGTCCAATTGCAAGAGATTAAGAATCATGTGACAACCATATGATTTTTAATGAAGCATGAGCATCTCATGTGACAACTTAAGAAGCTGATTAGTTTTAATTAGGATTCTTTTTTGAAAATTCGTTTTTTATTATTTTAGTATTTTTTTGAACTTGGTCAAAGAGCTTATCTTGGAGATCAAGTTAAGATTAGTATCCTAATCTAATTAGGATATATATTAGGTATTATTTAAAATATTTCTAATCAGATATTAGAGTTTTACTTTAATTAGGACTCTAGAAATTTTACCTATAAAAGGCTTCCTATTGTATTCTATTTTATACATGAACAGATGAATGAATTTGAGTATTATTCAGTTATTTGTGAGGCTTTTGCTTCTTTGTGTTCTCTGAGAGTTCACGTGACTTATCAAAGGATTGGTCTTCCTTTGTGGCGTCTTGAGGCTAGGGTTCTAAGAGACAAGTTCTCTTAGGGTCTTACCTTTGACCAACAATCTTGTTTTCTAGCCGGTCTCAGGCAAAGTGTCATCTTGTTGAAGGTTCCTAGGACAAGGTTCCTAGAGGGTCTCTCATCATCTTACATAGAGCTATCAAGGTGGAAAAGCAACTAAGGACTCAACAAAAGCTAAAAGTGACATCTAGCCCGAGTTCTTGGAGGGATTCCAAAGTCTCCTTCAAGCCAAAGACTGATTTCAAGTCTAAAGAGGAAAGTAAAGTAAAACCCTTTCAAGTTAAGGGTAAAACTGATTTAAAACCTTTATCATCTTCTAACCCTACTTCTTCTTCTTCTAAGGTTAGATGTTTTAAATGTAATGGTTTTGGTCACATTGCTTCACAATGTCCTAACAAACAAACTATGATTATTCTTGAGAATGGTGATGTGACTAGTGCTAGTAGTGAGTCTGAGGAGGATGAGATGCCACCCCTGACTGATGACTCAGATTTAGAATTAACTGAAGCTGTAAATGGTGAAGCCCTTGTGGCTAGACGTGCTCTCAACATTCAACCAAAAGAAGATCTCGAGATAGAGCAGCGTGAGCATATTTTCCATACTCGTTGCTTCATCCACAAGAAGGTCTGTAGTTTAATTATTGATGGTGGTAGCTGCACAAATGTAGCTAGTACTTTACTTGTGGAAAAGCTGAACTTGCCTACTTTGAGGCACCCTACCCCTTATAAATTACAATGGCTTAATGATAGTGGGGAGGTAAAGGTAACAAAACAGGTGCTCATCTCTTTTTCTATTGGTAATTATCATGATGAGATTCTTTGTGATGTAGCACCTATGTATGC
Source organism: Erythrophleum fordii (assembly GCA_032878935.1). Taxonomy (NCBI): domain Eukaryota; kingdom Viridiplantae; phylum Streptophyta; class Magnoliopsida; order Fabales; family Fabaceae; genus Erythrophleum; species Erythrophleum fordii. The sequence continues at coordinate 21,507,259 of JAVQMF010000055.1, forward strand.
TGGTAACTTGTTACTTAGTAGGCCGTGGCAGTTTGACAGAAAGGTAAAACATGATGGATATAAAAATTATTACTCCTTTATTTTTAATGGTAAGACCATTGTGTTGACCCCTCTGCGTCCTGTTCAAGCATATGAGGATCAGTTAAAAATCGAAAGAGAGTGTAAGAATAGAGAGCAAGAAAAAAAAGGTAAAGTGAGTGTGAGTATTGAGAATGAGAAGAAGCAACAGAAAGGTGAGTTGGGTAGAAAGAAAATTAGAGAAAAATATGAGGAAAAGAAAGTGAGTTTATTTTCGAGTAAAAGTGAGATCAAGAGAGCTCTATTTAGTGAAAATGCTTTCTTATTGATTTATAAAGATGTTTATCTTACTATCAACGATCCTGATCACTCTTTGCCTGTTAGTGTTACATCTTTATTGCAGAAATTCTATGACTTATTCCCAGAGGAAATACCTAATGGATTGCCCCCTTTAAGAGGCATTGAGCATCGCATAGACTTTATCCCAGGAGCATCTATTCCCAATAGACCTGCTTATCGAGAAAATCCAGATGAGACTAAGGAAATACAACATCAAGTGGAAGAGCTCATGAAGAAAGGCTTTGTTCGTGAAAGTCTAAGTCCATGTGCTGTGCCGGTGATTCTTGTGCCCAAAAAGGATGGCAAGTGGCGGATGTGTGTAGATTGTCGTGCCATCAACAAAATAACGGTAAAATATCGCTATCCTATCCCTAGGTTAGATGATATGCTTGACGAGTTGCATGGTGCATGTGTTTTCTCTAAAATTGATCTTAGAAGTGGTTATCATTAGATTAGAATGAAAGAAGGTGATGAATGGAAAACTGCTTTTAAGACCAAGTTTGGGTTATATGAATGGTTAGTTATGCCATTTGGCTTGACTAACGCACCTAGCACTTTCATGAGTTTAATGAACCATGTCTTTAGATCTTTCATTAGTAGATTTGTTGTGGTTTACTTTGATGACATTTTGATTTACTCTAAAAGTCTAGAAGAGCATGTGAATCATTTGCATGCTGTGTTTGTTGTGCTTAGAGAGAATAAACTCTTTGCCAATTTAGAGAAGTGCTCTTTTTGTTTGGATTCTGTGGTTTTTCTTGGATTTGTTGTAGGAGCTCGTGGCATACAAGTGGACGAGGAGAAGGTCAAAGCAATCCGAGAGTGGCCAACTCCAAAGAATGCGAGTGAAGTAAGGAGCTTCCATGGATTGGCGAGCTTTTATAGGAGATTTGTTAAGGACTTCTCTACTCTTGCTGCCCCTTTAAATGATTTGGTAAGAAAGAATGTGGTATTCAAGTGGGGTGAAGCACAAGAGCGTGCTTTTAACATACTGAAGGACAAACTAACTAAAGCCCCTGTACTTGTATTGCCTGATTTTACTAAGGTTTTTGAAATTGAGTGTGACGCTTCTGGTATAGGCATAGGTGGTGTGTTGATGCAGGATGCCAAACCTATTGCATATTTTAGTGAGAAATTAAGTGGCCCTACTTTAAATTATTCTACATATGATAAAGAGTTGTACGCCTTGAAACGTACCTTAGAAACTTGGCAACATTATTTGTGGCCTAAAGAATTTATTATCTATTCTGATCATACAAGTCTTAAGTTTCTTAAGTCCCAAGGTAAATTGAACAAAAGACATGCAAGATGGCTTGAATTTATTGAAACCTTCCCTTATGTGATTAAGCATAAGCAGGGAAAGGAAAATGTTGTAGCGGATGCATTGTCTAGGCGTTACACTTTGATTACTTCCATGCATGCTAGATTGATAGGATTTGAGATGTTAAAAGACATGTATGAGTCTGATTCTGATTTTGCTGATATTTGGAAATCTTGTGAAATGTATGGTGCTAATGACTATTATAGGTTTGATGGGTTCCTTTTCAAAAAGGACAAGTTATGTGTTCCTATGTGTTCCATTCGTGAGCTTCTTGTTAAGGAAACTCATGGCGGGGGATTGATGGGTCATTTTGGTGCCGAAAAGACTTTGGCTCTTTTGAATGAGCATTTTTATTGGCCTGGTATGAGAAAGGATGTGGTTGCTGTTTGTTCTAGATGTATTACTTGTAAGCATGCTAAGTCTAGAATTCAATCACATGGCTTATATTCCTCCTTACCAGTTCCTTCTCATCCATGGACTGATATTTCTATGGAATTTGTCTTGGGTTTACCTAAATCTTCCACTGGGAAAGATAGTGTCTTTGTTGTTGTGGATAGGTTTAGTAAAATGGCACATTTTATTGCTTGTTCTAAAACTAATGATGCTGTGTATGTGGCAGAATTGTTTTTCAAGGAGATTGTTAGGTTGCATGGTATGCCAAAAACTATTGTTAGTGATAGAGATGTAAAATTCTTGAGTTATTTCTGGAAAACGTTGTGGAATAAACTTGGCACTAAGCTTTTGTTTTCTACTACAGCACACCCACAAACTGATGGGCAGACCGAGGTTGTTAATAGAACTCTCTCTACTTTATTAAGAGCTATCATTCAAAAGAATCTTAAGAATTGGGAGAAGTGTTTGCCCCATGTCGAATTTGCTTATAATCGTGCTGTTCATACTGCTACAAAATTCTCTCCTTTTGAAATTGTTTATGGCTTTAATCCTTTAACGCCGTTAGATTTGCTTCTTTTACCTTCACATAAGTTTACTAACCTTGATGGTGCTAGGAAAGCTAAGTTTGTGCAGGATTTGCATGAGAAGGTGAAAGCTAATATTGAAAGAAGGAATGAGCAAATTGCTAGCCAAGTTAATAAGGGTAGAAGGCGTGTGGTATTTGAACCTGGCGATTGGGTGTGGGTTCACTTGCGAAAAGAACGTTTCCCAGAACAAAGAAAGTCAAAACTCCAACCTAGAGGAGATGGTCCCTTTCAAGTTCTGGAAAGGATTAATGACAATGCTTATAAAATTGACTTACCTAGTTCTTATGGAAATATTAGTGCTACTTTTAATGTAGCTGATCTCTCTTCATTTGATATTGTAGATTCGAGGACGAATCCTTTTCAAGAGGGGGGGAATGATGCAATAGCACCAAGAGACCTTGTTGAGCATAAAAGTGGACCTGATGAAGGATATGGTGCTATGTTTCAAGCCCAAGGACATGATTTGCAAATTAAAGCCCAAGAGTTCAAGTCAAATGTGCCTAAAGACCCATTGCAAGGCATAGGAGGCCCAATAACAAGAGTTAGGGCCAAAGCAATGAAAGAAGCCTTCAATTGTTTAATTCATAAATTTCACAACTTAGAGCCCATTCATTTAAGTCAAGAGAAGGCCCAAGAAGATGTAAAAGATGTGATCATGCTAACCATTCTACAAGAGGAGTGCCAAGGCCCAATTGGAGTCCAATTACAAGAGATTAAGAATCATGTGACAACCATATGATTTTTAATGAAGCATGAGCATCCCATGTGACAACTTAAAGAATTAGATTAGTTTTGACTAGGATTCTTTTTAAAATTTCATTTTTTATTATTTTATTATTATTTTTTGAACTTGGTCAAAGAGCTTATCTTGGAGATCAAGTTAAGATTAATATTCTAATCTAATTAGGATATATATTAGGTATCATTTAAAATATTTCTAATCAGGTTTTAGAGTTTTACTTTAATTAGGACTCTAGAAAATTTTGCCTATAAAAGGCTTCCTATTGTACTTTATTTTGACAGATGAATGAAATTGAGTATTAATCAATTATTTGTGAGACTTTTGCTTCTTTGTGTTCTTTGAGAGGTCACGTGACTTATCAAAGGATTGGTCTTCCTTTGTGGCGTCTTGAGGTTAGGGTTCTAAGAGACAAGTTCTCTTAGGGTCTTTCCTTTCACCAACATTCTTGTATTCTAGCCGGTCTCGGGCAAAGTGTCATCTTGTTGAAGGTTCCTAGGACAAGGTTCCTAGAGGGTCTCTCATCAACAATAATGGAGACAATTAAGTAGGAACAATCTTACAAAATTATTTAAACAAATTCATGCATTAAAACTAATAATTTTGCAATTTAATTCCTAAAATACTAAAATGGTCAATAAACTCAATTATCCTCCAATTGAAGTCCCTTAAGTTAAAATTTATAATCAAAAAGCCTAATTAGAAGAGGAAAAATATATGAAAATTAGCAATTATCAAAGGTTCTATCCCTTTCCTTCTTTGACTAACTTTTCAGGTGACAAGATGTCTAATGAGTACAAATTCCTTGAAGAGGCTAATAAAGAGCGATTCAAGCAAACTTATGCATGGTTGGATACATTCCAATCCAATTCCAACTCTACAGGACAAGATGAGGCAAAGTTATCCCCTGATTTCCATACTAGATGCCTTATTAAAGAGAAAGTTTGCAGCATGGCCATTGATAATAGTAGCTATGTAAATGTTGCTAGTACCTTACTAGTTGAGAAATTAAACTTACCTACTATAAAGCATCCTAGGCCTTATACATTGTTGAAGGGTAGTGCTGAATTTAGGGTTGATAAGCAAGTCTTGATTTCTTTCTGCATTGGTAAATATCATGATAAAGTATTATATGATGTAGCTCCTATGTCTGATGGACATATTATGCTTGGTAAAACCATGGAAACATGTTAGAAAAGCTAAATATGTTAAGCATAAGCACAAATATTGCTATTACTATTCATTTATATTCAATAAAAAAAATCATGTATTGGTACCTCTTGATCTTATGGATGCTTATGAGGATCAAGTGAGAATAGCACAAGCATACAAAATGAAAGAAAAAGAGAGAGAAAAAGAGTTAGAGAGAGAAAAAGATGAGATTGAAAAAGAAAAGAGTGTGAGTAAAAAGAAAGGGCAAGAGAGTTGTGAGAAAAGTGAGAAAAGCATGAGTGTGAGCTTGTTTATTGAAAAAAGAGAGGTTGAGAGCATGTGTAAGGATGTTTGTTTATCTACTAACAATCTTAACCCCTCTTTGCCTATTGTTGGTTCTAGTTCCTTACAAGTTTGTGGAGATTTGTTTTCAAAGAAGCCACCCAATGGACCCTTATCTTCAACTAGCATTGAAAAGAGTTATGATTGCCTAGATTTGTTTCCTAAGAAACCACCTGATGGTTTCCAATCTAGATGTGCTTTCAAAAGTGCTTTGATTGCATAGATTTTGTTATTCCTGATGAATTATTACCTTTCAAAAGTATTGAGCACTACACATTGAGTTTTAATTGTTTCATGAATTTTATGGCTTGGATTTTGTTATGGCCCTTGGATTTATTGTATGTGCATGTGGGATCAAAATTATCATTTATATTTGGGTGCATATGAGAAAGAAATACTTCCTAACTCAAAGCAAGTTCAAAAAGTTTACTAACTTGGAGTATTCTAAGTTGCCTCAAAGAACTGATGATCTCTTTGAAAGGAGAGCTATAGTTTACAAGATTCTTCTACTTGATGAATATAGTGCTATCATTATTTTTGGAAAGTCTAATTTATTTCCATATGATACAGGTGGAGATTCGAGGATGAATCTTTTCAAAGAGGGAGGGAATGATACAATACCAGTGGGTATGCTGATGCAAGACCCTTTAAGAACCTTGTCCTAAGAACCTTTAACAAGATGACACTTTACCTAGGATCGGCTAGAAAACAAGAATGTTAGTAAAAAAAAAGACCCTAAGAGAACTTGTCTCTTAGAACCCTAGCCTCAATATGCCATAAAAGAAGACCAATCCTTTGATAAGTCACGTGAACTTTCAGAGAATACAAATAAGCAAAGGCCTCACAAAGAATTGAATAATACTCAAATTTATTCATGATGAAGGGGCCCATGAGCTTGTAGACAAGGGAGCATGGTGTGATGACCTAAAAGAGCATAGAGGGTGTGCAAGAGAGCCCAACATGCAAATGGACCCATTACAAGGCATAGGAGGCCCAATGACTAGAGGAAGAGCTAAAGCCATGAAGCAAGCTTTGAGTTGCATTGTCCAAAAAGTTCAAGAGCTTGAACCCATGTTTTTGCATCAATTTGAAGAGTTACAAGGCCCAAGGGACTTGATCCTCATTGTCCAAGCCCAACAAGACATGCTGCAAGGTCCAAATAAAGTCCAACTTGAAGAAATCTATTAAAGAGCATGTGCAAATCACATGGGCAACAAAAGTGACGTGAATAGTAGTTTTAAATCTTATTAGGATGTCTTTTATTTGCTTTTCATTAGTTTCCATTTCCATTAGTTTGAACAAGGCTATTTAGTCAAGACTTAGGATTTAAGTTTCAGATTTTGTTTATTTCTATTTTCGTTAGTTGCTGAAAACTTATTACTTTCTTTCCTTATCATCTCCTCCCATTAAAATTAGATTCTTTGTTTCCTATTTCTTGGAGGAGAATTCTTAGAGATTAAGTTAGGTTTAGGGTTTTCTTTTATGCCTATTTAATAGGCCACCTAATGTACTTTTCAGGAGATTGGAATGAATTCAGAATTTTATTTCTCATTGTGAGAATTCTTGTTTCTGTGTGTTCTTCTATAGAATACAAGTGACTTATCAAAGGAGTGGTCTTCCTTTGTGGCATCTCAAGGCTAGGGTTTTAAAGGACGAGTTCTCTTAGGGTCTTATCCTCCTGACCAACATCTCTTGTTCTTAGTCGGTCCCGGGCAACATATCATCTTGTTGAAGGTTCCTAGGAGTTATTCCTACGGGGTCTCTCATCATTTGATATAAGAGCATAGGTTCGCTAAAGCAAGGTATATCTTTGTGTTTTTTTTCTTCCACTATTCTTCATACCTTCTCTCCTTCTATTTGTGTTACCTTTTCCATCTTCGCTTTTGTCTTCCATCTTCTTCCTTCTTCCATTATACATCTTCCTTTTCATACCATCCATAGTTTGTTTTTCTTTTTTTTTTTTGTGATTTGCTAACTTGTGTGTGAGTTTTGTCCTCTTTTCCAGATTTTCGTTTTTTTTTTCCTTAAAAAAAAAAAGTGTGTGATACAAAAAAAAATTTCGAAAAAAATAAAAATAAAAAAAAATTTCGAAAAAAAAGGTGAAAAAAAAAGGGAGTGAGAAAAAAAAAAAAAAGAAGAAGAAAGAAAGAAGAATTTCCAATTTGAATTGAGTATCTATCAAGTTCTTTCCTTTTGTGTTCAAGTAACAACTTTCCTATTTCATTGTAACAGATTGCAATTGCTTAGCATCCCATTAGTTTCCTATTTTCAAAGTTCCTATTTTGACTAATCTGAATTGCAAGTTGTAGCAAGTTACCCATTTGTCAAGAACTTAAATTACAAGTAGCAATCACTTTCCTAATTCTATAAACTTGGGTGGTAAGTTTCCAAATTTCCTAAATTGAACCTAACTTTCCTTCTTTTTAATCCTTTCCTATTTTTCTTTTCTTTCCAAACTGCTTGTTTCTGATCCTTGTCCTTTTAAATTGTTATTTTTGCCTTTTTTTTTTTTTCTTTTGGCTCTTTGAGAATTTTAACTTGGAATTTTCTGGTTTTGGGATTGCCACTTTATTCTTTGCTCCTATTGATTTGTTTTTTGTTTCTAAGAGCACTAAAAAGAAGCAAGTGAGTGGTAAAAGGCAAGAGTGTCATATTAAAGATAAAAGCCAAATTTTGAGTGAAACACGAGTGGATTTGCAATATTTTGAGTGATACACGTGAGAAGAGTGTGTGAGGTCCTACTTCACATTATTTTTTTATTCTATCCACTAACATTTCAGGTTGTAAAATGGCTGAAAATGAGCCTAATGATGTTGATCTTAAAGTTTTCATGAAAAGTGTCTATGAGCAATTCAAAAGGCTCAATGCAAGACTGGATGACTTTGAATCTCCATCTAACTCTAAAATTCCAAAAAGACATGATCTTGAAGAGGAGTATGAAGGAGAATCTGACTTTGATGATTTCATTCCAAGGAGGCACAAACAAGTTCCCCCACATAAGGAGCATGGTCTAGGCAACATCAAAATGAAAATTCCCTCCTTTCAAGGGAAGAATGATCAAGAGCTTTATTTGGAGTGGGAAAGAAAGGTTGAGCACGTTTTTGAGTGCCATCATTATTCTGAAGGGCAAAAAGTGAAATTAGCAGCCGTTGAATTTTCAGATTATGCTAGCATTTGGTGGGATCAACTTCTCATCAATAGAAGGCGAAATAGAGAGCCTCCAATTCAGACTTGGCATGAGATGAAAATCACTATGAGAAAGAGATTTGTCCCTAGTTATTACTATAGGGATTTGCACAAGAAATTGCAGAAATTGAGACAAGGTTCCATGAGTGTTGAGGAGTATTATCAAGAGATGGAAATGGCTATGATTAGAGCCAATCTTGAGGAAGACAAAGAGGCAACCATGGCAAGATTCATAGATGGTTTGAACCCTAAAATTGCTGCAATTGTTGATCTCCAACATTATGTTGACATGGAAGAGCTATTACACAAAGCTATCAAAGTGGAGAAACAACTTAAATCTCAACAAAAATTCAGATTTGCTGCTGGTTCTGGGTCTTGGAAGCAAGGTTTGAAGGATTCCAAATCCTCCTTCAAATCCAAAGAAAGCAAGCCAAAGGAGGAAGCAAAGCCCAAAAGTTCAGATCCACCTCCTAAAGGTAAGTATAACTCTAACTCTTCTTCTTCTTCTACTTCAAAAATTAAGTGTTTTAAATGTCAAGATTTTGGTCACATCTCTTCTCAATGTCCAAACAAGAGAACTATGATTTTGCTTGAGAATGGTGATGTAGTTAGTGAGGAGACTAGTGATGAAGATTCGGATGGAAGTATGCCATCTTTGGTGGAGGATTCTGAGTTGGAGCTTAGTGAGCCTGTGCTTGGAGAGGCTTTGGTGTCTAGGCGTGCTCTAAATATTCAACCCAAGGAAGATCATGAGAAAGAGCAACGTGAGCACATTTTCCATACTAGATGTTTTGTCCAGAACAAGGTATGTAGCATGATTATTGATGGTGGTAGTTGTACAAATGTTGCTAGTATCTTGCTTGTTGATAAACTGAATTTGCCTACTTTAAAGCATCCTAGTCCTTATAAGTTGCAATGGCTTAATGATTGTGGTGAAGTTAAAGTTACTAAGCAAGTGTTAATTTCTTTTTCTATTGGTAATTATCATGATAAAGTCTTGTGTGATATAGCTCCTATGTATGCGGGACATATTTTGCTTGGTAGACCATGGCAATTTGATAGACGTGTTAAACATGATGGATATAAAAATTGCTATTCTTTTCCTTTCAATGGTAAAACTGTTGTGCTTACTCCTCTCAGACCCATGCAAGCTTATGAGGATCAACTTAAAATTGAAAATGAGTGCAAATTGAGAGAGAAAGTGATGCGATCCATCAAAGGGAGCAAGCTGTCTCAAATGCTTGGAATGATCCTCTGCAAATTCCAAGTGGCCCGATGATAAGAGCACGAGCTAAAAGAATGAGGGAAGCCTTAAGTGGACTTGTTCAAGAGACCTGGACTAAGCAAATAGCAATTGGAGCAACAAAAGTCAAGCAAGATATGGACATTTCCAATGTGGGCGTCCTCAACATCATATGGGCTGAAGATGGAGCTGCTGAGGCTAGATTGGCCCATAACATCATAAATTGAAGTGCTTGAACCATGGACCATCCATTGGTGGGCTCATTTAAGGCTAAATAATGCCATTTCAGGCTTAATAAGCTGATTTATAGAACCCTAATGTATTTTGACGAAATTAGCTTATTTAGGGGGATTTATTTCCTTTTTAGGTTTTTAGAGAATTTGACTTTTTTAATTCTGATTCCATAGGTCATTAATTAGGAAATTTGCCATTAATTTCCCTAGTTTTCCTTTTCTATGAGCATTGAAGGCAGATTTGACTTGCACACTATATAATTGTACTTTGCCTCCCATTGTAATCAGATTTGAATGAATAGAAATCATATTTTCTGGAAATCCCAGAATTGAGAGGAGTGCTCTCTAGGGTTCTTCATTGAACTTGTAGACTTATCAAGGCTTGATCAACCTTGTGGCGTCTTCCAACACTCGGGTCCTTGTCTCTTCGTGTCAAGGGTTCCAAGTGGATCGTTCAGACTTGATTTAGCTTTCTTGGGGTGTGTATATTTCAGATCGGTTGTGGGTTCAAGGGGATTCAATTCCTTGTGGGTTCGCACCATCTTGGTATCAGAGCTTCGGTTCCTAAATCAGGTCATATCTGTGTGTCTTGTGCTTTTCCAGATTGCATTTCTCTTTCATTTTGAAATTCTATTTGTCTTCCATTATTCTGGATGTGCTGAATTTTAATCCTCTATTTGTCATGTTTTCCGTTGAGTTTCTGGACGTGTAGTAGGTCTTTCTTATATTCCAGAATCTCTTCTTTCATATTGCTTAAAAATCATCTCATTTGGAGTTCTCTAACTCGAAATATTGTCCTTTAAATTCAGACGCATTTTTCCAGATTGATTTTGCTGTTCCTGTTCTGTTTATTCAAATTTCGTTTTTTGTTCTTCATATTCCAGAAAAAAAAAAAAGCAAGGCAAAAAAAAAAAAAAGAAAATAGAAAAGGCAAAAAAAAAATTGCTGAAAAGAAAAAAAAAAAAAATTTGTGCTGTTCTGGAAGTAGTATTGGTTCGAGTTAACCTTTTACAAATTCTACATCTTTTCATTCCCTGATTTTCTTTACTATAGTATCCACTTACTAATTATATCCAAGTGTTGGGTTGAATCTCACAAGAATTGTGATAGCTTTGTATTGAGTCTGATTAGTTTCTTTAAAGAGCCTATAGAGACACTGAGAGTGGAAAAAGGCAAGAGTGTGAATCCATTATTTGAAAAAGCCTTTAAAGTGTTCAACACGAGTGAAGAGTGACATCTTTGAGGGTAAACACGTGAGGAAAATTTGCGAGTGATCTTTATTTCTCTAATCAATTTTTCTTGCAGCTTATAATGTCTAATAGGGAGGAAATATCAAGTGGAGGAGGTAGTGCACAGAACCTGGATCTCGTTGTAAAAGCCATGCAGCAGCAATTTGAACGTCTTAATGTGGTGCTTGGAGGGATAAGAGACCGGATGGATAAGCAAGACACAATGATTGCAAACTTGCAGAGAAGACCACCTACTGTAAGTCCTAATCCTAGAAGATATGAGAGGCATAGAGATGATTCTATGGATGATTTTGAGTCTGAAAATGAAGTAAGAGGTGGTAGTGAAGAAGACTATGAATCTGAATTTGATTTGGGTAGAAATAGGCCTAGGGAAGTTAGGCATGAAAGGAGACACGGTAAAAATGCTCCAAGGGGTAGAAATAGGGTGGATGGAAACCTTGGAAATATTAAGATGAAGATACCTTCTTTCCAAGGTAGAAATGATCCTGAAGCTTATTTGGAATGGGAGAAGAAAATTGAGTTCATTTTTGAGTGCCATAATTATTCTGAAGCAAAAAAGGTGAAATTAGCAGTCATTGAATTTACGGATTATGCATTAATTTGGTGGGATAAATTGGTCCTAGAGAGGAGGAGGAATGGTGAGAGACCCCTAGAAACATGGAGGGAGATGAAGGCTCTCATGAGGAAGAGGTTTATACCCAGCCATTACTATAGAGACCTCTTTCAAAAGTTGCAGTCCCTTACACAAGGCTCTAAGAGTGTAGAGGAATATCATAAAGAGATGGAAGTGGCTATGCTTAGGGCAAATGTGAAAGAGGATAGGGAAGCAACAATGGCTCGATTTTTAAATGGGTTAAATAAAGAAATTGCTAATATTGTGGAGTTGCAGCATTATGTGGAGTTAGAAGACATGGTGCACATGGCAATGAAGGTTGAAAGGCAACTTAAACAAAAAGGATCAGCAAGGTACCTTTCAGGCTCTAGTTCTTCAATGAGACCAAAATGGAAGAAGGAAGAAAAAGATGTTCAAAGAGAAGTCCCAAAAGGCAAAGAGGAAGCTTCATCTAAAAACAAAGGTCATATAGCTTCGCAATGCCCCAACAAGAGAGTAATGATCATGAAGGACCGTGAAGTGGTGTCTGAAAGTGAAAGTGATGATTCCATGCCATCACTTGAAGATGCTAGTGATGATGGGTTTGAGTATGCTGTAGAAGGAGAAGCACTTGTGACTAGAAGAGCTTTGAATTCTCAAGTTAAGGAAGATGACATTGAGCAGCAAAGAGAAAACATCTTCCATACTCGCTGTCTCATAAGCAACAAGGTATGCAATATGATTATTGATGGTGGGAGTTGCACCAATGTTGCTAGTACCACTTTAGTTGAGAAATTAAATTTGTCTACTATTAAACACCCTAGACCATACAAGTTGCAATGGCTGAATGAATGTAGGGAGATTAAGGTTGATAGGCAAGTTCTTGTTTCATTCTCAATTGGAAGATATTATGATGAGATTTTATGTGATGTTGTTCCTATGCATGCTGGACATATACTTTTGGGTAGACCTTGGGAATTTGATAGGAAGGTGACAAAGGATGGGTTTACCAATAGATATTCATTTGTAAAGGATGACAGACCTATTACTCTTGTACCATTAACACCCAAGCAAGTGTATGAAGATCAGCTCAAAATGAAACAAGAGAGAGATAAAAGAGAGGGTGATAAGAAAAATAAAGAAGAGAGAATAAAAAGAAATAAGAGTGAGAAAGAAAGAAAATCTGAGAGCTCAAAAAAAGAAATTCAAAAGAAAGAAAAGAAAGTAGAGAGAAAAGAAAGAGAAAAAGTGAGTTTTTATGCAAAAGAAAGTGAGGTGAGGAGTGCATATCTTTCTGAACAGCCTTTACTTGTACTTGTTTACAAGGAGGCCTTTTTAAACACTAATGACCTTGACTCTTCATTTCCGAGTGTTGTTAGTTCTTTGTTGCAGGAATTTGAAGATATATTTCCCGAAGATATCCCTAGTGGACTGCCACCTATAAGAGGCATTGAGCATCAAATTGACTTCATTCCTGGAGCAACAATTCCTAACCGGCTAGCTTATAGAACTAACCCTGAGGAGACAAAAGAGCTTCAAAAGCAAGTTGAAGAGCTCATGGCAAAGGGGTATGTTCGAGAAAGCTTGAGTCCATGTGCTGTACCAGTCCTCTTAGTACCAAAGAAAGATGGATCTTGGAGGATGTGCATTGATTGCAGAGCTGTCAACAATATCACTGTAAAGTATCGCCATCCTATTCCTAGATTAGATGATATGCTTGATGAATTGCATGGGTCTATTATTTTCTCAAAAATTGATTTAAAATCTGGATATCATCAAATTAGGATGAGGAAAGGAGATGAGTGGAAAACTGCTTTCAAAACAAAGCATGGGCTGTATGAATGGTTAGTCATGCCATTTGGGCTAACAAATGCACCTAGTACTTTTATGAGGTTGATGAATCATATTTTGCGTGCATATATTGGAAAATTTGTTGTGGTTTATTTTGATGATATTCTGATTTTTAGTAAGAGTCTTGATGAGCATTTGAATCATTTGCGATGTGTGCTTGATGTTTTGAGAAAAGAAAAGTTGTATGCTAACCTAAAAAAGTGTAGCTTTGGCATGGGAAAAGTTGTTTTCCTTGGATTTGTAGTGAGTGCTGAGGGAATACAAGTAGATGAAGAGAAGGTAAGGGCTATTAAAGAATGGCCAACACCTACAAATGTAACTGAGGTAAGAAGTTTTCATGGGTTGGCTAACTTTTATAGGAGGTTTGTGAAAGATTTTAGCACAATTGCTACACCACTCACTGAAATAATTAAGAAATCAGTTGGCTTTAGATGGGAAAAGGCACAAGATCATGCATTTAGTGTTCTTAAAGAAAAATTGTGTTCTGCACCTATTTTAGCTTTACCTGATTTTAACAAAACTTTTGAGATTGAGTGTGATGCATCAGGAGTTGGGATAGGAGCTGTTCTAATGCAGGAAGGACGACCAATTGCTTATTTTAGTGAAAAGCTGAATGGTGCCACCTTGAATTACCCAACTTATGATAAGGAGCTTTATGCACTTGTGAGAGCATTGGAGACCTGGCAACACTACCTTTGGCCTAAACAATTTGTGATCCATACAGATCATCAATCTTTGAAGTACATTAAAGGTCAAGGTAAGCTGAACAAAAGACATGCTAGATGGATGGAGTTCATCGAGCCTTTCCCATATGTGATCAAATACAAGAAAGGTAAGGAGAATGTGGTTGCGGATGCATTATCTAGAAGGTATATTCTTCTCACTTCTCTGAATGCAAGATTGCTTGGTTTTGAATATGTTAAGGATTTGTATGCCAATGATAGTGATTTTGCTGAAATAGTTGTTGCTTGTGAAAAAGGAGCTTTTGGAAAATTCTATAAGCTTGATGGATTTTTGTTCAGAGAAAATAAATTATGTGTGCCTCAATGTTCTATGCGTGAATTGCTTGTGAGGGAAGCACATGGGGGAGGACTAATGGGACATTTTGGTGTGAAAAAGACATTAGATGTTTTGCATGAACATTTCTTTTGGCCTAAAATGAAGCGTGATGTGGAAAGGATTTGTGGTAGATGCATAACATGTAAAAGGGCTAAGTCTAGAGTCTTACCTCATGGTCTGTATACTCCATTACCTATACCTAGTGAACCTTGGGTAGACATTTCAATGGATTTTATTTTGCGATTACCTAGGTCAAAAAGAGGGATGGATTCAATATTTGTGGTTGTTGATAGATTTTCAAAAATGGCGCATTTTATTGCATGCCATAAAACTGATGATGCTACTTATATTGCTGATTTGTTCTTTAAAGAAATTGTGAGGCTTCATGGTGTTCCTAAAAGTATTGTCTCAGATAGGGATGCAAAATTTTTAAGTCATTTTTGGAGAGTTTTGTGAGGAAAGATTAGAACTAAGTTATTATTTTCTACAGCTTGTCATCCACAAACTGATGGTCAAACTGAAGTTGTTAATAGAACCTTGACTCAATTGCTTAGGACTATCATCCAAAAGAATTTGAAAAATTGGGAGGATTGCTTGTCATTCATTGAATTTGCATATAATAGAAGTGTGCATTCATCTACTGATTATTCTCCTTTTGAAGTTGTTTATGGTTTTAATCCACTAACTCCTTTGGATTTGTTACCATTGCCCATTAATGAGAGAATAAGCCTTGATGGCCAACAGAAAGCTGAGGTGATTAAGAAACTTCATGAAAAGATTAAATTGCAGATTGAAAAGAAGAATGAGCAATATGCATCCAAGGCAAACAAAGGCAGAAGGTATGTCATTTTTGAACCTGGCGATTGGGTATGGGTGCATATGAGAAAAGAGAGGTTTCCGGTACAAAGGAAATCTAAATTAGCTCCAAGAGGGGATGGACCATTTCAAGTCCTTGAGAAAATCAACGACAATGCTTATAAGATAGATCTACCAGGTGAGTATAATGTTAGTGCTACTTTTAATGTTGCTGATCTATCTCCTTATGATGTAGGTGATGATTCGAGGACGAATCCTTTTGAGGAGAGAGGGGATAATGCGATCCATCAAAGGGAGCAAGCTGTCTCAAATGCTTGGAATGATCCTCTGCAAATTTCAAGTGGCCCGATGATAAGAGCACGAGCTAAAAGAATGAGGGAAGCCTTAAGTGGACTTGTTCAAGAGACCTGGACTAAGCAAATAGCAATTGGAGCAACAAAAGTCAAGCAAGATATGGACATTTCCAATGTGGGCGTCCTCAACATCATATGGGCTGAAGATGGAGCTGCTGAGGCTAGATTGGCCCATAACATCATAAATTGAAGTGCTTGAACCATGGACCATCCATTGGTGGGCTCATTTAAGGCTAAATAATGCCATTTCAGGCTTAATAAGCTGATTTATAGAACCCTAATGTATTTTGACGAAATTAGCTTATTTAGGGGGATTTATTTCCTTTTTAGTTTTTTAGAGAATTTGACTTTTTTAATTCTGATTCCATAGGTCATTAATTAGGAAATTTGCCATTAATTTCCCTAGTTTTCCTTTTCTATGAGCATTGAAGGCAGATTTGACTTGCACACTATATAATTGTACTTTGCCTCCCATTGTAATCAGATTTGAATGAATAGAAATCATATTTTCTGGAAATCCCAGAATTGAGAGGAGTGCTCTCTAGGGTTCTTCATTGAACTTGTAGACTTATCAAGGCTTGATCAACCTTGTGGCGTCTTCCAACACTCGGGGTCCTTGTCTCTTCGTGTCAAGGGTTCCAAGTGGATCGTTCAGACTTGATTTAGCTTTCTTGGGGTGTGTATATTTCAGATCGGTTGTGGGTTCAAGGGGATTCAATTCCTTGTGGGTTCGCACCAGAAAGAGAGAAAAGAAAGAAAGGAGAAGGATAAAGAAAAGAGAGTGATTGAAAAGAAAAGGCATGAAAGTGAGAAAATTGATGAAAAAAAAGTGAGTTTCTTTTCTGGAAAAAGAGAGATTAAGAGAGCTATGTTGGCTGATGAGCAAGTGCTTGTACTCTTGTACAAGGAAATTTATTTTTCTACTAATGAGCTTGATCCCTCTTTGCCCTCTAGTGTTGTGTCTCTTTTGCAAGATTTTGGTGATTTGTTTCCAAAGGAAATTCCCGATGGTTTGCCCCCTTTGAGAGGCATTGAGCATCGTATAGATTTCATCCCCGGAGCATCCATTCCTAATAGACCAGCATATAGAGCCAATCCAGAAGAAACTAAGGAAATCCAATGCCAAGTTGAAGAGCTCATGAAGAAAGGCTTTGTTAGAGAGAGCTTGAGTCCTTGTGCAGTTCCAGTGATCCTAGTGCCTAAGAAGGATGGCAAGTGGAGAATGTGTGTGGATTGTAGAGCCATCAATAAAATCACAATTAAGTATCGCTATCCCATTCCTAGATTAGATGATATGCTTGATGAGTTGCATGGTGCATCTTTATTTTCTAAAATTGATCTTAGGAGTGGATATCATCAAATTAGAATGAAAGAAGGTGATGAATGGAAAACTGCATTTAAAACTAAGTTTGGATTGTATGAGTGGTTAGTTATGCCATTTGGTTTAACTAATGCACTCAGTACATTTATGAGCTTAATGAATCATGTTTTTCGTTCTCTCATTGGGAAATGTGTTGTTATTTATTTTGATGATATTTTGATTTATAGCAAGAGTTTAGATGATCATCTTGGTCATTTGCGTGAGGTCTTTTGCATTCTTAGGAAGAATAGCCTTTATGTAAATTTAGAAAAGTGTTCTTTTTGTTTGGATTCTGTTGTGTTTCTTGGATTTGTTGTAGGTGCTCAGGGGATTCGTGTGGATGAAGAGAAGGTGGAAGCTATCCGTGAGTGGCCTACACCAAAGAATACAAATGAAGTAAGGAGTTTCCATGGCTTGGCTAGCTTCTATAGACATTTTGTGAGGGACTTCTCCTCTATTGCTGCACCTTTGAATGATTTGGTAAAGAAAAATGTAGTTTTCAAGTGGGGTGAAACACAAGAGGTTGCATTTAGCACTTTGAAAGAAAAATTAACTAATGCTCCTTTACTTGTTTTACCTGATTTTTCTAAAGTATTTGAAATTGAATGTGATGCATCTGGAATTGGAATTGGGGCTGTTTTAATGCAAGATTCTTTAGTGAAAAATTAAGTGGAGCTACTTTGAATTATTCCACTTATGACAAAGAGTTGTATGCTTTAAAAAGAACCTTAGAGACTTGGCAACATTATTTGTGGTCAAAAGAATTCATTATACATTCTGATCATGAAAGCTTGAAATTTTTGAAGTCTCAAGGTAAATTGAGCAAGAGACATGCTAGATGGCTTGAATTCATTGAAACTTTTCCTTATGTCATCAAGCATAAAAAGGGTAAAGAGAATGTTGTGGCTGATGCATTATCTAGGAGATATAGTCTTCTTACATCGTTGCATGCTAGATCACTTGGTTTTGAGATGTTAAAAAGCATGTATGAATCTGATTGTGACTTGGTGAAATCTGAAAATTGTGTGAGAAACATGGTTTTAATGACTTTTACAGATTTGATGGATTTTTGTTTAAGAAAGATAAATTATGTATTCCATCTTGTTCTATGCGTGAATTGCTTGTTAAAGAGACTCATGGTGGTGCTTTGATGGGACACTTTGGTGTGGAGAAAACTTTAGCTCTTTTGCATGAACATTTTTATTGGCCAAACATGAGAAAAGATGTAATTGCTGTTTGTGATAGATGTGTGACATGTAAGCATGCAAAATCTAAAGTTCAATCTCATGGTTTGTATTCTCCCCTCCCCGTGCCTTCCCAACCTTGGATTGATATTTCTATGGATTTTGTGTTGGGTTTACCTAGAGCTCAAAGTGGAAAAGATAGCATTTTTGTTGTGGTTGATAGATTTAGCAAAATGGCACACTTTATTGCATGTTCAAAAAGCAATGATGCCATACATATTGCTGACTTGTTCTTTAAAGAAATTGTGAGGTTGCATGGTTTACCTAAATCTATTGTGAGTGATAGAGATGTAAAGTTCCTTAGCCATTTTTGGAGAACTTTGTGGTCTAATCTAGGAACTAAATTGTTGTTTTCTACTGTGGCACATCCTCAAACGGATGGGCAAACTGAAGTTGTGAATCGTACTCTTACTACCTTGCTTCGTTCTATCATTCAAAAAAATTTAAAGAATTGGGAAAAATGCTTGCCTCACATTGAGTTTGCATATAATAGAACAGTGCACTCTTCTACTTCATTTTCTCCATTTGAGGTTGTCTATGGTTTTAATCCCTTAACTCCTCTTGATATTCTTCCTTTACCTTCTAATGAGTTTGCTAATCTTGATGGTTTGAAGAAAGCTAAGTTTGTGCAGGAATTACATGCCAAAGTTAAGGCTAACATTGAGAGGAAGAATGAACAATATGCCAAGCATGCTAATAAGGGTAGAAGGCGTGTGGTATTTGAACCTGGAGATTGGGTTTGGGTGCACTTGAGAAAGGAAAGATTCCTTGAGAAACGAAAGTCAAAATTACACTCTAGAGGGGATGGACCTTTCCAAGTTTTGGAAAGAATTAATGACAATGCATACAAAATTGATTTGCCTAGCTCTTATGGAAATATTAGTGCTACATTCAATGTTACTGATTTATCTCCCTTTAATTATGCAGATTCGAGGACGAATCCTTTTGAAGAGGGAGGGAATGCTGAAGGGGCCCATGAGCTTGTAGACAAGGGAGCATGGTGCGATGACCTAAAAGAGCATAGAGGGTGTGCAAGAGAGCACAACATGCAAATGGACCCATTACAAGGCATAGGAGGCCCAATGACTAGAGGAAGAGCTAAAGCCATGAAGCAAGCTTTGAGTTGCATTGTCCAAAAAGTTCAAGAGCTTGAACCCATGTTTTTGCATCAATTTGAAGAGTTACAAGGCCCAAAGGACTTAATCCTCATTGTCCAAGCCCAACAAGACATGCTGCAAGGTCCAAATAGAGTCCAACTTGAAGAAATCTATTAAAGAGCATGTGCAAATCACATGGGCAACAAAAGTGACGTGAATAGTAGTTTTAAATCTTATTAGGATGTCTTTTATTTGCTTTTCATTAGTTTCCATTTCCATTAGTTTGAACAAGGCTATTTAGTCAAGACTTAGGATTTAAGTTTCAGATTTTGTTTATTTCTATTTTCGTTAGTTGCTGAAAACTTATTACTTTCTTTCCTTATCATCTCCTCCCATTAAAATCAGATTCTTTGTTTCCTATTTCTTGGAGGAGAATTCTTAGAGATTAAGTTAGGTTTAGGGTTTTCTTTTATGCCTATTTAATAGGCCGCATAATGTACTTTTCAGGAGATTGGAATGAATTCAAAATTTTATTTCTCATCGTGAGAATTCTTGTTTCTGTGTGTTCTTCTATAGAATACAAGTGACTTATCAAAGGAGTGGTCTTCCTTTGTGGCGTCTCAAGGCTAGGGTTCTAAGGGACGAGTTCTCTTAGGGTCTTATCCTCCTGACCAACATCTCTTGTTCTTAGCCAGTCCCGGGCAACATATCATCTTGTTGAAGGTTCCTAGGACTTATTCTTACGGGGTCTCTCATCACAACTAGAGTCAATATCCAACATGTTGAAAGCACAATGTAGTTATACATATACAAGAGGAGTACCAAGGCCCAATTAAAGTCCAATTGCAAGAGATTAAGAATCATGTGTGAACCATATGATTTTTAATGAAGTATGAGCATCTTATGTGACTACTTAAAGAAGCTTATTAGTTTTTAGTAAGATTCTTTATAAATTTTATTATTTATTTATTTTATTATTTTTAGGACTTGGTCAAAGAGCTTATCTTTGAGATTAAGTTAAAATTAGTATCCTAATCTTATTCCTTAATTTAGGCACCATTTAAAATATTTCAAATAAGATTTTAGAATTTAACTTTTATTAGGATTTTAGACTTTAGAAACTTTGCCTATAAAAGGCTTCCTATTGTACTCTATTTTGGAAGATCATGAATGAACTTAAGTATTATTCAATTCTCGATGATGCTTTTGCTTCTTTGTGTTCTCTAAAAGTTCACGTGACTTTTTAAAGGATTGGTCTTCCTTTGTGGTGTCCTGAGACTAGGGTTCTAAGAGACGGGTTCTCTTAGGATTTTTCCTTTGACCAACATTCTTGTTTTCTAGCCGATCTCGAGCAAAGTGTCATCTTGTTAAAGGTTCTTAGAGGGTCTTACATCATTTGGTATCAGAGCTTTGGTTTGCTAGTGCAAGGTATATCTTTGTATTTCTCTTATGTTGTTATTCATACTTTCTCTTCTTCTATTTGTGTTACCTTTTCATCTTCACCTTTATCTTTTATCTTCTTCCTTCTTCCATTGTTGTGTGCCTCCATCCTCATTAAAAAGAAAAAAAGAGAGTGTGTGATACTCAAAAAATAATAATTCAAAAAAAGAATTAAAAAAAGTCGAAAAATAAAGTGAAAAAAATGGGAAAAGATTCAAATTGCAGAATTCAAAATTGTAAGTTGTGCAAATTCAAAATTAAAAGCTTAAAGCTTGGAGTTACTTTCCTAATTAGAGTTAATTTCCTAATTGGAATTAATTTCTTAATCGGAGTTAGTTTCCTAATTGGAGTTAATTTTCTAATTAGAGTTAGTTTCTTAATTTGATTGCATTGAGTAGCTACCAAGTTATCTACTTTCCTGTTTGCATTCAAGTAAGAATTTTCTTTCCTAATTGTTCTAAACTTGAATTGCAAGTAAATTCCTATTTTGATTAACTTGGTTCTCAAGTAGATTCTTATTCTTAAAATTTCCTATTTTTAGATTTTCCTTTCCCTTTTCCTTCCTTCCAAGCCATCCAAACCTCCCTTTCCTCCTTGTTTTCTTTTCCTCTTTCCTAATATGAACCAGGTCCATGAAGATATAAATTTAACATCTTCAAATAATCCTTTGCATCTTCCAATTGGACTTATTACAAGGGCAAAAGCTAAACAACTTAAACAAGCATTAAATGGACTTGTTCAAGAGATTTAGACCATGCAGATTTTTGATAAATCTAATTCAAGTATTAATCAAAACATTCTCAACATTATTTGGGCTAAAGATGGAGCTATTAGAGCTAATTTGGGTTATAATATTGTAAATTAAAGAGTCTGGACCAAGGGCCAAACATAGATTGACTTATTTGGGCCTAAATAATGATATTATGGGCTTAATATGCTGACTTCTAGAAGCTTTATATATTTTGACGAAAATTAGAATTAATTAGGTAGATTATCCTTCCTTTTCTATTTTTAAAAAGATTTGATTTTGTATTTCTAATTTTTAGATCTTTCAGTTAGGATTATGTAGGTAGTTTCCTACTTTTCCTTTAGTAGATAGGTTTGAGTTACATTATAAATACATGTATTCTGCCTTTATTTGAATCAGATTGAAAGCAATAGAATTATTCTGAGTGTTTTCTCTAATTGTGAGAATATTATCTTTTCTTTGCTCTTGTGAAACCTTTGTCTCGTCAACCTATCTTTAAGTTGGTGATTCAAGTTCACAAAAGCCCCCAATTCATGCTTCGACCCAAGTGCATTGTTGTGTGGGTTGGTTCATTGTATTCGTGGTTAGGCGTGTTGTCTAAGTAGCAGGTCAACTTTCGTATAACATTGGTTAACTATTTGCTTTCGTCGGGTCTCGAACCATCATCTATCCATCAACCTATGCCGTGAAGATTGGGCCAGCCCCTTGATTTCGCATTATTTAGTATTGGAGCTTTGGTTTACACGATAGGTTACCCATTATCATCCAATATCTTTTCCGTCTAACCTCTAGATTTTCTTATTTACCATATATATCTTTTCTTTGCCACCTTTAATATCCCAAAAAAAAAAAACTTTTTACCTTGTTTCCAGATTTGATCCTTAGTGTGCAAATTTTGGTTTTTATACTATAAGAGCCATTTATTTTGTAATCTGGAAATTTTTCTTGTTTAAACATTCGATTTCATTTCTTATCTGTTCGAACCCTTTTCGATTGAGTTTTTGGATGATTGATAGGTGTCTCTAAAAGTTTAGAATATCAACTTTCACATCATTTTAGAATCATCCCAATTAGACTTTTCAATGTCGAGATATATTAGGTTTTAGTTGATAATATTTTTTGAATCTCACAAATCTAGTTTGCTTAGTTTGTTTCCTATTTTATGACTTTATAAGTTTTGAGCTATTTCATCTAATCAAATCAGAAGAGAAAAGCAAAAAAAAATGCAAAAAAAAAAAGTTTAAAAAAAAAGCAAAAAAAAAAAAAAAGAAATTGCTGATCAGACATTTTTTTTTCTATTTTCCCTTATTTCCTTTGATATTGTATTGTGCACTTCCTTATTTTGATTTGCCCTTGTTTCTTTTTTTTTTTTGAACCTTCTTATTTTGATCTTGCATTTTTCCTCATAGTTGAAATTTCCAGAATTACATTTGTGGCTCTTTGAGATTTTAAACTTGATTTTGCATTATTAAGTAGTCAAATCTTTCCCCTTCTCTTTGGAACCCAAGCTTAACCAAACCCTATGCTCAGTTGTGCCTTGTGTGCGCCAATCGTGACTTTTCAAGCTACCCATCTACACATACTTGGTTGAACCGAGAATTGGCAATATTGGATCACCTGACTAGATCTTAGGTGACATAAGAGTATAGGATTGATACTGAAAGGTAAAAGGCAAGAGTAGGTGATATGAACTAGGTTCATGAAGATGCTAATTCAAAATCTTCAAATAATCCTTTGCATTTTCCAATTGGACCTATTACAAGGGCGAAGGCAAAAAAAACTTAAAGAAGCATTGAGTGGACTTGTTTAAGAAAGAGATTTGGACCAAGCAGAGTTTTGATAAATCTGATTCAACTATTAATCAAAACGTCCTTAACATTATTTGGGCTAAAGATGGAGCTATTAGAGCTAATTTGGGCTAGAATGTTGCAAATTAAAGAGTTTAGACTAAAGACCATATATAGATTGACTCATTTGGGCCTAAATAATAATAATATTATGGGCTTAATATGCTGATTTCTAGAAGCTTTATATATTTGGACGAAAATTAGAATTAATTAGGAGATTATCTCTCTTTTTTTGTTTTTAAAAAGATTTGATTTTGTATTCCAATTTTTTAGGTCTTTCAATTAGGATATGTAGTTAGTTTCTTACTTTTCCTCTAACAAGTAGATTTGAGTTGCACTATAAATACATGTATTCTGCCTCCATTTGGAATCAGAATGGAAGTAATAGAATTATTCTAAGTGTTTCTCTAATTGTGAGAATATTATATTTTCCTTGCTCTTGTGAAGCTTTTGTCTTGTCAACTTATCCTTAGGTTAATGATTCAAGTTGCAAAAGCCCCCAATTCGTGCTTTGACCCAAGTGCGTCATTGTGGGTTGGTTCATTGTATTCATAATTAGGCGCATTGTCTAAGTAGCAGGTCAACATTCTTATAACGTTAGTTGGCTATTTGCTTCCGTCAAGTCTTAAATCATTATACATCAACCTATGTCGTGAAGATTGGACCACCCCCTTGATTTCGCATGATTTGGCATCAGAGCATTAGTTTACATGGTAGGTTACCCCTTATTATCCAATATCTTTTCCTTCTAACCTCTAAAATTTTTTTCACCATATCTTTTCTTTGCCACATTTAATACCAAAAAAAAAAAAACCTTCTACCTTGTTTCCAGATTTGATTCTTAGTATGCAAATTTTGGTTTTTATACTATAAGAGCCATTAATTTTGTAATCTGAAAAATTTTCTTGTCTGAACATTCTATTTCCTCTTTTATCTATTTGACCCTTTTCGATTGAGGTTTTGGATGATTGATAGGTGTTTCTAAAAGTTCAGATTCTCAATTTTCATGTTGTTTTGGAATCATCCTAATTAGACTTTTCTATTTCAAGATATATTAGGTTTTAGTTGATAATATTTTCTGAATCTCTCAAATCTAATTTGTTTAGTTTGTTTCCTATTTTGTGATTTTGTAAGTTTTAGGCTATTTCATTAGATCAAGTCAGATGAGAAAAGCCAAAACAAAAGCAAAAAGAAAAGGCAAAAAAAAGCGAAACAAAAAGGAGCAAAAGAAAAAAAAGGAATTGCTGATCAGATAATTTTTTTTTTCTATTTTACCTTATTTCCTTTGATATTGTAATATGCACTTCCTTATTTGGATTTGCCCTTGTTTCCTTTTTTTTTTCATTTATTTGAACTATCTTAATTTGATCTTGCATTTTCCTCATAGTTGAAATTTTCAGAATTACATTTGTGGCTCTTTGGGATTTTCAACGTGATTTTGCATTATTAAATAGTTAAATCTTCCCTCTTCTCTTTGGAACCCCAGCCTAACCAAACTCTACCCTCAATGTGTGCCAATCACGACTTTTCAAACCACTCATCTACATATACTTAGTTGAATCGAGAATTGGAAATATTAGATCACCTGATGAAATCTTAAGTGACTTAAGAGTACAGGATTGATACTGAGAGGTAAAAGCAAGAGTGGGTAAGATTATTATCCAAAAAAAAAAAGCCAAAAATAGGGAGAAAGTAAACACGAGTGAGAGTGTTATATCTTAATTAAGTGAAACACATGAGGAAGTGTTTGTGAGGTCCTATATACTTTTGTTTCTCTCATTTCTTTTTCACTAACATGGCAGATAATTGAGAAAAAGGAGTTGCACATGAAAGTGATAATGATGGTCACAATTCATTTGGAGTAGCGCCTTTGCAAATGAAAGCACTAGTGAGTCATTTTGAGAGGATGCTTGATAAGAAGTTGGAAGGACTCCATGAACGCTTAGATCGAGTGGAGAGTAGAACCTCTAGCCAAAGGACTACTCAAGCCAACCAAAGACAAGCTCATGCTACTGTAAATATGTGGAAGACATGGAGAGCCATGATGAAGATTATGAAGGGGAGGAGACTCAGACGAGAAGAAGGCCACTCAAGATACAAAGAAGACCACCGAAGAGGCCTTGGAGGAGTCAAAGTCAAAATTCCTTCCTTTCAAGGCAAGAGCGATCTGGAAACATACCTGGAGTGGGAGATGCATGTAGAGCAAATCTTTTCATGCCATAACTACTCTGAGGGTAAGAAGGTCAAAATTGCTGCTCTTGAGTTTACTGATTATGCTCTTATTTGGTGGGATCAAATGCAAAAGGAGTGGATTAGATATGGAAAGCACCCCATCTCAACATGGGAAGAGATGAAGGCTATCATGAGGAGGCGATTCATTCCATCTTATTTTTGAAGGGAAGTTCACAATAAGCTTCAACGCCTCACTTAAGGATCCAAGAGTATGGATGAGTATTACAAAGAGATGCAAATTGCCATGATTAGAGCTAATTTAGAGAAGGATCCAAAAGCAACAATGGCTGACTTCTTAGATTGGCTCAATCGTGACATAGCTAATATTGTGGAGATGTACCACTATGTGGAGATTCATGACTTAGTCTATCAAGCTGCCAAGATAGAGAGACAACTTAAAAGAAAGAATTTTGTAAAGAAGAACTCTAATTCAAATTCTTTCAACACATAGAAGAAAAACTCAAAGAATGATATTCCCTCTTCTTCAAATTCTAAGGAGAATGAAACTCAGAAAGGAGTAATGTTAGCTGCCCCACCTAAGAAGGTTCAAAGTGGACCTAGTTATTCCATAAATCGAGACATACGATGCTTCAAGTGTCAAGGAAGAGGACATATCTCTAGTGAATTTCCTAACAAGCGAACCATGACTATCAACAACCTTGGTGAGTGGGAAACTGAAGGAGAAACAACTGAAGAAGAAGAAGAAGATCTATTAATAGAGAATGAAGATGGAGAATATGCAGAAGAAGGAGAATTCTTTGTGACTCGAAGAGCCCTTAGTGCCCAAATGATGGAAGAAGAAAATGAACAAAGAGAGAACTTGTTTCATACTCGCTGTCAAATCCAAAGGAAAATATGTGGTGTCATCATAGATAGAGGAAGTTGCTGCAATGTGGCAAGCACTGAGCTAGTAGAGAAGTTGAATTTATTTACCTTCAAGCATCAATGGCCATACAAGCTTCAATGGCCTAATGAATATGGAGAGTTGAGGGTAACAAAACAAGTAAAGGTAATGTTTTCTATTGGTAAGTATAAAGATGAAATACTATGTGATGTTGTACCAATGAAAGCATGCCATCTTTTATTAGGTAGGCCTTGGCAATATGATAGGCATGTTACACATGATGGTTTTCTAAACCATTACTCTTTTATACTTAGAGGGGAACCTATAACCCTCCTTCCTATGTCACCAAAAAAAATATTAGAAGATCAAATCAAGAAGGAAAAAAAAAAGAGAAAAATGAGAGTATAAAGGTATCTAAAAAGGAAGACAATCAAAATGGGAGAGGAAAAGAGAGTAAGCCAATAGGAGAGAGAGAAAAGAAAACTAAGTCTAAAGGCAAGAAAGAAAATGAGAAAGCCGGAGAGAAAAGTTTATTAGTGACAAGAAGGAGTGAAGTCAAGCAAGCTTTGTTTTCTCAACAAAACCTTATAGTATTTATCTACAAAGAAACTATGTTAAACACTAACGACTTAACCTCTACTTTGCCTAGTGTTGTTAAGTCTCTATTGTAGGAATATGAAGATGTTTTATCCAAGGAAATACCACCCGAATTGCCACCAATTGATGGAGGTGAGCTAGGAGACTTTAAAGACCTTGAACAAAATCAAGAACTTGAAAACAAAAGGGCTGGACGTAACTCTAAAAGATGGCCAACTAAAGATCCATTGCAAGGTATGGGAGGCCCATGCACAAGATCAAGAGCCAAAGCTATGAATGAGGCCTTGAATGGAGTGATCCAAAAACTAATGGACTTGGAGCCCATAGTCTTAGCTGAATATGAAGCCCAAAAGGAACAAAATGGCATGAAGATTATTTCACATCTACAAGATGCTAGCCCAAGCCTGAAAAAAGCCTAATTGAAGGAGCCCAGCCATTTTCCACAAAATTCTCTTAGTTTTATTTTGTTTTAATTTGATTGTTTCTGTTTCAGATTTTTTAGCTTTATTAGGCACCATTCTTGGTGAATTTGTCCATACTTAAATTTCTTTTATTTTCCCGCCAAACCTAGGAGTTATTTTGTATTTAGGGTTTTATTTTTCAAATGCCTATATAAGGCCCACTTGTACTCCAAGAAGAGGCAGATTGAATGAATTCTATTTTCAGAATCTTTTCTGACTTGTGAGGTTTCTCTTGTAGCCTTTGTGTGCTGGAGAAAATCTTTGACTTATCAAAGGAGTGGTTTCCTTTGTTGGCGTCCCGGATTAGGGTTCTAAGAGACGGGTTCTCTTAGGGTTCAATTCCATTGACCAACATCTCTTCTTCTTCTTTTTGTTTCTTTCTTTGTTCTTTCTTGCTTGTTGTCCAGATATGCCTATTTTCTTGTTCTTGTGTTGCTTGCCAAATTTCGATCACTAATCCGTGTAATTTGGGGTTCCTAGAACGGGTTTCTATGGAGTCTCATATCACCAATTAGAGGGATAGAACATCAAATTGATTTTATACCTGGAGTACCTTTACCAAACTGCCCAACATACTGTACCAACCCTGAAGAGACTAAGGAGATTCAAAGACAAGTGCAAGAGCTTCTGGAAAAGGGATATGTAAAGGAAAGCCTAAGTCTGTGTGCAGTACTGGTGCTGCTTGTACCTAAGAAAGATGGCACATGGAGGATGTGTGTTGATTGTAGAGCCATCAATAATATAACAGTGAGATATCATCATCCTATCCCTATGTTAGATGATATGCTTGATGAATTAAATGGCTCCACTATTTTCTCTAAAATTGATTTTAAAAGTGGCTACCATCAGATTAAAATGAAAGAAGGAGATGAATGGAAAACTGCATTTAAAACTAAACATGGACTTTATGAATGGTTAGTTATGCCTTTTAGTCTCACTAATGCACCTAGCACATTTATGAGATTAATGAATCATGTCTTGTAATGACCCTAACTTCTAATAATCATAATTAAGGTTAAGTATGTGATTACTAACTATAAAATTTCAATTAGGGTTGAAAGTCATTAAAATTAATTATATAAAAAAAATGTTAGGAAATTTGAACCTTAATATTATTAGGGTCATTAATTAGGCAACCACAATTATTCAAAAGTACAAGTGAATTTAATTATTAATAAGGAGCCTTTGATTCTCCCATCCATTAATTCCAACTCATAAAAACCTTTTACAAGTGTTTCTAAATCATTCCTTAGTATTACCATAAAAGAAATTAAAGTTTCTAGGTGAATATGAGAAATTGAGCACCTTTGCCGCGGCTAAATACCTTTTCGCCAATTACTCTCGGATTCAAGTCCTTACACATCCATAAATTTCACACATTTTGCCGCGGCCAAATACCCCTTTCGCCGCGGCCAAATACCCTCTGGAACACCCCCAAACTTGCTTCCCAGATTTAGCTGCGGCTAACATCACTATTCACCGCGGCCAATTTCTCTCTATTTTCTTCCCTAGCAGGTTCGCCACATTTGGCCGAGACCAATTAAATGTTGGCTGCGGCCAATTCTCCTCTATTATCATTTGGCCGAGGCCAATTAAATCTTGGCCGTGGCCAATTCCCTTCTGTTCCTACAACTCCTGAAATTTCATCTCATACTTTCCAATTCCTCCTCTAGCAACACTATAGGCCACTTTAACTTAGTTTGTAAAGATTTAGTGTCTTTCTTTTACCTAATCTACCTAACATATCTATCATTACCCATTCAAAATTCAAATATGGATCCTTAACCCTCTAGCTACCATAAACTAGTGAGTTCATGGATTAATGACAGCAAATGTATTATGGTCACAAGGTGCATGGGGTCAATGCTTAATGTTCATATAAAATTAAATCACTTATCCATTATTAGCCAATTACAATCATAATATTCAATTCCATGATAATCAAATTACATATACAATCCTTATACTTGGCAACTCATGATGCAATGCAACAATGATACAAAACTAGCAATTTAGTTACAATACATTTTGTCAAAGCTCCCAAACCTATGTGCTACCAAATCATTTAATGATCTTCCATTAATTTTCTCCTTGCCACTAAGAGGTCTGGTCCCTGAGAATGTTAGCCCACAATGGGGTGAGATATACAATCTCAGTAACAAAAGGGCAGTTTCCATATATATGTACAAATTAATCAATCCAATGCAATTTCATGTCATCAATACCAAAATCATCAATTCAATTGGCAAATGAACTAGTTGAACTACCAATGACTACTGTCCCATACGGCAATCATAAACAACATTTTAATGCCCAATAACACCAGGAGAGGTCCATCCACGGCACCTACTCCATAATGAGCACAACCAAGGCTCAGTGCATCGGGGTCTGATCATAACCCAGTGCTCGATCGAAGCACATACACGGGTGGCAGCCACACCACAGCTCCACTATGGAGTCACAAGGTCCAATTACAATAACAATCAAGTAGTCAACTAGACATTTAGCATTTCAAAATCAAGCATGTATAACAAATAGTAGATTAACATGAGCATATACATGGAATTAGAAAAATAACCCCAGTTACCTCAATGAAGCCAATTACTCTTTCCCTAGCTACCATAATAATCCAAATGCACACCAAACCAATAACAAACATAATTATCATCATTTCTAATCACAATCAAATATCCAAAGAGTTGAACTACTAATGACAGACTAGAGGTTACTCACCTAATTACCAAGGGATTTAATTTTGGATTCCAACTTTTCCACACTAGAAATTGCCATAGTTCACTCCAATTTTTGGGTAATTTCACATGAAACCAAAGCCCATATCATAGGTCAACTATAGGGGTCTCAAACTAACAGAAAATGCATCAAAATGGGAAGGAAATACTCACTTAACAACACCCATAGCCTTACCTCCGAAAATCCACCATGGAAGCACCAAAATTCGCATTTCAATCATCAAGCCCAGAAAATTCAGTTTTCCACCATTATCTCCTTGTAATCTCACACAATAACAGAATCCATTATGATAATACATCCTTAGGGGCATTTTCTAGCAAAGTGATATATAAAATGGAAGGGAAAAGCTTACCTAATCCTCCCTCTAACTTCCAAGTCCGAAAATCTTACAAGGAATCACCCAACACCAAATTTCAGATTTGAGAAGAAGATGAAAATGCTCAAACCCAGAAATTAATTGGACCAAAATGAAGAGAAGGATGAGAGGGTCAAGTTATATATAACTCACCTTGGCTAAATCATCCTCTAGGAGTCAAAAATAGAACTTCCATGTTGGTAGAACCCTAGCCTCCCTTGAACCTCCGAATTTCCTTTATTGAGTTTCAGCAAAATGAGGAAGAGGCTGAAGAGTTAGGCTTTTAGTTGGGTTTAAGTTGGGTCTAAGATGGGTCATGGGTTGCTCCAAGGTCTAACTCCAAATAGGCTTCAGATTTTTGCTTTGTTAGGCCAGTTCTTATGTATTGGGCTGTTGAATTTTAATCAAGTTTGGGCCAAGTTTGAAGAGCTCAAGAATTTGGGTTTGCACAAGGGTTATTGGGGCCACTTATAGGAGCCTATGCAAGGTGGATCTTGGGCCTCCATCATATGGAATTAGATTGGGTTTGCACCTAACTCATCGGGCCTCCATTAGTCTCTTCTTATGATTTGTTAATTTGGGCCTAGATGAAGTTTCTATCCCAATTAATTCTCAAACCCATATTAACAATTCATCTCTCTAAAATCTCCATTCACTTAACTTGCTCAATCATCCCATATTAATTATTCCTAATTAATCTAAATCCATGATTAATACCTTAATTAATTTTTGAGGTGTTATATGTCTTGTATGCTTTCATAGGTAAGTTTATGGTAGTTTACTTTGATGATATTCTTGTGTATAGTAGGACTTTGTATGAGCATGTAGATCACTTAAGACAAGTTCTAGAAGTTCTAAAAAAAGAAAAATTGTTTAGCAATTTAAAGAAATGTGATTTTTGCACTAATAGAGTTATTTTTCTTGGTTTTGTTGTGAGTGCCGAGGGGATTGAGGTGGATGAAGAAAAGATCAAAGCCATTCGAGATTGGCTAATCCCTACCATGATCAGACATGTGAGGAGTTTTCATAGACTTACAAACTTTTATAGAAGGTTTGTTAAGGACTTTAGCACATTTGTAGCTCCATTGAACAAGTTGACAAAGAAAATGCTCCATTCAAATGGAGAGAAGCTCAAGAGAAAGCCTTCCAAACTCTTAAGGAGAAGCTCACCCAAGTACCTTTACTTGCACTTCCAGACTTTGGTAAGATTTTTGAGGTAGAATGTGATGCAAGTAGAATTGGCATAGGAGGTGTACTTATGCAAAAAGGTAAGCCCATTGTATATTTTAGTGAAAAGCTAAGTGGTCCTACTCTTAACTATCCTACATATGATAAGGAGCTATATGCCTTAGTTAGAGTGTTGGAAACTTGGCATCATTATTTATGGCCTAAGGAATTTGTCATACATTCTAATCATGAGGCTCTCAAACATATTAAGAGCCAAAACAAACTGAATCGAAGACATGCTAAGTGGGTTGAATTCATTGAATCTTTCCCATATGTCATTAAGCACAAGAAAGGTAAGGAGAATATTGCTACAGATGCACTTTCATGTAGGTATGTTCTTCTTTCCATGTTAGACTCTAAAATTCTTGGTTTTGAGTTCATCAAAGAATTATATATTAATGATGTTGACTTTGGTAAAGCTTTTAGCCATTGCAAACCTAGACTTGGTTGGGACAAATTTTATTTGCATGATGGATTCTTGTTTCGTGTTAATAAGCTTTGCATTCCTAATTGTTCTATGTGTATGTTATTGGTGAGGGAAGAGCATTCAGGTGGTTTAATGGGACATTTTGGCATTGCTAAAACATTTGATGTCTTAAATGAACATTTTTATTGGCCTAGGATGCGTAGAGATGTTGAAAAATTTGTAGGTAGATATATTGTGTGTCATAAAACTAAATCTAAAATAAATCCCCATGGATTGTATACCCCCTCCCTATTTCCAGTGTACCTTGGGAAGATATTTCCATGGACTTTATTGTGGGATTATCTAGGTTTAAAAAGGGCAGAGACTACATTTTTGTTGTAGTAGATAGATTTTCTAAAATGGCACATTTCATTGCATGTCATAAGGTTGATGATGCTTCTAACATTGCTAATTTATTCTTTCAAGAAGTTGTACATCATCATGGGATGCTGATAACTATAGTATCGGATCGAGATGCTAAGTTCTTAAGCTATTTTTGGAAGACTTTGTGGAGCAAGCTAGGAACTAAATAACTATTTTCTACTATCTACCACCCACAAACTGATGGGCAAACTGAAGTTGTGAATAAGACACTTTCTTCTTTGTTATAGACAATTGTTAAGAAGAACTTAAAGAATTGGGAGGAGTGTCTACTGCACATCGAATTTGCTTACAATAAGGCCATTCATTCTACTACTAAATATTCGCCCTTTGAGATTGTTTATGGTTTTAATCCTCTTACACCCATTGACTTAACTCCTTTACCTTTGCAAGAAAGAGTCAATATGGATGGAAAAAAGTATGCTGAGTTTGTTAGGCAAATCTATGAAAGGGCTAAGCAAAACATTGAAAGGATGTGATACAATACCAGTAGGCATGCCCATTGGAGCACTACAAGTTCGAGAAGCCCTCATCCATCAAGAAACTCAAATCATTCGAAAGGGTATGATTCAGGTCCAAATGGCTCATGAAGAGATGGCCTATGCTCAAGAGGCCCAAATTGTGCTAGTATATGTCCAAAAATTTCAAAGAGTTCAAAATAATCTCTATGTTGGACGTCGACCCAAGTTTATAGCTCAAAATCCATATTTGATCAAGATCTCCTTAAAAATGCAAAAGTGGAAGTCCAAGTGGAAGTCCAATGTCTTAAGAAGATCCATGGAGCAACTAAATTCAATATCCAACATGTTGAAGGCCCAATAAACTATACACATACAAAAGGAGTGCTAAGGCCCAATTGGAGTCCAATTGCAAGAGATTAAGAATCATGTGACAACCATGTAATTTTTAATGAAGCATGAGCATTCCATGTGACAACTTAAAGAAGCTAATTAGTTTTGACTAGGATTCTTTTTTAATTTCATTTTTTATTATTTTTTGAACTTGGTCAAAGAGTTTATCTTGGAGATCAAGTTAAGATTAGTATCCTAATCTAATTAGGATATATATTAGGTATTATTTAAAATATTTCTAATCAGAATTTAGAGTTTTACTTTAATTAGGACTCTAGAAATTTTGCCTATAAAAGGCTTCCTATTGTACTCTATTTTACAGATGAATGAAATTGAGTATTATTCAATTATTTGTGAGGCTTTTGCTTCTTTGTGTTCTCTGAGAGTTCACGTGACTTATCAAAGGATTGGTCTTCCTTTGTGGCGTCTTGAGGCTAGGGTTCTAAGAGACAAGTTCTCTTAGGGTCTTTCCTTTGACTAACATTCTTGTTTTCTAGCCGGTCTCGGGCAAAGTGTCATCTTGTTGAAGGTTCCTAGGACAAGGTTCCTAGAGGGTCTCTTATCATTTGGTATCAGAGCTTTGGTCGCTAGTACAAGGTATATCTTTGTGTTTTCCCTTTCATTATTCTTCATACTTTCTCTCCTTCCATTAATATTACCTTTTCCATCTTCGTCTTTTTCTTCTATCTTCTTTTGTCTTCCATTGTTGTGTTCCTCCATCCTCCAAAAAAAAAAAAAAAATTGAAAAAAAAAAGAGTGAAAAAAAAAATTTCAGATTGCAAAATTCAAAATTGCAAGGTGTGCCAATTCAAAGTTGAAAACAGGTTTTGGAGTTAATTTCCTAATTGGAGTTAGTTTCCTAATTGGAGTCCATTTCCTAATTTGAGTCAATTTCCTAATTGGAGTTAATTTCCTAATTGGAATTTGTTTCCTAATTTGATTGCATTAAGTAGCTACCAAATTATCTACTTTCCTATTTGCATTCAAGAAAAAAATATTCTTTCCTAATTGTTCTAAACTTGAATTGCAAGTAATTTCCTATTCTTAAAGTTTCTTATTTACATAATTTTTTTTTCCCTTCTCCTTCCTTCCAGGCCTCCCCTTCCTCCTTTTTTTTTTCTTTTTTGTTACACACCTCTTTTTCTCCTTTGTTTGATTATTTGGGAATTTACATTTTAGGATTCTAGTTTTTTTGATTGCCACTAGTATGATCTTTTCATTTGATTTGCTTGTGACTTGCTTAGAACACTTATAAGAAGCAAATTATTGAGTGGTAAAAGGCAAGAGCGTTAACATTAAAGAAAAAGCCAAAAAGATAGTTAAACACAAGTGAACTTATCATCTTTTGAGTGTAAACACGTGAGAAGAGTGCGTGAGGTCCTATTTCTTCTATCTTTCTTTGACTAACTTTTCAGGTGATAAGATATCCAATGAGTACAAATTCCTTAAAGAGGCTAACAAAGAACGATTCAAGCAATCTTGTGCAAGATTGGATGCATTCCAATCCAATATCAACTCTACAGGACAAGATAAGGAAAAGGCATCCCCTGATTTCCATATTAAATGCTTTATAAAAGAGAAAGTTTGCAGCATGGCTATTGATAATAGTAGCTACGTAAATGTTGCTAGTGCCTTACTTGTTGAGAAATTAAACTTGCCTACTATAAAGCA
Source organism: Erythrophleum fordii (assembly GCA_032878935.1). Classification (NCBI taxonomy): domain Eukaryota; kingdom Viridiplantae; phylum Streptophyta; class Magnoliopsida; order Fabales; family Fabaceae; genus Erythrophleum; species Erythrophleum fordii. Next base: position 21,542,302 of record JAVQMF010000055.1, read on the forward strand.
TCCTAGGCCATATACCTTGTTGAAGGGTAGTGCTGAATTTAAGATTAATAAGCAAGTTTTGATTTCTTTCTCTATTGGTAAATATCATGATAAAGTGTTATGTGATATTGCTCCTATGTTTGATGGACATATTATGCTTGATAAATCATGGAAACATGTGAGAAAAGCTAAATATGTTAAGCATAAGTACAAATATTGCTATTGCTATTCATTTGTATTCAATGAAAAAAATCATGTATTAGTACCTCTTGATCTTATGGATGCTTATAAGGATCAAATGAGAATAGTACAAGCATACAAAGCAAAAGAAAAAGAGAGAGAACATGAGTTAGAGAGAGAAAAAGAAGAGATTGAAAAAGAAATGAGTGTGAGTGAAAAGAAAGAGCAAGAGAGTTGTGAGAAAAGTGAGAAAAGCATGAGTGTGAGCTTGTTTGATGAAAAAAGAGAGGTTGAGAGCGTGTGTAAGGATATTTGTTTATCTACTAACAATCTTAACCCATCTTTGCCTATTGTTAGTTCTAGCTCCTTGCAGGTATGTAGAGATTTGTTTTCAAAGAAGCCACCTAATGGACCCTCATCTTCAACTAGCATTGAAAAGAGTTGTGATTGCCTAGAATTGTTTCCTAAGAAACCACCTAATGGCGAAGATTCGAGAACGAATCTTTTCAAAGAGGGAAGGAATGATACAATACCAGTAGGCATGCCCATTGGAGCACTACAAGTTCGAGAAGCCCTCATCCATCAAGAAACTCAAATCATTCAAAAGGGTATGATTCAGGTCTAAATGGCTCATGAAGAGATGGCCCATGCTTAAGAGGCCCAAATTGTGCTAGTATATGTCCAAAAATTTCAAAGAGTTCAAAATAATCTCTATGTTGGACGTCGACCCAAGTTTATAGCCCAAAATCCATATTTGATCAAGATCTCCTTAAAGATGTAAAAGTGGAAGTCCAAGTGGAAGCCCAATGTCTTAAGAAGATCCATGGAGCAACTAAATTCAATATCCAACATGTTGAAGGCCCAATGAACTATACACATACAAGAGGAGTGCTAATGCCCAATTGGAATCCAATTGCAAGAGATTAAGAATCATGTGACAACCATGTGATTTTTAATGAAGCATGAGCATTCCATGTGACAACTTAAAGAAGCTAATTAGTTTTGACTAGGATTCTTTTTTAATTTCATTTTTTATTATTTTTTGAACTTGGTCAAAGAGCTTATCTTGGAGATCAAGTTAAGATTAGTATCCTAATCTAATTAGGATATATATTAGGTATTATTTAAAATATTTCTAATCAGAATTTAGAGTTTTACTTTAATTAGGACTCTAAAAATTTTGCCTATAAAAGGCTTCCTATTGTACTCTATTTTACAGATGAATGAAATTGAGTATTATTCAATTATTTGTGAGGCTTTTGCTTCTTTGTGTTCTCTGAGAGTTCACGTGACTTATCAAAGGATTGGTCTTCCTTTGTGGCGTCTTGAGGCTAGGGTTCTAAGAGACAAGTTCTCTTAGGGTCTTTCCTTTGACTAACATTCTTGTTTTCTAGCCGGTCTCAGGCAAAGTGTCATCTTGTTGAAGGTTCCTAGGACAAGGTTCCTAGAGGGTCTCTCATTAGGATGACTTAACAATATGTAAATCGTGCTAACAAGGGATGAAAGAAGATAGTATTTGAACCAGGTGACTTAGTTTAGTTGCACCTTAGAAAAGAGAGATTTCCTGACAAAAGAAAGTCCAAACTTATACCTCAAGGAGATGAACCTTTTCGAGTATTAGAGAAAATCAATGATAATGCTTACAAGATTGATTTACCAGGTGAGTAAGGTGTAAGTGCTACTTTCAACGTTTCTGACCTTTCTCCTTATTTTGGTGTAGATTTTGAAGAGTCATGGACGACTCCTTTTCAAGAAGGGGAGGATGATATGAACTAGGTTCATGAAGATGCTAATTCAAAATCTTCAAATGATCCTTTACATCTTCCAATTGGAAGGGTGAAGGCAAAAAAACTTAAAGAAGCATTGAGTGGACTTGTTCAAGAGATTTGGACCAAGCAAAGTTTTAATAAATCTAATTCAAATATTAATCAAAACATTCTCAACATTATTTGGGCTAAAGATTGAGCTATTAGAGCTAATTTGGGCTAGAATGTTGCAAATTAAAGAGTTTGGACCAAGGACCATATATAGATTGACTCATTTAGGCCTAAATAATAATATTATGGGCTTAATATGCTGACTTCTAGAAGCTTTATATATTTGGACGAAAATTAGGATTAATTAAGCGGATAATCTCTCCTTTTCTATTTTTAAAAAGATTTAATTTTGTATTCCAATTTTTTAGGTCTTTTAGTTAGGATATGTCGTTAGTTTCCTACTTTTCCTCCAACAAGTAGATTTGAGTTGCACTATAAATACATGTATTTTGCCTCCATTTGGAATCAAATTGGAAGTAATAGAATTATTCTGAGTGTTTCTCTAATTTTGAGAATATTATTTTTTCTTTGCTCTTGTGAAGCCTTTATCTTGTCAACCTATCCTTAGGTTGGTGATTCAAGTCGCAAAAGCCCCTAATTCGTGCTTCGACCCAAGTGCATCGTTGTGTGGGTTGATTTATTGTATTCGTGGTTAGGCATGTTGTCTAAGTAGTAGGTCAACATTCTTATAATGTTGGTTGGCTATTTGCTTCTGTTGGGTCTCGAATCATTATCTATCCATCAACCTACATCATGAAGAATTAGGCCACCCCCTTGATTTCGCATCACAAATGATGCGAAATCAAGGGGTAATGATGAGAGACCCTCTAGAAACTTTGTCCTAGGAACCTTCAACAAGATGACACTTTGCCCGAGACCGGCTAGAATACAAGAATGTTGGTCAAAGGAAAGACCCTAAGAGAACTTGTTTCTTAGAACCCTAGCCTCAAGACGTCACAAAGGAAGACCAATCCTTTGATAAGTCACGTGAACTCTCAGAGAACACAAAGAAACAAAAGCCTCACAAATAATTGATTAATACTCAATTTCATTCATGTGTCAAATAGAGTACAATAGGAAGCCTTTTATAGGCAAAATTTTCTAGAGTCCTAATTAAAGTAAAACTCTAAAACCTGATTAGAAATATTTTAAATGATACCTAATATATATCCCAATTAGATTAGAATACTAATCTTAACTTGATCTCCAAGATAAGCTCTTTGACCAAGTTCAAAAAAATAATAAAATAATAAAAAACGAAATTTTAAAAAGAATCCTAATCAAAACTAATCAACTTCTTAAGTTGTCACATGGGATGCTCATGCTTCATTAAAAATCACATGGTTGTCACATGATTCTTAATCTCTTGCAATTGGACTCCAATTGGGCCTTGGCATCTCTTGTGTGTGTATAACTATATTGGGCCTTCAACACATTGGATATTGACTTTAGTTGCTCCATGGCCCTTCTTAGAGCATTGGGCTTCCACTTGGACTTCCACTTTTGCATCTTTAAAGAAATCTCATGTCCAAAATCTAATTCAGCATGTTTTGAATTGATCAAATATGGATCTTGGGCTCTAAACTTGGGCCAACGTTCAACATAGATATTATCTTGAGTTCTTTGAAATTTTTGGACATAATGCATAATTTGGGCCACTTGAGCTCTTTGAAGTTCTTGATGGATGAAGGTTTCTCGAACTTGTTGTGCTCTAATGGGCATGCCTACTGATATTGTATCATTCCCTCCCTCTTTGAAAAGATTCGTCCTCGAATCTTCACCATTAGGTGGTTTCTTGGGAAACAAATCTCTACATACCTGCAAGGAGCTAGAACTAACAATAGGCAAAGATGGGTTAAGATTGTTAGTAGATAAATAAATATCCTTACATATGCTCTCAACCTCTCTTTTTTCATCAAACAAGCTCAGACTTATGCTTTTCTCACTTCTCTCACAACTCTCTTGCTCTTTCTTTTCACTCACACTCGTTTCTTTTTCAATCTCTTCTTTTTCTCTCTCTAACTCATGTTCTCTCTCTTTTTCTTTTGCTCTCTCCTTTTCTTTCATTTTGTATGCTTGTACTATTCTCATTTGATCCTCATAAGCATCCATAGGATCAAGAGGTACCAATACATGATTTTTTTCATTGAATACAAATGAATAGCAATAGCAATATTTATGCTTATGCTTGACATATTTAGTTTTTCTCACGTGTTTCCATGGTTTACCAAGCATAATATATCCATCATACATTGGAGCTACATCACATAACACTTTATCATGATATTTACCAATAGAGAAAGAAATCAAAACTTGCTTATTAACTTTAAATTCAGCACTATCCTTCAATATAGGGCCTAGGATGCTTTATAGTAGGCAAGTTTAATTTCTCAACAAGTAAGGTACTAGCAACATTTATATAGCTACTATTATCAATAGCCATGCTGCAGACTTTCTCTTTGATAAGGCATCTAGTATGGAAATCAGGGGATGCCTTTTCTTTATATTGTCCTGTAGAGTTGGTATTGGATTGGAATGCATCAAATCTTGCACAAGATTGCTTGAATCGTTTGTTGTTAGCCTCTTCAAGGAATTTGTACTCATTGGACATCTTATCACCTGAAAAGTTAGTCAAAGAAAGATAGAAGGAATAGGACCTCACGCACTCTTCTCACGTGTTTACACTCAAAAGATGATAAGTTCACTCGTATTTAACTCTCTTTTTGGTTTTTTCTTTAATGTTAACGCTCTTGCCTTTTACCACTCAATAATTTGCTTCTTACAAGTATTCTAAGCAAGTCACAAGCAAATCAAATGAAAAGATCAGACTAATGACAATAAAAAAAAAAAAAAAAACTAGAATCCTAAAATATAAATTCCCAAAGAATCAAACAAAGGAGAAAAAGAGGTGTGTAAGAAAAAGGGGAAAAAGAAAGGAAGAAGGGGAGGCCTGGAAGGAAGGAGAAGGAAAAAAAAAATTCTGAAAATAAGAAAATTTAAGAATAGGAAACTACTTGCAATTCAAGTTTAAAACAATTAGGAAAGAATATTCTTTCTTGAATGCAAATAGGAAAGTAGATAATTTGGTAGCTACTTAATGCAATCAAATTAAGAAATAAATTCCAATTAGGAAATTAACTCTAATTAGGAAATTGACTTCAATTAGGAAACTAACTCCAATTAGGAAATTGACTCCAATTAGGAAACTAACTCCAATTAGGAAATTGACTCCAATTAGGAAACTAGCTCCAATTAGGAAATTAACTCCAAACTTGCTTTCAACTTTGAATTGGCACAACTTGCAATTTTGTATTTTGCAATCTGAATTTTTTTTTTATCACCCCCTTTTTTTTGAAATTTTTTTTTCGATTTTTATTTTTTTGGAGTATCACACTCGCTTCTCTTTTTCTTTTTGGAGTATCACACTCTCTTTTTTTTTTTTTTTAAAGATGGAGGAACACAACAATGGAAGACAGAAGAAGATAGAAGAAAAAGATGAAGATGGAAAAGGTAATACTAATGGAAGGAGAGAAAGTATGAAGAATAATAAAAGGGAAAACACAAAAATATACCTTGTACTAGCGACCAAAGTTCTGATACCAAATGATGAGAGACCCTCTAGAAACCTTGTCCTAGGAACCTTCAACAAGATGACACTTTGCCCGAGACCGGCTAGAATACAAGAATGTTAGTCAAAGGAAAGACCCTAAGAGAACTTGTCTCTTAGAACCCTAGCCTCAAGACGCCACAAAGGAAGACCAATCCTTTGATAAGTCACGTGAACTCTTAGAGAACACAAAGAAACAAAAGCCTCACAAATAATTGATTAATACTCAATTTCATTCATGTGTCAAATAGAGTACAATAGGAAGCCTTTTATAGGCAAAATTTTCTAGAGTCCTAATTAAAGTAAAACTCTAAAACCTGATTAGAAATATTTTAAATGATACCTAATATATATCCCAATTAGATTAGAATACTAATCTTAACTTGATCTCCAAGATAAGCTCTTTGACCAAGTTCAAAAAAATAATAAAATAATAAAAAACGAAATTTTAAAAAGAATCCTAATCAAAACTAATCAACTTCTTAAGTTGTCACATGGGATGCTCATGCTTCATTAAAAATCACATGGTTGTCACATGATTCTTAATCTCTTGAAATTGGACTCCAATTGGGCCTTGGCATCTCTTGTGTGTGTATAACTACATTGGGCCTTCAACACATTGGATATTGACTTTAGTTACTCCATGGCCCTTCTTAGAGCATTGGGCTTCCACTTGGACTTCCACTTTTGCATCTTTAAAGAAATCTCATGTCCAAAATCTAATTCAGCATGTTTTGAATTGATCAAATATGGATCTTGGGCTCTAAACTTGGGCCAACGTTCAACATAGATATTATCTTGAGTTCTTTGAAATTTTTGGACATAATGCATAATTTGGGCCACTTGAGCTCTTTGAAGTTCTTGATGGATGAGGGTTTCTTGAACTTGTTGCGCTCTAATGGGCATGTCTACTGATATTGTATCAGGTGGCCTAATCTTCACAACGTAGGTTGATGGTGGTGCGAACCTGCAAGGAATTGAGTTCCCTTGAACCCACAACCGATCTGAAATACACGCACCCCAAGAAAGCTAAAATCAAGTCTGAATGATCCACTTGGAACCCCTGAATACAAAGAGATAAGGACCTCGAGTGTTGGAAGATGCCACAAGGTTGATCAAACCATGATAAGTCTATAAGTTCAATGAAGAACCCTAGAGAGTACTCCTCTTAAGTCTGGAATTTCCAGAAAATATGATTTTTATTCATTCAAATCTGGTTACAATGGGAGGCAGAGTACAATTATATAGTGTGCAAGTCAAATCTGCCTTCAATGCTCACAGAAAAGGAAAACAAGGGAAATTAATAGCAAATATCCTAATTAATGACCTATGAAATCAGAATTATGAAAGTAAAATTCTCTTAAAAACTAAAAAGGAATTAAATCCCCCTAAATATGCTAAATTCGTCCAGATATATTAGAGTTCTAGAAATCAGCTTATTAAGCCCAAAATGGCATTATTTAGCCCTAAATGAGCCCAACAATGGATGGTCTATGGTTCAAGTACTTCAATTTATAATGTTTTGGCCCAGTCTAGCCTCAGTAGCTCCATCTTCAGCCCATATGATGTTGAGGACGTCCGCATTAGAAATGTCCATATCTTGCTTGACTTTTGTTGCTTTAATTGCTATTTGCTTAGTTCAGGTCTCTTAAACAAGTCCACTTAAGGCTTCCCTCATTTTTTTACCTCATGCTCTTGTCATCGGGCCACTTGGAATTTGCATAAGATCATTTCAAGCGTTTGAGACAGCTTGCTCCCTTTGATGGATCGCATCATCCCCTCACTCCTCAAAAGGATTCGTCCTCAAATCATCACCCGCATCATAAGAAGATAGATCAGCAACATTAAAAGTAGCACTAACATTATACTCACCTGTTAGATCTATTTTATAAGCATTGTCATTGATATTCTCAAGGACTTGAAATGGTCCATCCCTCTCTTGGAGCTAATTTTGATTTCCTTTGTGCCGGAAACCTCTCTTTTCTTATATGCACCCATACCCAATTGCCAAGTTCAAAAGTGACACGTATTCTTCCTTTGTTTGCCTTAGATGCATATTGCTCATTCTTCTTTTCAATCTGCAATTTAATCTTTTCATGAAGTTGCTTAACCACCTCAGCTTTCTTTTTGCCATCAAGGCTTGCTCTCTCATTAATGGGCAATGGTAACAAATCCAAAGGAGTTAGTGGATTAAAACCATAAATCAACTTCAAAAGGAGAATAATGAGTAGATGAATGCACACTTCTATTATATGCAAATTCAATGCATGACGAGCAATCCTCCCAATTTCTCAAATTCGTTTGGATGACGATCCTAAGCAATTGAGTTAAGGTTCTATTAACAACTTCAGTTTGACCATCAGTTTGTGAATGACAAGCTGTAGAAAATAATAACTTAGTTCCAAGCTTTCCCCACAAAACTCTCCAAAAATGACTCAGAAATTTTGCATCCCTATCTAAGATTACTTTTAGGAACACCATGAAGCCTCACAATTTCTTTAAAGAACAAATCAGCAATATAAGTAGCATCATCAGTTTTATGGCATGTAATAAAATGCGCCATTTTTGAAAATCTCTCAACAACTACAAATATTGAATCCATCCCTTTTTTTGACCTAGGTAATCCTAAAATAAAATCCATTGAAATGTCTACCCAAGGTTCACTAGGTATAGGTAATGGAGTATACAAACCATGTGGTAAGGCTCTAGACTTAGCCATTTTACATGTTATGCATCTACCACAAACCCTTTCCACATCACACTTCATTTTAGGCCAAAAGAAATGTTCATACAAAACATCTAATGTCTTTTTCACACTAAAATGTCCCATTAGTCCTCCCCCATGTGCTTCCCTCAAAAGCAACGCACACATAGAACATTAAGGCACATATAATTTATTTTCTCTAAACAAAAATCCACCAAACTTATAGAATTTTCCAAAAGCTCCTTTTTCACAAGCAACAATTATTTCAGCAAAATCACTATCATTGGCATACAAATCCTTAACATATTTAAAACCAAAGAATCTTGCATTCAGAGAAGTGAAAAGAATATACCTTCTAGATAATGTATCTGCAACCACATTCTCCTTACCTTTCTTGTATTTGATCACATATGGAAAAGGCTCTATGAACTTTATCCATCTAGCATGTCTTTTGTTCAACTTACCTTGACTTTTAATGTACTTCAAAGATTGATGATCTGTATGAATCACAAATTGTTTAAGCCAAAGGTAGTGTTGTCAAGTCTCCAATGCTCTCATAAGTGCATAAAGCTCATTGTCATAAGTTAGGTAATTCAAGGTGGCACCATTCAGCTTTTCACTGATATAAGTAGTTGGCTGGCCTTCTTGCATCAGAATAGCTCCTATCCCAACTCCTGATGCATCACACTCAATCTCAAAAGTTTTGTTAAAATCAGGTAAAGCTAAAATAGGTGTAGAACAAAATTTTTCTTTAAGAACACTAAATGCATGATCTTGTGCTTTTTCCCATCTAAAGCCAATTGATTTTTTAATTACTTCAGTGAGTGGTGTAGCAATTGTGTTGAAATCTTTCACAAACCTCCTATAAAAGCTACCCAACCTATGAAAACTTGTTACCTCAGTTACATTTGTAGGTGTTGGCCATTCTTTAATAGCCCTTACCTTCTATTCATCAACTTGTATTCCCTCAGCACTCACTACAAATCCAAGGAAAACAACTTTTTCCATGCCAAAGCTACACTTTTTTAGGTTAGCATACAACTTTTCTTTTCTCAAAACATCAAGCACATAGCGCAAATGATTCAAATGCTCATCAAGACTCTTACTAAAAATCAGAATATTATCAAAATAAACCATAACAAAATTTCCAATATATGCACGCATGGTTCATCCCTTCATAAGCCATTTGGACTTGAATCATGCACTTTTAAATGATTTGGGTTTCTTAATGGATGAGAGCTTCTCAAACTTATTGTGTTCCAATGGGCATGCCTACTGATATTGTATCATTCCCTCCCTTTTTGAAAAGATTCGTCCTCGAATCTTCACCTGTATCATATGGAAATAAATTAGACTTTCCAAAAATAATGATAACACTATATTCATCAAGTGGAAAAATCTTGTTAACTAAAGAACTCCTTTTAAAGAGATCATCAATTCTTTGAGGCAACTTAGAATGCTCCAAGTTGGGAAACTCTTTGAACTCGCTTTGAGTTGGGAAGTATTTTTTTCTCACATTCACCCAAATATAAATGATAATTTTGATCCCACATGCACCTGCAATAAATCCAATGGCCATAACAAAATCCAAGTAATACGATAACCTTTTAATCATAAAATTAATGTAATATGAATTCCTAACAGCCACAAAATTCATGAAACAGCTAAAACTCAATGTGTGGAACTCAATGCTTTTGAAAGGCAATAATTCATCAGGAATAACAAAATCTACGCAATTAAAGTACTTTTGAAAGCACATTAAAGATTGGAAACTATCCGGTGGTGATGCAAGATCCTCTAGGAACCTTGTCCTAGGAATCTTCAACAAGATGACACTTTGCCCGGGACTGGCTAGAAACAAGAATGTTAGTCAAAGGAAAGACCCTAAGAGAACTCGTCTCTTAAAACCCTAGCCTTAAGACACCACAAAGGAAGACCAATTCTTTAATAAGTCACGTGAACTATCAGAGAACACAAAGAAGGAAAGGTGTAACACCCCAAAATTAACTAAGGTGTTAACTATGGATTTGGGTTAATTAAGAGTAATTAATATAAAATGATTGGATAAGTTAAGTGAATGAAAGTTTTAAAGAGATAAATTATCAATATGGGTTTGAGATTTAATTGGGATAGAAACTTTATCTAGGCCCAAATTAATGTAGGAGATCATAATAAGAAGCTAATGGAGACCCAATAAGTTAAGTGCAGACCCAATCTGATTCAATGTGATGGAAGCCCAAGATCCACCTTTTATAATCTTATAATGGGCCCAACAACCTTTGGGCAGGCCCAAATCCTTTGAGCTTTTAAAACTTGGCCTAACCCAATTAAAACCCAGCAGCCCAACACATGAAAGCTGGCCCAACAAAGCTTAAGTTAGAAGCCCATTTGGAGTTGGATCTTTGGAGTAGTCCATAACCTATAGAAAACCTAACTTAAACCCTAAAAACTAACCTAGCCACCCCCATTCTACAGAACATAAAAACACAAAAGAAAAATTTGGAGGTTTGAAGGGAGGCTAGGGTTTGGGGTAAGAAATCTACCATTTCCCACTTCTAGAGCAAAATTCAACCAAGATAATAGTTGTATAACTTAATCCCCTTCTCTTTCTCTTCATTTTGGCCTGATTAGTTTTTCATTTGGAATATTTTCACCATACCCAAAATCTGAAACTTTCCATTTGATACTTCTATGGTGAAATTTCGTAGGTTGGGACTAAGGGTGTTGTTAGGTAAGTATAAGCTCTCCATTTTAATGCTTTATTTGCTAGTTTGAGATCTCTATAGCTGATTCAATGTGATGGAAGCCCAAGATCTAACTTTTATAATCTTATAATGGGCCCAACAACCTTTGGGCAGGCCCAAATCCTTTGAGCTTTTAAAACTTGGCCTGATCCAATTAAAACCCAGCAGCCCAACACATGAAAGCTGACCCAACAAAGCTTAAGTTAGAAGCCCATTTGGAGTTGGATCTTTGGAGTAGCCCATAACCTATAGAAAACCTAACTTAAACCCTAAAAACTAACCTAGCCACCCCCATTCTACAGAACATAAAAACACAAAAGAAAAATTTGGAGGTTTGAAGGGAAGCTAGGGTTTGGGGTAAGAAATCTACCATTTCCCACTTCTAAAGCAAAATTCAACCAAGGTAATAGTTGTATAACTTAATCCCCTTCTCTTTCTCTTCATTTTGGCCTAATTAGTTTTTCATTTGGAGTATTTTCACCATACCCAAAATCTGAAACTTTCCATTTGATGCTTCTATGGTGAAATTTCGTAGATTGGGACTAAGGGTGTTGTTAGGTAAGTATAAGCTCTCCATTTTAATGCTTTATTTGCTAGTTTGAGATCTCTATAGCTGATTTATAATATGGGAATTATTTTCATACAAATTTACTCAAAATTTTAAGTGTTATTTTGAGGTTTCTGGGGTAGGCTCAAGTAAATCCGAATTTGGTTTAGTGGTGATTAAGCTGAAGTAGCACTCAATTGGCTATTAGAGGATTGACTACAAGTGAGGTAACTAGGACTATATTAATTCCATACATATATCTGCTTTAATTTCATATTTGCTGTACATGAATGATTTGAAATGCTGAATGAATTGGTTGGCTATCTATTGTATTGTGATTGGACCTTGTGAGTCCATAGTGGAGCTGTAGTGCAGTTGCCACCAGTTCATGTGCTTCAATTAGGCACCGAGTTATGATTAAACCCCAGATGTACTAAGCCCTGGTTTTTCTCATTAGAGAATGGGTGCCATGGATGGGCCTCTTCTGGTGTTATTGGCCTTTAACATGTTGAAATATGATTGCTAGTATAGGATAGTAATTATGATAGTCTAATTGTTTCATTTATTGATGTGACTGGTATGTTTTCTAATGCTTATGTGAAATTATGCATATATGTTAATTAAACTAGAATGTATGGGAGAATTTGCCTTGGTTACTGAGATTTGCATCTCACCTTGTTTCATGGGATCACAATTTCAGGTAAAGGTTCTTTGAGTAAGGATAAGGGGAAGCAAGTGGATGAAAATCCATGAGCTCTAGCCATGTGTAGAAGAAGCTACACTTGGGCTAATCTGAGTAGAATAGATGCAATTTTGTTAATCTTTTACGTAGCATCATCGTGTATTCATATTGCCAAGTGTAGGCATTTATATTGTGACTAGTAGAATGTATCTATTAAGGAGTTAAGTCTCATTATAGCTTAGTATTGGATGTATGAACTTATAGTGTCTGATATGTGAACTTTGTTGAATTTATGATATGGTTACCGTTTGGGAATCATAATTGTGTAATACTTTGGATAGAGACCTGAATTAGTAATGTATGGGATCTTTAATGGAATATATATATTTGAATGATAATTGTTGGAAGCTTATGAAATTCTGTTGTTATTAATCTATGAATTTGTTGACATATGGTAGTTGGACGAGTAGGAATTAATACTTATGTTCTAAATTGGTAATGGTAGAATAGCTGGGTAAATAAGGTAGATAAATACCATTAGAGTTACACAAATAAAGGTAGAGTGGCCCTAGGGTATCATTAAAGGGAAAGTGGAGAGTAGGAGACAAGATTTTAGGAGTTATAGGATCAGAAGACATTTTGTCATTGCAAAAATGGGTTTAGCCATGGCCAATAGGCGCAAAGTTACCCAGGGAGAGTACCAGAGAGTAATTCGCTGTGGCAAAAGGTGGAATTAGCCGTGAAGAAATGTGAAAGGAAAAACTGGGAGTCGTCCAGAGGGTAATTTGCCGCGACTAAATGGGAATTGGTCGTGACAAACTTTTGTGAGAATTTGTCGAGCATTCCAGAGAGGAATTAGTCGCAACAAAAGGAGGAATTGGCCATGGCTAATAATGAGAGGCGAGCGAGGTAGGTTCCAGGAGGCTTCCTCGCCGCTGTGCCATGTAGGTTAGCCGTGGCAAAGGTCATAGCCGTGACGAAATCAATGACAATGTAAGGAGTGAACCCACAAGTAATTGGCCATGACTAAAAGGAATTTAGCTGTGGCGAACATCCTGAAACCCTTAGATTCACCTAGAAATCTTAGTTTTTCATATGGTAACTTCAAGGGATGTCTTAGAAACATTAGTAGAAGATTCTTGTGAGTTGGAATTAATGGGTAATAGAATCAAAGGCCTATAAATGAGCGTTTGTTTCCCTTATGTACATGAATGCTTGTAACTAGATGGTTGATGACTCTAATAATATTAAGGTTCAAATTTTCCTATATTTTCTGAATGTAATTAGTTATACTGTCTTGTAACCTTAATCTATGGTTATTAATCATGTATTTAACCTTAATTACAATTACTAGAAGTTAGGGTCGTCATAAAAGGCCTCACAAAGTATTGAATAATACTCAAATTCATTAATGATCTTCCAAAATAGAATACAATAAAAAGTCCTTTATAGGCAAAGTTTCTAAAAGTCTAAAATCTTAATAAAAGTTAAATTCTAAAATCTAATTAGAAATATTTTAAATAGTGTCTAAAATCAAGGAACAAGATTAGGATACTAATTTTAACTTAATATCAAAGACAAGATCTTTGACTAAGTCCTAAAAATAATAAAATAAATAAATAATGAAATTCATAAAGAATCTTAGTCAAAACTAATCAACTCCTTTAAATAATCACATGAGATGCTCATACTTCAGTAAAAATCACATGGTTGACACATGATTCTTAATCTCTTGCAATTGGACTCCAATTGGGCCTTGACACTCCTCTTGTATGTGTAAAACTGCATTGGGGCCTTCAACATATTAGATATTAACTCCATGGACCTTCTTAGGACATTGGGCTTCCACATGGACATCCACTTTTGTATCTTTAAGGAGATATTGATCAAATATAGATCTTGGGCTATAAACTTGGGCCGATGTCCAACATAGAGATTATCTTGAGCTTTTTGAAGTTTTTGGACATATACTAGCACAATTTGGGCCTCTTGAGCATGGGCCATCCTTTCATGAGCTATTTGGACCTGAATCATGTGCTTTTGAATGATTTGAGTTTCTTGATGGATGAGGGCTTCTCGAACTTGTAATGCTTCAATGGATGCTGCCTACTGGTATTGTATCAAGTGGTTTCTTAGGAAACAAATCTAGATAATCACAACTCTTTTTAATGCTAGTTGAAGATAAGGGTCCATTAAGTGTCTTCTTTGAAAATAAATCTCCACATACCTGTAAGGAGCTAGAATCAACAATAGGCAAAGATGGGTTAAAATTGTTAGTAGATAAACAAACATCCTTAGAAATGCTTTCAACCTCTCTTTTTTCATCAAACAAGCTCACACTTATGCTTTTCTCACTTTTCCCACAACTTTCTTGCTCTTTTTTTTCACTCACACTCTTTTCTTTTTCAATCTCATATTTTTCTCTAACTCATGTTCTCTCTCCTTTTCTTTCATTTTGTATGCTTGTACTATTCTCATTTGATCCTCATAAACATTTATAGGATCAAGAGGTACTAATACATGTTTTTTTCATTGAATATAAATTAATAGCAATAGCAATATTTGTGCTTATGCTTAACATATTTAGCTTTTCTAATATGTTTCCATGGTTTACCAAGCATAATATGTCCATCATACATAGGAGCTACATCACATAACACTTTATCATGATATTTACTAATGGAGAAAGAAATCAAAACTTACTTATTAACCCTAAATTCAGCACTACCCTTCAATAAGGTATAGGGCCTAGGATGCTTTATAGTAGGCAAGTTTAATTTCTCAACAAGTAAGGTACTAGCAACAGTTATATGGCTACTATTATCAATAGCTATGTTGCAAACTTTCTCTTTGATAAGGCATCTAATATGGAAATCAGGGGATAACTTTGCCTCATGTTGTCCTGTAGAGTTGAAATTGGATTGGAATGCATCCAACCTTGCACAAGATTGCTTGAATCGCTCTTTGTTAGCCTTTTCAAGGAATTTGTACTTATTAGACATCTTGTTACCTGAAAAGTTAGTCAAAGAAGGAAAGAATGAATAGGACCTCAAAAAGTATTGAATAATATTCAAATTCATTCATGATCCTCTTTAAAATAAAGTACAATGAAAGCCTTTTATAGGAAATTTTCTAAAAGACTAAAATCCTAATACAAGTAAAACACTAAAATCTAATTAGAAATATTTTAAATGGTGCCTAAAATCAAGGAACAAGATTAGGATACTAATTTTAACTTAATCTCCAAGATAAGCTCTTTGACCAAGTCCAAAAACATAATAAAATAATAAAAATCGAAATTTAGAAAAAATCCTAGCTTAACCTAATTAGCTTCTTTAAGTAGTCACATGGGGTACTCATGCTTCATTAAAAATCACATGATTGACACATAATTCTCAATCTCTTGCAATTGGACTCTAATTGGGCCTTGGCAATCTTTTTGTATGTGTATTTGCATTGGGCCTTCAACATGTTAGATATTGACTCTAGTTGCTCTATTGACCTTTTTAGGACATTGGGCTTCCACTTGGACTTTCACTTGTGCATCTTTAAGGAGATCTCATGTCCAAAATTTAATTCAACTCCAAGATCAGCATCTTTATGAATTGATTGACATCTAGCATGTTCTGAATTGATCAAATATGGATCTTGGGCTTTAAACTTGGGCTGATGTCTAACATAGACATTATCTTGAGCTCTTTGAAATTCTTGAACATATACTAGCACAATTTGGACCTTTTAAGTATGGTTCATCCCTTCTTGAGTCATTTGGACTTGAATCATGCACTTTTGAATGATTTAGGTTTCTTGATGGATGAGGACTTATCGAACTTGTTATGCTCCAATGGGCATGCCTACTGATATTATATCACTATTTAGAGCTTCTTAGGCAGCCATCTGATTCTCATAAATGGGCTCTAAGTCTTGCAATTCATGAATCAAATAATTAAGAGCTTCTTTCATTACTTTGGACCTTGCTGTTGTCATTGAGCCTCTAATTCCTCGCAATAGATCTTCAACTTTGAACTTAGGCCCTTGAACTCCATCTTGAATGTCCTTGGTCACTTGATCACATGTAGCAACTTGATCACCATGCCAAGCTCCTTGATCTTTATCATTCCCTCCCTCTTCAAAAGGATTCGTCCTCAAATTTGTAGCATAAAAAAGGGACAAATCTAACACATTGAATATAGTACTAACATTACCATAGGAAGAAGGCAATTAATTTTATAAGTATTGTCATTAATCCTTTCTAAAACTTGGAAGGGGTCATCTCCTCATGGTAGTAGTTTAGATTTTCTTTGATCCAGAAACCTCTCCTTTCTCAAGTGCATCCATACCCAATCTCTGGGCTGAAATACAACACACCTTCGGCCTTTGTTGGCTTGCTTGGCATATTGTTCATTCCTTCGTTCAATGTTGGCTCTTACTTTAACATGTAACCCCTACACAGACTTAGCTTTTTTTTGCCATCAAAACTAGCAAACTCATTAAAAAGCAATGGAAGAATATCTAAAGGTGTCAAAGGATTGAAGCCATAGACAATTTCAAATGGGGAAAAATAAGTAGTAGAATGAACGGCCCTGTTGTAAGCAAATTCAATATGAGGGAGACACTTTTCCCAATTCTTCAGATTTCTTTTGATGATCGCACTCAATAAGGTAGTCAAAGTTCTATTTACCACTTCTATTTAACCATCCGTTTGAAGATGTCCAACAGTAAAGAACAAGAGTTTTGTGCCAAGTTTATTTCATAAAGTCCGCTAAAAGTGACTAAAATTTTACATCCCTATCGCTTACAATAGTTTTTAGCAATCCATGTAATCTCATAACCTCTTTAAAGAACAAATCAGCAATATGAATAACATTATTGGTTTTGGAACTTGTAATAAAATGAGCCATTTTACTAAAACGATCAACCATAACAAAAATGCTATCCTTTCCACTAGGTGATCTAGGCAATTGATGCGGAATTAAAGGGGTGGCCCAATCTTCATGGCGTAGGTTAAGTAAAATGTTGGTTCGAGACCTGACGAAAGCAAGTGGCCAACCAATGTTAGAGGAATGTTGACCTACGACTTAGACTACATGCCTAACCACGAACAATATAAACCAACCCACACAATGACGCACCCGGGTCGAAGCACGAATTAGGGGCTTTTGTGAACTTGAATCACCAACCTAAGGATAGGTTAATAAGATAAAGGCTTCACAAAAGCAAGGGAAAGATAACTCTCGTGATTTAGAGAAAATACTCAGAATAATTCTATTACTTCAATCATCATCCTAAAATGAATACAAAGATAGCCGATTTATAGGCAAAGGAAATCCAAAACTTGAATACTAAGCAAACCCTAAAAGTAAGACTTAAGAAACTTCCTAAAACATAATTCCCAAGGTGGTGCACTATTCATGTTCACTGTTCATTCGAAAATAGAAAGAAAATAACCCAAATAAATGGAAACAAATCAGCTCCTAAAAGAAATGGAAAAAAATAATTCTGAAATAATAAGGAAAATAAAACTTTCTAAAAACTTAATTGACCACATGGCCTAATTCAAATCACTAAAATAGAAACTAATTAATACTAATGGGCTAGACATCTTGCATTTGAAGTACTATTCACATCCTCTAGCTTCAATGGGCTCTTTAAGCATCAACTTGGGCTTGAATAAGCATGATTAATGCTCCATTTGCTTCCTCAATGCATGCTCTAACATTATGGGCTTCTAATTCAGCAAATTGAAGTCCAATTGCTCTTTGTAGATGCTTAACTCTTCCTCTTGTCATTGGGCCATCTATCACTAAGTCCTTCTCCACACGAGTATCCTTCTCCACATGAGTCTAGTTCATATCATCCTCCCCCTCTTAAAAAGGAGTCGTCCTCGACTCTTCAAAGTCTGCACCATTAAAAGTAGCACTTACATCATACTCACCTGGGAAATCTATCTTGTAGGCATTATCATTAATTCTCTCTAGCACCCGGAAAGGCCCATCTCTGCGAGGCATAAGTTTAGACTTTTTTTTGTTAGGAAACCTTTCTTTTCTAAGGTGCAACCAAACCAAATCTCCTGGTTCAAAGACAACCCTCTTTCGCCCTTTATTAGCATGTTCTACATATTGTTGAGTCATCCTCTCAATATTTTGTTTTGCTTTCTCATGGATTTGCTTAACAAACTCAGTACGTTTCTGTCCATCCATATTGATTCTTTCTTGCAAAGGCAAAGGAACCAAGTCAATAGGTGCAAGAGGATTAAAACCATATACAATCTCAAATGGTGAATATTTAGTAGTGGAATGAATAGCCCTATTGTATGCAAATTCGACATATGGTTAGGTTCTTTTTAACCACAGTTTGTAATAAAGAAGATAGTGTCCTATGAACAACTTCAGTTTGTCCATCAATTTGCAGATGACAAGTAGTAGAGAATAACAATTTAGTTCCAAACTTGCTCCATAAATTCTTCCAAAAATAGCTTAGAAACTTAGCATCACATCTGACACTATAGTCCTTAGAATCCTATAAAGCCTCACAACTTCTGTTATATATGGCTCGACAATCAATGCACATTCTCCATGTCCCATCCTTCTTAGACACAAGCAACACTGGTACTACACATGGGCTAAGGCTCTCCCTCACATATCCCTTTTCCAGTAGCTTTTGCACTTGTCTTTGAATCTCCTTGGTCTCTTTAGGATTAGCTCGGTAAGCTGGATAGTTGGGTAAAGGTGCTCTAGGTATAAAATCAATTTGATGTTCTATCTCTCTAATTGGTAGCAACCTAGGTAGTACCTTTTCAAGAAAGACATCTTCATATTCTTGCAAAAGAGACATAACAACATTAGGCAAAGTAGAGGTTAAGTCGTTAGTGTTCAACATACCCTCTTTGTAGATAACTACTAAGAGGTTTTGTTGACAAAACAAAGCTTGTTTGATCTCACTCTTTCTTGCCACTAACAAACTTTTCTCTCTTTCTCTCTTTTACCTTTAGCCTTTTCTCTTTTTCCTCTCTCCTCTCTTGGCTTACCCTTTTTTCTTTTCTCAATTTCACTCTCCTCTTTTCCAGACACTTTTACACACTTACTTTCTCTTTTCTTCTCTTTCTTGATTTGATCTTCTAAACACTTGCTTTGGTGATATAGGAAGGAGGGTTATAGGTTCCCCTCTAAGTACAAAGGAATAATAGTTTAGAAAACCATCATGTGTAACACGTCTATCATACAACCAAGGCCTACCTAACAAAATATAGCATGCTTTCATTGGTACAACATCACAAAGCACTTCATCGCTATACTTGCCACTTGAAAACATTACCTTAACTTGCTTGGTTACCCTCAATTCTCCATATTCATTGAGCCATTGGAGTTTGTAAGGTCGTTGATGCTTGAAAGTAGACAAATTCAACTTCTCCACTAGCTCGGTGCTTGCCATGTTGCAGCAACTTCCTCCATCTATAATCATACCACATATCTTCCTCTGGATTTGGCAACGAGTATAGAACAAGTTCTCTCTTTGCTCATCTTCTTCTGCCATCATCTGGGTGCTGAGGGCTTTCCTAGTTACAAGGAGTTCTCCTTCTTCTGTATCTTCATTTTCCATGAATAGCTCTTCTTCCTCTATTGTTTCTCCTTCAGTTTCCCACTCACCAAGGGTTGTTGATATTCATGGTTCGCTTGTTAGGACATTCACTAAAGATGTGTCCTCTCCCTTGGCACTTGAAGCATATTATGTGTCAGTTTCTTTAAGGATACTTTGAACCTTCTTGGGTGGTGCAGCAAGCTTTTCTTCTTTCTTTAATTCATTCCCCTTTGAATTTGAAGTAGAGGGAATATCTTTCTTTGGGTTGTTCCTCCATGAGTTAAAGGAAGTTGAACTGGATCTCTTCCTTGCAATATTCTTCCTTTTGAGTTGTTTCTCCACCTTGGCAACTTAGTGGACTAAGTCATGAATCTTAACATAATGGTACATCTCCACAACATCGGCTATATCACGATTGAGCCCATTTAAGAAATGGGCCATTGTTGCTTCTAGATCCTCCTCTACATTAGCTCTAATCATGGTCATTTGCATCTCTTTATAGTACTCATCCACACTCTTGGATCCTTGAGTAAGGCGTTGAAGCTTATTGTGAAGTTCCCTTCGAAAATAGGATGGAATGAATCGCCTCCTCATGCTAGCCTTCATTTCCTCCCACGTTGAGATAGGGCGCTCTCCATATCTAACTCGCTCCTTTTGCATCTGGTCTTACCAAACAAGAGCATAATCAGTAAACTTAAGAGCAGCTATCTTTACCTTCTTACCCTCAGAGTAGTTATGGCATAGAAATATTTGCTCTACGCGCATCTCCCACTCCAAGTATACTTCTGGATCACTCTTGCCTTGAAAGGAAGGGATTTTTATTTTAACTCCCCCAAGGCCTTCTTCTTCTTCATCTCTGGGCCACCTCAATGGTCCTCGTTGTTGGTTGAGTGGCCTCCTTCTTTTGCTAGACCTCCTCCTCTTCATACCCTTCATCATGGCTCTCCATGGCTTCCTCATGCTCACTGTCATGTCTACATGCCATTTGAACCTATCTTTGGTTAGTTTGAGTAGTCCTCTGACTAGAACTACTACCCTCCACTTGATCTAGGTGTTCATGGAGACCCTCTAGCTTCTTATCAAGCATCCTCTCAAAATGGCTCACAATTGCTTGCATTTGCAATGGTGCTAACTCAAGTGGATTGTTCTTTGATTCATTGCTTTCATGAAACTCCTTTTTCTCGGTTATCTACCATGTTAGGGGAAAAGAAACAAGAAACAAAGTATATTGGACCTCACAATCACACCCTCATGTGTTTCACTCAAATACGAGATTACACTCCCACTCATGTTTTCTCTCTCTTATTGGCTTTTTCTACAATGATCTTACCCACTCTTGCCTTTTACCTTTCAATATCAAATCCCAAGCTCTTATATTACCTAAGACCTCGTCAAGTGATCAAAGACTGCCAATTCTCGGTTCACCAAGGTATGTGCTAGTGGATGGTATGAAAAGTTGTGTTTGGCGCATACAAGCCACAAGTAAGGTTTGGGTTTGGTTAGGCTAGGGTTCCAATATGAAAAAGGGAAGATTTAACCACCTAACAATGCAAGATCAAGTTTAAAATGCCAAAGAGCCAATTGCAATGATTCTAAAAACCCAAGATATGAGAAATCAATGGAGGATTGGATTAGGAAAGTTCAAATCAAGGAATAGGAAACAAGTTAAAGTCACAATAGGAAAGTCCACAACACAAGATAAAAGAAAAACAATATAGGAATAGGAAAGTGGATCACAAAAATTAGGAAACAATGCTGATCACAAATGAAAGAAATCTTATCACAATTTTTTTTTTTTTGCCTTTCTTTTCTATTCCTTTTCCTTTTTTTTTTTTTTTGATCAGATGAAAGAGAATCACAAGATCACACAATAGGAAACAACTCAGATTAGAAAATGTTACCACTAAAAATGACAATAACTCCCTCTAGAGAACTCTGAATTCGATGATTCCAAAACGAAATGAAAGCTAAGATCTTGAAACTTAGGATTGACCTATTAATCATCCAGAATCTCAAAAGGAAAGGGGTTGAACAAATAAGGGAAAAACAACAATGTCCATAACAACAAAATTTTTCCAAATTACAAAATAAATGGCTGTTGTAGTATAAAAATCAAATCTTGCACACTAAGAATCAAATCTGGAAACAAGGTAGAAAGGTTAGTATTTTTTTTAATAAAAGGTAGCAATGAATGGATATGGAAAAGGAAAAAAAATATGGAGGCTAAAAAAGAAGTAGAATGGTGGATGATGAATGTATGATACACAACCTACTGTGTAAACCAAGGCTCTGATACCAAATGATGCGGAATCAAAGGGGTGGCCCAATCTTCATGGTGTAGGTTAAGTAAAATGATGGTTCAAGACCTGACGGAAGCAAGTGGCCAACCAACATTAGAGGAACATTGACTTGCGACTTAGACTACATGCCTAACCACGAATAAGATGAACTAACCCACACAATGACACACTCAGGTCGAAGCATGAATTGGGGGCTTTTGTGAACTTGAATCACCAATCTAAGGTTAGGTTAACAAGACAAAGGCTCCACAAGAACAAGGGAAAGATAACTCTCACAATTTGGAGAAAATACTCAGAATAATTCTATTACTTCAATCATCATCCCAAAGTGAATACAAAGATGGCCTATTTATAGGCAAAGGAAATCCAAAACTTGAATACTAAACAAACCCTAAAAGTAAGACTTAAGAAACTTCCTAAAACATAATTCCCAAGGTGGTGCACTATTCACGTGCACTGTTCATCCAAAAATAGAAAGAAAATAACCTAAAGAAATGGAAACAAATAATTCTGAAATAATAAGGAAAATAAAACTTTCTAAAAACTTAATTGACCACATGGCCTTATTCAAATCACTAAAACAGAAACTAATTAATACTAATGGGCTGGACATCTTGTATTTGAAGTACTATTCGCGTCCTCTAGTTTCAATGGGCTCTTTAAGCATCAACTTGGGCTTGAATAAGCGTGATTAAGGCTTCATTTGCTTCCTCAATGCATGCTCTAACATTATGGGCTTCTAATTCAGCAAATTGAAGTCCAATTGCTCTTTGTAGACTCTTAAGTCTTCCTCATGTCATTGGGCCATCTATCACCAAGTCCTTCTCCACATGAGTCTGGTTCATATCAGCAATCCAAGCACAAAATCCATAAAGGCATCAACCCAAGGATGAGAGGAGATGGGTAAAGGGGAATATAAGCCATGTGATTGGACCTTAGACTTTGCATGCCTACAAGTGATGCATCTATCACAATAGCAACAACATCCTTTCTCATGTTAGGCCAATAAAAGTATTCATGCAAAAGAGCTAAAGTTTTCTCAACACCAAAGTGACCTATCAAACCATCACCATAAGTCTCTTTAATAAGCAATTCATGCATAGAATAAGATGGAATGCAAAGTTTATCTTTCTTGAAAAGAAATCCATCAAATCTATAGTAATCATTAATGCCATATTTTTCACAAGATTTCTAGATTTCAGTAAAATCACAATAAGCTCCATACATGCTTTTCAACATCTCAAAACTAAGTAATCTAGCATGCAAAGAAGTAAGAAGAGAATACCTCCTAGAAAGAGCATCAACCACAATATCTTCTTTCCCTTGTTTATGTTTAATCACATAAGGAAAAGTTTCAATAAATTCTAACCACCTAGCATGTCTCTTGTTCAATTTACCTTGAGACTTTAAAAACTTCAAACTTTTATAATCAAAATGAATAATAAATTCTCTTAGCCACAAGTAATGTTGCCAAGTTTCTAAAGTCCTTTTCAAAGTATACAAATCCTTATCATAAGTGGAGTAACTTAAAGCAGCATCAATCAATTTTTCACTAAAATAAGCAATGGGTTTAGAATCTTACATTAAAATAGCACCAATGCCTATACCAAAAGCATCAAACTCAATTTCAAATACTTTAGAAAAACCAAGAAGAATAAGAAGAGGAGCATTAGTATCTTTCAAGGTATTAAAAGTAGCCTCTTGTGGTTCACCCCATTTAAAAATCACATTCTTTTTTACCAACTTATTCAAGGGGGTAGCAATTGTAGAGAAATCCTTCACAAATCTTCTATAGAAGCTTGCCAGGCCATGGAAACTTCTAACTTCATTTGCATTTTTGGGTGTTGGCCATTCTCTAATTGCCTTGACTTTCTCTTCATCAACTTGAATCCCTTTGGCACCCACAACAAAACCAAGAAACACAATAGTATCCATGCAAAAAGTGCATTTCTCTCAATTTGCAAAAAGCTTATTTTCTCTAAAAACAATAAACACATTATGCAAGTGTTTCACATGGTCATTTAAATCCTTAGAATAAACAAGTATATCATCAAAGTGAACAACAACAAAATTTTCCAATAAAGGGGCGAAACACATGATTCATCAAACTCATAAAAGTGCTAAGTGTATTAGTCAAACCAAAAGGCATAACTAACCACTTATACATATCAAACTTAGTTTTGAAAGCTGTTTTCCCCCTTTTTTCATTCGAAATTGATGGTACCCACTTCTAAGATCAATTTTTGGAAAGATACAAGCACTATGCAATTCATCTAGCATATCATCCAAACGAGGGATAGGGTAACGATATTTCATCGTGATCTTATTGATGACTCTACAATCCACACACATTCTCTATTTGTCATCTTTCTTTGGAATAAGTATGATTGGCATGGCACATGGGCTCAAGCTCTCTCTAAAAAAGCACATTTTCATCAACTCTTCAACTTGTCTTTGGATCTTCTTCATCTCTTCTGAATTGGCTCTATAAGTGATCCTATTCAGAATGAAAGCTCTGGGAAGGAAGTCAATGCGGTGCTCAAGCCTCTTAAAGGGGGTAAACCATCAGGGATTTCTTCCAGAAATAAATCACTAAAATCTTGCAAGAAAGACAAAATACTAAGAGGGCAAAGATTGATCAAATTCATTATTGGTTAGAAGGACATCTTTATACAAAAGGATATAAGACTTATAATCTTCTAAAGCTCTCTTGATCTCACTTTTTTTCCAATAAACAAAGTCATTCTTTTTTCTTCATTTTCTCACTCATTTTCTTTTCACTCAATTCTTTTTCTTTTGCTTTCTTTTCTCTCTCTTTCTCTTTCTCTTTTTTCTTTTTTGCTCTTATTTTGCACTCTTGCTCAATCTCTACTTAATCCTCATAAGCTTGAAGGGGCCTAAAAGGATTAAGGACAATATTTTTGCCATTGAAAAGAAAAGAATAACAATTTTTGTGACCATTATGCCTAACTTTTCTATCAAATTGCCATGGCCTGCCAACTAAGACAAGTCTAGCATCTATAGGTGCTACATCACACATAACCTTATCATGATATTTTCCTATAGAAAAGAGAACCATAACTTGTTTGGTGACTTTAACCTCACCATAATCATTCAACCATTGCAATTTATATGGTCTAGAATGTTTTAAAGTAAGAAAATTAAGTTTTTCAACAAGTAAAGTACTAGCCACATTGGTACAACTACCACCATCATACTACACACTTTTCCATTTATGAGACACCTTGTATGAAATATGTGCTCATGTTGCTCTTCTTCAAGATCTTCTCTTTGTTGGATATTAAGAGCATGTATAGCCATTAGGGCTTCACTAATTTCATCTTCATAATCTCCATTCGAGGTATCAACCAAAGGGGCATGTCATCATAGTCCTCATCATCACTAGTTACATCATTATTCTCAAGAACAACCATAATTCTTTTGTTAGGACATTGAGAGGCAATATGTCCAAAACATTGACATTTAAAGTATTTAACTTTAGAAGAAGTAGAAGAAAAAGGTTTAGAGTCATTTTTATCCTTAGGAGGTGAAGTATAAGTTTTTGGCTTACCCTCCTCCTTTGGCTTACTGTCACCTTTGGATTTGATAGCTTTATGCAACAACTCATTCATATCAAGGTAATTAGAGGGCAACAGTTTTAGCAATCTTAGGGCATAGTCTGACAATGAATCTCGCCATTGTGGGCTCCATATCTTCCTTAATGTTTACTCGAATCATGAGGATCTTTATCTCTTAGTGGTATTCTTCAACACTCATAGATCCTTGCCTCAGTCGTAGGAGTCAATTAAACAAGTCTTGGTAATAGTGGTTTAGAACAAAGTGCTTCCTTATGATGGCCTTCATCTCTTATCATGTACGAATAGGTTTTTCACCATTTTGCCTTCTATCTATCTCTAATTGATCCCACTATATACTAGCATAATCAGAAAATTCAACAGCAGCAAGTTTTATCTTTTTTTCTTCACTATATGTATGACACTCAAATACATGTTCCATTTTTCTCTTCCACTCTAAGTACAAACCAGGATCATTTTTTCCTTGAAAAGAGGGAATTTTCAATTTAATGTTCTCAAGCTCATTACAGGAAGGAGCTTGCTTTCCTCTTTTAACAATGGACTCTTTAAAGTCAGATTCATCATCTTCACTCTCTCTTTTAGCAACACGAGCCTTGATCTTGCATTGTCTAGAGCTTGATAGGGATTGGAAGGCGTCAAGCTTGTCATTCAACAACTTTTCCATCTTGCTTTCTATGGATTGCATAAAAGCCTTTAGATCAAAGTGGGGCTCACTAGTTTAAGATATACTTTCAAAACAAGGTTAGTACAAATAAAGCAAATAGGACCTCATTATTCTTTCCCACACGTTTGCACTCAAAAGATGTCAATCACTCATATTTCACTCTTCTATTGGCTTTTTCTTTGATATTAAATCACTTTTGCATTTTACCACTCAAACTTGCCACCTATAATGTTCTTATTCAAATTAAGACAACAATCATAAGGAGCAATCAATTGAAAGTGGCAATCACAGAACTAGAATCCCAAAATCCAAATTCCAAAGGGTTGAACAAAAGGATAGGGGTGTGTGTGTTAAAAGGGGGAAATATGAATAATAGGATGAGTAGAAGGAAGAAAAAGAAAGGGATGAAAATTCTGGACAAGATAGGAAAACCAAAACTTAGACTTGGGAGGAAAGGAGTTGGACGACTTAAGAGAACAAAAGGGAGGAGAAGGCTCAAGGAAATCTAGAAAATGGTAAAAGGAAAGGTTAGAACAAAGAGAAGTTAGGAAAGACACAAAATAGGAAACTAGAAACTAGAAACTAAGTAGGTAGGGAAAAGGAAAGTGGTTACCTTAATGGAGAGAATAAGAAAGTCACAAACTTGAAACTCAAGAAAAACATATTAGGAAAGAATGAAATAGGAAAGTTTAAATCTTACCACCCAAGTTTATAAATTAGGTTACCTCTTGTGACTTGTAGTGTAAGTTCTTCACTTTAGGAAACTTTCTACAACTAACACAATAATGAAAACTTGCAAAATAATCTGCAACCTTGAATGTCCAGCACTGAAATTTTTAAATTTTTTTCTCTTTTTTTTTTTAATTTCAAAATTTTTTTTCAAACCTGCAGACTCTGGAAAAAATGTTAAAATCTTAACCTAGTATCACTCAATGTAGAAATCTCTGATTAGAGTGTTTCCAAATCGAGGTGAAAGAAGAGACTTTGAATTATGAAAATAACCTTGAAGTCTAGCAAATCACAGCTCTAATACCAAATGATGTGAGATCCTATAGAGGCTTACTCTAGGAACCTTACACAATCTAAATCTTACCTCGGGACTGGCTAGCAACAAACAAAAAAATAAAAATAAAAATAAAACACTAGAAGAAATAAGGTTAGAAGATGTTGGTCAAAGGTGGAACCCTAAGAGAACCTATCTTTTAGAATTCTAGCCTTGAGATGCCACAAAGGAAGACTACTCCTTTGATAAGTCAAGAATTCTCACAAGAATACAAGGATTGTAAGAAAAACTCTCACAAATTAATAAAAGTCGTATATTTTATTCATCTCCCCTATTATAAGTACATATAAGGCCTTTTCATAGGCAATTAGACTCTAAAAACTTTATAAATTACTATCCTAATGATGGCATCATCTTTCATAAGATATTGGAAATAATATGAGCTAAGAATGATACCACTCATATAGCAATAAAATCTTACTAAAACTTCCTAAAAGATAATAACTTACTTTGTAAGTTTTAAGCCACTAAATAAAAGGAAGGAAATTAACTTAATCTTCAAGCATAAGTTTTTGACCATATGGCCTTATTCAAATCACTAAAATAGAGACCAATTAAAGGAAAAAAAATATGCAAAAATCTTATTAGCAAGGATGTCCATTTTAAGTGGTCACATGCAAGTCACGTAAGGCTCTAAGTGAGTTCTTCCAATAGGACTCCTTTTAGGCCTTCAACTTCAACTAAATCTTGGACAACTTGGGAGCATATTAACACACTATTTAGAGCTTCTTGGGCAGCCATCTAATTCTTATAAATGGGATCTAAGTCTTGCAATTTGTGGATCAAACAATTAAGAGCTTCTTTCATTGCTTTGGACCTTGCTCTTGTCATTAGACCTCTAATTCCTCGCAATAGATCTTAAACTTTGAACTTAGACCCTTGAACTCCATCTTGAATGTCCTTGGTTGCTTGATCACATGCAGCAACTTGATCACTATGCCAAGCTCCTTGATCTCTATCACATTACTAGAGGTCTAATTATATATTTAATTACTCAATTTCAACTTTAATCATGAAAGTCCCCAATTGTTAAACCCTAAGATTCAATATCATCTATTTTAAATTTTAGTCAGCTCAAAATGAAGCTAATAAGGAATAGAATATTTTTTTTCTTCATGTGTCTTGGCTAAATCTTCTAAGAAACTATCCAATTTGGTCTTTAAAATGTTGCTCCCACAACTTTTTAGGTCCCTTTTCCTCTAAGAAGATGAAGAAAATGTCTCCCTCTCCAATTCCTTTCTAATTGCTGTCATCTTTGGGGGTGATAGATTTTTGTAATAAAAAATAAATTAAAAAAAAAGATGACATGGGTAAGTAATGTGTAACATCCAGTTCCCTGAAAACGAGAGAAAACATGAGAAATATAATGTATAGTTTCTCTGTAAATGAATGAAATTCACTGAATACAAAAAGAAGTCCCTTAAAATGATGTAGTTAAGGACCCAAAAAATTTGGGAAGTATTCTAGACTCCTAAAAATGAGAATCCCAGGCAGAAAGAAAAACGGAGCTAGAATGAAAAAACAAAATTTAACAAAAAACTTACGAAACGTAATGATATTTTCATAATTTTGAGTAAATTTTGGAATTCACATAGGAAGATTTTTTAAATGAAAGTTTTGAGTTCTCCAGGGTTCACAAAGGCTCTAAAAATCATGGAAAACTCTAGGATAGTTAAAACCTCTCCGGTGAACGTTTTCTAACGTCGATTGACTCGAACTTTGACTAATTCGTTCAGGAAAGTTTTAGCTTCAATTTAAGTGATTTCAAAAGCATTTTACTAAATTAAGAATCTAAATTTCATAATAGAAAAGATAGTTCTTAAAAAGGAGCTAAAATGAGTTAGAAATGAAAATGCCAAAAATGAAGGGCAAAATTAGAATTTTTAAGAAAGTGGAAGCTTCTTGAACACTCTTTAAATTTCTTATTTCTTTTTCCCTTCATTTGCATGACCCATTCTGCCCAAAAAGTAGAGGAAACACCAGCTCTCTTAGGTGCACAAGAGGAGGAAGAAAAGGAGGAGAAATTCAAGCTAAAAGGTAAGGAAATTTAGTAGTTTTTCATGTTTTCTTCTTTCCAAACCCCTTCTCCTCCATTCTCATTTGTTTCCTTTGATTAAAATAAAGTTTCCAAATCTATTTTAAGGGAAATATTAAGGGGAAATTTTGGATTTGAAAAGAAGAGCTTGGAGAAAGCAAGATTCAAGTGAGAAAAACAATAAAAAAATAAGGTAATTTCTTCTTCTATGGTTGATATCTCTCTTCCTTCCCTTCCTCCACCATTTTGCCCCACTCAAGAAATCCTAGATGTAACACCATAACTTATAGCTCCATTACATGCCATTTATAAGCTTCACATCATCATTTCCATGAGGGCACATGAAAAAGGGCATGAAAATAATGAATTTATTTGCATAGCGTCATACCTAAAAATTTGCAATCGGTGTCACGTGGACTGTGTGAGTTCAAGCTATGTATTATCATATTTAAATACATCATTATAACTCATTTTCATTACAAAATTATGCCCATAACTCATGGAAACCGAATTGGAGCTCAAAATAAGCAAGCATATTTTTGGCCAGATTTGCTCCATTTTTTGGCGCAACTTTGGAAAATCATAACTAAATCTAGAAATTTCAAAATCATGCAATCTTAGTCATTATAGAAAGCTTAGGATGTCTAATTTACACTAAAAATATGCCTAGTTCACAAAATTCATCACACAGAATGTTTGACATCCAAAAAGCTACAGAGTCGTTGGCTTCCTGGGCTGTTATTTAGTTTACTGATACAAAATTCTGAAATTCATAACTAATTCTAAAAAAATAGAAATCATACAAATTCAGTCATTCAGGAAATCTAAAAATGTTAACTTGACACTAAAAATAATTCTAGAATAAAATAGATACGTTTAGATGTCTGGAACTGATGGAACAGTAACTAAGCTCCTGGGGTGCTACTGATACTGACAGTTAACTTCAAACATGCATAACTCTCTACTCAGACCTCCAAATGAGGTGATCTTAGTGGCCACAGAAAGCTTATGACCTCTAGTTTATGAATATAAAATTTTCTAAGTATTGGACATCATTTGGCCATCAGGTGACACAGAATTCAGAACTGCCAGTATGAACAGTGCACATACCAGAAACCATAGAAAATCCCAACTTTGAAAATTCATCAAATATTCTCTAGATCTCTGAAAATTATGTTCTTTATCTTCCATAAAATCTCTCAATGAGACCTAGTTGCATGCCAAATTTCAGAGTAAGACTAACTCATTTGGCCAAAAAGTGACATAGGGTTCCACTATGGTCAATTTTGGCTTCATATTGGGTAAAAAAATTGCCAAATAGATTTCCCTTGGTCTTGGTACCTTTTGGGCAAGTTTAAAAGCTTATTTGAGACTTGTATGAGTTGCCCAAATGGTCCCAAACCTCATACATCTCATTTTGGCCATTCAACCGACACTTATGCATATTTCCAACAAACTTCCATATTGTACACTTTGGCATTACATACTCAAAATAGATTCTAGAGGTCACACATCATATCCATATATTTAAACATCATTTAATATTATATCTACACATGTCTCAAGGGTTATAGCCCATTTACTACATCATATATATCATATGGTACAATCATGGTCTTAAAGTAACAAAAGCTAAACACATGATTGTCAATCTCCTTCCCTTAGTGTTGTTGGCTCCCATTAGCATATCCACTTGGTTCACCTAGCATGTTAGATCATTGGAGAGGAGGGTATGAGATTCAAAGAATCCCAATAGCTCATCTCACATTCAATCATACATAATATGTGCAAGCAAGCTTTACCAATGCATGCATGGAGACAATAAAAGCCATGGACATTTTAGAAGCAAAGTTGGCATGTGAACAACTCATACAAATCATTCAAGAGCTCACTAAGTGTTTGGTTTGGCCTCACACTTCTCCTCATGGGTTTTGGACTTGGCTCACCCATTTCTTGAGCACTTTGGACTCAACCATACTCTTGGGAGCCCACTTTGCTTTTGGAAGACTCTCTGCTTTGTCTCAACCAAGTTCAAGGGTTCTTGGCTCATCCTCACCAATGGGAAGAGTTCTTGGCCTCTCCACACTCAAGCAATCTCATACAAATATCATGGATTCATTTAAAACATAACATGGCATCAAGGATCATGACATGTAAAGACATGCTAGTATACTTTTCAAAGCTTGAAAATACACATACACATATTCTAAAACAAGCTAAACACACATCCATGCATGAAGAAGGTGGAGAGAGCTACCTTGTATACAAACACATACTTTTCTTTTAGGATTCAAGCCTCCTCTTTCGGCTACACACCCAAAAATTGGTGGAGATGGTTTCTCTTGGCCTAAATACAATATATGGGAGCCAATTAGGTTCATGAAACAATATCTAAGATCATACAATTTGCTTAGATGCTAGATTGCTCTATAACCCCCATTATGGTCTATATTGGCACCTAATGAAGCAACACCCCTCAAATGATTTCTAGGCCTCATTCTTTCTTTTCAAATATAATTCTTGACTCCTTTTAAGCCTCTTGGAGTCATCACATCATCAAAACAAAAGGCCTAGCACCATGTTGCTTCTTTAGGTCATAATATGGAACCTAAGGCACCAAATCACTTTCTATGAGTTCTAAATTTTTTCCAAGGCCTCCCCTCACTTTCATTCATCAAATATGACTCAAGAATAGCCTTAGAAAAATTTAAAACTCTCCCTAGCTAGGAGAACCCATCTAGGCCGAGGCTATGAAGCATATTGGGTTTCATGAAGCTTTCTTTGTTTCCTCAAGGGAAGAAGCATATGGGGAGCCTCTTAAGGATCTTGGGAGCTCATTTAAACTCTTACTTAGGCCTAGGAATCATCATACAAAGTCAGATTTTACAAGGTGCAATTGAAACCCTAGAATTTGCATCTTGAAATCTAATGGCTTTTTGATAATTCCCTTTGCATATTCTTAATCTCCACACCCTTTTTCCTTAGATTCATGCTTGGTTCTGCCTAAAAATCATCTCCTCCTAGGGTTTTCTCAAGTGGGGTGAAATGGTGGAGAAGGGGACCAAAAATGACAACCATAGGAAGAGAAATTACCTTGTTTTCTTGCTTTTTCTCACTTGAATCTTGTGTTCTTTGAGCTCCTCTCTTCAAATCCGAACTTTCCCCTCAATTCATCCCTTAAAACAGATTTATAAACTTCATTATAATCATAGGAAACAAAGGAGAATGGAGGAGAAGAGGTTTGGAAGAGAAAGAGCATGAAAAATTATTAATTTCTATACCTTAAGCCTTTGATTTCTCCTCCTTTTCTTCCCCTTCTTGTAAGCCTCATCCCCTAGGGTTTTCTTCTGGTTTTAGGCAGAAGATGGTCGTGCATAATGAAGGGAGGAGAAGGGTGCATTATATATATAGGTGGGAATAAGTTACACTTTTCAAAAATTCCCATTTCGCCCTTCATACTTTGCATTTTCGTTTCTCCTTCGTTTTAGCTCCATTTTGAGAACCGTCTTTTCTATTATAAAATTTAGGTTCCCAAAAAAGTAAAATATCTTTGGAATCACTCAAATTGGAGTTAAAACCTTTCCGAACGAATCCGTCAAAGTTCTGGCGCACTGACGTTGGAAAACGTCCACCGGAGGGGCTTTAGCTATCCTGGGGCTTTCCATAGTTTTTAGAGCCTCTGAGAACCCTGGAGAATTCAAAACTTTCATTTAAAAATCCCTTCTGTGTGTTTTTCAAAAAGTACCTATATTTACGAACATGCCACTGGCCTTTTGACAAATTTTTGAATCACTCTGGCTTTGATTTCTGGGCAACTTAAGGCTCAAGTCCTCATTTTCTAATATTTAAAATTTTATCATAATTTTGGTTGGCCCCAATCCCTTCTTCAGGGACTTCCTTTTGTATCTGGCCCATTTCTGCTATTTACAGAGAAACCGAACATTGTGTTTCTCACATTTATGGAAAGGCCAGATGTTACACTAGAAGGGTTTGATTTTTAGGCAGAAACAAGGGTTATTCATAGGAAAAAGAGTGTAGAGATTAAGAATATGCAAAAAGAATTAACAAAAAATTTATGGAATTTCAAGATGCAATTTCTAGGGTTTCAAGTGCACCTTGTAAAATCTAATTTTGTACAATAATTCCTATGCTTAAATAAGAGTTTCTAAGATCCTTAGAAGTTCTCCCATGTGCATATTCCCTTGAGAAAATAAAGAAAGCTTCATGGAACCCATTATGCTCCATTGTCTCAGCCAAGAAGGGTTTCCATAGCTAGAGAGAGTTTTAAATTTTTTAAGCCTATTTTTGAGTCATATATGATGAATGAATATGAGGGGAAGCCTTAGAAAAAATTTAGGAAGCATAGAAAGTGAGATGGTACTTTATATTCCATAACATGACCTAAATAAGTAACATGTAATTAGGCTCTTGGTTTTGATTGTGTGATGACTCCAAAAGGCTTAAAAGGAGCCAAGAATTATATTTAAAAGGAAAGAATGGAGCCTAGAATTTAGTTGATGGGTGTTGCTTCATTAGGTGCAATTATGGAACCATAATGAGGTTCATAAGTCAAGCTAGTTTTTAAACACATTGTGTGGCCTTAAAATTAATTCCATAGACCTAATTAGCTTCCATAAAATGTATTTAGGCTAAGAGAAGTGATCTCCACCTTCTTGGGTGTGTGAGGTCAAAGGAGAGGATTCAAGGCTTAAGGTAAAAGTGTGTAAAATGCAAGCAAGGTAGCTCTCTCCACCTTCTCTCATGCATGATTGCTTGCTTTACTTGTCTTTAAATGAGTGTATGTGTATTTCAAGCCATGAAAAATGTCCTAGCATGAGCTTATGATGATGCTAATTTCTAATTATTTTAGTTAAGGTTAAATACATGATTAACAATCTGAAATATAGATTAAAAGTCATTATGACTAATTACATTCTGAGAATGCGAGGAAATTTGAACCTTAATGTTATTAGAGTCATCAACCATACCACTACAAGCACTCATGTACATAAGAAAAACAAACACTCATTTCTAAGCCTTTGATTTTATTGCTTATTAATTCCATCTCACAAGAACCTTTTACCAATGTTTCTAAGCCATCCTATGAGATTACCATATGAAAAACTAAGATTTCCTAGCTAATATAAGGGTTTCAGGACGTTCGCCATAGCCAAATTCCTCTTAGCCGCAGCTAATTCCTTACAAGTTCACTCCTTACATTGTCACTACCGCAGGGAGTTGGAACTTCACCTCGGCTAACCTACATGGCGCTGCGGCAAGGAAACCTCCTGGAACCTACCTCGCTCGCCTTTCACTATTAGTCGCGGCTAATTCCTCCTTTCGCCGTGGCTAATTCCTCTTTGGAATGCCCGACAAATTCTCACAAAAGCTCGCCACGACCAATTCCCATTCAGCCACAGCGAATCACTTTGCCTCTATTGACCGTGGCTAACTCCATTTTGGTCACGGAAAAATGCTTTCTAATCTTCTAACTCCTAAAATCTTGCTTCATACTCTTCACTCTCTATCTAGGGGCTCTCTAGGGCCACTATCCCACTTGTTATGAGATTTTAATAGCATCTATCTAGCTGATTTGCCCTAACCATTATATCATTACCCATCCCACATTTAAAGGTGGATTCTCCTACTCATTCATTGGTCCTATATTAGTAAATTTATAAATTTCTCACAATGGTTATTCAATCATGTTTTCATTGGATAATTCATGCATCGCTAGCTCAAATCCACAATTCATATATCACATGCTTTCATAACTTAAATAGTCAGTTAAAACATAGGTTTACAAACCATAATAAGTGTCATAAACTCATACATCTATCAACAACTAATATGAAGCCTATTTTTCATTAGTTACATTCTATGTTTTCAAAATACAAACTCCTACACTTGGCAATACAGATACATGATGATGCTATACAGAGGTTAACAAAATTTAGCATCTACTTTATTCCACTCAGACCAAGTGTAGCTTCCTACACCAGGCCTCAGCTCATGGATATTCATCTACTTGCTTGCCCTTATCCTTACCCAAAGAACCTTCACCTGAAATTGTAATCCCATGAAATGGGGTGAGATACAAATCTTAGTAACCGAGGAAAATTCTATCATACATTCCAGTTTAATTAACATATATGCATAATTTCAGATAAGCATCAGAAAACATACCAGTCATATCAGTAAATGAAACAATTAGGCTATCATGATTACTATCCCATACTAGCAATCATATTTCCACATGTTAAAGGCTAATAACACCGGGAGAGGCCTGTCCACAGCACCTACTCCTCATTCAGCACAACCAGGGCTCAGCGCATTTGGGATTTGATCATAACCCGGTGCCAGATCGAAGCACATACATGAGTGGCAGCTCCACCATAGCTCCACCATTGACTCACAAGGTCCAATTACAATACAATAGATAACCAACCAATTCATTCAACTTTTCAAATCATTCATGTACAACAAATATGAAATTAAAGTAGATATATACATGAAATTAATATAGTCCCTGTAACACCCCAAAATTAATTAAGGTATTAATCATGGATTTAGATTAATTAGGGATAATTAATATAGGATAAGTGGGCAAGGTTAGAGAATGGTAATTTTGAGAAATAAATTAATAATATGAGTTGAGAATTAATTGGGATAGAAACTATATCTAGGCCCAACTTAATGTAGGGGGATCATGAGAAGGGGCTTATAAAAGCCCAATGATTCTAGATGCAAGCCCAACTCCTTATCATGAGACTTGGGCCGAGAGGGATCCCCTAGCAATAGCCCAATTTGACCTAGTGAAATAAAGGCCCAATACCCAATTCACATGAGCTCTTATAGTGGGCCCAACACACATTATGCAGACCCAAGTTGGATTGACTCTTGGAAGTTAGCCTAACCCAATCAAATTTCTGTAGCCCAATTCATGAAACAAAGCCCAACAAGTGCAAAATCTGAACCTACAAGGAATTGGGCCATTGGGTCAGCATACCTCACTTAAACTGAAATTGTTCTGCAGCCCACTTCACCAAACAAAAGCCCAATAAGCACATATCTGAACCTAAGTGGATTTTGGGCTTTAGGGTTGACCCAAACTCATCTAAAACCCTAACCCTTCAGCCTCTCCTTCATTTTGCTGAAACTCAAGGAAAAATTCGGAGGTTTGAGGGAGGCTAGGGTTCCACCAACATGGAGGCTCCATTTCTCACTTCTAGAGGATGATTTAGCCAAGGTAGGTTATATATAACTTGACCCTCTCATCCTCCTCTTCATTTTGGTCCGATTAATTTCTGGGTTTAAGTATTTTCATCTTCATCTCAAATCTGAAATTTGGTGTTGGGTGATTCCTTGCAAGATTTTCGGACTTGGAGGTTAGAGGGAGGATTAGGTAAGCTTTTCCTTTCTATTTGGTGTATTACTTTGCTGGAAAATGCCCCTAAGGATGGATTATCCTAATGGGTTCTTCTATTGTGTAAGATTACAAGGAAATAATGGTGGAAAACTGAACTTTCTGGGCTGGATGGTTGAAATGCGAATTTTGGTGCTTCCATGGTGGATTTTCGGAGGTGAGGCTATTAGTGCTGTTAAGTGAGTATTTCCTTTCCATTTTAATGCATTCTCTGTTAGTTTGAGACCCCTGTAGTTAACCTATGACATGGGATTTGGTTTAATGTGGAATTACCCAGAAATTAGAGTAAACTATAGCAATTTCTGGTGTGGGAAAGTTGGAGTCCGAAATTAAATCCCTTAGTAATTAGGTAAGTAACCTCTAGTCGTCATTAGTAGTTCAGCTCTTTGGATATTTGATTATGACTAGAAATGGTGATAATTATGCTTCTTATAGGCTAGGTGTGCACTTGGATCATTATGGTAGCTAGGGCAAGAGTAATTGGCTTCAATGAGGTAACTGGGTTATTTTCCTAATTCCATGTATATGCTCATGTTAATCTGCTATTTGTTACACATGCTTGATTTTGAAATGTTAAATGACTGGTTGACTACTTGATTGTTATTGTAATTGGACCTTGTGCGTCCATGGTGGAGCTGTGGTGCGGCTGCCACCCGTGCATGTGCCACGATCGGGCACCGGGTATGATCAACCCCAGATGCACTGAGCCCTGGTGTGCTCAATGGGGAGTAGGTGCCGTGGACGGGCCTCTCCCAGTGTTAATGGCCTTTAACATGTTGTGTATGATTGCTGGTATGGGACAGTAGTCAATAGTGGTTCAACTAGTTCATTTGCCAATTGAATTGATAATTCTGATATTGATGACATGAGATTGTCTTGGATTGATTGACTTGTACATATATATGGAAATTACCTGTTGTTACTGAGATTGTATATCTCACCCCGTTGTGGGCTAACATTTTCAGGGACCGGACCTCTTAGTGCCGAGGAAGAAATTAATGGAAGACCATTAAATGGTTTGGTAATGCATAGGTTTAGGAGCTTTGACAAAAATGTATTGTAATTAAATTGTTAGTTTTGTATCATTGCTGCATTGCATCATGAGTTGCCAAGTGTAGGGATTGTATGTGTAATTCGATTATCATGGAATTGAACCTTATGATTGTAATTGGCTAATAATGGAAAGTGTATCGAATGTTAAATATCAACGGTGAATGATTGGTGTTGTTATTATGTCATAAACTCGCTAATAGAGGGTGATTAGAGAACGGAAATGGGCATGTAAGTTTTGAATTGGTAATGAAAGATTAGCTAAGTAAATAAGGTAGTTAAATGCCATTAGAGCCATGTAAAATGAGGGGAAGTGATCTTAGGGTGTCCCTAAGGAGAGAAATAGAGTGTAGGGGGCGAAACATAGGGAAAACAGCTACAGAAGGGATTCACGCCGCGGCCAAGAAGGCTTCGCCGCGGCCTAGGGAGTGACAGTGGCGAGGGACGCCGCGGCTTGATAAATCTCGCCGCGGCGCGGAGTGAAAATAATCGCCTAGGGGGTGACAGAACGTAACCTCGCCGCGGCGCAAGAAGTCTCGCCGCGGCGCGAGTCGAGAAAATTAATTTGGGAGGTTACAGTAGCAAAACTCGCCGCGGCGCCACATAGGTTGGCCGCGGCGCAGGTCCAACTCGCCGCGGCGAAAGTCAGGAAAATTCCAAAGAGTAACTGGGCCGCGGCGCAAGAGTTCCAGGCCGCGGCGGAGGGCTAAAAACTCAGTTTTTGACCTAGACACCCGGATTTCTTGAATGCTAATGCTAAGGAATGATATAGGAACACTCGTGGGAGGTTTTTGGGTGTTGAAAATGATAAAGGGATGAATTACAAATGCTTGTATACATGTCCCTGTTTATAGTTGATTAGTTGATGACCCTAACAACATCAAGGTTCAAATTTCTCTGTATTTCCGCAAAGTAATTTATTGTAGCAACCCCGAACCTTGATCATTAATTATTAATCACATACTTAACTCTAATTATGATAATTAGAAGTTAGGGTCGTCACAGTCCCAGTTATCTCACTTGTAGACAATCCTCTAAGAGCCAATTGAGTGCTACTTCAGCCTATGAACACAAAACCAAGCTATTACTATCCCTAATCACAATTTGTATCATTAAATCCATCATTTAAAGAGTTAAGTTATATAGGACTACTCAGAAACACTTACCCAATTACCACTAAACCAAATTTAGATTTGGTTGAGCCTACCCCAGAAACCACAAACAACACCTCAAATTCTAAGTAAATTCGCATAAAAACAATACCCATATTATAAATCAACTATAGTGGTCTCAAACTAGCAAATAAAACATCAAAATGGAGAGTTTACATTTACCTAACAACACCCTTAGTCCCAACCTACGAAATTTCACCATGGAAATATCAAATGGCAAGTTTCAGATTTTGGGTATGGTGAAAATACTCTAAATGAAAAACTAATTAGGCCAAAATGAAGAGAAAGAGAAGGGGATTATGTTATACAACTATCACCTTGGCTGAATCTTGCTCTAGAAGTGGGAAAGAATGGATTTCTTGCCCCAAACCCTAGCCTCCCTTCAAACCTTCGAATTTCTCTGTTGTGTTTTTGTGTTTTACAGAATGGGGGTGTGGCTAGGTTAGTTTTAAAGGTTTAAGTTAGGTTTTCTATGGGTTATGGGCTGTTCCAATGATCCAACTCCAAATGGTCTTCAGTTTTAGGCTTGGTTAGGCTAGCTTCAAGGTATTGGGCTGCAGAAATTTAGTTAGGCCAGACCAAGTTTTAAAAATTTAAAGGTTTTGGGCCTACCCAAAAATCTATAAAAGGTGGATCTTGGGCCTCTATCACATTGAATCAGATTGGGTCTGCACCTAACTTATTGGGCCTCCATTAGCCTTTTATCATGATCTCCTACATTAATTTAGGCCTAGGTAAAGTTTCTATTCCAATTAAATCTCAAATCCATATTAATAATTTATCTCTCTAAAATTTCCATTCGCTTAACTTGCCCAATTATTACATATTAATTATTCATAATTAACCAAAAATCCATGATTAACATCTTAATAAATTTTGAGGTGTTACATTCTCCCCTTCTTTTAAAAATTTTGTCCTCAAAATTAAACATGCCTTACTCAAATAATGCAAGATAATCCTTCCTCATTACCTCCTCCATCTCCCAAGTTGCTTCATCCGGAGTAAGTCCCTTCCATACTACCTTTACCAGGAGGATGTCCTTATTACGCAACTGTTTGACCTTTGAGTCCACAATCCTTTCTGGCTTAACCACATAAGACAAATCATCTTGTAGATGCACATTCTCATGCTCAATGACATGCAAAGGTCTGGGTGGTACTTTTTTAGTTGGGACACATGGAACACATCATGCAATTTGACCAAGTTTGGAGGTAAAGAAACTCCATAGGCCACGGGTCCTATCCTTTTAAAGATTTGGAAAGGATCAAGATAATGAGGACTAAGCTTTTTTTTTTTCTGATAGATCGTCCTACACCTGTCACCGACATAACCTTAAGGAACACATGGTCTCCTGCCTTAAATTCTAAGGGCCTCCTCCTCTTATCCGCATAACTCTTTTATCTACTCTAGGTAGCCAACAACTTCTTTTTGATGAGTTCTATTTGGTAGGTGGTTTGGTCCACTATGTCTGGACCTAAGAGACTCCTTTCACCAAGTTCTACCCAACACAAGGGTGACCGACACTTCCTCCTCTAAAGTGC
This sequence comes from Erythrophleum fordii, assembly GCA_032878935.1. Taxonomy (NCBI): domain Eukaryota; kingdom Viridiplantae; phylum Streptophyta; class Magnoliopsida; order Fabales; family Fabaceae; genus Erythrophleum; species Erythrophleum fordii. The sequence continues at coordinate 21,582,987 of JAVQMF010000055.1, forward strand.
CTCAAATAATGCTATCTGGATACTGGAATGGTAACTATTATTATAAGCAAACTCAGCTAAAGGCAAGTACATATCCCAACTCCCCTTTAACTCTAGTACACTCACTCTAAGCATGTCCTCAAGGGTCAGAATGGTCCTCTCAGTCTATCCATTCGACTGAGGATGATAGGCAGTGCTAAAGTTAAGACTAGTACCTAAAGCTTCTTGTAGAGACCGCCAAAATTTTGATGTGAACCTTAGGTCTCTATCTAACATAATGCTATTAGGAATACCATTTAATCTTACAATTTCATGAACATATAGTTGAGCTAGTCTATCTAGAGGATAAGTGGCTCTAATAAGTAGAAAGTGGGTAGACTTCATCAATCTATCCACAATCACCCAAATAGCATCATAGCCTGAGGATTTTCTAGGCAAATCCATCACAAAGTCCATGGATATACTATCCCATTTCCATTCTGGAATTTCTAAAGGGTGTAACAAACCTGCGAGTCTTTGGTGCTCAATCTTAACCCTCTGACAAATTAGACATCTAGCAACAAACTCTGCTATGTCTGACTTCATCCCAGGCCACCAAAAACTCTTCTTTAGATCCTTATACATCTTAGTAGTGCCCGGATGAATGGTGTACCTACTCTTATGGGCTTCTGACAACACTATATTCCTTAACTCTTTGTCCTTGGATATGCACACTCTACCCTGGTACTTCACCAAGCCATCTCCTGATAAATCAAAATCTTTGACCTCACTACTCTCCAGTTGCTCTCTAATTCCTCCCCGTAGGTATCTAACTTTTAGGCCTCTTTAATCCTCTTCCTAAGGTCATTCTCTATCCTCAATTCTCCTAAAAGAAGGCTACTCGAATTCATTGAAATCGATAAATTCAAATCTCTCAACTCTTCAATTAACCTTTGCTCTCTAAGCATCATCATTGCCATATGAATAGATTTCCTACTCAAGGCATCAGTGACTACATTCGCCTTCCTTAGATGATACTTTAAGGAGAAATCATAGTCCTTAAGGAATTCCATCCACCTCCTTTACCTTATGTTCAACTCCTTCTGGTCAAACAAGTACTTCAAACTTTTGTGATCACTATACACCTCAAATTACATACCATAGAGATAGTGCCTCCAAATCTTAAGGGCAAAAACCACAGCCACTAGCTCTAGGTCATGAGTGGGGTAATTCTCCTCATAGGGTCTAAGTTGTCTAGAGGTATAGGCTATCACCCTACCTTGTTGCATTAAGACACACCCTAATCCCTTCTTAGAAGCGTCACTATAGACTGTGAATGTCTCTTTAGGGTTAGGTATCACTAACACAGCTGCAGTAGTAAGCCTATCCTTAAACTCCTTAAAAGAACTCTTATATTTGGCATCCCACACAAATGGTTGGTCCTTCCTAGTCAATTTTTTCAAAGGCATAGCTAATTGCAAAAATCCCTTAATGAATCTTTTATAGTAGCCAGCTAAACCTAATAAGTTATGGATTTTGGTCACCATTTTGGGTCTCTCCCAATTCAGTACTGTTTCTACCTTGCTAGGATCTACTACTACCCTTTGTTTCGATATCACATGACCTAGGAATTTGACTTCCCGTAACCAAAACTCACACTTGCTCAACTTAGCATACAATTGGTGTTCTCTCAATGTTTGAAGAACTATCCTAAGATGCTCTTCATGCTCTTCAGTACTCTTAGAGTATATAAGGATGTTATCAATGAATACTACCACAAACCGGTCAAGATAGAGCCTAAAGATCGTATTCATGTAATTTATGAAAATGGCAGGGACATTGGTTAACCCAAAAGGCATAACTAGGAACTCATAATGGCCATATTAGTGATATCCTGATCTAAGGTCAATCTTTAACCTTGACTTTAAGTTGGTGATATCTTGATCTAAGGTCAATCTTTGAAAAGACTGATGCTCTAGCTAATTGGTCAAGTAAGTCATTAATTCTAGGCAAAGAGTATTTATTCTTGATGGTCACTTAGTTCAATTGCCTATAGTCAATGCAAAGCCTAAGGCTATCATCCTTCTTCTTGACAAATAACATTGGTGCTCCCTATGGAGACACATTTGGTCTAATAAACCCTTTCTCAAGTAGCTCCTCTAATTGACTCTTCAACTCAACTAACTCAGCAGGCACCATTCTAAACGGTGCCTTAGAGATCGAACCTGTACCGAGTACTAAATCAATGAAAAATTCTAGCTCTCTCTCCGGAGGTAGTCCACTAAACTCCTTAGGGAAAACCTCAGGGAACTCCCTAATCATAAGTATATCCTCTAAACCATCATCAATCTCAACATGTAATGAAAAGAATACTAGGAACCCTTGGTAACCACGCCTAAGGCACCTCCTAACTTGGGTGGCAGACACACAAATAAGCTCAGTCACAGGACAAGTTTCAAGTATATTTGCAGGTAAGGAAACAGTCTTACGATTGCAATCAAGTATCACATTATTAAAAGATAGCCAGTCCGTACCAATGATTACATCAAAATCACACAAAGGGATGCAAATCAAGTCAAGGGTAGTACAACAGCTATCCAATTGTACAATACAATTTAAGCATACATCAGATGTAATTATAGAATATCTAGTAGGGGTGGACATAGACAATTCAAATGGCAATAGGCTAATTTTAAGACCCAGACCCTTAATACAGTCATATGAGATGAATGAGTGGGTCGCACTCGAGTCAAACAATGCATCTATGACATGATTATGGACAAGTAAAATATCTCGTATCAGACTAGGGGATCTACTAGCCTCTTGCTGCGTAAGGGCAAACACCCTTCCTTGGATAGGTGGTTTAACCGATGAGGCCGACTCTCATAACACCGTGCAAGTACGCACATAGTGTCTAGGCTTCCCACAATTATAACACACTGGACATGGCCTATTCCCATGGTTCTTCCCACACTTGGCACAAGTGGGTGGGGCATTCATTGTACTTCTTGGTGGTCCCATGCTTCTCCTTTGAGGGACATTCCTTGGGGGTGGTCTCCTACCCTAAGAGCCACTCCCACTATTAGCTCCTTTTTTACTTCAGCCCCTAAAGGGCTCCATGCCCCTAAAGGGCTCCATGCCCCTGTCACGTTTACCCTTTAGGGTCTTCTTCCTCTTGGCCTTACTTTCCATCATGGCCCTCTCTGTCACTCTACACTTTTTCACCAATTCATCAAAAATGTGGATCTGTAGAGATACAATCTTATCCTTAATCTTTGGTCTCAGGCCTCTCTCAAATTTTTTAGCCTTCCATGGCTCGTCATCAAATCCTTTCAAGTAGGAGGAGAAGCGAGACAATTGAATGAATTTGGCTACATATTAATCTACATTCATGTCCCCTTGCTCAAGGAAGTTGAACTCAGCTTCCTTGTCAGCCCTCACTAATGGTGGGAAATATTTGCTCTCAAAAGCAGTTTGAAAATTCTCTTAAGTCAAGTGTATCTCCCTTGCAATCAATAATCTGAAGGCATTCCTCCACCAATGCTCAGCCTCACCCTCTAACTTGTAAATAGCCAACTTTTCCTTTTGTGCAATGGTGCAGGTCATAACTTCAAAGATTTTCTCCACTTGCATCAGCCACCTCTCGGCTTTCTCAGTGTCTAACTCCCCTAAAAACAATGGAGGATCAGCTTTTTTGAATTTGGTTAACATAATAGAGAGGTCGCCATCCTCTCCTTAGTGTCCTACACTAAGGTTATAACCAGTCCCCACACAATTTTCCATCAACACCTCCTTATTTGGCTTATTAATGTTTTCATGTAGCTGCTACAACGCTTGTATAGTCGCTATATGAGCCTCGACTTGCTCTTGAAGCTGGTTAGTCATTGCCCTGACTATAGTTTCATGGGCCTCCACTTGCTCTCTCATTCAATTGGCCATTGTAGCCATGGCCTCTTGCATCTCTCTTAGTATCTCAGTTGTTTCTCTACGGGTAGCCGTCTAACTCTGCAATGTCGCAAGCACAACCACAAGCATCCCCAACTAAGCTACAGCCCAAGGCAAACAAAACACACTCCATCCATGGTAGGTATATGTATGTATAAGAGTTATCACTAAGTCACAATGCTCCTATTCCAATCATGCATGCATCATGATTGCCAAGTTTTCTAACCACAAAGTTGTAAATCAAACACATTTGCCTGAAACATTGCTCTGATACCAACTGTGATGACCCTAATTTCTAATAATTGTGATTAAGGTTAAATACATGATTAACAATCTGAAATATGGATTAAAAGTCATTATGACTAATTACATTCTGAGAATGCGAGGAAATTTGAACCTTAATGTTATTAGAGTCATCAACCATACCATTACAAGCACTCATGTACATAAGGGAAACAAACACTCATTTCTAAGCCTTTGATTCTATTGCTTATTAATTCCATCTCACAAGAACTTTCTACTAATGTTTCTAAGTCATCCCTTAAGATTATCATATGAAAAACCAAGATTTCCTAGCTAATATAAAGGTTTCAGGACGTTTGCTGCGGCCAAATTCCTCTTAGCTGCGGCCAATTCCTCGCAGGTTCACTCCTTACATTGTCACCATCGCGGCGAGTTGAACCTTCACCGCGACTAACCTATATGGCGCCGCGGCGAGGAAACCTCCTCGAACCTACCTCGCTCGCCTTTCACTATTGGTCGCAGCTAATTCCTCCTTTCGCCATGACCAATTCATTTCTAGAACGCTCGACAAATTCTCACAAAAGTTTGCCATGGCCAATTCCCATTTAGCCACAGCGAATCACCCTTTGGATAACTCCCAGTTTTGCCTCTCACATTTTGCCGCAACTAATTCCACCTTCTGCCATGATGAATTACTCTCTGGTACTATCCCTGGGCAACTTCGCCTCTATTGGTCGCGGCTAACTCCATTTTGGCTACAGCGAAATGCCTTCTAATCCTACAACTCCTAAAATCTTACCTTATACTCTCCACTCTCTATCTAGGGGCTATCTAGGGCCACTCTCCCACTTGTTATGAGATTTTAATAGCATCTATCTAGCTGATTTGCCCTAGCCATTATATCATTACCCATCCCACATTTAAAGGTGGATTCTCCTACTCATTCATTGGTCCTATATTAGCAGATTTATAAATTTCTTACAATGGTCATTCAATCATGTTTTTATCGGATAATTCATACATCGCTAGCTCAAATCCACAATTTATATATCACATGCTTTTATAACTTAAATAGTCAGTTAAAACATAGGTTTACAAACCATAATAAGTGTCATAAACTCATACATCCATCAACAACTAATATGAAGCCTATTTCTCATTTGTTACAATCTATGTTATCAAAATATAAACTCCTACACTTAGCAATAAAGATACATGATAATACTATATAGAGGTTAACAAAATTTAGCATCTACTCTATTCCACTCAGACCAAGTGTAGCTCCCCACACTAGGTATCAGCTCATGGATGTTTATCCACTTGCTTGCCGTTATCCTTACCAGAAGAACTTTCACCTGAAATTGTAATTCCATGAAACAGGATGAGATGCAAATCTCAGTAACCAAGGAAAATTCCATCATACATTCCAGTTTAATTAACATATACCCATAATTTTAGATAAGCATCAGAAAACATACCAGTCATATCAGTAAATGAAATAATTAGGCTATCATGATTACTATCCCATACTAGCAATTATATTTATATATGTTAAAGGCCAATAACACTAGGAGATACCCGTCCATGGCACCTACTCCCTATTGAGCACAACCAGGACTCAGTGCATCTGGGGTTTGATCATAACCCAGTGCCCGATCGAAGCACATGCACGAGTGGCAGCTGTACCACAGCTCCACCATTGACTCACAAGGTCCAATCATAATACAATAGATAGTTAACCAATTCATTCAGTATTTCAAATCATTCATGTGTAGAAAATATGAAATTAAAGCAGATATATGCCTGGAATTAATATAGTCCCAGTTACCTTACTTGTAGACAATCCTCTAAGAGCCAATTGAGTGTTACTTCAACCTATGAATACAAAACCAAGCTATTACTATCCCTAATCACAATTTGTATCAGCAAACCCATCATTTAAAGAGTTAAGCTATGTAGGATTACTCAGAAACACTTGCCCAATCACCACTAAACCAAATTCGGATTTGGTTGAGCCTACCCCAAAAACCTCAAAAGAACACCTCAAATTCTAAGTAAATTCGCATAAAAATAATACCCATATTATAAATCAGCTATAGGGGTGTCAAACTAGCAAAGAAAACATCAAAATGGAGAGTTTATACTTACCTAACAACACCTTTAGTCTCAACCTACGAAATTTCACCATGGAAACATCAAATGGCAAGTTTTAGATTTTTGGTATGGTGAAAATACTCCAAATTAAAAACTAATCAGGCCAAAATGAAGAGAAAGAGAAGGGGATTAATTTATACAACTATTACCTTGGTTGAATCTTACTCTAGAAGTGGGAAATAGTGGATTTCTTGCCCCAAATCCTAGCCTCCCTTCAAACCTCCAAATTTCTCTTTTGTGTTTTTGTGTTTTGCAGAATAGGGGTGTGGCTAGGTTAGTTTCTAGGGTTTAAGTTGGGTTTTCTATAGGTTATGGGCTGCTCCAATGATCTAACTCTAAATGGGCTTCAGTTTTAGGCTTGGTTAGACCAGCTTCAAGGTGTTGGGCTGTAGAATTTTAGTTAGGCCAGACCAAGTTTTAAGAGCTCAAAGGTTGTTGGGCCTACCCAAAGGTTGTTGGGCCCATTATAAGAGTCTATAAAAGGTAGATCTTGGACCTCTATCACATTGCATCAGATTGGATTTGCACCTAACTTATTAGGCCTCCATTAGCCTCTTATCATGATCTCCTAGATTAATTTGGGCCTAGGTAAAGTTTCTATCCCAATTAAATCTCAAACCCATATTAATAATTTATCTCTCTAAAATTTTCATTCGCTTAACTTGCCCAATTATTCCATATTAATTATTCATAATTAACCTAAATCCATGATTAACATCTTAATAAATTTTAGGGTGTTACAGAGCTTTTACTCCATGGTACCATGATGATGCATTATGTTTTCGAAATGATGTTTATGATATTTGCTTTGGTTTGCTTGAGTATGCTGAGGCCAAGAACCTTTAGCCATGGTGAAGATGAGTCAAGAACCCTTAAGATTGGTTGAGACAAAGTAAAAAGTCTCCCAAAAGTGAGATTGACTCCTAAAAGCATGGTTGAGTCTAAGAACCCCTTAAAGAATGGGTGAGGTAAGGCCAAAATCTACAAGTAAATGGATGAGGCTAATCCACTTGCTTGGTAAGTCTATATATGCTATGTGTGACTTTTTTTAAATGTTAAGGATGCTTCTTGAATGATTGCACATGTCCATATGTCATACATGCATTTGTGAGACTTGTTTTGCATGCTTTATATATGATTGAATGGGAGATGAGCTATTGGGATTCTTTGAATCTCATCCCCTCCTCTTTAATGCTCTAACATGCTAGGTGGACCAAGAGATCAAGGGAATGGGAGCCAACCATATGAAAAATGAGAGCTTGATATCAAAATGCATAGTTTTTGTTCTTTGAAGCCATATTGGTGTCAAATGATATAACCCATTATTGTATATGATTTTGTGACCTCTTGAACATGTATAATTATATTAATATGTGATGTATAAATGGAAAAATTATGATTTATGACCATTAGAATGTGATGTGAGTATGATATGGCAAATTTGCTTCTTGAATGGTATTATGGAAATGTGCATAAGTGTGAGTGAGATGGCCAAAATGAGATGCATGAGGGTTAGGACCATTTGGATAGCTCACACAAGTCCTAATTATGTTTTTAAACTTGCCCAAGAGGTGTCAAACCTTAAGGAAAGCCATTTGGACATTTTGGTATCCCATATGGAGCCAAAATTAACTATAATAGAACCCCACGTCATTCTTTGTCCAAATGAGCTCTTCTTGATCTAATATTTGGCATGCAATTAGAGCTTGTTGATAGCTTTTTGAGAAGCTAAAGAACAGAATTTTTAGAGGCCTAAAGAATATTTGATAAATTTTTAAAGTTGAAAAATTTTCTGATTTTGGTCATGTCACTATTTATACTAGTCCAAAAATGAAATCTATCACACAAGAGCCAAATGATGTCCAATTGCTACTAAATTTTATACATAAAAACTAGACATTCCTAGTGACTTATAACAACTAGAATCACCTCACTTGGATGTCTAGAGAGGGAGATATGAATTTTCAAAAAATCTATCTAGTATCAGGAACTCCAGTCGACCTCAGTTAATATTTGATTGAGTTTCAAGATCTAGGCATGCCTGAACTAGTCTGGAGTCATTTTTTCCTCTATCCAACATCCACAGCTTTCTAGATTGATATCATTTGCATGGAATGGATTTCTTTAGAATTAATTGGACATTTTTTAAGTTTGCTGTAGAATTCTGTAATAGCACCAGTGGACAGCCTGGCCTCTTGACCTTTTCGAATGTCAAACGTTCTCTGTGTTGGATGTTATGATCTGTAAATATTTTAAGCATGAAGCCAACATGTGTATCTTTCCAGAATAGCCAAGAATGCATGATTTCTATTTTTCTAAAATTAGTTATGATTTTCTAAAATTGTGACAGAAATTAGGATAAATCTAGCCGAAATTATATGTGTATTTTAAGCTTCCCTTTGAGTTCCATGAGATGTAGGCCATTTTTGATGATACAAATGAGTTGTATTCATGTAATTAAATAAGAGAATGTGATATATGAGTTCACATGGTCCACGTAACACTGAATGAAATTTTTATACGTGACGCAACGCTAAAATAATCAATATTTTTAATGCCCTTTTCTTTGAGAATTTTCATGATTCTTAGAAATGAGTTATTTAAAGGTATGAGATGAGTTAGGAATTATGGTGTTACATAATGGGTCATGGGTAAAATCCAATTAAAATTCACTTGGGTCACGGTAGTTTATTTAAATAGTTATTATTATGCTATAGTAATTCATTTGAATTTTACTATTAGGTTCTAGAAATTGAAATAGTTATTAAAATGTTATTCATATGTATTTAATTGGGTTGAATAAACGATTTGGGTCTTTTACATTTCCTATCATCTTTTTGAACCCAATATTATAAAGCATGAAGGCCAACCTATCTCATTTCTTAATATGTCGTTTAATAAATTAATCTCAATAATTTCATGATCACTTAAATAGTAAAGCTCCCAATAATTATTTACTCCACAATAATGCCAATTTAACTCAATACTAGATGATTAATATTAATTCTGTAATGAATAATTTTCAATTAAATAATGCATCTAAGCCCCTTTTATATATAAAAAAAAATCCTCCATAATTTTCCCAAATACTAAAATTATAAAATACCCACAAATTCCTAAAATTCCAAATTAACCAGGTAATTAATTTAACATTAACCTCGACTTTCACATCCTTCACCATTTTAGGATACTAATTAAATTTCAATTAATTATCCAATTAATTATTTTAGTTAATTTATTAATTCGTGATGTTACCAATTAACCACCCTTTGTGGTGGTCCATGCAGGTTCATCAATTCACTTCCATTGTTTTGATCTCATTCTACACGATAAAGGTGAATGGAACCAAGATTGGTAAAAGCCCCTTCTCCACAGGAGGTAAGTGCACAATATATATGGAAGATCCAACTGCCTATGAGATCCCTCTTGTTTATATGGAAATTATTACATAATACTATCCCAGTCTTTGATGTTCTTGAAAGACATCATCTCTAGAATAAAGTGGATTGCGCCTTCTATCATGACTTTAAGGAATCTATGGATCATATTTTTTTGCAGTGCCCTTTTGCGAGAGCCATTTGGTTTGCTTTGCCTTTAACACTCAATGCAGATGCATCCTAATATCAGAAAGGAGGTTTTCAATGAACCACTCATGGCTCACTTTGTGGTTCTCAAGAGAGGAGGTTTTCACTGAACCGTTGTTATACATCACAAAATTTTTCATTTTGGCGTGTTATGAGATTTGGAATGAAAGGAATCATGTTATCTTTAGAAGTTCAAAGACAGACCCGAACGGTGCAATTATGCGTGTCTAGAGTGCAATGCAGCAAAATAATTTGGCTTGGCCCTTGGCAAGATGAAGGGACGATTATGAAAAGAAAGCTTTTGGCTATGTTGGTGTTCCTAAATATACATTGTTAATTAAAAGAAGCGGCTGGTAGGTAATCATTGGTTATGATAAAAAACTAAAATATTGGAATATTTTTGTTTTTTGCTCAGCAATTCTCTTTGAAGGTGCTCTGGTAGGGGAATGGGGGTGGTTGGAAGATCATGGAGATTCTTGAAATAGAATTTGTCCTCAAGTTGCTTGCAAGGCCATCCTTTGCATCAGATCAACAGGCATCTTCCATTCTCCTATCTTTTGCTATGGATTACAGGTTTTGTTTACCAACTCGGATGCTACTTATTTTCTCATCAAAGCAATTACAGGCTAATCGGACATCCAGGTGCTTATAAGAGACAAGAACCTAGTTGCTGATTATACTTACTTTGATGCAGGTATCCTTAGCGGTACAGATTATCCCCTTTGGCAAAACAGATTTCGTAGAGAAGTCAGGAACTTTACTTGGTTTATTCCTCATGTTTTGTGATGTTTTTTCCCTTTTGACTTTTGTAATGGAAAAAACAAAAATTAAAACTCTGATGTATTATATATAAGGAGATAAGAGAAGGGCAAGCACTGTAGCCGCTCCACAATCCAAGGACACCAACGTATCTATAATTCCCTTGACACATTCTGCCTCACTATATATGCATAAAGAAATTAATACAGAAACCCTATGACAAGGAAGAAGAATGTGGCCATATATCATGGGGCGGAGTTGAAAGGTGGAGTTGCTGAATGAGGTGCAAGGGCAGTGGCATTCCTCGCTTCATGACAAGTGCTTGTGTTGTGTTCTTGAGGGTGATACTTGTTGGACTACTTGTAAGAACAGCAATAGCTTTCTTTCATAAGTTTTTTTGGTCATCACTGCGACATCTAAAAATTGTTTTTAATAAATGCCATGTTTGTTCGACATGCACAAATTGCTAAGGCCAGAATGGCCAATTTGAACATCATTTTTCTAGCCATAGCTTGCTTGCTTTGTTTATCCTATTTCTCTGTGTTCCTTACCATGTATCATTTTTATAGATGTATAATAAAAGCCAGAACAACAAGGCCACGTCAAATAATGGCCGATGCTAGCAAGCAACTAAATGTCATAGTCCTGCAACCAATCTGATACATAATTGCTGGATCATCGTATTACCAAGTCTTTAACCATATATTTTTTATTACAATAACTGGTGTTATTGGATCTTGTCTAACCCCAAATTCTTTCTCCACATAATTTTCAACATAAATCGACATGGTGTATTATTATTTTAGTGCTCCATAAAAAAATTGAATTCAAAATAATTATTAAAAAAAATACTATTTCTTCTTACTTGTTGATCTAATTAACCCTCTTTTGATTATGTTTTTAACCATCAGATCAAGAGTCCTGGTTGTCTCAGGTGTACAAGGTAAAAATTTGCCATGTGGTTTTTTTCCTGGTTCAGTTGACACTCCCAGGTCTCAAATGACGCGTTCTTGACCATTTCTATCCTTCTAATAATATTACAAATTTTTTTGCTCCCGTAATATTAATAATCCCAAGATCAGATTTGTCTTCATGAGTTCTTGATTGATTTTTGTACTGTCTTCAACTTGTACACACAACGCTTCTAAATAAAAGCCCCCAAAATTTAATTTTATAGTGAAGAGCATATTCTCAATTTGACATCAGTATTTCGTTTTGTGATAGTATTTTTGCAGCGTTTTCAGATAGACTCAGTATAATACAAGAAGCCAATGTAGATGAACATTGAGTAGGGCCAGCCTTCACGTGTATATATCTATTTTTTACCGACTCAGAGTATATATATTGGGTTACGTTTACATTTTAGGTAAATTATAGTTTATATTTATACAGTTTGGCCAAAAATTAATTTACCCCTGATGATGCATGTGTCAGACTTAGAGATTAACCACTTCCGCATGTAGTACTTCAAAATCTCATTTAAGCTCAAGGCATACTAAAACCTTCTTCCAAGGTGCTTGTTTTGATGGGTGGCCTTTAGAAATTTAACTTAGCAGTAGGTTGACTTTCCATTGATGTCAATAGACGTAGGTTCGATTATTTCTTTTGTTCCTTAATTGGCAAGATTTAGTTTAATTTCCTACAAAACCAGAGTTCTCTTACTACAAAGTTGTGCTACAGTTTCATAGGTTGTTTTGTATACGAAAGCTTCTAAGTAGGATTATAAATGAACCATTTGGATTTCACTGGCACAAAAACTTAATCTGATTTATTCAGTCTATCTTTTTCTTATGGGTTACGCTATCATAATATATAATTTTACGTATTTTGCAGTGAAAAGAAACCTATGACTTGAAAAGGTTAGATATCCCCAATCAAGCTGCCACATTCTATGTCATATATACCTTTATACCAAATCACTCAAATTCAACTTTGGTTTATTAATTTAATTAAGCCAATTATTTTTAAATAATTAACGAATAACAAGAATTGCAAATGGGCCTGGTCCACCATGGTATAATCGTTTATTCTTTCAACGCTATATTATATCAATATACACCAAACAAGTTAGTTCAGCTTTCCCTGCAACTGAACCAAATTTATTCAAAATAGTACACCAAAATTCCACCAAGACAAATGAAACCCAAGCCCTCTAGCTAAAGAAGTATATCATAGACCAAAACATAGAAATTCAAAGAAGCCCCCCTGTATTAATTAGATTAAAAGTACTATATCTAGAAATGAAGTAACAACTTTAGGGCAATGGTGGTGAGAAGAAGAGAGAAAGTAGCAGCCAGAGGGGTGGCGGATGAGCCCTGGGGTGGAGAAGCCGTCGCACCTGGCTCCGTCGGGGATGTAGGAGCTCTTTCGCTTGAAGGTGAAGTCGGGGATGATACAGATCCAGACGGAGCTTTCGCAGGTGGGGAAGGGGAAGAAGAGGCAGTGACATTAAGGCTTAGCTTTTGGCCATTGCTGCAGTGACCTGTGAAAGCACAGGCAAAGTAGAATTCCCCAGTCCGATTGAGGGTCACTCTAGCGGGTCCTGTGCTTAGCACTTGAATAGGGTCACTGACGTTGCAATTGTCAAAGTTGGCCTTGGTCAGTATGGCTACGACGTGTCTTCCAGTGGTGAAATTAAACACTGCCACCCCAAAAAGAAAAATAAAAAAAAAAACAGCAGAAGGAATGAGTGTGTCTGGATATTGGAAAAGAAACTAAAAAGAATTAAACTTCCATTCACCTAGAGTGTCGTTTACTTTGAATGCGAAACTTGCAGCCCAGTTCGAATAGAAAGAAGCACCACCAGGAGGAAGATTGGTCCACCCTGTGGCACCCCCCACCGTGAAATTTTCAGCTTCTGTGCTGTGTAGGATTGCTGCAAACGCAGCTAGAACAAGAACTACCACATTCGCTAACTTAGCCATCGGCGTGATATGTGATCTCAGGTTGTCTCTGCTCGATCTATGGCTCTTTCTACACCCTTCAATCAATGTTAATTCAGCTTGGAAGGGCCTTGCCTTCGTGTTGAATATATACACAGGGCCTTTGAAGGGTATTTTAATTTCCATCCAAGAGTTTTTGGGGAAAAGTCAATAGATGGAAATGGTCTAATTATATACATTATTATATCAAGTAATCCCATCCCCAATTACCACCGATAAAAAAAAATAGATTAATAAACCATTCATTTCATGTATGTACATATAATTTAGAGGGACCACCCAAATTACTTTCGTCATCAATAGCATAAACATGGGACGTTGACTACGTTTATGTAATTCTAGTTCTTTCTCTAGGGCTTGTTGATATACGTAGGGATAAATTCTCGAGCTTATAACTCCCATGGATGTAAATACCAACAAATAGAGGTCCTCATCTAATAACATTTTGTTATGAGTATAAGTCCTTGGGAGAACCACACCCTAAAAGCTAGCTATTGGAGTGGGAGAGCCCAAGTCCTTATAAGGCCTCCCACTTAAGGAAATCTCCCCGACGTGGGACTCATAACATTTCCACCTCCTTCAGAAGCCGGCGTCTCGACGGCTCCACTCTGCGACAGCGATGCTTCACACGATCACGGTCAGCCCCTCCGCTGGCGCAGGCAGCCCTTTCCGGTTGGCCGACTCTCAACGAGAGCACCAATTGTTATGAGTATAAGTCCTTAGGAGAACCACTCTTATGATCATGTGAAGCACCGCTGTCGTAGAGTGGAGCCATTGGGACGTCGGCTTCTAAAGGGGGTGGGAATGTTATGAGTCCCACATCGGGGAGATTTCCTTGAGTGGGAGGCCTTATAAGGACTTGGGCTCTCCCACTCAAGGAAATCTCTCCGATGTGAGACTCATAACACATTTATTTCAGATAATCCCATCCCCCAATCTAACCCAAAAAACCAAACACGGAGGTCATGAGAAGCTAAGCCTACGTGGTTAAATTACAAGTAGTGATCATAGGGGCTATCCAAGCTATACCTTGCGAACCCGATGGTGTAATTTTCCTCACTCACTTCGCCTAGGTTGTTGAATCCTGCAAAACCAAAATAGTGTCACTGCCTCACTGTAAGCAGATATTGATTTTGAATTGGACTACTATGATAAGGACAGGATTCATTAACTTATTCAGAGTTCATCAAAATATTTTTCTAAAATTACAATTGATCTCTATTTCATTTTATGGTCGGATATTTTATCCATTCATTATAAATAGGCATTTAATTTGCTCAGGATTAATTTTCTGTTGATTATTTGTTGAATTCAACAAATTATAATTAATTAGAGATAAACTCAACCTAAAAAGTACTATAATATTTAAAAATTCTAAACTTTTACAAGAAACTCCATACATGTAAAATTGGTGCATTGATCATGGTTATATGACAATTTTTAGTGTAAATTAAGTGATATTTGATTTAAAAAATGACTAAAAGTGGGCAAAAATTTGAGAAAAAATATCAAAGAAATAAAGCATAAAATAACAACAAATTGATTATTTTTCTATTCAATTTGAACAAATATATTGAATATCCATTATCCATTAATAATACCTGTAATGCTTAGCTTCCTAGCTTTCAAATTCTTACACATTTACATGGAAATCAAACCTTTGGCAATGGTTTTTAGAGACATTAAAAACCAAAATACTTGATGTTCAGCCTTAGTAAATCATTTAAACTTCCATAATTTATTTTCCATCTATATCATACTCATTCATATCAAAGACATCATAATTCATCACACAAATCTTGGATTTTGGACCATACTTCACAAAACTAGAAAGTTGCTCTCGGGTTGCAGGGCCATTTTTTTAATATGAGCTTTAAAAATTCATAACTAATTCTAGAAAAAGAGAAATTATACATATAATAGCTTTCAAGAAAGCTTAGATGTCAACTAATGAGTAAAAATAATTCCAGATCAAGAAAATAACATTTGGCCTATGAAAATCAATAAAACAGTGCACTGAGTCGTGCTCTCAAACTGATGCATATCCTAATATTCAAAAATTTATAACTTTCTCTATACTGATTCAAATTGAGTAATTTCTATGGCATGGAAAGCTTATGATGTCTAGTTTATGCCTATAAAATTTTATGAGTATTAGACTTCATTTGTCCCTTGAGTGACATAAAAATGCAAACTGACCATATGAACAATAACCTTGACAATTCTGCATAATTTGGAAAATTTTAAAAAATTATAATAAATTATCTAAAGCTCCAAATTAGGTGCTCTTTAGTTTGGTGAAAAGCTCTTAACGAGTCCTATTTTCTTGCCAAATTTCATGCAAAAACTCATCTATTTGGTTAAACTTTGATTTAGTTTAAGAAAATGGTCAATTTGAAGTCCATAAAGGGGTTAAGATGCATCAAATGATCTTCTACTCATTCCACAATCATTTAAGCACATCCAAAAGCATAAGCACAACCTATGAAAGCATCCCTAATAGTGAAAATCATAATGCATCTCAAAACCACTATCCTAGTTGCTAATATACCCATATACATCATAGGTTTATGGTGTCAAAAACTCATGTATTCATTCATTTGGCTTCAAAATTGGTACATACACTATAATTACATACATCTAAACATGTTCAAGTATTTACATCACAAGTACATCATATATTTACAAACTTTGACATCAAATGCATAAAATTCCTATTCTAGTATCAAAGTTCCACTCTTCAAGGTGTATGGCCTCTATTTCTTGTTCTACTTAGCTCACCTAAATATGGTTAGATATTTGTGGAGAAAGAATGAGATTTAAAGAATCCTAATGGGTCTTTACCTTTTCAAATATGAATATATGATGTATTTATATGTCAAAGAATGCATGCATGCCATAAAAACTTCTTATGAATATACATAGATCAATTTCTTTATAATATGAACTCATACATATCAAACATAGGCTCTACGGGATGTTGGTTTAGCCTTACCCAATTTCCTTAGGACTTTTGGATTTGTCTCACCTACTTTAAAGGACTTTTGACTTAGTCTCACTCTTTCTTGAGACTTTTGGCTTTATCTCACCCATTCTTAGGGACTTTTGACTCATCCTCACCCATTTTAAGGGACTTTTGGCATAACCATACCCATTCAAGCCATTTTACATTAAAAAACACATTTCAAGAAGTATAATGTTACCATAATATGTACTCAACAGCTAAGAACATATCTCATAGTTCAAGCATACATACAAGCAATCATCTAAGAAATGCATGTAAGAAAAGTTATAGAGCTACCTTGTATCAAAAATCACACACTTTGTCCTTTATTCTTTCTTTCCCTTTTTTGGCCACACACTTGCACTTAGGAGAATCTTGATTTGCTTGGCCTAGGCACATCAAATAAGACACAATTCAATTATTGGAACCAATTCTAGTATTACACAAACTCTATGCATGATCTTGGCTCCAATTTCTTATTCAATCTAAGTCTCTTGACTCCATTTAAACTTATTAGAGTTATCATAAGATCAATTCAAGGAGCCAAATATTAGGTTGCTTCTATAACACCCTAAAAATTAATTAAGGTGTTAATCATGGATTCAGATTAATTAGGAATAATTAATATGGGATGATTGGGCAAGTTAAGTGAATGGAGATTTTAGAGAGATGAATTATTAATATGGGTTTGAGAATGAATTAGGATAGAAACTTCATCTAGGCCCAAATTAAGAAATCATAAGAAGAGGCTAATGGAGGCCAATGAGTTAGGTGTAGACCCAATCTAATTCCATATGATAGAGGCCCAAGATCCACCTTGCATAGGCTCCTATGAGTGGCCCAATAACCCTTGTGCAAACCCAAATCCTTGAGCTCTTCAAACTTGGCCCAAACTTGATTAAAATTCAGCAGCCCAATACATAAGAGCTGGCCCAACAAAGTAAAAATCTGAAGCCCAACTCATGAGATTCAGCCTAACTTATGAGATAAGGCTCAACAAGTATAAAAAATCTGAACCCACAAGGAATTGGGCCATTGGGTCAGCACATTCCACTTGTAGCTCTAAATTTTCTGCAGCCCATTCATTAAACCATGGCCCAATCACTAGAGATGAGTCCATTTGGAGTTGGACCTTAGAGCAACCCATGACCCATCTTAGACCCAACTTAAACCCAACTAAAACCCTAACTCTTTAGCCTCTTCCTCATTTTGCTGAAACTTAAGAGAGGAAATTCGGAGGTTCAAGGGAGGCTAGGGTTCTACCAACATGGAAGCTCTATTTTTGACTCCTAGAGGATGATTTAGCCAAAGTGAGTTATGTATATCTTGACCCTCTCATCCTCCTCTTCATTTTAGTCTGATTAATTTCTGGGTTTGAGCATTTTCATCTTCTTCTCAAATCTGAAACTTGGTGTTGGGTGATTGCTTGCAAGATTTTCAGAGTTGGAGGTTAGAGGGATGATTAGGTAAGCATTTCCTTTCCATTTTGTGTATCACTTTGCTGGAAAATGCCCCTAAGGATGTATTATCATAATGGGTTCTGTTATTGTGTGAGATTACAAGGAGATAATGGTGGAAAACTGAATTTTCTGGGCTTGATGACTGAAATGCGAATTTTGGAATTTCCTAAGGTGGATTTTCGGAGGTTGAGGCTATGGGTGTTGTTAAGTGAGTATCTCCTTCCAATTTTGATGCATTTTCTGTTAGTTTGAGACCCCTATAGTTGACCTATGATATGGGCTTTGGTTTCATGTGAAATTACCCAGAAATTGGAGTGAACTATGGCAATTTCTAGTGTGGGAAAGTTAGAATCCAAAATTAAATCTCTTGGTAATTAGGTGAGTAACCTCTAGTCTGTCATTAGTAGTTCAACTCTTTAGATATTTGATTGTGATTAGAAATGATGATAATTATACTTGTTATAGGCTTGGTATGTATTTGGATTATTATGGTAGCTAGGGGAAGAGTAATTAGCTTCATTGAGGTAACTGGGGTTATTTTCCTGATTCCATGTATATGCTCATGTTAATCTACTATTTGTTACATATGCTTGATTTTGAAATGCTAAATGATTGGTTGACTACTTGATTGTGATTGTAATTGGACCTTGTGAGTCCATGGTAGAGCTGTGGTACGGCTGCCACCCGTGCATGTGCTTCAATCGAGCACTGGGTTGTGATCAGACCCCGATGCATTGAGCCCTGGTTGTGCTCATTATGGAGTAGGTGCCGTGGACGGACCTCTCCCGGTGTTATTGGCCATTAACATGTTGTGTATGATTGCTGGTATGGGACAATAGTCATTGGTAGCTTAACTAGTTCATTTGCGAATTGAATTGATGATTCTGGTATTGATGACATGAAATTGCATTGGATTGATTGACTTGTACATATATATGGAAATTGTCTTTTGTTACTGAGATTGTATATCTCACCCCATTGTGGGCTAACATTTTCAGGGACTGGACCTCTTAGTAGTAAGCAGAAAACTAATGGAAGATCATTAAATGGTTTGGTAGCACATAGGTTTGGGAGCTTTAACAAAATGTATCGTAACTGAATTGCTAGTTTTGTATCATTGCTGCATTGGATCATGAGTTGCCAAGTATAGGGATTGTATATGTAATTTGATTATCATGGAATTGAACATTATGATTGTAATTGGCTAATAATGGATAAGTGATTTGATTTTATATGAACATTAAGCATTGACCCTATGCACCTTGTGACCATAATACATTTACTGTCATTATTCTTTGAACTCACTAGTTTATGGTAGCTAGAGGGTTAAGGATCCACATTTGAATTTTAAATGTGCAATGATAGATGTGTTAAGTAGATTAGGTGAAAGAAAGACATTAAATCTTCACAAACTAAGTTAAAGTGGCCTAGAGGGTTGCTAGAAGGGGAATTGGAGAGCATGAGATGAAATTTTGGGAGTTATAGGAACAGAAGGGAATTGGCCACGACCAACATTTAATTGGCCTAGGCCAAATAGAAACAGAGAATAATTGGCCACGACCAATTAATAAGTTATAGGAACATAAGGGAATTGGTCGTGGCCAACATTTAATTGGCCTAGGCCAAATAGAAATAGAGAATAATTGGCCGCGGCCAACAATTAATTGGCCTCGACCAAATGTGGCGAACCTGCCAGGGAAGAAAACAGAGAGAAATTGGCTGCGGTGAATAGTGACGTTAGCCGCGGCTAAGCCTGGGAAACAAGTTTAGGGGTGTTCCAGAGGGTATTTGGCCGCGGCAAAATGCGTGAAATTTATGGAGGTGTAAGGACTTGAATCCGAGAGTAATTGGCAGCGGCGAAAGGAGATTTAGCCGTGGCGAAGGTGCTCAATTTCTCATATTCACTTAGAAACTTTAATTTCTTTTATGGTAATACTAAGGAATGATTTAGAAACAATTGTAAGAGGTTTTTATGAGTTGGAATTAATGGATGGGAGAATCAAAAGCTCCTTATTAATGATTAAATTCACTTGTACTTTTGAATAATTGTGGTTGCCTAATTAATGACCCTAATAACATTAAGGTTCAAATTTCCTAACATTTTTCGAATATAATTAGTTGTAATGACTTTCAACCTTAATTGAAATTTTATGGTTAGTAATCACGTACTTAACCTTAATTATGATTATTAGAAGTTAGGGTCGTTACAGCTTCTTTATATCCATAAAAGGGCTTAAACTTTCATCTCATAAACCATGGTTTCTAAATTCAAACCAATGCTTTCCTTGGTGTTTATTAATTATATTTAGGCCATGTCTATCCTTAGAATTAATTGAAACTCTCCCTATGTGCCCTAACTCCTCCTTGGCCCAGACATGCTACATGGTGAGCATCCATGGAATTTTCTTAGTTTTTCTTAGGGAATTAGCACTTGTGAAGCTTTCTAGATGTCTTATGATCTCTTACATACTCTTACATAAGCTAAACTATCCCTAGAAAGCTTCAAGAATGGTTAGGTGTACCAAAAACCCTAAGTCACATAACTTAATTTATAAAGCTTCCCTTTAAAGCTAATAGTATATTCTTATTCCTCATACTTAAAAACCCTTGTCTCTACCATTTTGGCTTGAATTCATTCCCTAGTAAGTAGGCCTCGTGTTGGCTAAAAATGTACATGGAGGGGGCAACCAAGAAAAGCAAGAAAGCCATGGAAGTTTACCTTAATTTCAAAGCTTTTCAAGAACACTTTCACTTGCTTCTTGCTTCTCCTTCAATTTCTAACTTTTTCCTACTTAACCAATCCCAAAATAGTCATGAAAACCATGAGAAAAAAGAGGAGAAAGAAGAGAAAAAGATTGGTAAATGAGAAGACAAGAAAAACCATGGATTTTCTTACCCTTATGCTTGGTTTTCTCTTCCCTTCACTCCCCCTTTTGGTGCGCCACTTCAAGGTGTCTAAGAATCTAGTTTGAAGTAGAGGTACATTGGTTAAGAGAAGGGAGAAGTGGGGGACATGCTTTATAAGAAGAAAGGGGTCCTTTTAACACTTTTTCAAAATAACAATTTAGTCCCTCAATTTGTTTTCTTCCATTTAGACTCATTTCAACTCCTTTTCAAGAGCTATTTTTTCTATGATAATATTAGGACCTCTAATTCATAAAATATTTTTGGTTTTACCCAAATTGGATTTAAAACCATTCCAAAATGTTTGGTCAAAGTTTTAGTCAACTAACGACCAAAATCGCTCACCAGAGGGGTTTTAACCATTCTAGGGGTTCCTATGGCTTTTAGGGCCTCTAAAAACTCTGAAAAACTCAATTTTTCTACTTAAAGATCCCTTCTTCGAGTTTTCTAAAAAGTGCTCGAAATTACAAAAATGCCACTACTTTCTTTCCTAATTTTCTTAATTATTTTGGCTAAGGTTTTAGGGTATTTTAGGCTTTATATTATTATTATTTTTAGGTCTAAATTATTGTTCTAATTTTGTTTGATCTCAATTCTTTCTATTTAGGGGACTTCTTTTTATAATTGACTAGTTTCAGACCTTTTTAGAATAGTTGAGTGTTACAATATCAATTAAGAATATGGTCAATTTGACCATATCCACTAAATTTATAATAATTAAAAGATTGGATTAAATTTGATAAGTACCGGGTGGACTTAATATTTTAAAAATGTGTCATTAAATTAAGAGAAGGAGTGGTTTATGATTCAAAATCACAATAAAATGAAGTACTCACCAATATATAATATTTTATAAAAAAACAATTCATATATTGCAAAAAAAAAAAAATCTAACATAAATATAAATATTTAATGGTAAAAGTTAAGGTATGTTGCATATTATGAAAAATCTATGTGAAATGGCAATACAAAAAGTAAACTATTTTTTGTAGGCTTTTATGCATTTATGGATAATTTCAACTGGCACTAAACATCTTACAAGTAATTGAGAAATCCATTGGTGATATAAGCTAGGCATTTACTGGTGGTTTTATGCAACCTCTAGAATAACCATCGCTAACATATTGCTTTAGTTTATATTGACTTAGTTAGGATTTTAAACAGCTAACAAATGCATCAATATACTACACCAAAAGACTCATTTAGTGACAATTAATTAACAACTAATATTTTATTGCTATGAATAGATTTTCAAATTTGAAATATTAGTGACAAATATTTATTAGCTAGTAATAAGTATGGCTATATTAGCAATTAAGACCAATTGCTAGTAAAACTAAACCTAAATATTTCCCCCTAATTTTCTAAAGCCCATACAAAATACTTCTCTTAATTTCCCTCAAATTCACTAAGTGCCTCTATTTGTGCAAGGAAAGAAACATTGCCGAATTACTTGTTGTTACGAGTGCATGATTCCTTATTTGGTTTTCATTTGATTAGTTAGTGCATGATTCATATTTAGTTTTCATTCCTTATTATATTATTTGGTCAGTCTTATTAGTGCATTACTATGTTATATTATTTGGTTTGTGTGATTTGTTTATTCCTGTGGAAACCAACTATGCCATTTTTCTTTGCGCCCCTTACTTCTTGTAAGGTGTTAGTGTGGAATTTTAGATAAAAAAGAAACCCAACTAACAAACATACACACGTAGTGATGTGAGGGTGGGTTGTAACATCCAAAAAATAATTAATAATAATTATTTAGAGATTATGAAACTATTAAGAGGATTTAAGAAAAATTTTTGAGGAAATAAGAATCTTAAAGGAAATGGCAAATTTGAGTATTTTAACATAATACTTATTAATTAGACCATTTTGAGGGAAGTAATATAAAGTTTATGGATTTAAGTATGATTTGGGCCCATAATTAATTTATGTGTGCTAAGAACATTATTAGAAGCCCAATCTTATTCTTATGAAGACTTAACATCATCTAAGTATGACCCAACTCTACTCTTATGGAAGCCCAACCCATTTTTAAACCCAATTAACCTATATGTCATGGTCCAACATGTTAAGATTAGCCTACTTGAATAATGGGCCTTTGGATTAGCCCAAATACCTTCAAAAACCCTAGTATTAGTCTAGCCACCCTTTTATTCTGTAGCCAACACTTGGGACAGCCAAGGGAGAAAGAAAATTCGTAGGGGGAGAAGGGGAGCTAAGGTTCTTCATTATTTTGGCTCTGTTCTACACACTTAGAGGAAGATTTGGTCACGATAAGTTATAAAAAATTGATCTTATCATCTTTCTATTCATTTGGGTCCAATTAGTTCTTTGTTTGGTGGAGATTCACTCAAACCTTAGGTTTCAAAATGTGTGTTCTTGGTGTGTTATTGCAAGATTTTTGGAGTTAGAAGTTAGATGGACAATTAGGTAAGTGTTTCCCTCCCTTTT
Source organism: Erythrophleum fordii (assembly GCA_032878935.1). Lineage (NCBI taxonomy): Eukaryota > Viridiplantae > Streptophyta > Magnoliopsida > Fabales > Fabaceae > Erythrophleum > Erythrophleum fordii. Next base: position 21,606,400 of record JAVQMF010000055.1, read on the forward strand.
TATGTATTATTTTGCTGGAAAATGTCCCTAAGGACTGATTTTCATCATGGGCTATAGTGTGAAAATACAAGGAGATAGAAGTGAAACACTATAGTTAGGCTTGATGACTTAAATCCGAAATTTAAGAGTCATTAAAGGATTGGGTAAGTGCCTTCAATCATTTTGTGAATTGTATGTGCTGAAATTTTATCATTTAAGTTGATTTTTGGTATATGCCTTGTACATGTATGAAAATGGAGATGTGGAGAGTGACCTATTGTGAGTTTTGATGTCTTGACCTTGAATTCGTGCAATACACTCTTTGGAAGTTTAGGTAAGTAATTCTTAATGGATTCTTGATGAACTTGATTAATGGATAGGAAATTCCTTGCTAATAAAAGTTAAATGATGATGACTATGCTTGTTTTAGACTTAGTGTGTATTTTGGATTATAATGGTAGTTAAAGGAAGAGTAATTGGGTTTCATTGAGGTAACCAGGGCTAATTTCCTAATTTCATATATATGTTCATTTTAATCTTATACTTGTTGTACATGTGTGATTTTGAATGCTAAATAGATAGTTGGCTATCTAAATTGTTGTGTTTAGACCCTGAGTGAGTCCTTGGTGGAGCTATGGTACGGCCGCTACTTATGCATTATATTTCGATCGGGTACTGGGTTGTAATCAGATCCCTGAATGTATTAAACCTAGGTTATGCTCATTAGGGAGTTGGTGCCATGGATGTAACACCATAAATTCTAGCTCATCTCATGCTTTTGAGTGGCATGATATCATGAAATATATAGGATTCCCATAGAAAAGCAAGGAAAAATGGGATTATTTTCGCATTGCGCTATATCTAAAAATTTCATTCAATGTCACGTGGACCGTGTAAGCATATACTATACATCATCATATTTAATTATATCATTACAACTCATTTGTATCACAAAATCATGTCCACAACTCATGGAAACCAAAATGGAACTCAAAATCACTAAGTGTAAATTCAGCCAGATTTACTCCTTTCTCTGACCAAACTTTAGAAAATCATAACTGAATCTAGAAAAATTGAAATCAAGTAATTTTGGTCATTATAGGAAGCTACAAATGTCTTCTTCACACTAAAAATATGCCCAGACCATAATATCCACCACAGAGGATGTTTGACATCCAAAATTATCCCGAGGTCAGATGCACTCTGAAGCTATCACAGAATTCTACAAAAAACTTTGAAAATGTCCAATTAATTGTACAAAAATCCAATCCATGAAAATGATACTAATATAGAAATATATGGATGTCAACTAAAGGGAAAAAATATCTCCAGACCAGTTCATCAAGCCCAGACCTCGAAATTCAATGGAACAGTACTTCTAGTCAAGCAAAATTACTGATACTGGATAGAAACTTCAAAAATTCATATCTCCTTCTCTAGACCTCCAAATGAGGTACTTCTAGTTGGCATGAGTCACTGTGATTGTCTAGTTTCTTTATATAAAATTTTATGGTAATTGGACTTCATTTGAGCCTTGTGTGATAGAAAACAACTTTGGACCAAATGATTAGTGCATCAAACCAGAAACCATGAAAATTGTCAACTTTGAAAAATCATCAAATATTTTGTAGACCTCCAAAAATTATGATCTTTAGCTTCATAAAAAAATCTCAATGAGGCCTATTTTCATGCCAAATCTCAAATCAAGACTAGCTCATTTGGTCAAAAAGTGAGATAGGGTTCCATTATGGTTAAATTTGACTCCATATGAGGTACCAAATTTGCCAAATGACCTTCCCTTGGTGTTGGCACCTTTTAGGCAAATCTAAAAGCATATTTAAGGCTTATGTGAGCTGCCCAAATGGTCACAAACCTCATGCATCTCATTTTGGCCATTCAACCCACACTTATGCACATTTCCATTAAACTTTTACATTGCACACTTTGGTATTACATATTCAAAATAAATGCTAGAGGTCATACATCATATCCATACATTTAAACATCACATAATAGCATATTTATACATGTCTCAAGGGTCATAGACCATTTACAACATCATATATATCATATGGTACCATCATGGTCTTAAAGTGGCAAAAGCTAAACATATGATTGTCAATCTCCTTCCTTTAGTGTTGTTAGCTCCCATTAACATATCCACTTAGTTCACCTAGCATGTTAGATCATTGGAGAGGAGGGGATGAGATTCAAAAAATCCCAATAGCTAATCTCCCATTCAACCATACATAGTATGTGTAAAGCAAGCTTCACAAATGTATGCAAGGGGAAAATGGAAGACATGGACATTTTAAAAGCAAACTTAGCATGTGAATAAATCATACAAGACATTTAAGAGCTCACCAAGTGTTTGGATTGGCCTCACACTTCTCCTAATGGATTTTAGACTTGCCTCACCCATTTTTTAAGAGCTTTAGACTCAACCATACTCTTGTGAGCCCACTTTACTTTTGGGAGACTCTTTACTTTGTCTCAACCAAGTCAAGGGTTCTTGGTTCATCCTTACCAAAAGGGAAGAGTTCTTGGCCTCTCCACACTTAAGCAAACTCAAGCATACATCATGTACTCATTTAGAAATATAATATGGCATTAAGAGTCATAGCATATAAAGGCATGCTAGCATACTTTTCATAGCTTGAAAATACACATACATATATTCTAAAACAAGCTCAACACACATCTATGCATGAGAGAAGGTGGAGAGAGCTACCTTGCACACAATCACACACTTTTTCCTTGGATTTCAAGCCTCCTCTTTCGGTCACACACCTACAAGCTTGTGGAGATGGTTTCTCTTGGCCTAAATACAATTTATGGGAGCCAATTAGGTTCATGAAACAATCTCTAAGGTCATACAATTTGCTTAGATGCTAGATTGCTCTATAAGCTCCATTATGGTACAAAAATGCACCTAATGAAGCAACACCCCTCAAATAATTTCTATGCCCCATTCTTTCCTTTCAAATATGATTCTTAACTTGTGACGACCCTAACTTCTAATCTCGGTAGTTATAGTTAAATATACGATTAATAAACAATTATTAAGGTTTGGAGTCGTTACAATTAATTACATTAAGAAAATATAGAGAAGTTTGAACATTTATGTTATTAGGGTCATCAACTAAACAATCATAAATAGAAAAATGTATAAGAGGGTTTGTGATTCATCAATCCATCGATGTCAATACACAAAAACCTCCCACAAATGTTCCTATATCATTCTCTAGCATTAGTATTAAAGAAATTAGGGTTTCTAGGTCAAAGGTGGGAGTTTGAGGACCTGCGCTGTGACCTGGAACCTTCCCGCCGTGGCTAAGTTAGGTCCTGGAGCTCAAAAACTAAGTTTTTAACCTTGCGCCGCAGCTCAAACCTTTTGCGCCACGGCTAAGTTGCTCTCGGGAATCACTGGGTAACTTACTCGAATCTCGCCGCGGTGAGTTTTGCTACTGTACCCTCCTTAATTAATTTCCTTAACTTGCGCCGCGGTAGGACTTATTGCACCGCGGTGAGGTTTCATTCTATCACCCTCCTGGGTGATTTTTTCGCACTGCGCCGCGACGTCTCTCGCCACTGTCACTTTTCAGGCCGCGGCGTGACTCCTTCCTATAGCTATATCCCCTACATTTCGTCCCCTACACTCCAGTTTTCTTCTTAGGGACACTCTAATACCCCTTCCCCTCATTTTATATGGCTCTAATGGTATTTATCTACCTTATTTACCTAGCTATTCTACCATTATTAACTCAACACTCAAATACTAATTCTCACTCACCCAACCACCATATGTCAGCCTTTCCATGGGTTAATGACAGCAAGGATTTATATACTATCAACAATTAACATCTCATACACATTTTGCTAGAGGTTTCATGCGTCAATGATTCATATCAATTTCTAATACATCACATGATTAGGTTTCCAACAGTATACCATACCATAAGTTCAGAGAAATTCATACATCAGATACTATAGGTTCATACAACTTAAACCAAGCCATATTGAGACTTAACTTCTTAACGAATACATTCCAACTAATCAAAATATAGACTCCTACACTTAGTAACATGAATACAAGATGATGCTATATAATAAGGAATACAAAATTTACATCTATACTAACTAAATCAGCTTAAGTGTAGCTTTTTCCCCACATGTTGGAGCTCATAGATTTTCATCTACTTGCTTCCCCTTATCTTTACCCGAAGAACCTTCACCTAAAATATTAATCCCATAAAACAGGGTGAGATACAAATCTCGGTAACTAAGGCAATTCTATCATATAATCTAGTTTAATTAGCATATATGCATGAATCAAAATTAACATCAGAATCATATCAATCATGTCAGTAAATGAAACAATTAAGCTATCATGATTACTATCCCATACTAGCAATCATATTATCACATGTTAATGGCCATTAACATCGGGAGAGGCCCGTCCACGGCACCTACTCCCCATTCAGTGCATCTGGGGTTTGATCATAACTCGGTGCTCAATCGAAGTACATGCACAGGTGGCAGCCACACCACAGCTCCACCATGGACTCATAAGGTCCAATCATAATACAACAGATAGCCAACCAATTCATTCAGCATTTCAAATAATTCATATACAGCAAATATGAAATTAAAATAGATACATGCATGGAATTAATGTAAACCCTAGTTACCTCACTTGTAGACATCTTGCAACAGCCACCAATGGTACAAAAATCCCCAGCCACCACCAATCCCCAAATTTGGATTGAGTATGTCCTTTACCAGAAATCTCAATATATCACCCAAATTCTTAAGCAAATTCGTACATAATTAACACCCATACTATAAATCAACCATAAGGGTCTTAAACCAGTAGAAAATACACTAGAATGGATAGTTTACACTTACCTAATGCTAGCCCTAGCCTCAACCTACGAATTTCCTCTAGAAAAACACCAAACAACTCTATTTCAAAATTTGAGTATGGTGAAAATACTCTAAATGAAAAACTAATTGGACCAAATTAAAGAGAAAGATGAGGGGATTAAGTTGTATAACTATTACTTTGGCTGAATCTTGCTCTAAGTGTGAGAAAATGTAGGATTCTTGCCCCAAACCCTAGCCTCTCTCTTAACCTCCGAATTTTGCTTGTTGAGTTTCAGCAAATGAGAAAGTGGCTGAAGTATTAGGATTTTAGTTGGGTTTAAGTTGGGTCAAAGATGGGTCATGGGTTGCTCCAAGGTCCAACTCCAAATGGGCTTTAAATTTTAGCTTGTTGGGCCAGTTTTAAAGTGTTAGGCTGCAGAATTTCATTGGGCCAACTCTTATGCATTGGGTTGCTGAAGTTTAATTAGGTTTGGGCCAAGTTTGAAGAGCTCAAGGGTTTGGGTCTGCACAAGGGTAATTGGGCCACTTATAAGAGTCTATACAAGGTGGATCTTGAGCCTCTATCATATTAAATTAGATTAGGTCTGCACTTAACTCATTGGACCTCCATTAGCCTCTTATCATGATCTATTAATTTGGGCCTAGATGAAATTTCTATCCCATTAAATTCTTAACCCATATTAATAATTTATCTCTCTAAAATCCCCATTTACTTAACTTGCCCAATCATCCCATATTAATTATTCTTAATTAATCTAAATCCATGATTAACACCTTAATTAATTTTTGGGTGTTACATAACTCCTTTTAAGCCTCTTGGAGTCATCACACCATTAAAACAAAGGGCTTAACATCATGTTACTTCTTTAGGTCATAATATGGAACCTAAGATACCAAATCACTTTCTATGAGTTCTAAATTTTTTCCAAGGCCTCCCTTCATTTTCATTCATCAAATATGACTCAAGAATGTCCTTATAAAAATTTTAAACTCTCCCTAGCTATGAGAACCCTTCTTGGTCGAGACAATGAAGCATATTGGGTTCCATGGAGCTTTCTTTATTTTCTCAAGGGAAGAAGCATATGGGGAGCCTCTTAGAGATTTTAGGAGCTCATTTAAACTCTTATTGAGGCCTAGGAATTATCATATAAAATCAGATTTTACAAGGTGCAATTGAAACCCTAGAACTTGCATCTTGAAATCTAATGGTTATTTTGTTGTTTTCTTTACATATTCTTAATCTCCACACCCTTTTTCCTTAGATTTATGCTTGGTTCTGCCTCAAAATCATCTCCTCCTAGGGTTTTCTCAAGTGGGGCAAAATGGTGGAGAAAGGGACCAAATATGACAACCATAAGAAGAGAAATTACCTTGTTTTCTTACTTTTTCTCACTTGAATCTTGTGTTCTTTGAGCTCCTCTCTTCAAATCTGAAATTTTCCCTCAATGTCTCCTCTAAAACAGATCCATATACTTCATTATAATCATAGGAAATAAAGGAGAAGGAAGGAGAAGAGGTTTGGAAGAGAAAGAGCATGAAAAACTATTAATTTCCATACCTTAAGCTTTTGATTTCTCTTCCTCTTTGCCTTCCTCTTGTGTGCCACTCTCCCTAGGATTTTCCTCTGGTTTTGGGCAGAACTTGGTCGTGCAACATGAAGGGAGAAGAAGGGTGCATCATATATATAGGTGGGAGGAAGTTACACTTTTCAAAAATTCTTATTTTGCCCTTCATTCTTGGCATTTTTGTTTCTCCTTTGTTTTAGCTTCTTTTTTAGAACCGTCCTCTCCATTATTAAATTTATATTCTCAATTTAGTAAAATACCTTTGGAATCACTCAAATTGGAGCTAAAACCTTCCCGAATAAATCAGTCAAAGTTCAGGTCAATCGACGTTAGAAAACATCCATCGAAGGGGTTTTAACTGTCCCGGGGGTTTCCATGGTTTTTAGAGCCTATGAGAACCCTAGAGAACTTAAAATTTTCATTTAAAAAGCCCTCCTGTGTGAATTCCAAAAATTTCTCAAAATTACGAAAATGCCATTACGTTTTGTAGGCTTTTCGTAAGAAATTGTTTCTTCATTCTAGCTCTATTTTTCTTTCTGTCTAAGCCTGGGATTCTCATTTTTAGGAGTCTAGAATGCTTTCTAAATTTTTTGGGACCTTACCTATCTCATTTCGGGGGACTTCCTTTTGTATCCGGTGAGTTTCGTTCATTAACAGAGAAACTGTATGTTACGTTTCTCACGTTTTCTTTCGTTTTCAGAGAACCGAATATTACAATGGACGGGTCTCTCTTAGTGTTATTCGGCATTAACATGTTATATATGATTATTAGTATGGGATAGTAGTCACTGATAGTCCAATTAGTTCATTTGCTGATGATGTTAATGCCTTTGGTATGCTTTTCTATATAAATGCATTATATTAATTAATCTGTACATATATGTAATTTGCCTCTTATTACTGAGATTGTATATTTTATCCTAGTTGTGGGCTAACATTTTTAGGGATCGGATATCTTGATAGCAAAGATGAATTAATGGAAGTCTACTCAGATATTTTAGTAGTGTATAAGCTTGAATGTCTTTTTTAAATGGGTTTGTATAGTATGTATTTTAGCATTGTTATTTGTATTGTATAATTGCCACTTTGCATCATATATTGCCAAGTATAGGAACTAATTTTACAATATGAGAGATCATGAAATTGGTACTTGTGATTGTACTTAGATGATTATTAATTAGCACTTTGATAATCGATGACCTCTAAACAATTAGTATTGTAAAATTGATGTTTGAGCTATTGGTATAAAAGATTTGGAGGTTCGAGCTAGTTTAAATGTGTTCTTTACACCTGCTTAAGGTGTTTGGAGGAATTTAGAAGTTATCCTTTAGGTTTTGAGTTGTTACTTGAAACTTTTAGAAGTAACTCTTTGTTTTCATTGTCATTATAGTCATTACTATCATATAATGTGTAAAGTGGACATCAACGCTTGGCCAATTGTGTTTTTGAGTTTAGTTATGGCTTAGGAGCCTTGGGGGATACGGTTAGGTTATTTTGGTCATATTGATTGTGATTCAATCTATCCCCTGGGCATACTTCAGCTTAATTTGCTATCATGAGAAGTCATTGGGTGATTTTATGGATGTTGCATAGTCTTATGTTGCATCTAAGGTTATTTTGGGGTTTTGGGGATAGGAACATGTTTATTTGGTTCATTGAAACTTGTTCAAAGTGTTCTAAGGTCAATTGGTAAGAAAAAATACATTTTTGAAGTTGTCACTTGTGGCTTCATGTACCTTTGCTATTATAATTGAAGTTAGAATGATTAGATTAGCTTTTAATCCTTGAGTTAGGTAAGACAAGTGGATAGAGATTTTAGGAACGTAAACCCTTTAATAACCTTGCATTTAGCCATTAAAAGACCTTAGGATTGATCTTGAAGTGGTAGTAAGTTGTTAGTTCATTTCTTTAAATGTTTGGGTGTAGTACATTTTTGTAACACCATGTTTTTCTAGCTTATCTCATGCTATTTCCATGCCTTATCCCATGCATTTCACAATGAGGCAAAAGAATAGCATTAAAGATAATGAATTAATTTGTGTTATATAGCAGATAAATTTTTCATTCGGTATCCCATAGATCATATGGAGTCATTCATCTCATTCTCATATTTAATTACACAATTACAACTCATAACCATCTCAAAAAGTGGCTTAGAACTCATGCAAATAGATGGTATACATGAAAATTGATGATGCAGCATCAGGTTGGATTTCTAAGTTACTGTCATAAACTTTGAAAAATCATAACTAATTCTAGAAACATCAAAATCATTCTAGAAAGTTATAGATGTTTGTTTTATGCTAAAAATATATCCAGACCACAACAGGGGCTGTTAGCCATCGAAAATTGATGAAACAATACTAAAGGTTACCTGTCATTATTAGTATTGCACTCCAACTTTAAAAATTTATATCTCCCTATTCAAAGGTCCAATTGGGGTGATCTTAGTAGCCACAGAAAGCTTATCATATCTAGTTTATACCTGTAAAATTTCATGAGCATTGGATATCATTTAACCTTCGAATGACACATCCCAAGTAACTAACCAAATGAACAATGTTTGCATCAATTCAACAGAAAAATGACAACTTTGAAAAATCATAATTAATTCCACAGAGCTCCAAATAATTTGATCTTTACTTCCCAAAAATATCTAGATAAGATCTATATACATGCCAAATTTCATGGGCAAATTTATTCATTTGGTTAGATTTTGATATTAGGTTGCATAATAGTCATTTTTATGTCTCATAAGGAGTCCAAATGGTCCATTTTAGCTTCTAAGTCAACTATGACCACTTGAGCACGTGGGAAAGCACTAAAATAGTCTACTAAACATGTCTCAAAGGTGTCTAAACCCAGAAATCAAAAACTCACTCTCTCACCCTAAGCCATACATAAAAACATACAAGCCATATGTTGCCATCCAATGTCCAAAAGCTACAATATTCATTTGGCATCAAGTTCCATACATACACTAAATATATGAGTGATTACATATGTCCAAATGATTATACAACCATTCCATCATATGCCATTCATATGGCTATAAAAGAAGCAAAATTAGGCACTTTGTTATCAATCTCTCATCTCCCAACTTGGTGGCTTCCATTATCTTGTTCATTTGGTCCCCCTAACATGTTAAGACATTGGAGAGAAGGGGATGAGATTCAAAGAATCTCAATAGCTAATCTCCTTTTCAATCATACATAAAGAATGCAATTCAAGTCTTAAAAATGCATGCATGAGCATAATGGAATGTATGATCATTCAAGAAGCATTCTTGGCATTTGAACAAGTTATACAAAGCATACATAGGCTTGCCAAGTGAGTGGATTAGCCTCACCCATTCTCTTTAAGGTTATTGGACTTACCTCACCCTTTCTCTTAAAGGCCTTAAACTAAGCCTTGCTCCTAGGAGACTCTTATCTTTGTCTCAACAATTCTCAAGGGTTCTTGGCTCATTCTCACCATGGCTAGAAAGTTCTTGGCTTCTCCACACTCAAGCAAACCAAGGCAAGCATATAAAACATCATTTGAAAATATAATATCACATCATGGTACCATAATACATATACACATGCTAGAACACTTTTCATGGCTTAAAATACACATACACATATTTAAAGATAAGATAAGCACACATCCATGCATGAGAGAAAGTGGAGAGAGCTACCTTTGTTACACTTGCAAACCTTTCCCTTGAACCTTGAATCCTCTCCCTCGGCCTCACACACATAAGGGTGTGGGATTTGTTTCTCTTGGCCTAAACACAATATATGGAAGCCAATTAAGTTCTTGGAATCATTTTTAAAGCTATACATCTTCTTTAAATACTAACTTGGTCTAATAGCCCCTTTTATGGTTCGAAAATGTACCTAATGAAGTAACATCCATCAATTAAGTTCTAGGCTCCATTCTTTCCTTTCATTTATGATTTTTGACTCTTTTTAAGCCTCTTAGAGTCATCACACAATTAAAATAAGGAGCCTAACTACATGTTGCTTCTTTAGGTCATATTATAGAACCTATGATGCCATCTCACTTTGCATAGTTTCTAAAATTTTTCCAAGGCGGAACATCTTCTTCTATCATATATGACTTAAAAATAAGTTTAGAACAAATTAAAACTACCCCTAGGTGCTCCAAGTCCTTTAGGCCAAGGCTATACTCCTTAAGGCTACCCTTGGAGTTTTTTTTTTTTTTTTCTTGATGGAAGATGCATGTGAGGAGCCTTCTAGGAATCTTAGGAGCTCAATTAAATACTCATTTAGGTCAAGGAATCATTGTATCAAACTAAATTTTGCAAGGGACACTTGAAACCCTAGGTTTTCTATTTTGAAATCTAATTACTAGTTTGTTGTTTCCCTTGCATATTCTTATTCTTCACACTCAATTCCCTAAGATTCACCCTTGGTTTAACCCAAAATCCATGCCCTCTTGGAGCTCCCTAGGCTGGACGAACCAAGAAGAAGAAGGGAAGAAGGAGTAGCTACCATGGAATGAAGATTTACCTTGTTTTTCCTTGATTTCTTGGATAATTCTTCCTTTTCTTGGCCTTCTCTCCTCAAATCCAAAAATTTCACCTCTATTCTACCCTCAAAATAGATCCAAGAACTTCAATAAAATCATAGAAAAGAAGGGAAGATGGAGGAGAAAGAGTTTGCTAAAGAGAAAGCATGAAAAATCAAGAAAATCTATACTTTCTTCATTGTTTTTCTCTTCCTTTTCTTCTCCTCCTTGTGCGCCTCAAACCCTAGCTCTCTTCTCTGGTTTAGGACAGAGACAAATGTGGCTAAATGAAGGAAAAGGTGGGGCATGACATATATACATAGCTAGGTTAGGAAGAACTTTTAGAAAATTCTAATTTTGTCTTTTCATCTTGGCATTTTCATTTTCAGTTTATTTTAACTCTTTTTTTAGAACCGTCTTTTCCATCATAAGATTTAGGTTTCCAATTTTATAAAATGCATTTGGAATCACTCAAATCAGAGCTAAAACCTTCCTAAATAAATTTGTCAAAGTTTGGGTCAATCGATTTTAAAAAATATCTACTGGAAGGTTTTAACTTTTTTGGGGCTTTCCATGGTTTTCAAGGCCGCTGAGAACCTTGGAGAAGTGAAAACTTTCATTGAAAAAGCCTTCCTATGAGAAATTTAAAATTTGCTCAAAATTACGAAAATGCCATTACATTTTGTCAATGCTTTATGGAAATTTATTTCTTCGTTCTAGCTCCGTTTTTCTTTCCTTCTGAGCCTAAGATTCTCATTTTTAGGAGTCTAAAATGCTACTTAAATTTTTTGAGACTTTAACTAATTCATTTCAAAGGACTTGCTTTGAAAATATATATGTTTCTATCATTTTGATGAAAACCGGACATTACAATTTTCAAGTTGCGGCCAAGTTTTTCCAAGTCATGGCTAAAATGAGCAAATAGTGTTCTAGTAGTAATTTTAGCAATGGTGCAAAAATTTTTGGCTGCGGTGCAAAATATTTTGGTTGCGGCATAAAATCATCTAAAGGCTAATTTAGCTACGGCACAAGTAGTTGTCCATGGCGTAAATATTTTTGGCCGTAGCACAAATCATGTTTGTGTCAAAATTTGATCCAAACCTAAGTTTTGTTGCAATGTAAATGTAGAATTTAGCTTTTAAAGGTTCTAAAGGCCAAGTTAGCCGCGACACAAATATTCTAAGTCATAGCCTAAGTCTTGAAACCCCTAATTTAGTTATAAATCCTTAATTTTCATCATAATAGTGATGAGTAATGACTTTTAGTCTAACATATATAAGTTTTTATCCTTATTAGAGGTATTTTGATTGAGACAAAATTGTTAATGAGAATTTTGAATAACTAGAAACAATAATCCTGTTGTACAACTTGATTATAAATATTAATTATTTAAAGGTTCAAATTTTTTCATATTTTCATCCATTGCTAACTCAATAACTGGATTAGACATTAAGTGCACTCGATTAAGAATACAATTATGCTTAATTAACTTTATTAGTAGTTAAGGTTGTTACATGGGCCTATCTCCTTCTGCCCCCATTGGATTTTGTAGCTTTGTGTCTCTAATCCAAACACTATTGGTGTACCATCTAAAAATTTTTCTTAATTTAGATGAGCCTAAATTCTTAGAAGTAATTTTGAATTAATTTAATTACATAAATTACAATCTTAGTTAAACATAAAAATTTTGAAATTTTATTAGTGTAATTAATTGATGTTTGTTTAATTAAATAAATTGTGCTATTAAATGAATATAAATTTTGTAAACTAAATGATTAATTTAGGAATTTCAAATTATATAATTAATAAATTAATTATTATAAATGATGGGGATATATGTGGGATTAAAAATAAAAAACAAGGCTAGAATTGCAATTTAGAAAATTATGTCTTAAAGGTTAAAGCATCTACCAATTAGAAGTTAGCCTTATACCTTACTTGTAACTAACTAATTCTATAACAACCCCAACTATTTCTTAAACTAATTAAGTATAATTGTGTTCTTAATTGAGTGTATTAAAGGTCTAATTTGGTTATTGAGTTAGCAATGGATAAAAATACTAGGAAATTTGAACCTTTAGATGATCAATATTCACCATCAAGTTGTACAATAGGATTATTGTTCCTAGGAATTCAAATTTTCGTTAATAATTTTTGTCTCAACCAAAATACCTCCAAGAAACCTAAAAACTTATATATGTTGGACTAAAAGTCATTACTCTTCATTCCCATGGTAAAAATTAGGAATTAATAGCCAAATTGGGGTTTTCAAGACTTAGGCCGCAGCTGAGAATGGTTGCACCATGGCCAACTTAGCCTTTGGAACCTTTAAAAGCTAAATTTTACACTTACGCCATGACTTGAAGGACTTGCACCATGGCTAAAGTCGAGTTTGGATCAATTTTTTCATATAAACATGATTTGCGTTGCGATAAAAAATATTTATGCTATGGTAGAAATACTTGCATCACAGCCAAATTAGCTTCTAGATGATTTGGTGACGGGGCTAAAAATTTTTGTGCCACAGCCAAAATTGCTATTGGAACATTATTAGTTCATTTTGGCTACAACTTAAGGAAATTGAGCAGCAACTTGAAAACATGCTACACTCAAACTCTTAAATGAGTGAACCAATATGTTGCTACCACCTCAAGATCAATTCTAGGATCTTTTTATGGCTAAAAAGAGAAGGTTAAAAAGGATTTACATTCGTATAATCTCCATCAAAATACCTTACATAGACCAAGGATTTAAAAGCTAATCACACTAACCAAAATACATATGATATCACAAGATTCATTTATGACAGTAAAAGGATGGAATATAAGCTCAAATGGCAACTCAAACCACTCAATAGACCACCTAATGTCCTCAAACCACTTGGAGTAAGATTCAATGGTCTAATTGAACATGCTTTTTACCCACAACTCTCCAATGAAACCTTGAATGTAAAATATGGCTATGGCACTTTCTAATGTCACACATAAAGGCCTATGATAGCAAATGGTATGTTATGGCTTTTAATGACAATCTAAAATCCTCCTTACACTACTTAATATCATCAAACCACCTTGAGCAAGTTTCAATTGACAAATTAAGCTTGTCTACATCCCTCAACACTTGGTGCAATCCTTGGATCAAAATATGGCATGTCACTTCCCAAAACCACCATATAATGACTCATGATAGTAAAATCTACTATAGCAACACAAGAGGGGTGAACCCTTTCACCTTCTACAAGATCAAGACAATAAAAGCACATTCCAAACCTTCTATGCCAATAACTCAAACATTAATACTAAAACACTAACTATTCAAGAGTCATATAATTCTAAGGTATTCATTAATGATCATCCAAATATAATCACAAGTATCAATTCTATGATGTCCTAAATTATAAAAGCAATCCCTATACCTGGCAATACATGATGCAATGTGGCAATTATACAACAAAATAAGCAATGCTAGCATACCTACTATACAAAACCCAATTTAAATAGGGTATTCAAGCCTATATATTACTAAACTATCATAGTAGATTTCCATTAGCTTCTCCTTGTTCGGTCCCTAAAAATGTTAGCCTACAACCAGGGTAAGATATACAATCTTAGTAATAAGAGACAAATTTCATATATATGTATAGATTAATCAACATAATACATTTATACAGAAAAACATATCAAAGACATTAATATCATCAACAAATAAACTAATTAGACTGCTAGTGACTATTATCCCATACTAATAATTATATACAATATGTTAATGACCAATAACAAAAGGAAAGACCCACCTATGGCTCCAACTCCCTATCAAGTATGCTCATGATTCAATGCATTCAAGAGTCTGATTACAACTTGGTGCTTGATCGAAGCATAATGCACAAGTAGTAGCCGTATCAAAACTTCACCAAAGACTCACTTATGGTCCCAAAAATAATAATTCAAGTAACCAACAGATCATTTAGTATTTCAAAGACATATACATGCAACAAATATCAAATTAAAATGAGCATATACATGGAATTAGGAAGTTAACCCAAGTTACCTTAATGAAACTCAATTACTCTTCCTCTAGCTACTAACATAGCCTAAAAGCCCACCAAATCTATGACAAGTATAATTATCATCATTTAACCATTATTAACAAAAGAATTTCTTATCCATTTATCCATTTCATTAAGAATCCATTAAAAATCACTTAACTAAGTATCCAAATGGTCCATTGCACTAATCAAGGTCAAAACACCAAGAACTCATAATGGGTCAATCCAAACATCTCCATTTTCGCACAAGTAAAAGCCATACACCAAAAGTCAATCCAAATTATAGAAATTCAGCACATACACCTTATAAAAGAAGGGAAAAAATGTACTCATACATCTAAAGGGTTAAATGGACAAATTTGAGTCTTAATTATTAAGAACATGTAACACCCCAAAATTAATTAAGGTGTTAATCATGGATTTAGATTAATTAGGAATAATTAATATAGGATAAGTGGGCAAGTTAAGTGAATGGTAATTTTGAGAAATAAATCAATAATATGAGTTGAGAATTAATTGGGATAGAAACTACATCTAGGCCTAAATTAATGTAGGAGATCATTAGAAGAGGCTAATGGAGACCCAATGAGTTAAGTGTAGACCCAATCTAATTCAATAGGATAGAGGCCCAAGATCCACCTTGTATAGGCTCTCATAAGTGGCCCAATAACCCTTGTACAGACCTAAATCCTTGTGCTCTTTAAACTTGACCCAAACTTCATTAAAATTCAACAGCCCAATACATAAGAGCTGGCCCAACAAAGCAAAAATCTGGAGCCCAATTGGAGTTGGACCTTGGAGCAACCCATGACCCATCTTAGACCTAACTTAAACCCAACTAAAACCCTAACTCTTCAGCCTCTTCCTCATTTTGCTGAAACTCAAGAGAGAAAATTCGGAGGTTTAAGGGAGGCTAGGGTTCTACCAACATGGAAGCTCTATTTTTGACTCCTAGAGGATGATTTAACCAAGGTGAGTTATATATAACTTGACCCTCTCATCCTCCTCTTCATTTTGGTCTGATTAATTTCTGGTTTTGAGCATTTTCATCTTCTTCTCAAATCTGAAACTTGGTGTTGGGTGATTCCTTGCAAGATTTTTGGAGTTGGAGGTTAGAGGGATGATTAGGTAAGCATTTCCCTTCCATTTTGTGTATTACTTTGCTAGAAAATGCCCCTAAAGATGGATTATCATAATGGGTTCTGTTATTGTGCAAAATTACAAGGAATTAATGGTAGAAAACTGAATTTTCTGGGCTTGATTACTGAAATGCGAATTTTGGTGCTTCCATGGTGGATTTTCAGAGGTTGAGGCTATGGGTGTTGTTAAGTGAGTATCTCCCTCCCATTTTGATGCATTTTCTGTTAGTTTGAGACTCCTATAGTTGACCAATGATATGGGCTTTGATTTCATGTGAAATTACCCAAAAATTAGAGTGAACTATGGCAGTTTCTGGTGTGGGAAAGTTGGAACCCGAAATTAAATCCCTTGGTAATTAGGTAAGTAAACTCTAGGCTGTCATTAGCAGTTCAACTCTTTGGATATCTGATTTGTTGATTAGAAATGATGATAATTATGCTTGTTATAGGCTTGATGTGCATTTAGATTATTATGGTAGCTAGGGGAAGAGTAATTGGCTTCATTGTGGTAACTGGGGTTATTTTTTCTAATTCCATGTATATGCTCATGTTAATCTAATATTTGTTACACATGCTTGATTTTAAAATGCTAAATGATTGGTTGACTACTTGATTGTTATTGTAATTGGATCTCGTGAGTCTATGGTGGAGATGTGGTGCAGCTGCCACCCGTGCATGTGCTTCGATCGAGCACCGGGTTGTGATCAGACCCCAGATGCACTGAGCCCTGGTTGTACTCATTATGGAGTAGGTGCCGTTGACGGACCTCTCCCGGTGTTATTGGCCATTAACATGTTGTGTATGATTGCTGGTATGGGACAGTAGTTATTGGTAGCTAAACTAGTTCATTTGCAAATTGAATTGATGATTCTGGTATTGATGATATAAAATTGCATTGTATTGATTAATCTATGCATATATATGGAATTTGCCTCTTGTTACTGAGATTGTATATCTCACCCCGATTGTGGGCTAACATTTTCAGGGACCAGACCTTTTAGTGGCAAGGAGAAAATTAATAAAAGTTTGTTATGTGGTTTGGTAGTAAGTAGGTTTGGAAACCTTGTCAGATTGTATTTATATAACTAGACTACTAAGTTTTTTGTAATTGCCGCATTGCATCATGAATTGCCAAGCATAGAAATTGTAATCATTTGATACATCATATGTCAACTAAAAATAGTGATGTATGGAATTTCTAATGGGACTTATGTTTGAATGGAAATGTGAATAATGTATGAACTCTTTGGTGTCAATGATTTATAAACTAACTGGTTTATGGTGGCTAGAGGGTTAAAGATCCACATTTGAGTTTTGAATGGGTAATGATAGATATGTTAGGTAGATTAGGTAAAAGAAAGACACTAAATCTTCAAAAATTAAGTTAAAGTGGCCTAGAGTATTCCTAGGAAGAGAATTGGAGTGCATGGGACAAAATGTAGAAGATATACCTACAGGAAGGAGTCACGCCGTGGCTAGGAAGGCCTCGCCGTGGCTTGAAAAGTGACAGTGGCATGGGACATCGTGGCGTAGACTGAAAAAAATGCCTAGGAGGGTCACAGAATGAAACCTCACTGTGGCGCAAGTCGAGGAAATTAATTAAGGAGGGTATAGTAGCAAAACTCGCCGCGGCGTCGAGCAAGTTACCCAGTGATTCCCGAGAGGAACTTAGCCGCGGCGTAAAAGGTCTAGCCCACAGCGCAAGGTTAAAAACTTAGTTTTCGAGCTCCAAGACCTAACTTAGCCGCGGCGGGAAGGTTTCAGGTCACGGCGAAGGTCCCCAAACTCCCACCTTTGACCTAGAAACCCTAATTTCTTTAATGCTAATGCTAGGAAATGATATAGGAACACTTGTGGGAGGTTTTTATGTGTTGAAATCAATGGATGGATGAATCATAAACCCTTAATGATGGTAGATGGTACAAATCCTTTTATACATTTTTCCATTTATGGTTGCTTAGTTGATGACCCTAATAACATCAAGGATCAAATTTCCCTATATTTTCTTAAAGTAATTAATTGTAACGACTCCAAACCTTGATCATTGATTATTAATCATGTATTTAACCATAATTACTAGGATTATAAGTTAGGGTCGTCACAGAACACACCATGGGCCATCCTATAACTTAGATTTTCGTACATATAATTAGTCATATACCAAAGTTAGCCTATAACATGAAATTTGTGAAAGGTTACACTACAAAATGAAGGCAAACACTTACCCTATGGTTCCACCAACTTTAAACTCTAAAAATCTTATAGAAAATCATCCAAACACCAAATTTTAGATTTGAGAAGCAGATAAAAATCCTCTAAACTAGAAACCAATCAGGCTAAAATGAAGAGGAAGAAGAAAGTATTAACTTATATATAACTCACCTGAGCTAAATCTCCCTTTAATCTTGACAAATCAAAGCTTAGAAGATAAGGAACTCTAGCACCTTTCTCATATGTGCGAATTTCCTCTTATTTAGAAGAACATGTCGGTTTCAACACACCAAATAATAAAAGAAACTCACACTTAGGGTTTTAGATGGTAATGGGCTTACTTAATGGCTTTTGTTCCAATTAGGTTAAAAAATTTGCATATTGGGCCATGGGTTTAGAAGTTAAGTTGATGTAAATGAGTTGGGCCTTCATGAGAACTAAGGTTGGACTTCTATAGTTGGTTCCTAACATACATTGATTATAGGGCCCAAGTATGAAACTCCCACCTTCCTTTAATTAATTTCCCTAATGGGGCTCAAAATTATAATTGAACCCATTTTTTCCCAAATGTCCAAAATTATTATCTATCTCAAAATGCCAAAATAAATCCATTTTGTTGAAAATTCTTATTTCCCTTTATAATTTCATAATTCTTTATAATTATTCCTAATTAATTTTGTGGTGTTACAAATTCTTAATCATCTTTGTAAACAAATTCTAGCCACATAAAAACAACAAAAGGGTTGTCTTCTTCTATACACTATTTGGCTGACCTTCAAGCAAAAGAGAGGAGAGAGAGAGAGAAAGTGAAGGTGCCTCCATCACTTCTTAAACTATAAGAGGAAAGAGAATTTTTCCAATGCAATTTTAAAGCACTTCTTCTCCCTTTCTCATCTAGACCTAGTTGCAAGGATTTAGAACTCAAAGGCTTTCATATGAACCAATTAGTTTTCTCAAATGCATAGGTTTGACCAAAAATTAAAGGGTTGGCTAAGGATATTGTTAGAGCTAAAGGTGGGAGAAGAAATAGGAAGTAAATCTCTATAATTTAAATATAAATTTGATGCGGTTTGACAGCTAAAAAAAATGGGTATAGAAAGATGTAATATTCTATATTTTGTAAAAGTAATATAGTCCCTAATGAATGAAAAAAAATAGTTAAAAAGGGGTTCACAAGAAGATAAGAACCAGTCAGGATTAAAAAGCCAATTCGAGTTTAAATAGGAGAAAATTCAAGAATTGACTTGAGAAATGAATATCTCTCGTCATGATATTATAAAATAAGGTTAGTAGATTAATTAAATAAGGTTGGTTTGGCTAAATACCTTATAGTGTGCAAATTATGATTCTTCATGGCAATATTTTTTTACTAGACATTTCCAAATTGTTTTAATTCCGTATAACATCTAAGTAGATATTTTTATTGAAAAAGAGAATCTAAAATTTGGTATAAGATATTAGTTTTTGAAAAAGATTGAAAAATGAGTTCAAAAAAAAGGAATTGAAGTGTAGGGATGAAATGGTAATTTTTGAAAAAAGTTATAAAACCCTAAAATCTTCTATAAATAACACGCCATCTATCATACCTAGTGTTTTCTAAACCATTAGACATTAAAGAAAAAGGTTGATAACCATAATAATAAGGGATTATAAGTCTAGATAAGATGAAAGAAAAAAGCAAAAAGAGTAGAAATGGAGCCAAAGTGCCTAAACAGAATAAACCAATATACTAGTTGCAAAACTATAATTTTGGGCAAAATTTTAGAAATGTAAAAAAAAGAAATTTTTGATGCAAATCATGGGACAAAGTTAACTAGCTTAAGAGAACAAGTTGATTTAAAAACTTCAAATGATCTTTTACATTTTCTGATTACACCTATCATAAGGGATAGGGCTAAAAGACTTAAAGAAGCATTGAGTGCATTTGTTCAAGAGACTTGGACCAAGCAAGATTTTGACAAATTTGATTCAAACATTAATCAAAATGTCATTAACATTATTTGGGTTAAAGATGAAGCTGCTAGAGTTATTTTGGGTTAGAATATTACAAATTAAAGAGCTTAGACCAAGAGCTATACATAGATTAACTCATTTGGGCCTAAATACTGTTATTATGAGTTTAATATGCTAACTTTTAGAAGTCTTATGTATTGGGATGAAAATTAGAATTAATTAGGCAGATTTTTTTCCCATTTCTATTTTTTAAAAAGATTTGATCATTTTGTATTCCTAATTTCTAGGTCATTCAATTAGGATTATACGATCTGTTTGGTATACCGAATTCTGTATCATAGAAAGGAAAAAAGAATACTAAATGGAATATAATGGAAAAAATTATGTTTGGTATACTACAAAACTGAAAAGCAATTCCTTTCCATTAAGTTGTTTGGTAGGATAGATTAATGAGGGAATAGAAAGTAAATAATTTAAAATGACTAAATTGCCCTTAAAAAACATAAAACATATCGCATCTAAACAAGGGCATTTATTTTAGGTTTTTCTTCATTCAACTTTTTCCCCTTTCGACTGTAAAACCATAGCATTGAAGCATCTTGGGAAGCAACGTCCACTCCACTTGGTTGAAAGCGTTGATCAATAGCCTTTGAAACAAGAGAGACAACTTAGTAAGTGTAATCTTAGCTCAGTGATTTTGAGATTTTTTGGCTGGAGGTGGGTTGTTTCGGATGTGCGAATGTCATTTTTGCAAGTGAGAGTAAAATTTTCAAATTACGTGACAGGGGTGGGGACCATAGATCAAGACTCCATTTGCACATTTGTAATTAATTATTTCATTTTTCTAAACACATGAGGCTACTATTCTCCTCTTGTCCAATGTATTGACACCTATGGGCACAGCCTGCTTATGTTGTTCTATAGTCATTTGTGACGATGTTTTCATTGATTTAGAGTGCTTATATTGACATCACTTTTGTAATAATTCTGGGATTTCAGGTAGAATTAATATATGATTATCGCTATAATCTTTTGGTTAAACAAAAATTAAGCAATGTATAGAAAAGCTAGTCCCTAAGTTAATAATTGTTATTGGGCAATCCATGGTCTTACTTGAAAATCATATTTTTTAATTATTCATAGTATTACATATAATTGCATATTAATACAAATCCTAACACTAGTTATTGCACACAAAGGAGGAACAAACAAAAAGAATGATGCCCAAATTATATGAGCTTGAACATTTGGAAAATATGTAATATCTACGATTTGGATTGTTTTGGCTCAACTATTATGTCAATGGGTAGCTTATAATGCAGCCTTGTCTTCATTTTTTGAAAAATCTTTTAAATTATATGCACTAATAAAAGAAAGCTTCCTAAATTCGATTTTAAGGTGGCATATTCTCCTCCAAGAAATAGGAAATAAATAATCTAATTTTAATAGGAGAAGATGATGTCATTTATTACAAGAAATCCTAAGGAAAAGAAAATAAAGTAGTCTGCAAGTTTTCAGCAACTAAGAAAAATATAAACAAGTAAAATTTGGAACTTGAATCTTAAGTCTTGACCAAATGGCCTTATTCAAACTAATGGAAATGGAAACTAATTAAAAATAATGAAAAGACATCCTAATCAGATTTGGAGCTCATATTCACATCACTTTTGCTAGTCATGTGATTTACACATGCTTTTTAATTGATTTCTTCAAGTTGGACTCCATTTGGACCTTGTAGCATGTCTTATTAGGCTTGGACAATGAGGATCACGTCCCTTAGGCCTTGTAACTCTTCAAATTGATGCAAAAACATAGGCTCAAGCTTTTGAAATTCTTGGACAATGCAAGTCAAAGTTTGGTTCACAGCTTTAGCTCTTCCTCTAGTCATTGGGCCTCCTATGCCTTGTAATGGATCCATTTTCTTGTTGGGCTCTCTTGCACATCCTCCATGCTCTTTTAGATCATCACACCATACTCCCTTGTCTCCAAGATCATGGGCCCCTTCATCATTCCCTCTCTTTTCAAAAGAATTCATTCTTGAATTTGCATAATCAAAGGGAGATAAATTAGTCACATTGAATGTAGAACTAATATTTCCATAAGAACTAGGCAAATCATTTTGTATGCATTGTCAATAATTCTTTCCAAAACTTGGAAAGGTCCATCCCCTCTAGGTTGCAATTTTGACTTTTATTTCTCAGGGAATCTTTACTTCCTCAAGTGTACCTAAACCCAATCTACAGGTTCAAATACCACACTCATTCTTCCTCTTAATGTTATCCTTGGCCTGTAATTCCTATACAAACTTAGCTTTCTTTAAACCATCAAGATTAGCAAATTCATTAGAAGGTAAAGGAAGAATATTAATAGGGGTTAAGGGATTAAAACCATAGATAACCTCAAATGGAGAAAATGATGTATAAGAGTGCACTTTTTTATTGTATGCAAATTCAATGTGAGGTAAGCATTTTTCCTAATTCTTTAATTTTTTTTAAATGATAGAACAAAGGAAAGTAGGAAGAGTACGATTCATAACTTCAATTTTCCCATCTGTTTAAGGATGTTCCATAATAGAAAACAACAATTTAGTTCCTAGCTTATTCCACAAAGTTCTCCAAAAATGGCTAAGGAACTTTACATCTCTATCACTCATAATAGATTTAGGTAAACCATGCAACCTCACAGTTTCTTTAAAGAACAAGTCAACAATGTGTATGGCATCATTAGTTTTTGAACATGCAATAAAGTGTGCCATTTTGCCAAATCAATCAACCACAACAAAAATACTATCTTTTCCACTTTGAGATCTAGGTAAGCCCAACACAAAATCTATAGAAATATCAGTCTAAGGTTGGGAAGGCAGAAGGGAGAATACAAACCATGATATTGAACTTTAGATTTTGCATGCTTACATGTCACACATCTATCACAAATAGCAATTACATCCTTTCTCGTGCTTTACCAATAAAAATGTTCATACAAAAGAGCTAAAGTTTTCTCCACACCAAAGTGTCCCATCAAAGCACCACTATGAGTCTCTTTAACAAGCAATTTACTCATAAAACAAGATGGAATACATAATTTATCTCTCTTAAACAAAAATCCATCAAATCTGTAAAATTCATTAAAACCATTTTTCTCATACAATTTCCATATTTCACCAAAGTCACAATCAAATTCATACATGCTTTTAACATCTCAAAATGAAGTAATCTAGCATGCAATGAGGTAAAAAGACTATATCTCTTAGATAATGCATCAGCCACAACATTCTCTTTACCCTTTTTTATGCTTAAACATAAGGAAAAGTCTAAATGAATTCAAGCCATCTAGCATGTCTCTTGCTCAATTTACTTGGAGACTTTAAAATTTTCAAGCTTTCATTATCAGAATGTATAATAAATTCTTTTGGCCATAAATAATGTTGCCAAGTCTCTAAGGTTCTTTTTAAAGCAACAACTATTTTATCATAAGTGGAATAATTCAAAGTAGCTCCGCTTAAGTTTTCACTAAAGAAAGCAATGGGCTTAGAATCTTGCTGTGACAACCCTAACTTCTAATCTTGGTAATTATGGTTAAATATATGATTAATAATTAATGATCAAGGTTTAGAATCATTACAATTAATTACATTAAGAAAATATAGGGAAATTTAAACCTTGATATTATTAGGGTCATCAACTAAACAACCATAAATGGGAGAACGCATAAAAGGAATTGCACTATCATCAGGGATTTATGATTCATCCATCCATCAGTTTCAACATACAAAAACCTCCCACAAGTGTTCTTATATCATTTCCTAGCATTACCATTGAAGAAATTGGGGTTTCTAGGCTAAAGGTGGGAATTTGAGGACTTGCGCTGCAACTTGAAACCTTCCCGCCGAGCCCAAGTTAGGTACTGGAGCTCGAAAACTAAGTTTTTCACTTTGTGCCGCGGCCTCAACCCTTTTGCGCCGCAGCTAAGTGGCTCTCGGGAATCATTGGGTAACTTACTCGAATTTCGCCACGTGGATCGTCGCCGCGGCCAACCTACATGGCGCCGCGGCGAAGATGCCTCCTGGAACTACTGTTTGAGGTCCCACGATTCTCACCTCGGCGGAATACACTTGTGCCGTGGTGAGTTTTGCTACTACACTCTCCTTAATTGTTTTCCTCGACTTGTGCCGCGGCAAAACCTATTGCGCAGCGACGAGGTTTCGTTTTGTCACCCTCCTGGGCGATTTTTTTTTACACTATGCTACAGCGATATTTCTCAAGCCGCGGCGTCCCTCGCCACTGTCACTCTTAAGGCCGCGGCAAGGCCTTCCTAGCTGCGACATGACTCCCTCCTGTAACTATATCTCCTACATTTCATCCCATGCACTCCAATTCTCTTTTTAGGAACACCCTAGAACCACTTTCTCTCATTTTATATGACTCTAATGGTATTTATCTACCCTATTCACCTAACTATTCTACCATTACCAATTTAAAACTTAAATGTAAATTTCCACTCCTCCAACTCCCTATATCAGCAAGTCCATAGAGTAATAGCAACAAGAAATCATGCACTATTGATAATTAACATTCGATACACATTCCGTTAGAGGTTTCATACACCAATGATTCATATCAATATCTAATACATCACATAATTATATTTCCAACAGTATACCATACCATAAATTCAATAAAATTCATACATCAGGTGTTGTGGGATTCATATATCCAATATCAAGTTATGATGAGGCCTAACTCCTCAATGAATACATCCTAAGTAATCAAAATATAAAAGCCTACACTTAGCAACATGATTACATGATGATGCTATACAAAAAAGGAATACAAAATTTAGCATCTGTTCTAAATAAACTAATATAAGTGTAGCCTTCTCCCCACACGGTTAGAGCTCATGGATTTTCATCCATTTGCTTCCCCTTATCCTTACCTGAAGAACCTTCACTTGAAATATTTAATCCCATGAAATAGGGTGAGATGCGAATCTCAGTAACCAAAACAAATTCCATTCATATATTCCAGTTTAATCAACATATATGCATGATTTCGTATAAGCATCAGAAAACAAACCAGTCATACCAGTAAATGAAACAATTAGGCTATCATGATCACTATCCCATACTAGTAATCATCTTTTCATATGTTAAAGGCCATTAACACTGGGAGAGGCCCGTCCATGGCACCTACTCCCCATTGTGCACAACCAGGGCTCAGTGCATCTAGGGTTTGATCATAACTCGGTGCCCGATCAAAGCACATGCACGGGTGGCAGCTGCACCACGGCTCCACCATGGACTCACAAGGTCTAATCACAACACAATAGATAGCCAACCAATTCATTCAGCATTTTAAATCATTCATGTACAACAAACATGAAATTAAAAAAGATATATACATGGAATTAATATAGTCCCAGTTACCTCACTTGTAAACAAATTACAAAAGCCACCAATGGCACAAAAATCTCCCCAGCCACTATAAGTTCCTAAAATTTAGAATGGATGTGTCCTCTAACAAAAATTTCAATATATCACCTTAAATCCTAAGCAAATTCGTGAAAAATTAATACCCATACTATAATCCAATCATTGGGGTCTTAAGCCAGCAGAAATATATCAAGAAGATGAGTTTATACTTACTTAATGTCAACCCTAGCCTCAACCTACGAATTTTCACCATGGAAACATCAAATGGCAAGTTTCAGATTTTGGGTGTGGGTGAAAATACTCCAAATGAAAAACTAATTAGGCTAATATGAAGAGAAAGATGAGAGGATTAAATTATATAACTATTACCTTAGCTGAATCTTGCTCTAGAAGTGGGAAATGATGGATTTCTTGCCCTAAACCCTAGCCTCCCTCCAAACCTCCGAATTTCTCTCTTGTGTTTCAGCAAAATGGGGAAGAGGCTGAAATGTTTAGGGTTTTAGTTAGGTTTAAGTTGGGTCATATACTGCTCCAAGATCCAACTCCAAATGGGCTTCAGATTTTAGCTTTATTGGGCCAGTTTTAAGGTGTTGGGCTGCAGAATTTCATTGGGCCAGACCTAGTTTTAAGAACTCTATGGTCTTGGGTCTGCACAAGGTTTATTGGGCCATTTATAAGAGCTTATACAAGGTGAATCTTGGGCCTCTATCACATTGAATCAGATTGGATCTGCACCTAACTTATTGGGCCTCCATTAGCCTCTTATCATGATTTTTCACATTAATTTAGGCCTAGATGAAGTTTCTATCCCAATAAATTCTCAACTCATATTACTAATTTATCTCTTAAAATTTCTATTCACTTAACTTACCCGTTTATTTCATATTAATTATTTTTAATTAACCTAAATTCATGATTAGCACCTTAATTAATTTTGGGGTGTTACACTTGCATTTAAATAGCCCCAATTCCAATTCCAGATGCATCACATTCCATTTCAAAAACTTTAGAAAAATCAAGTAAAAAAAGTAAAGGAGCATTACTTAATTTTTCCTTCAAAGTGCTAAATGCAACCTCTTGTGTTTCACCCCACTTGAAAACCACACTTTTCTTTACCAAATCATTCAAAGGTATAGCAATGGAGGAGAAGTCCCTCACAAAATGTCTACAGAAGCTAGCCAAACCATGAAAACTCCTCACTTCATTTGCATTCTTTAGTGTAAGCCACTCACGGATAGCTTTCACCTTCTCTCCATCCATATGAATCCCTTGAGCACCTACAACAAATATAAGAAACACAACAAAATCTAAACAAAAAGAACACTTTTCTAAATTTGCATTAAGTTTATTCTCCCTAAGAATGAAAAAGATCTCATGCAAATGACAAAGATGATCATCTAAACTCTTGTTATAAATCAAAATATCATTAAAATAAACAATAATAAATTTCTAATGAGAGAACGAAAAATATGATTCATTAAGCTCATAAATGTACTAGGTGCATTAGTTAATCCAAATGGCATAACTAACCACTCATATAGTCCAAAGTCCAAACTTAGTTTTAAATGTGATTTTCTATTCATCACATTCTTTCATTCTAATTTGATGATATCCATTTCTAAGATCAATTTTAGAAAATAAAGATGCACCATGCAACTCATCAAGCATATCATCTAATCTAGGAATAGGATAATGATACTTAACCGTGATTTATTGATGGCTCTACAATCCACACACATTCTCCACTTGCCATCCTTCTTGGGCACTAGGATCATTGGAACCGTACAAGGACTCAAGCTTTCTCTAATAAAGCCTTTCTTCATGAGCTCTTCAACTTGGCGTTGGATCTCCATAGTTTCTTTTAGATTGGCTCTATATGCTGGTCTATTAGAAATGGATGCTTTGGGTGTGACGACCCTAACTTCTAATCTCAGTAATTATAGTTAAATACATGATTAATAAATAATGATTAAGGTTTAGAGTCGTTACAATTAATTACATTAAGAAAATATAGGAAAATTTGAACCTTCATGTTATTAGGGTCATCAACTAAACAACCATAAATGGAAAAATGTATAAAAGGGCTTGTACCATCATTAAGGGTTTGTGATTCATCTATCCATCAATTTCAACACACAAAAACCTCCCACAAGTGTTCCTATATCATTTCCTAGCATTAGCATTAAAGAAATTAGGGTTTCTAGGTCAAAGGTGGGAGTTTGGGGACCTACGCCGCAACTTCGAACCTTCCCGCTGCAGCTAAGTTAGGTTTTGGAGCTCAAAAACTAAGTTTTTAACTTTGCGCCGCTGCCCAGACCTTTGCACCGCGGCCAAGTTGCTCTTGGGAATCACTGGGTAACTTACTTGAATTTCGCCGTGGCTGGATCTGTGCCGCGGCCAACCTACGTGGCACCGCGGCGAGTTTCACTACTGTACCCTCCTTAATTAATTTCCTCGACTTATGTCGCGGTAGGACTTATTGTGCCACGGCGAGATTTCATTCTGTCACCCTCCTAGGCATTTTTTTCACTCTACGCTGCGGTGAGATTCCTCAAGCTGCGGCATCCCTCGTCACTGTCACTCTTCAGGCCGTGGCAAGGCTTTCCTAGCCGCAGCGTGACTCCCTCCTGTAGCTATATCTCCTACATTTCATCCCATGCACTCCAATTCTCTTCTTAGGAATTCCCTAGGACCACTTCCTCCTTTTTTATATGACTCTAATGGTATTTATCTATCTTATTCACCTAGCCATTCTTCCATTACTAATTCAAAACTTATGTGCCCATTTCTTTTCTCTAATTACCCTTTATCAACAAGTTTGTAAAGTAACAATAACATAAATACATGATCTACCAGCAGCTATCCTTTAATACACAATCAATAGGGGTTCCGTACATTAAGGGTTCATATCAATATCTCAAGGGTTACATTTCCAATAATAAGCCATATTATAGGTCAACAAAGTTTACAGCAGATATCATGAATCCATACATCAAATACCAAATTAAGATGAGGTCTAACCCCTCAATACATACATCCTCAGTAATCAAAATATGAAAGCCTACACTTGGCAATACAGATACATGTTGATGCTATACAAGACTTAACAAAAATTAGCATCTACCATATTACACTAAGACCAAGTGTAGTTTCCCACACTAGGCCTCAGCTCATGGATGTTCATCCACTTGCTTGCCCTTATCCTTACCCAAGGAACCTTCACTTGAAATTGTAATCCCATAAAACGGGGTAAGATACAAATCTCAGTATCTAAGGCAATTCCATCATATAATCCAGTTTAATTAGCATATATGCATGAATCAAAATCAACATCAGAATTATATCAATCATATCAGTAAATGAAACAATTAGGCTATCATGATTACTATCTCATACTAGCAATCATATTATTACATGTTAAAAGCCAATAACACCAGGAGAGGCCCATCCACGGCACCTACTCCCCATTGAGCACAACCAGGGCTCAGTGCATCTGGGGTTTGATCATAACCCGATGCCCGATCGAAGCACATGCACGGGTGGCAGCCGCACCACGGCTCCACCATGGACTCACAAGGTCCAATCATAATACAATAGATAGCCAACCAATTCATTTAGCATTTCAAATCATTCATATACAGCAAATATGAAATTAAAATAGATACATGCATGGAATTAATGTAAACCCCGGTTACCTCACTTGTAGATAATTTGCAACAGCCACCAATGATACAAAAATCCCTATAACCATAACATTAGAAAATTACCACTCTAATTCATTATTAAAGTAGCAACAAGTATCCAAGGAATTTAAATGCTAATAACTACCTAAATAACACTTACCCAATCACCACAAATCTTCAAATTCGGATTGAGTATGTCCTCTACCAGAAACTTCAATATATCACTCAAATTCCTAAGAAAATTCGTACATAATTAACACCCATACTATAAATCAACCATAAGGGTCTTAAACCAGTAGAAAATACACTAGAATGGATAGCTTACACTTACCTAATGCCAGCCCTAGCCTCAACCTACGAATTTCCTCTAGAAAAACACCAAACAACTCTATTTTAGAATTTGGGTATGGTGAAAATACTCCAAATGAAAAACTAATCAGACTAAATTAAAGAGAAAGATGAGGGGATTAAGTTGTATAACTATTACCTTGGCTGAATCTTGCTCTAGATGTGAGAAAATATGGAATTCTTGCCCCAAACCCTAGCCTCCCTCTCAACCTCCAAATTTTGCTTCTTAAGTTTCAGCAAAATGAGAAAGTGGATGAAGCATTAGGGTTTTAGTTGGGTTTAAGTTCGGTAAAAGATGAGTTATGGGTTGCTCCAAGGTCCAACTCCAAATGGGTTTCAGATTTTAGTTTGTTGGGCCAGTTTTAAAGTGTTAGGCTGCAGAATTTTATTGGGCCAACTCTTATGCATTGGGTTGCTAAAGTTTAATTAGGTGTGGGCCAAGTTTGAAGAGCTCAAGGGTTTGGGTCTGCACAAAGGTAATTGGGCCACTTATAAGAGTCTATATAAGGTGGATCTTGGGCCTCTATCACATTAAATTAGATTGGGCCTGCACCTAACTCATTGGGCCTCCATTAGCCTCTTATCATGATTTATTAATTTGGGCCTAGATGAGATTTCTATCCTAATTAATTCTCAAACCCATATTAATAATTTATCTCTCTAAAATTTATATTCACTAACTTGTCCAATTATCCTCTATTAATTATTCTTAATTACTTTAAATCCATGATTAACACCTTAATTAATTTTGGGGTGTTACACTGGGGATGAAATCCATATAATGCTTAATGCCTCTCAAAGGGGGCAAACCATCGAGAATTTCCTCCATAAACAAATCACTAAAATCCTACAAAAGAGACATAACACTAGAAGGCAAAGAGGGATGTTCATTAGTAGAAAAATAAATTTCGTTTTACAAGAGTACAAGTACTTACTCATTAGCCAACATAGCTCTCTTAATCTCTCTTTTTCCAAAAAATAAACTCACTTTCTTTTCATCAATTTTCTCACTTTCATGCTTTTTCTTTTCACTCACTTTCTTTTCTTTTTCTCTCTCTTTTCTTTCTTTTCTCTCTTTCCCTCTTAATTTGCACTCTTTTTCAATTCTAAGTTGATCCTCATAAGCTTGCATGGGCCTAAGAGGAGTAAGCACAATAGTTTACCATTGAAAGGAAAAGAGTATCAATTTTTATATCCATCCTTCTTAACACATCTATCAAATTGTCATGGTCTACCAAGCAAAAAATGTCTAGCATACATAAGAGATACATCACACAAGACTTCATCATGATAATTATCAATAAAAAAGAAATTAACACTTGCTGAGTAACTTTTAACTTCACCACAATTATTAAGCCATTGTAACTTATAAAGACTCGGATGCTTTAAAGTAGGCAAATTCAGTTTATCAACAAGCAAGATACTAGCAAAATTTGTACAACTACCACTATGAATAATCATGCTACATACCTTGTTCTTGACAAAACATCTAGTATGGAAAATGTGCTCATGTTGCTCTTTCTCATGATCTTCCTTAGGTTGAATATTTAGAGCAAGCCTAGACACCAAAGCCTCTCCATGTGTGGGTTCACTAAGCTCTTACTTGGAATCCTCCACTAAAGATGGCATACTTCCATTAGAATCTTCATCACCAGTCTCCTCACTAACTACATCACCATTCTCAAGCAAAATCATAGTTCTCTTATTTGGACATTGAGAAGAGATGTGACCAAACCCTTAACATTTAAAACACTTAATTTTTGAAATAGAAGAAAAAGAGTTAGAGTCATACTTACCTTTAGGAGATGGATTTGAACTTTTGGGCTTTACTTCCTCCTTTGGCTTGCTTTCTTTAGATTTGAAGGAGGATTTGGAATCCTTCAAACCTAGCTTCTAAGAACTAGGACCAGCAACAAATCTAATTTTTTATTTTAGATTTAAGTTGTTTTTCCACTTTAATGGCTTTGTGTAAAAGCTCTTCCATGTTAACATAATGTTGGAGATCAACAATTGCAGTAATTTCAGGGTGCAAACCATTTATGAATCCTGCCATGGTTGCCTCTTTGTCTCCCTCAAGATTGGCTCTAATCATAACCATTTCCATCTCTTGACAATACTCCTCAACAGTCATTGAACCTTGTCTCAATTTCTGCAATTTCTTATGCAAATCCCTATAGTAATAACTAAAAAAAAATCTCTTTCTCATAATGATTTTCATCTCTTGCCAAGTTTGAATTTGAGGCTCTCCATTTCACCTTCTATTGATGAGAAGTTGATTCCACCAAATGTTAGCATAATTAGAAAATTCAACGGCTGCCAATTTCACTTTCTACTCTTTAGAATAATGATGGCACTAAAAAAAAGGCTTAACTTTTCTTCCCCACTCCAAATAAAGCTCTGGATTATTGTTCCCTTGAAAGAGGGAATTTTCATTTTGATGTTGCTTAAACCATGCTCCTTATGTGGGAGAGCTTGCTTGTGCCTCCTTGGAATGAAATCATCAAAGTTAGATTCTCCTTCATACTTCTCTTCAAGATCACGCCTTTTTGGAATTTTAGAGTTAGGTGGAGATTCAAAGTCATCTAGTCTTGCATTGAGCCATTTTGAATTGCTCATAGACATTGTTCATGAAAACTTTAAGATCAACATCATTAAGCTCACTTTCAAC
This sequence comes from Erythrophleum fordii, assembly GCA_032878935.1. Taxonomy (NCBI): domain Eukaryota; kingdom Viridiplantae; phylum Streptophyta; class Magnoliopsida; order Fabales; family Fabaceae; genus Erythrophleum; species Erythrophleum fordii. The sequence goes on from JAVQMF010000055.1 coordinate 21,638,821, forward strand.
CATTTTACAACCTAAAATTTTAGTGGACAGAATAAAGAAAAATAATATAAAGTAGGACCTCACACACTCTTCTCACTTGTATCACTTAAAATATTGCAGATCCACTCGTGTTTCACTTAAAATTTGGCTTTTATCTTTAATATAACACTCTTGCCTTTTACCACTCACTTGCTTCTTTTTAGTGCTCTTAGTTAGAAACAAAACAAATCAATAGGAGCAAAGAGTAAAGTGGCAATCCCAAAACCAGAAAATTCCAAGTTAAAATCCTTAAAGAGTCAAAAGAAAAAAAGTGGTGAGGTGCAATAATAATAATGCAAAAAGAAAAAAAGAAAAACATGTAGCAATATGATGAAAAGAAAGAAATCAAAATAAAAAGGAAAAAGGAGGAAGGAAAATGAAACAACAATATAGGAAAGGGAGCAGATTTAGCAAAACAAAATTTGGAAAGTGGATGTGAGAGGGAGAGGTAAAATCACGTTTTAGACCTTATCAATGAAAGAGAGAGGCACAACTTGAAGGATTTGGAAAGAAAATAATGAAATCTGAAGCAAAAAAGGAAAGAAAGAAAATCAACAAATCTAGAAATAGGAAGAAAATAAGAATTAGAAAAGAAACAGATTATAAAGTAAATAAGAATTTAGAAGGGCAAGGACCAGCAAAAAAGCAATTTGGAAAGAAAAGAAAAATAGGAAAGAATAAAAAAGGAAAGTAGAATTCAATTTAGGAAATTTAGAACCCTACCACCCAAGTTTACAGAATTAGGAAAGTAATTGCTACTTGTAATATAAGTTCTTCATAAATTGGCAACTTTTTACAACTTGCAACCCAAGTTAGTCAAAATAGGAACTTTTAAAATAGGAAACTAATTGGATGCGAAGCAATTGCAATCAGTCACAATCAAATAGGAAATTTCTTAAGACTTTTAAAATAGGAAACTAATTGGATGCGAAGCAATTGCAACCAGGCACAATGAAATAGGAAATTTCTTACTTAAATGCAAAAGGAAAGAATTTAATAGCTACTTAACTCAAAGCTAGAAACTCTTCTTCTTTTTTTCACTCTTTTTTTTATTTTTTTTTCTAAATTTTTTTTAGCATCACACTCTTTTTTTGTGAACAAAACAAAAATGAAAATCTAGAAAAAGGGGACAAAACTCACACACAAGTTAGCAAATCACAAGAAAACAAACTATGGATGGTAAGAAAAGGAGGATAAAGACACACAATAATGGAAGAAGGAAGAAGATGGAAGACAAGTCAAGAAATCGCAAAATAGGAAACAAGCAAAACAAGAAAAAGAAGAAGAAGAAAAAGAATGGAATAGAAGACACTAAAAATGATACCTTGACTTCTAGCAACCTAGGCTCTGATAACAAATAATGATAGACCTTGTAGGAATAAGTCTTAGGAACCTTCAACAAGATAACACTTTGCCTGGGACATGCTAAGAACAAGAAATATTAGTCAAGTGGGTAAAACCCTAAGAGAACTTGTCCCTTAGAACCCTAGCCTTGATAAGCCACAAAGAAAGACTATTCCTTTGATAAGTCACTTGTATTTTAAAGAAGAACACACAAAACCAAGAACTCTCACAATGAGAAATAAAATTATGAATTCATTCAAGTCTCTCTTGCAAGTACAAAAGGTGGCCTATTAAATAGGCATAAAAGAAAACCCACTTAATCTTTAAGAATACTCCCTAAAGTGGCATTCATACATCATGCATTTATAAGGAATTACAATCAGATTTGCAACTTATAATGGATGCCACATATGCACTAATAAAAGAAAGCTTCCTAAATTTGATTCTAAGGTGGCATATTCTCTTCCAAGAAATAGGAAACAAATAATCTAATTTTAATGGGAGGATATGATGCCATTTATTACAAGAAATCCTAAGCAAAAAGAAATAAAGTAGTTTGCAAGTTTTCAACAACTAAGAAAAATGGAAACAAGCAAAATCTGAAACTTAAATCCTAAGTCTTAACCAAATGACCTTATTCAAACTAATGGAAATGGAAACTAATTAAAAAAAATAAAAGACATCCTAATCAGATTTAGAGCTCATATTCACGTCACTTTTGCTGGCCATGTGATTTGCATATGCTTTTTAATTGATTTCTTCAAGTTGGACTCCACTTAGACCTTGCAGCATGTCTTGTTGGGCTTGGACAATGAGGATCACGTCCCTTAGGCCTTGTAACTCTTCAAATTGATGCAAAAACATGGGCTTTAGCTCTTGAACTCCTTGGACAATGCAACTCAAAGTTTGCTTCATGTCTTTAGCTCTTCCTCTAATCATTGGGCCTCTTATGCCTTATAATGGGTCCATTTGCTTGTTGGGCTCTCTTGCATGTCCTCCATGCTCTTTTAGATCATCACACCTTGCTCCCTTGTCTCCAAGCTCATAGCCCCCTTCATCAATAAGTTGTGTGGACTTTTTGCTTTTGTTGTTGACGTAAACTAGGCAACAAGGTAGTGTTGAACATCCAATATTTTATATGCTGATAATAAATGAATAAAAAATTAGGAATGATGAGTTACATGGTACATGATAGGCTAGAAATTTATATTTTCCCTTAGAAGTATGGTAATTCTAAAAAATAGGTCAATTGAGAGAGTTTAGTCTTTTAGCTTTGGCAAAGCAATGTAGTAATTTTATTTGCCAGACTAAACTATGATGAGGCCATAAAGGGAAGACCATTCACCTCTTAATTATTTTCTTTAATGAAAATTGTCATGTGTGTTATTTGCAACCATATCGGTGCCTCTATATTAAGCATTAGTTGGTTATCAAAATTGGGACATATATATAATACAAGTATAGGATTCGATTTTAATTGAAAACTATTATGTTTGCCCATTGAAGGTCACTATATTGTGTGGTTTTCATACTTGAATTTAATAGAGGCTGAATCTTTCATGCTTGACATATGGACATCCATATTTTAGGTGTGATCTTGATAACGTGACTCATTCCCTTTAAACCCCTTCTCCAAGACTGTGGACCATGTTGAAATGGCAGATGGGATCCATATGAAGGATGCATCTGATGAGGCCCATCAGCATTTCGAAGAAGTGTAGGTGAGGCTTTCTAACCTCCACGCACAATTTCAGTAAGGTAAGGGGTTGCTCTAAGCTCATCAGATCCGTTGTCAAGCCCTGCGGGATCATAGTGCTTGACTAAAGTCTTTGAAGGAGGGCATTGAAATACAACTAATGTTAGTGCAAATAGCAACCAAGAAGCTACAATATCATGTTGCTATCCTCAAGACAGAAATGATAGATGCTGAAAATATATGAAGGATGCAACTAAGGAAGTAGCTCATGCAATCTACTTAAGGGAGTAGCGAGTGGCACTAGAAATACATGCCAAGGCAACACTATAGAAGGCAAAAAGGTTATTAGAGAATTAGGCATCGGTTAATTTAAGTTTACTATGACATATTATGTAGTTTAACTATGATTAGGTTTAAGTAGAAGTAGTGTAGGGTCTAGTTTTTCTAAAAATGATGGAAATAAATATGTTTTAAAAGTAAGTCCTCTAAAACAAATCGGTTAAGGCTCAGAAAAATTAAAATAATAATCTAGACATTTAGTAATGAAAATAGGACACAAGGGGTGCCCTAAAACATAAGTTAAAATAACCAGACAAAATTTAACAAAATTATTATGTAACATAATAGCATTTTTGTAATTTTGGGCAATTTTTGGAATACTCATAGAGTAGCTTTTTAAATGAAAAATTTGAGCTCTCTGAGGTTCTCAAAGGCCTTAAAAATCATGGGAAGCCCTGAGATAGTTAAAACCTTTCCAGTGTACGTTTCTAACGTCGGTTGACCTAATTTTGACCCTTTCAGTCGAGAAGGTTTTAGCTCAAAATTGAGTTATTTCAAAGGCATTTTATAAGATTAAGAACCAAAATTTTTATGATGGAAAAGATGGTTCTCGAAAAGGTGCTAAAATGAACCGATAACAAAAATGCCAAGTTTACGGGATATAAATGAAATTTTTTTTAAACAACTTCTAACCCTTCCTATATATATGGTATGCCCCACTCTTCTCCTCATTTGGCTAGTTTTATTTCTGCCCTAAAATAGAAGTGAGACCTAAGGAGAGAGGTGCATAAGAGAAGGGAAGAGAAAGGGGAAAAACAAGGCAAGAAAGGTATGATTTTCATGGAATTTCCTAGTCTTCTCTTTAGTAAACTTGCTCTCCTCCTTCTCCTCCTTCTTTTTATGGATTTATTGATATTTTTGGGTCTGTTTTGAGGTCAGACTAAGGGGAAATTTCAAATTTTAAGACGAGAATCCAAGCAAAAGGAAGAGCATCTAAGAAAGGCTAGGAAACCAATGTAGTTTGGCTACTTTCATGCTTCTCCTTCCTTGTTCTTCTTCTTAAGTATTTCACCCATGTATGGACAGCCAATAGGAGTTGATTTTTGAACCAAATGAAGGATGAATCTTAGGAATTAGAGTGTGGAGAATAAGAATATGTAAAGGAAACAAAGAAAGAACCATGAAATTGTAAGATAGAAAAGCTAGGATTTTAGTTATACCTTAGTTTGTAAGATGAGTTCTAGCCATAAATTAAGATATTTAAGAGTTCATATGAGTTCCTAAGACATCAAAAGAGCCTCCCACATGCTTCTCCCATCAAATGAATCAAAACAACTCCTTGGTCCCCTTAAAGAAGTAGAGCCACGACCTATGGTGGAAGAGGCACTAAGGGATAGTTTTAATTTCTTTCAAGCTTAGTTTTGTATCATATATGATGAGGGAGTATAAAAGGAAGCCTTGGAAAAAATTTAGGAAGCTTAGGGAATGAGATGGTAGCATAGGTTCCATATTGTGACTTAAAGAAAAAACATGTAATTAGACTTCTCAAATTAATTGTATGATGGCTTCAAGAGGTCAAAATAGAGTCAAGAATCATAGATTAAAGGAAAGAATAGAGCCAAGATTATGTTTTTTCAAGGTTGCTTCATTAGGTGCCTTATGGAACCATATGAGCCATCTAGTTTTTTTAGTGCATGTGTAGCTTTAGAAATTGTTCCAAGAGTGTAATTGGCTTCCATGTGATGTATTTAGGCTAAAGCAATCAAGTCTCACATCCTTGTGAGTGTGTGGCCAAAGGAAAGGAAGCATTTTCAAAAGGAAAAGTGTGTTGTTGTGCACCAAGGTAGTCTCTCTTCTTTTTCTCATGCATGATTGAGTGTTGTTCTTATCTTTAAATATATGTGTGTATATTTAAACCATAAGAGATGCTTCTAACGTGTATCTATATGCTATCTGTAACATCTGGTTCTCTGAAAACGTGAGAAACGTAACATACAGTTTCTCCATCAACAAACAAAATTCACTGGATACAAAAAGGAAGTCTCCCGAAATGACTTAGTTAAGGTCTTGAAAATTTTGGGAAGCATTCTAGACTCCTAAAAATGAGAATCCCATGCTCAAATAGAAAGAAAAATAAAGCTAGAATGAAGAAACAAATTCTTATGAAAAACTTACGAAATGTAATGGCATTTTTGTAATTTTGAGTTTTTTTGGGAATTCACACAGAAGGGCTTTTTAAATAAAAATTTTGAATTTTCCAAGGTTCTTAGAGGCCTTAAAAACCATGGGAAAGCTCGGGATAGCTAAAGCCCCTCCGGTGGATTTCCAATGTCAATGCACCCAAACTTTGACGAATTTGTTCAGGAAGGTTTTATCTCTAATTTGAGTAATTCCAAAGGCATTTTAATAAATTGGGAACCTAAATTTTATAATGGAAAAGACAGTTCTAAAAAAGGAGCTAAAACGAACTAGAAACGAAAATGCCAAAAACAAAGGGCGAAATGGAAATTTTCAAAAAGTATTTCTTCCTCCCACCTATATATATGATGTGCCCTTTCTCCCCCTTCATTTCGTCGACCAAGCTCTGCCCAAAAACCAGAGAAAACCCTAGGGGATGAGATGCACAAGAGGAGGAAGAAAAAGAGGAGAAATTCAAGCTAAAAGGTAAGGAAATTTAGTAGTTTTTCATGCTTTCTTCCTTCTGAACCTCTTCTCCTCCATTCTCCTTTGTTTCCTTTGATTATAATGAAATTTATAAATTTTTTTTAAGGGAGAAATTAAGGAGAAAATTCGGATTTGAAGAGAGGAGCTCAAAGAAGACAAGATTCAAGTAAAAAAAAAGCAAGAAAATAAGGTAATTTCTTCTTCCATGGTTGCTATTCCTTCCTCTTCTTTCTCCACCATTTTGCCCCACTCAAGAAACCCTAGGAGGGTTTGATTTTTAGGTAGAACCAAGGGTGATTCTTAGAAAAAAAAAATGGTGTGGAGATTAAGAATATGCAAAGAGAATTAACAAATAACTATGGAAATTCAAGATGCAAAGTCTAGGGTTTCATATGTTCCTTGTAAAATTTGATTTGATACCTTGATTCCTATGTCTAAATGAGAGTTTAGATGAGCTCCTAAGATCTTTAGAAGTCTCCCCATGTGCTTCCTCCATCAAGGAAACAAAGCAAAGTCTATGAAGGCCATTATGCTTCATTGTCTTGGCCTAAGAGGGTTACCATGCCTAAGGAGAGTTTTAAATTTTTCTAAACCCATTTTTAAGTCATATATGATGAATGAATATGAAAGGAAGTCTTAGAAAAAATTTAGAAAGCTTAGAGAATGAGTTGATGCTTTATGTTCCATAATATGACCTAAAGAAGCAACATGTAGTTAGGCTCTTTATTTTAATTGGATGATGACTCCAAGAGGTTTAAAAGGAGTCAAACATCATATTTAAAAGGAAAGAATGGAGCCTTTAATTTATTTGATGGGTGTTGCTTCATTAGGTGCATTCTTGGAAACATAAAGGGGCTAATGAGCCAAGCTAGTACCTAAGCAAGTTGTGTGGCCTTAGACTTTACTTCAAGAGTATAATTAGCTTCCATATGATATGTCTAAGCCAAGAGGAATGATCTCCACCTTTTTAGGTGTGTGAGGTCAAGGGAAAGGATTCAAGGCTTAAGGAAAAAGTGTACAAATGCTAGCAAGGTAGCTTTCTCCACCTTCTCTCATGCATGATTGCTTGCTTTACTTGTCTTTGAATGTGTGTATGTGTATTTCAAGCCATGAAAAAAGTTCTAGCATGAGTTCTTACTCCATGGTACTATGATGATACATTATGTTTTTCAAATGATGTTTATAATGTTTGCCTTGGTTTGTTTGAGTGTAGTGAGACCAAGAACCTTCAGCCATGGTGAGGATCAGCCAAGAACCCTTAAGATTGGTTAAGATAAAGTAAAGAGTCTCTCAAAAGTGAGGTTGACTCCCAAGAGCATGGTTGAGTCTAAGAACCTCTGGTAAGGCAAGTCCAAAATCCACAAGTAAATGGGTGAGGCCAATCCACTTGCTTGGCAAGCCTATGTATGTTATGCATGAATTTTTCAAATGCTAAGAATGCTTCTTGAATGATTGCACATGTCCATATGCCATGCATACATGCATTTGTGAGACTTATTTTGCATGCTTTATGTATGATTGAATGGGAGATGAGCTATTGGGATTCTTTGAATCTCATCTCCTCCTCTCCAATGTTCTAACATGCTAGATGGACTAAGAGACCAAGGGAATGGAAGCCAACTACATGAGAAATGAAAACATGACACTAAAGTGTTGGAATGTTGTTCTTCAAGGCCATATTGATGTCAAATGATGTGATTCATTGTTGTATATGGTCTATGACCTCTTGAACATATATAATTGTATTAATATGTGATGTATAAATGAGAGGATATGTTATGTGTAACATCTGGCCTTTCCATAAATGTGAGAAACACAATATTTGGTTTCCTCGTAAACAGCAGAAATGGGCCAGATACAAAAGGAAGTCCTTGAAACAGAAGGGATTAGGGCCAACAAAAATTATGATAAAATTTTAAATATTAGAAAATGAGGACTTGAGCCTTGAGTTGCCCAGAAATCAAAGCCAGAGTGATTCGAAAAATTTGTCAAAAGCCCATGGCATTTTCGTAAATATAGGCACTTTTTGAAAAACACACAAGAGGGCTTTTTAAATGAAAGTTTTGTATTCTCCAGGATTCTTAGAGGCTCTAAAAACTATGGAAAGCCCCAGATAGTTAAGCCCTTCCGTGGACGTTTTCCAATGTCAGTGCGCCGGAACTTTGACGGATTCGTTCGGAAAGGTTTTAGCTTCAATTTGAGTGATTCCAAAGACATTTTACTTGTTTGGGAACCTAAATTTTATAATGGAAAAGACAGTTCTCAAAATGGAGCTAAAACAAAGGAGAAACGGAAATGCAAAGTATAAAGGGCGAAATGAGAATTTTTGAAAAGTGTAACTTATTCCCACCTATATATATGATGCACCCTTCTCCTCCCTTCATTATGCATGACCATCTTCTGCCTAAAACCAGAAGAAAACCCTAGGGGATGAGGCTCACAAGAAGGGGAAGAAAAGGAGGAGAAATCAAAGGCTTAAGGTATGGAAATTAGTAGTTTTTCATGTTCTTTTTCTTCCAAACCTCTTCTCCTCCATTCTCCTTTGTTTCCTATGATTATAATGAAGTTTATAAATCTGTTTTAAGGGAGAAATTGAGGGGAAAGTTCGGATTTAAAGAGAGGAGCTCAAAGAACACAAGATTCAAGTGAGAAAAAGCAAGAAAATAAGGTAATTTCTCTTCCTATGGTTGTCATTTTTGGTCCCCTTCTCCACCATTTCGCCCCACTTGAGAAAACCCTAGGAGGAGATGATTTTTAGGCAGAACCAAGCATGAATCTAAGGAAAAAGGGTGTGGAGATTAAGAATATGCAAAGGGAATTATCAAGAAGCCAATAGATTTCAAGATGCAAATTTTAGGGTCTCAATTGCACCTTGTAAAATCTGACTTTGTATGATGATTCCTAGGCCTAAGTAAGAGTTTAAATGAGCTCCCAAGATCCCTAAGAGGCTCCCCATATGCTTCTTCCCTTGAGAAAATAAAGAAAGCTCCATGGAACCTAATATGCTTCATAGCCTCAGCCTAGATGGGTTCTCTTAGCTAGGGAGAGTTTTAAATTTTTCTAAGGCCATTCTTGAGTCATATTTGATGAATGAAAGTGAGGGGAGGCCTTGGAAAAAATTTAGAACTCATAGAAAGTGATTTGGTGCCTTAGGTTCCATATTATGACCTAAAGAAGCAACATGGTGCTAGGCCTTTTGTTTTGATGATGTGATGACTTCAAGAGGCTTAAAAGGAGTCAAGAATCATATTTGAAAAGAAAGAATGAGGCCTAGAAATCATTTGAGGGGTGTTGCTTCATTAGGTGCCAATATGGACCAGAATGGGGGTTATAGAGCAATCTAGCATCTAAACAAATTGTATGATCTTAGAGATTGTTTCATGAACCTAATTGACTCCCATATATTGTATTTAGGCCAAGAGAAACCATCTCCACCAATTTTTGGGTGTGTGGCCGAAAGAGGAGGCTTGAATCCTAAAGGAAAAGTGTATGTTTGTATACAAGGTAGCTCTCTCCACCTTCTCTCATGCATGGATGTGTGTTTAACTTGTTTTAGAATGTGTGTATGTGTATTTTCAAGCTTTGAAAAGTATGCTAGCATGTCTTTACATGTCATGATCCTTGATGCCATGTTATGTTTTAAATGAATCCATGATGTTTGTATGAGATTGCTTGAGTGTGGAGAGGCTAAGAACTCTTCCCTTTAGTGAGGATGAGCCAAGAACCCTTGAGCTTGGTTAAGATAAAGCAAAGAGTCTCCCAAAAGCAAAGTGGGCTCCCAAGAGTATGGCTAAGTCCAAAGTGCTCAAGAAATGGGTGAGGCAATCCAAAACCCATGAGGAGAAGTGTGAGGCCAATCCAAACACTTAGTGAGCTCTTGAATGATTTGTATGAGTTGTTCACATGCCAACTTTGCTTCTAAAATATCCATGGCTTTTATTGTCTCCATGCATGCATTGGTAAAGCTTGCTTGCATATATTATGTATGATTGAATGAGAGATGAGCTATTGGGATTCTTTGAATCTTATCCCTTCCTCTCCAATGATCTAACATGCTAGGTGAACCAAGTGGAGATGCTAATGGGAGCCAACAACACTAAGGGAAGGAGATTGACAATCATGTGTTTAACTTTTGTCACTTTAAGACCATGATTGTACCATATGATATATATGATGTAGTAAATGAGCTATGACCCTTGAGACATGTGTAAATATGATATTATATGATGTTTAAATTGATGGATATGATGTGTGACCTCTAGAACCTATTTTGAGTATGTAATGCCAAAGTGTGCAATATGGAAGTTTGTTGGAAATATGCATAAGTATGGGTTGAATGGCCAAAATGAGATGTATGAGGTTTGGGAACATTTGGGCAGCTCACACAAGTCTCAAATAAGCTTTTAAACTTACCCAAAAGGTACCAAGACCAAGGGAAATCCATTTGGCAATTTTGGTACACAATATGGAGCCAAAATTGACCATAATAGAGCCCTATGTCACTTTTTGGCCAAATGAGTTAGTCTTGCTCTGAACTTTGGCATGCAATTAGGTCTCATTGAGAGATTTTTGGGAAGCTAAAGAACATAATTTTTGGAGGTCTAGAGAATATTTGATTAATTTTCAAAGTTGGGATTTTCTATGGTTTCTGGTATGTGCACTGTTCATATTGGCAGATTTGATTTTTGTATCACTCGATGGCCAAATGGTGTCCAATGCTTATGGAATTTTATATCCATAAACTAGAGGTCATGAGCTTTCCGTGGCCACCGAGATCACCTCATTTGGAGGTCTGAGCAGAGAGTTATGCATGTTTGAAGTTAACTGTCAGTATCAGTAGCGCCCCAGGATCTCAGTTACTGTTCCATCAGTTCCAGATGTCTAAACGCATCTTTTTTATTCTGGAATTATTTTTAGTGTCAAGTTAACATTTGTAGCTTTCCATAATGACTGAATGTGTGTGATTTCGAGTTTTGTAGAATTAGTTATGAATTTCAGAAGTTTGTATCAGTAAACTGAATAACAGCCCAGGTAGCCAGTGACTCTATAGATTTTTGGATGTCAAACGTTCTGTGTGATGAATATTGTGATGTGGGTGTATTTTTAGTGTGAAGTAGACATCCTAAGCTTTCTATAATGACCAATATTGCATGATTTAGAATTTTTTAGATTTAGTTATGATTTTTCAAATTTGGACCAGAAAATGGAGCAAATCTGGGCGAAAATATGCTTGCTTATTTTGAGCTCCAATTCGGTTTCCATGAGTTATGGGCATGATTTTGTCATGCAAATGAGTTGTAATGATGTATTTAAATATGAGAATATATAGTATGAGCTCACACGGTCCACGTGACACCGAATTGAATTTTTTTAGATATAGCGTAACGCAGAAAAGTCTATTATTTTATCCCCTTTCTCATATGCTCTTATGAGATTGATGATATAAAGCCTATAAATGACATAAAATGAGCTAGAAGTTGTGGTGTTACATTATGTGAATGCTAGAATGTGATTTGAATATATAATGGCAAATTGTGCTTCTTGAAAGTTTGATGCAAGCATGTATAAATGCAAGTGAATGGCCAAATTGAGAGGCATGAGGTTTGGGACAAATTAGACAGCTTATAAAGTCATAATCATACTTTTAGACTTGCCCAAGAGGTACCAAACACCAAGGAAAGCCATTTGGATATTTTGGTATCCTATATAGAGCTAAAATTGACCATAATAGAACCCTATATTACTTTTTGTCCAAATGAGCTCTTCTTGATTTGAGATTTGGCATACAAGAGCTTGTTGAAAGATTTTTGGGAAGCTAAAGAAAAGAATTTTTGGAGGTCTAGAGAATATTTGATAAATTTTCCAAGTTGAAAAAAATTCTAGTTTTGGTCATGTCACTATTCACTCGGGTTAGAAAATGTAATCTGTCACACAAGGCTCAAATGATGTCTAATTGCCGCAAAATTTTATATGGAGAAACTAGACATTCCTAGTGAATTGTATTAACTAAAAGCACCTCATTTAGAGGTCTAGAGATGGAGATATGAATTTTGAAGTCTCTATCCAGTACTAGGCACTCCAACTAACCTCAGGTATTGTTTAATTGGGTTTCGAGATCTGGACATGCCTGAGCTGGTCTGGAGTTATTTTTTGCCCTCTAGTTAATATCTATAGCTTTCCAGATTGGTATCATTTGTATGGATTATATTTTTATGAAATTAATTGGACATTTTTTAACTTTTGTACAGAATTCTGTGATAGAACCAGTGGACAGCCAGACCTTTGGACCATTTCGAATATCAAATGCCTTTTGTGTGTGTGTTTCATGGTCTGGACGTATTGTTAGCATAAAGTATATATGTGTAGCTTTGCAGAATGGCTAAAAATACATGATTTTGATTTTTTTAGAATTAGTTATGATTTTTCAAAATTTATGATAGAAAAGCTAAAATTCTACCCGAAATTACTCCATGAGATTTCATGCTTCCCTTTGCTTTGCAACCTCTAGGCAAATTTTGATGATGGAAATGGCTTGCATCTATGTATTTAAATATGAGAATATGATACATGAATCTATATGGCCCATGGGACTCCGAAAGAAAATTTTACCCATTGAGAAATATAACTTATTCATGAAAATGAATGACATTGTGTTGCCTCCTATAGAACAAGCATGAAATGAAGCATGAGAATTGTATGAATTGAGTCTTAGAAGTATGGTGTTACATCATCGTACCATAATGCTTTGTTATACATTTGAATGATATTTTACAAACATGTTTTGGTTTGCTTGAACGTGGTGAAACTAAAAGCCCCTTACTTAGGGTGAGGATGAGCCAAAAGTCCCCAAGAATGGGTGAGACAAAGCCAAAAGTCACTAAAGAGTGAGGCTTAGTCAAAAGTCTCTTAGAAAAATAGGTGAGGCAAGTCCAAAATCTCAAAGAGAATAGGTGAGGCTAAACCATTGTCTTAGTAAGCTTATGTATATTTTATGTGACTTCTTGAATGCAAGAAATGTTCCATGTATGATTAGGCACTCCATGATATTTATGCATGCATTTTTAGACTTGAATTTGCATCCTTTATGTATAGTTGAAATGGAAAAGAGCTATTGGGATTCCTAGAATCGCATTCCTTCCTCCTCATTACCTAACATGTCTAGGTGGACCAAGTGAACCAAGGAATGGAAGCCACCAAGCTTGAAGGAGAAAGATTGATAAAGAAATGTGTTAATTTGTTCACTTTGTAACCATTTTGATGGCATATGATGTAACCTTATGAAGAATATATTGTATAATCATTTAAACATATGTAATTACATAGATACTTGATGTATATATGAGAATTGATGCCATGTGAATGATATAGCAAGTTCTTGACATTGAATGGCAAGATAAAGCTTGTATGTTCTTATGTATGCCTTGGAGTGGGAGAATGAGTTTATGAAATCTTGGTTTATAGACCTTTGAGACATGTTTAGTACACCATTTTGGTGCATTCTTACGTACTCAAATGGCCTTGGAAGCAAATTTGGACCTTTTATGACCCTTAAGTACAAAAAGAGTCATTTTGCAACCCTATATCAAAATTTGACCAAATAAACGAATTTCTTCATGAAATTTGGCATGCATATAGATCTCATCTAGAGCTTTTTGAGAAGTTAAAGACCAAATTATTTGGAGCTTGTGGAATTAATTATAAATTTTCAAAGTTGCTAAATTTCAATTGTTTTGGTATAGTTAGTATTCATATGGTCAGTTTCTTCTTCTATGTCTTTCAAGGGCCAAATAGTGTATAATACTCATGAAAATTTATAGGCATAAATTAGACATGATAATATTTCTATGGCCACCAAGATCACTCTAATTGGATGTTTGAGCAAAGAGATATGAATTTTTAAAGTTTTGTGTCAGTACCAATAGCGCTAGCTGAGTTTATATATTGTTTTATCAATTTCTAATAGCTTAAAGTTCCTGTTTTGGTTTGAAATTATTTTTACCATAAAGTAGACATCTGTAGATTTCTAGAATAGTATAGTGTGCATGATTTTAATTTGTCTAGATTTAGTTACGATTTTTCAAAGTTGGCACTCACAAGCTGGTAGCGGAACCCGAGACAGCTATGTAATATTTTATGTATATATGCTATAAGCTTGAGTTGTTGGCCACATTTTGAGATGGTTTTAAGTTGTATGTATGTATTTAAATAGAAGAATGAGATGGGTGAGTTCATATGGTCCACGAGACACGAAATGAAATTTTTATCAATGACATAACGCAAAATAATATATTATTTTAATGGACTTTTTTTAAGAACTTGTGTTATTCAAGAAGGCATGACTAGAAATGAGATGAGATAGGTTAAACAAATACGGTGTTACAAGTAGTGTTATAGCTAGTTATTTACTATACTATCTATTGTGCATGTTCCATTATTGAACATGCTAGGGAAGCTTCTCAATAAGGATGTTAAGTGGCTTGCATTATGTGGCTTCATGTAACTTGTAACTCTTGGTTATTATAAATTGTGCAAGTGATGTGATATGTTAACAATTTTATATGTTAGTGTGAGTACAGGCCAACTGTCACTTCTCCTTTGGTGCTTTTTTTTTTGTTTTTCCAACTACTTAAATTGATCTCATTATAATTAATTTTGTCCACAATCTTATATATAGAACACTCTATGTATTTATTAAAAAAAAATTGTTCTTTTAGCAAAATATATAATGTGTTGCAAAAGCTTCAATAAGAAATAGATTAAAAATAATAATAAACTTTTCCCACAACACAAAAAAAAAAAATGAAAAATGGGAAGACAAAAAAAGTTTGTGTATTGCAATTTATATTGGGTTGTTTATATGATGGAGGAAAATCTAATAAAATGAGCACCGTTTTTCCAACATGACATAATGATGTGTTTCCAACCAAAATCCTAATAAACTGAGCAACAAAATTACTTGGTAATGTTGTTATGGATGCATCATTACTTAAGAACCTAATAGAATAACACAATTGGCTAAACCTCTAGCATGTCCACCATCTACATAGGTAATGAACCAATGAGCATGTCTATGTGACATTATATGAATCATAGTATAGTTCCAACTCCTAATGGCCAAAAAAAATGAAGCCATGAACAGCTACAAATAAAAATAAAAATAAAATCCAACACCTTTTCTTGTGTTCTGAGCATTCCTTCACTCATACAATTGCACTAACATAAAAAAGCTTGTATGCAATGAAGACATAAACATTTAAAATCTTGAGCCTTTAGCTTTTCTGAAGCATATATAATACAGCCACTAATCTATTGACATAGTTACTGGTTCCTAATAAGTAGGCTGGTCAATTGTATCCATCTAGTATTGGAAACACAAAAAAGGAGGCAACAACCATCTACCCAAAATATCCACCTTACTACTGATCAAGTTTGTTTCATTAGCAAGCTATTAACCTTAGTATCAACCTTTTACCTAAAATATACAAAAGATTGCTAACACTTGCAATTTACATTATGTGGCAAGATACATACACAAAATAGGTGCTTACAGCATAACACACACTACAAATAGATCTATTCATCCTACACCTAATTATTTGTTTGATCCATTTAGCCTTCAACACATCTAGGATTGTGGGGAAGCATAGAAGTCGCCTGTTGTCATGAGATATTTGAATATGAGCTGCATAAACCTCAAGAGTAGTGAGGCCATCAATTCTTAGAAAATTTGCCAATAGATCAACTACTTTCTCGTCAAGATTTGCATCGCAGGCCAAGCAGTTAATACCATCACAAATATTCTGACCAAGAAGCATAATGTGTTCATTTTTTCACTAACCTCCTTCAACCCTGCCACTAGTACTTGTGCACAATCACATGTTTGTCTTTTCCTTTTTTGTGAGGATGATGTGGCTTCACTGGGATTTGGTAGATGGACATCTGAATACAACAACTCTTGGTCAATGTCCATACCTAATAGTGAGTCCATGAAGTCATCTCCTCCAGCACCTTCATTCCTTCCTAAAGCAACATCTCTAATGTCCCCAGTGTCTTGAGCATCTTGTCCTTTGGCTCTATCATCTCCCTAAATTATGCACAAGTCATCAAAATAAAGGAATGGTTTATATCTGAATGACACAACACTCTTATGGATCTGTGAATCACAAAGTGAAAGATATGTGTCATAAGACACGAGACATGAGGACAACTTTTATGAATAATAAAGATAGGTTATTGAAGTATCTGAAAGCATCAAAATTGTTGACAAAATTGGATATTGTTTGCTACCAAACATGTTTCTCCATATTTAATGGCTAAAATTGCAATAATACCTCATGGTATGAGTAATTACATATATGATTATATATATAATAAATATACACTGCAAGTTTAATTAGATATCATATAATTGAAATTTGTTCCTAAAACTTCAAATGGTCAAACAAGAATATGGATAGAGTACTCTATTTTAATTATTATACCCAGTATACATTACAAGTTTAAACTGAATTAGATATTATATATGTATATATAATATACATATACATATACACTAGAAGTTTGAGCTAAATTGGATATTATATAACTGAAATCTGAACATAAAATTTTAGTTGTTGAAACAAAAATATGGAATCCAAACTCAATTTTAATTCACATACCCAATATGTGTGTGTGGGGGTGTGTGTGTTTAGTTATATATATATTCATGGGGTCTAAAAACTAAAGAAAGAAATATCTAATAACCATTTCACCCATCATAAATTTCAACATCCAAAACCGAACAAGGACATGACAGATATGTGTAAGTTAGTAATAAAATGTAGTAACTATGGAGATACAAAAGAGGGCTTGGTGGGGACAATTTTTAAAATAGAATTTAAGCAAATGACTATACCTAAAACATTGTAATAATGCATAATTGAGCAGCAAGAATGGGATCTCGTGTGAATATGGATGCCAGTAGCCAATATAAGAATAATGGGGAAAAAAAGGATAGAAGCATGAATGGTAATAACCAAACATATGGATGCCAAGATTTGGGGATTCAACAGAAGTTAGGAAACTACTAGGAACATAGATGTTGTCACTTTACTTTAATGTAACTAATTTAAAAAAAGACAATCATTATCATATAACAGATCTCAAATTCTTCAACAATATATCTGGTCTGCTAAAGTCTATATCATATTTGAACAAACAATTTCAATGGTCAAACCCTTCTGCTGTTATTTTGATTCACTGAAACATGTGTCTTGCTTTGTAATTTGCCATGCGATTAAAAAGATATCTTGCTTTCGCCTTTGCCATGCCACTAAAAAGGACTATCCTCAATGTAGAGTAGTTTAAATCAACTCATTATCCGTAGAATAGGTGTAGAGGAAGATGATGGCAGTAATTAAAATGTAGGCATAAAAAGCACAAAAACATGATTGACATTGATATTGAGATTAAGATGGAATAAAAAGGAACATTCAGTGTTGTTAATTATAGCAAGCTAAATAAAAAGGAAAAGTAGAACTCATATACATTCCAATAACTTGTAATCACAGAGGTGAGATTTGTGGTAAAATATGTCAAATTGTTGTTGGAATATCCTTGTCTATCCACATGAATTTGGTCAAATAATTACATACATATAGGTTTATCATCATCTAAACCATTCCAAGGGAATAATGTAGATAATTACAATGGTGTCTTCTATAATTACATAATTAAGACTTGATTGTCACCTATCTTCCACCAATAAGAATGCCTAAATAATAATCATATAGGTGACTGAATAAAAAGCAGAAAATAGTGCATTAAACCCAAAAAAACAATGTACCTATTATATTACCCTTTTCATGGCTGATGGTAAAAGACACACAACAAAATCCAATCTTTAAAGATAGCACAATCAAGGGACAAACATTATTATGAATTTTAAATTCCAGCATAACAACAAAGTGTTAAAGATTATCCCAATCAACAAGGTGCCAAATGTGAAGTAGCATATAAACTAGTAATGAAAATAAATAATAACTATCAAAACTTACCTTGATATAAGCATCCCACATAGCCTTGTCAGCTGTGACACACTTGGATATAGGATCCCACCCAAAACCATATGTGTTTGAGCCATAGACCATGTCATACATCTTAGACCATGATTGTTTGAAGGTCTTCAAGGGAGACTGAATGTGCAGAACTCCCTTAAGGCTATAGCCTGAGCATTTCTCCTTAATCATTCTTTCTAGAGCTCTTAAATACCCTAGCTTAAAGTGACAACCAGACATATATTTTCCTTCCACGTATAACTCCATAAGGTATTCAACAAGCAAAGCATCTTCACTTGGAGTTCACTAATGGTTCCTTAGTTAAAGGTCAGAAAAATTAGGGGGATCCATGTAGGCTAGCTACAACACAAAGAAATAATATATATGGAGAGAATAAAATGATATGTCGAGTGAAATAAAAAAAACCTAATGAATGCTAAAATGTGCTTGTACTGTAACCAATGCACTAATTAATATGATGTGCTTGTACTGTAACCAATGCACTAATTAATATGAGAGACAGTACATTCCACTAGATACATAGAGAGTACTATATGTGAAAAGAACACTAGATAAAGAGTGTAGTATATAGTCACACAATAGTGAAGAGAGAGTAATATGATGATTACAAATTAAGTATTCTAAGAACCATATAAAGTAAGACATGGTAAGTAATATTTTTTCTATCCTTGTGCTCTTTGGGTATTGAACTTTTCAAGTATGTCCATGGCTAATTGCTCTTGGAAGCTACTCCAAGCCTGAGATGTCTCCATCGTGACCACATTATTAGGCTTATGAGTTAGAGAAATTAGGTTTACTCCATGAATACCATTGACTACTATGTCATCATTGCCCTCCCAACTAATAAGATTATGTAAAAGGCAGCAAGAAAGTATAACTCTATTGTGTGTCCTAACTATGTAGAAGGAAGGGCTTCTAAGGATTGCCCATTGTTCTTTCAGCATCCCAAGGGCCTCTCAATCACATTATGTGCTTATGTATGTCTCAGGTTAAAGCATTCATATGTTGTAGTTGGGTAGCGATTGTGTTGCCATTTACTCAAGTGGTACCTTTGGCCTCTATAGAGTGCAAGGAAACCTTCATAATTAGTGTAACTAGCATCAACCAAATAGTATTAACCTAAACCATGACAATTGTTCATGAGTGCATCAAGAACTAGAATTGTCATCAAAGATATATAGATGGATAAACTTTCAAGCCATGCCTCCTACTAATTGCATCCCACAAAACTTGACCATCAGCTGCAGATCCTTCCCAACCTAGCAAGACATAAATGAACTATGCATCTTAGGAGCAAATGCCTAAGACATTAATGGTTATTAACCCTTTATGGTTATGATACAGTGTCTTATCTTTTGAAGGCACTTGAATTAGAATATGTGTTCCATCAAATGCACTAAGACAATTCTAAAAACAACAAGTCAATTGAGAGAAGGTTACCAACAACACAACCAAAAAAATGATAATGGCTCATATACTTTACCTTGAACCATTTCCATTTTTCATCCACTGAGTTTTCAAACAGGCTCTAGTTGCTTGAATAGCTCTCGATCTAGATGCATCATTGCATTTAACACTAAATTAAAGCATCTACTAATTGTTTCCCCAGATCTTCCAAATTGAAACTTCATTGATCTATTCTTTACATGATGTGCCAAAATGGACAAAAGATTGCAACTTGTTCATCAATTAGTATATTTTTTTATGGCTTAAGTCCTCTTATTTGATCAAGCATGGCACATAGCTGGTCAAATGTCACCTTATACATTCTAAGTTGTTCATAACATGTTATGTCACTACTATAAACTAACCTCCTAAGGTGGGCTTGCTTAGCTTCAAAATCAATTGTGTATGGCCTATGCCTTAGGCGAAGACAATTCAAAGCTACACTAACCCACATGGTTAGCAACTATTTATGCCTAGCTTGCATGATGAGCAAAAACCACACCAACACACGAATTATGACATCATGGCTAATGTCATCCATAAGTCAAAATATAATCTTTCCTGCATTAAATTATTTGAACAGTTTCTATGAAGCAAGAAATAAAACATTTGTTTCATTCACCTAGTTAAAAAACAACACAATTATACAACTATATGATCATCGAACCTCTTGCTTAAAAACTCATATCTCATTACTGAAGACTGTGTGTCTAAAGCCAACAGTCCACTTTGTAAAGCCAATAGTCCTGTCTAATCATATTTATGTTGAAATTACTAAGATATGCAGGAAAAAAAACATAGTTAATAGATGATATTAGGTTCATCATCAATGTGCCTAGACCAGCCCCATATCATTTATATTAACAAAAAAGGTGCCAATCATGAAGATCATTTTGAAATCTTTCATCCACATGCTTGACACGTAGCTAGTTTATATTAGAAAATCTTTCCATATCAATAAAATTTTGTCCATATCATAAAACTCAAAGTTTGAAAATGAGAAACAAATTAAATTAGTCTAATACTGTTATTATAATTACAACTTTATGCATAGAGCTACCTAGTTTCCCCCATTCTGCAATCAACATTTAACATTAAAAATTAATTTTTTTAAACAAACCACTTCTTTATCAACCATAAAACTAAGGTTTGAAAAAAAAAATTACTTCAACCAATTACCATTTCCTTTATTGTTGTTAATATTTCCCAAAATTCTATGCAGACAGAAGGAACTATACATCCATTTTACAATGAACCAAATTAGCCAACTAAACCACGGATTCATATAAAGTTATTGAATAAATGAAGCTAATATTGCATGAAATAAAGTGGGATGGGACAAGTATGCCAAAGTAAGATGTAAAGCAAAGCAAGAAGCATGCTAAGTTCATTGATACGTTAAATGGACCATAAAAGATAGCCAAATAAGTATTAATTGCATACTAGTTTAAGCATTCCAGAGCAGAATCGGACAAGCATTAAAAGAGACAGTTAAACTCAGCCAGTTTGTTTCTCAAAAGAGTTAGGTCTGATCATTTAAGCATCATAGATGGAAGCACCTTGAGTTAGGGCTTTAACAAATTTCAAAGGGGGTAACATACCTATTTAGGTGGAAGATAGTAGCTTAGCTTGCAGTACAGTATCTTGTCGAGGGAGATGCAAGGGAAGGATGAGGTCTGGGCAAGGCATATGAAGGAGAACAACCTATTAAAGCTTAGACCACACTCAGATATGGTATCACATGCTGTACAACCAAGAAGGGCAATATGGACAATTCATTATTTTCCTACCAAAACTCGCTCGATCTTGTGCACTTGAAAGATTGAAAGTGCACAATGAGTAGGGTTTCTCTTTCATGTGTAGAATCTGCCAACCAAACGCTTTCAACCATAGAATCCTTTTCCTTTTCTATTTCCAAGTACACACCAAACATGTCGATACAGTTAGTGTCCTAGTTTTCCTCCAATATGCAAATTTGACTTACACTATAAATATATATATTCTACTTCTATTTGTAATCGGATTGGATGAATGAATGAAATTTTAATTCTGGAAATTCAAAACTTGAAAATGATTTCCTTTAGGGTTATTCATAGGACTAACAAACTTATCAAGGCTTGATCTACCTTGTGGTGTCTTCAAACACAAGGTCCTTTTTTGTCTATGCTCAAAGGTTCCCAAATGGACTACCACACCTTTGTTTAGCTTCCTTGGGGTGTATATACTTTAGCATTAGTTATAGGTTTGAGGGATCCAATCTATGTGGGTTAGTACTTGATGCAAATCATCGGGCAAAGTGATATGAACAGGGTTCATGAAGATGCCAATTCAAAATCTTCAAATGATTCTTTGCATCTTCCAATTGGACCTATTACAAGGACAAATGCTTTAAAACCTAAAGAAGCATTAAGTGGACTTGTTCAAGAGATTTAGATCAAGTAGAGTTTTGATAAATCTGATTCAAGTATTAATCAAAATGTCCTCAACATTATTTGGGTTGAAGATTGAGCTATTAGAGCTAATTTGGGTTAGAATGTTGCAAATTTAAGAGTTTGGACCAAGGGCCAAATATAGATTGACTCATTTAGGTCTAAATAATAATATTATAAGTTTAATATGCTGACTTCTAGAAGGTTTATGTATTTGGACAAAAAATAGAATTAATTAGCCAGATCCTTTTCTATTTTTTAAAAGATTTGATTTTGTATTTCTAATATTTAGGTCTTTTAGTTAGGATTATGTTATTAGTTTCCTACTTTTCCTCTAGTAGATAGGTTTGAGTTACACTATAAATACATATATTCTACATCTATTTGAATTAGATTGGAAGCAATAAAATTATTCTTAGTATTTCTCTAATTGTGAGAATATTATCTTTTCTTTACTCTTGTGAAACCTTTGTCTTGTCAATGTAACACCATAAATTCTAGCTCATCTCATGCTTTTAAATGGCTTAACATCATGAATCATATAGGTTTCCCATGAAAAAGGCAAGGAAATAATGATTATTTTCGCTTTGTGTCGCAATTAAAAACTCCATTCAGTGTCACGTGGGCCGTGTGGGCTCATACTACTCAATATCATATTTAATTACATCAATAAAATTCAAAACCATTCAAGAAAGTGGCTTGGAACTTATACAAGTGGGTGAAACACATTAATTCCCACGGATTTGCCATAGTAAGAATTTCAGTTTTTCTGTCACAACTTCCGAAATTCATAACTAAATCCACAAAAATCAAAATCCAACAAGCTTTACTAATCCAGAAAGCTCTGGATGTCTACCCCATGGTAAAAATAATTTTAGTTCATGAATCATTAAGAGGAAGATGTTTGACATTCGAAAAGCTACTGAGGTCGCTGCTGCCTGGGCTGTGGTTTCAGATTACTGATACAAAATTCTAAAATTCATAACTAATTCTATAAAAATCAAAATCACACAAATTTAGTCTTTCTAGAAAGCTACAAATGTTAACTTGATACTAAAAATAATTCTAGAATAAAACAGATACATTTAGTCATTGGAATTCTATGGAATAGTGATTGGACTCCTAGGGCGCCACTACTACTGACAGCCAACTTCAAAAATGCATAACTCTTTACTCAGACCTCCAAATGAGGTGATCTCAGTGGCCACAGAAAGCTTATGACCTCTGTTTTATTCCTATAAAATTTCACAAGAATTGGACACCATTTGTCCATCAGATGACATAAAATACAAATCTACCAGTGTGAACAGTGCACATACCAGAATCAATAGAAAATCCCAACTTTGAAAATTCATAAAATATTCTCTAGATCTCTAAAAATTATGTTCTTTAGCTTCAAAAAAAGATCTCAACAAGATCTAATTGCATGAAAAATCTCAAATCAATACTAGCTCATTTTGCCAAAAAGTGATATAGGGTTTCATTATGGTCAAATTTGGCTCCATATGAGGTACCAAATTTGCCAAATGGCTTTCCCTTGGTTGTGGCATCTTTTGGGCAAGTCTAAAAGCATATTTAAGACTTGTGTAAGCTTTCGAAATGGTTCCAAATCTCATGCATCTCATTTTGGCCATTCAACCCACACTTATATTGGGAATCATTGGGAGGCACACAGCGGAAACGTTTAAAATTTTGATCCCAATTCCCACTGAGGATCCGTCAAAATCACTTAAACTGAATAGGTTCAGAGAATTATCTTTTTCTATCAATTGAGTTTGTTGTTTATTTTTATTTGGATCACAGGAACTGACTGCAGATCAGCTCCCTTTACTGGTATCCACATGAATGAGGTTCAGCAACTCAAACGGTATGCTAGCAGCCTGTCCGTACAATTCTGTAAAATTTTTCGTATGACGTCCGTACGTTGTCTATTTCTCTAAGGTTTTTGGAGACAGCTCTAGCAAAATTTTTCTGATATGGAAACCTTTATTTATAGACTAGGGTTTTAGATATATTTAATTAATCAAAATTGATTAAATATATCTATTAGTTTAAATTTAAATCTATCCTATAGTTTAAATTTAAACTAATAATATCTAGAGCTTAATTTAAATTATCTGATTAGTTTAAATTTAAATCTATCTTATAGAATCAAATTTAAATTATCTGGTTAGTTTAAATTTAAATCTATCTGATAGAATCAAATTTAAATTATCTAATTAGTTTAAATTTAAATCTATCTAATAGAATTAAATTTAAAGTAATTCATATATATATATATATATATAATATCAAATATAATATATATATATATAATATATTTCAAATTTAATTATTTATATATAAATATATATAAATAATTCCTCCATCCTAGATATTCATTGAATCTAGACACATTTCTGATTCAATGAATGTGGACATTTTAGCCCGAGTTGGTCCATTCTTGTGTGTAACCCTATAGGCTCATATGATGTTGGCAGTGGGCCAACTACACTGTTTGACCCACAAATCACAAGCGACCTCTAGCAAGACATTGTGACTACCCAAATCATATGGGATCGGTGATCCGATGCAACCTATCTTACAACCCTATCATATCCTTTTTGTCATAGGATATCTAGATCGAGTATGAGGCATGGAAATATCATCCTCAACTTGCTCGATCATAACTCTCTCGCTCTCCGAGTAGATTGATATAAGATGGAACCCTTTCCATCTGAGCTTGGCTATACATTTCTCAATCGCACTCATCGAGGGGCCTAGAGATATCTCTCTATAAATCAGAGGGACAAATTCCATCTTGACCACTTATCTTCCTCTGCATGGATTCCATTATACCTGATCATAGTCTTTATAATTACCCGGTTAAAGGTGACATTAGACTATGCCAAAGTACAGCATTCTTCATGTAGGAATCTATGGTGATCTCAGGTCTAAGGGATCAATGACACGATTATATATGAGATAAACTTATGACCTAATCCATGTAGCTTATCTCATGACGGGTCTATCCAGCGTCCTGTTCTCTAACACACGCCTATGATTTTGATTCATATCATCATACACGATTAACACTTAATCAATCAAAATCATACTAATCTTAATTCATCGTTGTTCCCACAAGGATGATTGATTAGGGACATTTTAGATAATTCAAAAAATAATTTATCTATGGATATTATTATATATAAACATGCAAATAATATAATAATGTAATAAAAAGAAAACTCTTATTTCGTAATAAAAACAATGTTCGCAATACAATAATTGGTCTAGGGCACAATCTCCAACAACTTATGCACATTTCCATCAAACTTCCACATTGCACACTTTGGCATTTTATACTCAAAATAAATGCTAAAGGTCATATATCATATTCATACATCTAAACATCACATAATAGTATATTTACACATGTCTCAAGGTTCATAGTACATTTACAACATCATATATATCATGAACCATCATTATGGTTCCAAAATGAACAAAACAAGGCATAAGCATATCAATCTCTCTTCTTCATTGTTGTTGGCTCCCTTCACCATAATTACTTGGTTCACCTAGCATGTTAGATCATTGGAGAGGAGGAGATGAGATTCAAAGAATCCCAATAGCTCATCTCCCATTCAATTATATATAATATGTGCAAAGCAAGCTTTTCAAATGTCATAAACATTTTAAAAGCAAACTGGGCATATGAACAAATCATACAAGACATTCAAGAGTTCACCAAGTGCTTGGATTGGCCTCACACTTCTCCTCATGGATTTTGGACTTGCCTCACCCATTCTTTAAGACCTCAACTATACTCTTGGGAGCCCACTTTGCTTTTGGGATACTCTTTACTTTGTCTCAACTAAGCTCAAGGGTTCTTGGCTCATCCTCACTAAAGGGAAGAGTTCTTGGCCCCTCCACACTCAAGTAAACTCATACAAACATCATGTACTCATTGGAAAACATAACATGACATCAAGAATTATGGCATATAAAGGCATGCTAGCATACTTTTCATAGCTTGAAAATACACATACACACATTCTAAAACAAGCTAAACACATATCCATGCGTGAGAGAAGGTGGAGAGAGCTACCTTGTGTACATTCACACATTTTTTTCTTAAAATTCAAGCCTCCTCTTTTGGCCACACACCCGCAAATTGGTGGAGATGGTTTTTCTTGGCCTAGATACAATTCATGGAAGCCAATTAGATTCATGAAACATATTCTAAGGCCACACAAATTAGTTAAACACTACATTGCTCTATAACCCTCATTATAGTCCATAAAGGCATCTAATGAAGAACACCCCTCAAATACTTTCTAAGCCTCACTCTTTCCTTTCAAATATGATTCTTGACTCCTTTTAAGCCTCTTAGAGTCATCACATCATCAAAACAAAAGGCCTAGCACCATGTTACTTCTTTAGGTCATAATATGGAACCTAAGACACCAAATCACTTTCCATGAGTTCTAAATTTTTTCCAAGGCCTCCTTTCATTTTCATTCATCAAATATGACTCAAGAATGGCCTTAGAAAAATTTAAAACTCTCCCTAGCACCAAGGAACATGCTTGATTGAGACATGCCTAGGTTTTGGGCTCTATAGAGTTTTCTTTGTTTTCTTGAAGAGAGAAACTTGTGGGGAGCATCTTTGGTGTCCCAAGAACTCATTTATACTCTAACTTAGACCTAGGAAGCATCACATAAATTCAAAATTTGAAAGGTGCACTAGAAACCCTAGGTTTTGCATCCTGAATCCTAATGCCTATTTCATGGTTTCTTTTGCATATTCTTATTCCTCTCTATCAAATACCTAAGAATCATGCTTGGTTGGGCTTGAAAATCATATCTTCCTAGGGTTCTTAGGCTAGTTCGAAATGGAGAAGAAAGGCCATGGAAGATATCAACCATAAGATGTATTTTTACCTTATTTCCTTGCTTAGTTTGGCTTGAATCTTGATTTCTCCAAGCTCCTCTCTTCAAATCTGAACTTTTCCTTGAATATCTCCCTTGAATCAAATTTATAAACCTCATTTTAATCTAAGGAAACAAAGGAGAAGGGAGGAGAGGAGGTCTTAGCTTTCTTCCTCCTTCTTCTTCCTCTCTTGAGCACCTTTCCCTTAGGGTTTTACTTTTAATTTAGGGCTGGAAAATCTGAAGTGAAATGAGGGCAAGTGTGAGGTGCCACCTATATATAGGTAGGGAAAAGTGACTTTTTCAAAAATTTTAATTTTACCTTTCATACTTTGCATTTTTGTTTCTCCTTCGTTTTAGCTCCTTTTTTAGAACTGTCTTTTCCATTATAAAATTTAGGTTCCCAATTAAGAAAAATGCCTTTGGAATCACTCAAATCGGAGCTAAAACCTTCCTGAACAGATCTGTCAAAATTCGGGCACACTGACGTTAGAAAACATCCACCAGAGGGGTTTGGCTGTCCCAGGGCTTTTTATGATTTTTAGGGCCTCTGAGAACCCTAGGGAACTCAAAACTTTTATTTAAAAAGCCCTCTTGTGTGAATTCCAAAATTTTCTCAAAATTACAAAAATGCTATTACGTTTCGTAAGCTTTTCGTAAAAAATTGTTTCTTCATTCTAGCTCTATTTTTCTTTCCGTCTGAGCTTGGGATTCTCATTTTTAGCAGTCTAGAATGCTTCTCAAATTTTTTGAGACCTTAACTACATCATCTTGGGGGACTTCCTTTTATATTCAGTGAATTTCATGCATTAATAGAGAAATTGTACGTTACGTTTCTCACATTTTCTTTCATTTTCAGAGAACTGGATGTTACAATCAACTTATCCTTAAATTGGTGATTCAAGTTTGCAAAAGCTCCTAATTCATGCTTCAACCCAAGTGTGTCATTATATAGGTTGGTTTATCGTATTTGTGGTTGGGCACATCGTCTAAGTAGCAGGTCAACATTCTTATAATGTTGGTTGGCTATTTACTTTCATCGGGTCTTGAACCATTA
This sequence comes from Erythrophleum fordii, assembly GCA_032878935.1. Classification (NCBI taxonomy): domain Eukaryota; kingdom Viridiplantae; phylum Streptophyta; class Magnoliopsida; order Fabales; family Fabaceae; genus Erythrophleum; species Erythrophleum fordii. Next base: position 21,666,723 of record JAVQMF010000055.1, read on the forward strand.
TCTATTCATTAACATACATCATGAAGACCTTTTGATGTCGCATCATTTGGTATCAGAGCCTTGGTTTACATGGTAGGTTACCCATCATTAACTAACATCTTTTCCTTCTAGTCTCTAGATTTTCTAATTTACCATATCTTTTCTTAGCCACCTGCAATACCTAAAAAAAATTTTCAACTTTGTTTCCAAATTTGATCTTTAGTATGCAAGTTTGGTTTTTACACTATAAGAGTCATTTATTTAGTAATCTAAAAAATTTTCTTATTTGGATGTTCTATTTTACCTTTTATCTGTTTGACCCCCTTTTAGTTAAGTTTTTGGATGATTGATAAATATTTCTTAAAGTTCAGAATCTCAACTCTCACGTCATTTTGGAATTATCCCAATCAAACTTTTCTACATTGAGATATATTAGGTTTTAATTTGTCTAGTTTGTTTATTATTTTGTGATTTTGTAAGTTTTGGCCTATTTCATCTATTCAAATTAGAAGAGAAAAGCCAAAAAAAATTAAAAAAGCAAAACAAAAGGTAAAACAAAAAAAAACCCCAAAAAAATTTGTGATCAAATAATTTTTTGAGAGAATAGAGTTAAGGACCCAAACTTCAAAATATTTACTCTGAAGGACCTATTACCACTGCGTTTAAGGATTTTGCTTAAAATCAGTGGTAATCTATCCTAAACCAAGTGGTAATAGATCCTTCAGAGTAAATATTTTGAAGTTTGGGTCCTCAACTCTAATTCTCCCTAATTTTTTCCATTTCTTTCCTATTTTACCTTATTTCCTTTGATATTATATCGTGCACTTCCTTATTTTGATTTGCCCTTATTTCCTCTTTTTTTCCTTTATTTGAACTTTCTTATTTCGATTTTGCATTTTTCCTCATAGTTAAAATTTTCATAATTGTATTATGTGTGGCTTTTTGGGATTTTAAACTTGATCTTGCATTATTAAGTGGTTAAATCTTTCCTCTTCTCTTTGAAACCCAAGCCTAACCAAACCCTACCCTCAATTGTGACTTGTGTGCACCAATCATAACTTTTTAAATCACCCATCTACACATACTTGGTCAAACTGAGAATTGACAATATTGGATCACTTGATGAGATCTTAGGTGACATAAGAGTTTAAGATTGATACTGAGAGGTAAAAGCAAGAATAGGTAAGATCATTACAAAAAAAAAACCAAAAAGAGGGAGAAAGTAAACACCAGTGAGAGTGTTATATCTTAATTGAGTGAAACACATGAAGTGTTTGTAAGGTCCTATATACTCTTGTTTCTTTCATTTCTTTTTCACTAACATGACAGATAATCGAGAAAAAGGAATTGCACATGAAAGTGATAACGACGATCACAATTCATTTGGGGTAACGCCTTTGCAAATGAAAGCACTACTAGTGAGCCATTTTGAAAGGATGCTTGAAAAGAAGTTGGAACAACTCCATGAACGCTTAGATAAGTAGAAAGTAGAACTTCTAGTCAAAGGACTACTCAAGCCAACTAAAGACAAGCTTATGCTACATGCCCGCAACATCATGAATATGTGGAAGACTTCGAGAGCCATGATGAAGATTATGAAAGGGAGGAGACTCAGTCGAAAAGAAGGCCACTCAACATACAAAGAAGACCACTGAGGAGGTCTAAAGATGAAGAAGAAGGCCTTTGAGAAGTCAAGGTCAAAATTCCTTCTTTTTAAGGCAAGAGTGATCTGGAAACATACATGGAGTGAGAGATGCGTGGAGAGCAAATCTTTTCATGCCATAACTACTCTAAGGGTAAGAAGGTTAAAATAGATGCTCTTGAGTTTATTGATTATGCTCTTATTTAGTGGGACTAGATGCAAAAGGAGTGGATCAGATATGGGAAGCACCCCATCTCAAGATGGGAAGAGATAAAGGCTATTATGAGGAGGTGATTCATTCCATCTTATTTTGAAAGGAACTTCATAATAAGCTTTAACGCCTCACTCAAGGATCTAAAAGTATGGATAAGTACTACATGTAACACCATACTTCTAGGACTCAATTCATGCAATTCCCATGCCTCATCTTATGTTTGTTCTATGGAAATAATCTAGTGGCATAGGGAGTATGAATTAAACTGTATTTCTCTCCGGGTAAAATTTTTCTTTTGGAGTCCCGTGGGCCATATGAATGCATCTATCACATTCTCATACTTAAATACATGAATATAGCTCATTTCCATCATCAAATTTGGTCTACAACTCATGGAAAGCAAAGGAACACATTAAAATTCATGTTTGCATTTTCGTCCAGAATTTCCTCTTTTCTGTCACAAATTTTGGAAAATCATAACTAAATCTATAAAAATCGAAATCATGTGTTCTTTGTCATTCTGGAAAGCTCAGGATGTCTACTTTACACTAAAAATACGTCCAAGTCACAACATTCATCACACAGGACGTTTGACATCCAAAACACTACAGACTCACTGGCTGCCTGGGCTGTGATTCAGGTTACTGATGCAAACTTATGAAATTCATAACTAATTCTAAAAAAATCGAAATCACACAAATTCAGTCATTCTGGGAAGCTACAAATGTTAACTTGACACTAAAAATAATTCCAGAATGAAATAGATACGTTTAGATATCTGGAACTGATGGAACAGTGATTGAGCTCTGGAGATGCCACTGTTACTGACAGCAAACTTCAAAAATTCATAACTCAGTGCTCAGACCTCCAAATGAGGTGATCTCGGTGGCCACAGGAATCTTATGACCTCTATTGTATGCACATAAAATTTCATAAGCATTGGACACCATTTGGCCATCGAGTGACACGAAAATCAAATCTGCCAGTATGAACAGTGCAATACCAGAAACCATAGAAAATCCCAACTTTGAAAATTCACAAAATATTCCCTAGGTCTCCGAAAATTATGATCTTTAGCTTCCCAGAAAGCTCTTAATAAGACCTAATTGTATGCCAAATTTCAGGGCAAGACTAACTCGTTTGGCCAAAAAGTAGTATAGGGTTCCATTATGGTCAATTTTGGCTCCATATTGGGTACCAAAATTGCCAAATGGATTTCCTTTAGTCTTGGCACCTTTTGGGCAAGTTTAAAAGCATGTTTAAGACTTGGGGAAGCTGCCCAAATGGTCCCAAACCATTTGCATCTCATTTTGGCCTTTTCACCCTCACTTATACACATTACACCAAGCTTTTCTCAAGTGCATACATTACCATAACACTCAATTTATGTTCTAGAATACATACACCATACTCATTCATTTATCTATCACATAATATCATTTTTACATTTGTCCAAGGGGTCATAGACCATTTACAATAATAATATACATCATGAAGTCTATCAAAAGACCAAAAATCAAGCATAAGGATGGCAATCTTCTTTCTTCAAGGTGGTTGGCTCCCATTGCCATGTCCACTTGGTCCACCTAGCATATTAGGACATTTAAGAGGAGGGAGTGAGATTCAAGAATCTCAATAGCTCATCTCCCATTCCATCACACATAATATGTGCAAGCAAGTTTCACAATTACATGCATGGAGAAAGTAGAAATCATAGGCATTTTAAAAGCAACCTTGGCATGTGAATCAATCATACAAGACATTCAAGAGCTCACTAAGTGTTTGGATTGGCCTCACACTTCTCCTCATGGATTTTGGACTTGCCTCACCCATTCTTTGAGCACTTTGGACTCAACCATATTCTTGGGAGCCCACTTTGCTTTTGGGAGACTCTTTACTTTGTCTCAACCAAGCTCAAGGGTTCTTGGCTCATCCTCACCCAAGGGAAGAGTTCTTGGCCTCTCCACACTCAAGCAAACTCATACAAACATCATGGATTCATTTAAAACATAACATGGCATCAAGGATCATGACATGTAAAGGCATGCTAGCATACTTTTCAAAGCTTGAAAATACACATACCAAGCTAAACACACATCCATGCATGAGAGAAGGTGGAGAGAGCTACCTTGTACACAAGCACACACTTTTTCCTTATCTTTCAAGCCTCCTCTTTTAGCCACACACCCACAAGTTGGTGGAAATAGTGTCTCTTGGCCTAGACACAAATTATGGGAGCCAATTAAGTTCATGAAACCATTTCTAGGGCCATGCAGCTTGCTTAAACCCTAGATTACTCTACAACCTCCATTATGGTCCACATTGGCACCTAATAAAGCAACACCCCTCAAATCATTTCTAGGCCTCATTCTTTACTTTCAAATATTATTCTTGACTCCTTTTAAGCCTCTTGGAGTCATCACATAATTAAAACAAAGGGCCTAACATCATGTTGCTTCCTTAGGTCACAATATGAAACCTAAAGCACCAACTCATTCTCTAAGCTTCCTAAATTTTTCCCAAGGTTTCCCCTCACATTCATTCATCATGTATGACTCAAAAATGGGCTTGAAACAATTTAAAACTCTCCCTAACTATGCTATCCCTACTTGGCCGAAAGTTAGAGCATAAATGGGATTTCATGGCTTCTTGATTTTTCCTTGATGGGGGAACCATTTAGGGAGGTTGTTAAGAGTTGTAGGAGGTCAAGGAAATACTTAAACAACCAAGGGAACTTATAGATTAAATCAGTTTTTACAATCCCCTTAAGTGCTCTACACTTTTTCAACTTTTAGGTTCATGACTTTCCATGGGGTTTTGTTCATTTTATGGAGGAAGAGACATATGGGGGACCTCTTAGGGATCTTAGGAGCACATTTAAACATTCATTTAAGCCTAAGAACATTTATATAAACTCAGATTTGCAAGGGAGCATTTGGATCCCTAATGATTCCATTTTGTTTCCTAATGCTCCTTTCTTGATTCTATTGGTTCATTCTTAATCCTTGCCATCTAAAACCCCTAATCCCTCCATAAATTGGACAGAAAATAGCCCCTAAGAATTGGGCTCATGGTGGTCAAATTCGTGCAAGAGGAAGGGGAAGGGAGAAAGTACCAAAGATTGGAAGTTTTACCTTGTTTTCTTGCTTCCTTTGGCTTGTTCTTCCACTTGGTTGGCTTACTCCCTAAATTTTCGAAATTCCCCTCTCTGTTCTGCCCCAAAAACAGCACCAAACTCTCCATTAAAACCATAGAAAGAAAGCTTGAGAGGAGAGGAGCAAGGTTCAAGAAGGAAGGATATGGAATTTCTTAAAGTTTCTTACCTTTCTCTTGAATTTCTTCCTCCAAAATCCTCCTCCTCTTGTGCGCCTAAGGAGCTGGAGTTCTCCTCTGAAATTGGGCAGAAGCAAGTCGGTTTGGAGAGGAGAGAAAGAACGTGGCATATAAAGAAGCTTCCTTTAACACTTTAATGCCAATTTTGCCCTTCGTTCTTAGCATTTTCGTTTCTCCTTCGTTTTAGCTCCTTTTTGAGAACCGTCTTTTCCATCATAACAAATAGGTTCCCAATTTAATAAAATGCCTTTGGAATCACTCAAATCGGAGCTAAAACCGTCCCGAACGAATCGGTCAAAGTTCGGGTCACCCGACATCGGAAAGAATACACCGGAGGGGCTTTACTGGTCTCGGGGCTTCCCATGGTTTTCGGGGCCTCTAAGAACCCTAGGCAACTCAAAATTTCCATTTAAAAAGCCCTCCTAGGCGCTTTTCCAAAATTACACTTATTTACGAAAATGCCACTGGCCTTTCGGCAAATTTTTCGAATTGCTCCGACCCCAGTTTCTGGGCAACTCAAGGCTCAAATCCTCATTTTCTATTATTTAAAATTTTATCCAAATTTTATTTGGCCTTGAATCACTCATCTCAGGGGACTTGCTTTGAAAACGTGCCCATTTCCATCGTTTACTGAAAACGGGACATTACACTACAAGGAGATGCAAATAGCCATGATTAGAGCTAATGTAAAGGAGGATCTAGAAGTAATAATGGCTCGCTTCTTAGATGGGCTCAACCGTGATATAGCCAATGTGGAGATGCACCACTATGTGGAGATTCCTGACTTGGCCCATCAAGCTGCCAAGGTAAAGAGACAACTTAAGAGAAAGAATTTTGTAAAGAAGAACTCTAATTCAAGTTCTTTCAACTTATGGAAGAAAAACTAAAAGAATGATATTCCTTCTTCTTCAAATTCTAAGGAGAAAAGCTAGTCGCCCCACCCAAGAAGGTTCAAAGTGGACCTAGTTCTTTCAGAAACCAAGATATACGATGCTTTAAGTGTTAAGGGAGAGGACATATCTCTAGTGAATGTTCTAACAAGAGAACCATGACTATCAACAACCTTGGTGAATGGAAAACTGAAGGAGAAACAACTAAAGAAGAAGAAGAAGAATATCTATTTATAAAGAATGAAGATGGAGAATACACATAAGAAGGAGAACTCCTTGTGACTAAGAGAGCTCTTAGTGCCCAGATGATGACAGAAGAAAATGAACAAGGAGAGAACTTGTTTCATACTCATTGTAAAATCCAAGGGAAAATATGCAACACCATGATTCTATGACTCATCTCATATCATATGTAAGCTTATTTCCATGAAGCACATGAATTTCCTCAAGAAAAAGTCATAGAAAAGTACAATTAAATTGCATTACGTCATAGGTAAATTTTTCATTTAGAGTTCCATGGGCCATATGTGATGACCCTAATCTCTAATCCTGATTACTAAGGTTTAATACGTGATCAATAACCATAAACCAGAGTTACATGATATTAAGACTAATTACACTATGAAAATATGGGGAAACTTGAGCCTTAATGTGATTAGAGCCATCAATCATACGATTATAAATGCTTATGTTCGTAAAGGAAACAAACATTCATTTATCAGTCTTTGATTCTATTACTCATCATTTATAACTCACCCTAATATCTCTACATCATCCCTTGAGATTAACATATGAAAAACCAAGGTTTTCTAGTTAATATAAGTGTTTCATCATGTTCGCCGTGGCCTAATTACTCTTAGCCGTAACCAATTCCTTTCTATTTTACCCCTTTCTTCATCACTAGTTTCGCCGCGGCTAGACCTTCGCTGCGACCAACCTATATGGCGCCGCATGCGAAGAAGCCTCCTGGAACTTCCTCGCTAGTCTCTCGATATTGGCGGCGGCCAATAACTCCTTTTTGCCATGGCCAATTCCTCTCTGGAATGCCTGGCTCATTTTTGCAAAATTTCACTGCGGCCAATTTCCCATTTCGCCGCAGCCAATTTCCCTCTAGACGACTCCCAGTTTTGCCTCTCGCATTTTGCCACGGCTAATTACATATTTCATCGTGGCGAATTCCTCTCTGGCACTCTCCCTGGGCAACTTCGCCTCTATTGGCCGCGGCCAACTCCAGTTTAGCCACAGCAAAGTGCCTTCTGGTCCTACACTCTGAAAATCTAGTCTCATACTTTCCACTCTTTCTTCATTAATGCCCTAGGGCCTCTCTACCTTCATTGTAGGGCTCAAATATCCTTCATTAGCCTAATTTATCCAGCTAATCTATCCTTACTAGCTCAAGACTCAATGGTCAATTTCTTTTCTCTAATTACCCTATATTAGCAAGTCCATATATCAGCAAGTTTGTAAAATAACAATAACATGAGTTCACGAACTATCAATAGCTATCACTTGATACCCAATCAATGGGGGTTCATAGTAATATGTCAAGATTACATTTCCAATAACAAGCTATATCAGAGTTCAACAAGGGTCATAGCAGCTATGGGGGTCTCAAATTAACAAAGAAATCATCAAAATGGAAAGTTTATACTTACCTAATGTCAGCCCTAACCTCAACCTACGAATTTCACCAAGAAAACCCCCAAACAACCACATTTCAGATTTTGGGTAAGGTGAAAATGCTCCAAATGAAAAACTAATCAGGCCAAATTAAAGAGAAATATGAGGGGATTAAGTTGTATAACTATTACCTTAGCTGAATCTTGCTCTAGATGTGAGAAAATATGAAATTCTTGCCCCAAACCTTAGCCTCCCTCCAAACCTCTGAAATTCTTTCTTGTGTTTCAGAAAAATGGGGAAGAGGCTGAAGTGTATAAGGTTTTAGTTGGGTTTAAGTTGGGTCTAAGATGGGTCATGGGTTGCTCCAAGGTCCAACTCCAAATGGGTTTCAGATTTTAGCTTTGTTGGGCCAGTTTTAAGGTGTTGGGCTGCAGAATTTCATTAGGCCAACTCTTATGCATTGGGTTGCTAAAGTTTAATTAGGTTTGGGCCAAGTTTGAAGAGCTCAAGAATTTGGGTCTGCACAAGGGTTATTGGGCCACTTATAAGAGTCTATACAAGGTGGATCTTAGGCCTCTATCACATTAAATTAAATTGGGCCAGCACCTAACTCATTGGGCCTCTATTAGCCTCTTATCATGATTTATTAATTTGGGCCTAGATGAGGTTTCTATCCTAATTAATTCTCAAACCCATATTAATAATTTATCTCTCTAAAATTTCTATTCACTAACTTGCCCAACTATCCTCTATTAATTATTCTTAATTACTCTAAATTCATGATTAATACCTTAATTAATTTTGGAGTGTTACACCATATGGACTAATCCATTTTATTCTCATATTTAAATACACAATTACAACTCATAACAAACTCAAGAAGTGGCCTAGAACTCGTACAAATAGATAGTATACTCAAAAACATAGTGTGTAGCCTTGGGTAGGATTTTCAAATTCTGTGCCTAAATTTTGAAAAATCATAACTAGTTCTAGAAAAATTGAAATCAAGCACACTATACCATTCTAGAAAGTTATAAATATCTATTTTATGCTAAAAGTAAATCCAGTACAAGAGGTCGACTATCATTACTAGTACTGTCCTCTAATTTCAAAAATTTATATCTCTCTACTCAGATGTCCAATTGGGGTGATCTCAATGGCCACAAAAAGATTATCATGTCTGGTTTATGCCTGTAAAATTTTATGAGTATTGGACATCATTTGACCTATGAATGACACAGCTTAAATTTCTGACCATATGAATAGTATCTGCATCAGTTCAGCAGAAAAATGCTAACTTTAGAAATTCATAATTAATTTCACAGAGCTCCAAATAATCTAGTCTTTGGCTTTCCAAAAAGCTATGGATAAGATCTATATGTGTGCTAAATTTCATGGGCAAATCCGTTCATTTGGTCAAATCTTGACATTGGGATGTGAAATGATCATTTTTGTGTCTCATAAGGGTCTCAAATGATCCATTTTAGCTTCTAAGGCAACCATGGCCACTTGAGCATGAGGGGAAAGCACCAAAATGACATTCTAAACTTGTCTTAAAGGTGCACAAACCCAGATTTCTCAAACTCACTCGTCCACCTCAAGTTATACACAAGAATGCATATGTCAAGCTTTGCCATTCCATACCCAAATCACGCTATATCATGCATATGGAATTAATTCTCATTCATAAATTATACACATGTTCAAATGATTATACAACAATTTCATCATAGGATTACATCATATGCCATATGTATGACTACAAAAGAGACAAAACTAGGCAATTTTAGACACTTTGATGTCAATCTCTTATCCCCTAACTTTGTGATTTTCATTACCTTGTTCATTTGCTCCACCTAGCATGTTAAGACATTGGAGAGTAGGGAATTAGATTCAAAGAATCCTAATAGCTCATCTCTCTTTCAATCACACATAAAGTATGCAATATAAGCCTTGAAAATGCATGCATGAGCATAATGAAGTGCATGATCATTCAAGAAGCAATCTTGGCACGTGAACAAGTCACACAAAGTATACATAGGCTTGCCAAATAAGTGGATTAGCCTCACCCATTCTTTTATGGATTTTAGACTTACCACACCTATTTTTTCTAAGAGGTTTTTGACTCAACCACACTCTTAGGAGTCGACCTCACTCGTAGGAGACTCTTAACTTTGTCTCAATCAATTTTAAGGGTTTTTGGCTTCACCACACTCAAGAAAACCCAAGCACACATACTAAGCATCATTTGAAAACATATTATAATATCATGGTACCATGGAACATAAGCATATGCTAGAATACTTTTCATGGCTTAAAACACATATACACATATTCAAAAACAAAGTAAGCATACATTTATGCATGAGAGAAAGAAGAGAAGCTACCTTTGCCATACAAGCACACTTTTTCTCTTGGAATTTTGCTCCCTCCCTCAGCCACACACTCACAATGATGTGAGGCTTGTTTCTCTTATCCTAGACACATCATATGGAAGCCAATTACACTTTTGAATTGAGTGCTAAAGCCATACATTTACTAGAAAAGTTAGGTAACTCATATGGCTCTTTTATGGTTCCATAATGCACTTAATGAAGCAACATTAAGAAAACATCATCTTGGCTCCATTCTCTCCATTCATTTATGATTCTTGACTCCATTTAAACCTCTTGGGGTCATCATATAATCAATTCAAGGAGCCTAACTAGGTGTTGCTTCTATGGTTTCTAAACACAATCAAGTCATATTATGGAATATATAAGGCCATCTCACTTTTTATGGTTTCTAAATTTTTTCCAAGGCTTCCTCTTATTTTCACTCATCATGTATGACTCAAAAAAAAAGCTTTGAACAAATTAAAACTACCCCTTGGTGCTCCAATCTCTCTAGGCCATGGCTATGGACCAATGAGACACTAAGTGAGTTTGCTTTGTTTTCTTGATGGAAGATGCATATGAGGAGCCTTCTAGGTGTAACAAACGTAATTTTCGTAAAATGACAAAATGAGCCGTATAAAAGCAAGTCCTTTGAAATGAGCTAGATAATGTCCTAGAAAATTTAGATTGAGTCCTAGACTCCAAAAAATGATAATTCCAAGCTCACACTAAAAGAAAAATAGAGCTAGAACGATAAAACAATTTATGATGAAGATTGACGAAACCTAATAGCATTTTCATAAATAAGTGTAACTTTTGGAAAAACACATAGGAGGGCTTTTTAAATAGGAAATTTAAGTTGCCCAAGGTTCTCAGAGGCCTAAAAAATCGTGGAAAGCCTCGAGACTGGTAAAACCCCTCCGATATACGTTTTCCAACATCGGTGAGTCTAAACTTTGACAGATTTGTTCGAGAAGGTTTTAGTTCCAATTTGAGTGATTCCAAAAGCATTTTATTAAATTGGGAACTAAATTTTATAATGGAAAGAACGGTTCTAAAAAAGGAGCTAAAATGAAGTCGAAATGAAATTGCCATTATGAAAAGACAAAATTGGAATTTTTGAAAAAGTGTGTTTATTGAAGCTTCCACACACTTCTTCCTTCTTCTCCCCCTTATATAGTATGACTTTCCTCTACCCAAAATATAGAATATGACCTACTCTCTTAGGTGCACAAGAAGGGAAGGAAAAGGAGGAGAAAAATCAAGGGAAAGGTAGGTAAATCCATAGAATTTCATGTTTTTTCTTCTTCCATCCTTGCTCTTCTCCTTCCTTGCTTTCTTTCTATAGTTTTCTTGAGATGTTTGGTTCTGTTTTTGGTCTAGAACTTAGAGGGACAGTTCAAAAATTTTAGGGAGAGGTAAACCAAGAAGAAGAAGCCTTTGAAGAACACTTGAAACTAAGGTAATTGTTTGTTGTTGTTACTTCTTCTCCTTGCTCCATGGATGATGCTTGTTCGGTCTAAACTAGAACCATATAGGGGGAGGATTTTTTGTCCAAAAATAAGAGAGGAACTAGGGTCTTAGACCATGAGGAAGAGGAATATGGCAAGAAATTCCAAGAAAAACCCATGGAAAATAAGATAGAAAAGTATAGGATTCTTTAGGGTTTTGGAAAATTTTATTTTGTGTGAGTAATTATTTAACTATTTGAATGTTTCCTTAAGCTCCTAAGACCCTTAGAAACCTCCCCAAGTGGCTCTCCCATCAAGGAAAAATCAAGAAGTCCAAGAACCCCATTTATGCTGCTTGTCTTGGCCTAGGCTAGTTCTATAGGCTAGGGAGTGTTTTAAATTGTTCTAGCCTTGGTTTAAGACTTTATATGATGTTAGAAGATGGGAAAAACCATTGAAAACAATTTAGGATCCATGGATTAGAAGATGGAACAATGGCGTCTATAATGGTGCTTTACGAAGCAACTAGATTTTCCAATTGTGCAAGTGAATGTGTGAAGGCTCCAAGAACCTTAAATGAGTCCAATAAGTCTAAAAATAATAAGAGAATGGAGCATAGAACTTGAAATGTGAGAGTTGCTTTAATAGGCCATTTATGGAACCATTATACCACTTATGGAATCAAGTGTGTGTTCAAGAGTGAGTTTAATGTCTTGGCTTGCTTCAAGTGTGTAATTGTGTGTTATTTATGGTGTTTAGGCCAAGAAAACATACAACCACTTAGGTGTTCTTGTGGGACTAAAAAAGGGAAGGAAAAGGATCAATAAAAGCTTGTATAAATCTAAGGTAACTCCCCACCTCATTCTCCTTGCATTCTTGTGTGCATATGTATATCTTTATGTGGTTGTGTATGCTCTTGTGACTTGGAAACATGCCACTTGATGCCTTAACATTACATTGGTACTAATGTATTTCCTTGAATGGTCTTGGTTGTGGAAATGGCTTATAAGGGTGAGGTGATGCCAAGAGTCCCTTAATGAAGGTGAGGAGATGCCAAAAGTCTTATAGCATGGGTGAGACAAGGCCAAAAGACTCTTGGAAGGGTAAGGCCAAGTCAAAAGTCCCTAGGCCAAGAGTGAGGCAAATCTAAAAGTCCTAGAAATGGGGTAAGGCAAAACCAAAAGTCCCTAGAACATAGTCTTGGCTTGAATGTGACTAGGTAGCATGGAAATTGTAACTTTGCATACTTTATGGTGGCCAAACCTTCCATACATATGCTTTGATGTGTATGTGCCTTGAATGTGTGTGTGAATGGATGTGTGAGTTATTAAGATTCAAGGAATCTCACTCTCCTCCCCTCCATTATCTTAAAATACCTAAGTGATGTCCAAGAAGCAAGGAAAGCAAGCCAAAAGCATTGAAAAGTCATACTTTGTCCATTACGTAGCTTGTTATGCATTTGAATACCAAAGTTACTTTGTACATATTATTTTTAATATAGAAGCTCATGGACAAATGTAATATGATGCATGACTCTTGTATAGACCATATGTGGCATGAAATCCATGGAAATGAGAATTTTGGCTTCTTGATAGCTTGATGTATTAGTGCATTCATGGAAGTGGAATAGCTAAATTAAGATGCATGAAGTTTGGGACCACTTGGATAGTTCATACAAGTTATATTCATGCTTTTAAACTTGTCGAAGGGGTGCCAAACTCAAAGGAAGGCCATTTAGACTAAAGTAATACCTATTGAGAGCCAAAATTGACCATTTTGTGAGGCTATATCATTTTCTGTCCAAATGAACTTTTCATGGTCTGAAATTTGGCATGCATCTAGAGCTTGTTGAGAGTTTTTTGGGGAGCTAAAGTAGGTATTATTTAGAGGTCTATAGAATATTTGGTGAATTTTTTAAATTGGAATTTTTTTTTGATTTTGCCACTAGTACTGCTCATATAATCTGAAAATTGTTCTCTGTCAATCATGGGGCAAACGATGTCCAATTGTTACAAAATTTTATAGGGAGAAACTTGACCTTCCCAGTGACTTGTGACACTTAGAAACACCTCATTTAGATGCCTAGAGAGGGAGAGATTAATTTTTGAAGTTGCTATCTAGTACTAGGTGCACAATCAGACCTGTGGTACTGTTTGATTGCATTTCAGGGCCAGAATGCATCTGGATTGGTTTGGAATTATTTGTTCCCTCTAGTTAATATTTTTAACTTTCTAAATTGTTATAGATTGCATGGATTTGATTTTTGGGAATTAATTATGAATTTCCAAAATTTATATCAGTAATTTGTATCAGTATCAGAGGACAATCGGACCTTCCAGCCTTTTTTATTGTCAAATGTGGTCTAAATGGGATTTTTGTGACTAGGAATTATTTTTACTATAAATTTGACATCTAGATCTTTCCATAAAGTTATGGTTTGTATGATTTCAATTTTTCTACATTTAGTTATGATTTTTCAAAATTGCCTCAAATTTTGCTATCCTGAAATTCAAGGCAAAATGTGATTATTTGAGGTTTTTGACTTTTGATCCATGGCTTGTGTAACATTCAATTCTCTAAAAACAAGAGAAAACGTGAGAAACGTAACATACGATTTCTCCATAAATGAACGAAATTCACTGGATACAAAAGGAAGTCCCCCAAGATGATGTAGTCAAGGTCCCGAAAAATTTGGAAAGTATTTTAGACTTCTAAAAATGAGAATTTCAGGCTCAGAAGGAAAGAAAAATGGAGTTAGAATGAAGAAAAAATTTCTTACGAAAAGCTTACAAAACATAATGACATTTTTGTAATTTTGAGCAAATCTTAGAATTCACATAGGATGGCTTTTTAAATAAAATTTTTGAGTTTCTCAAGGTACTTAGAGGCCCTAAAAACTATGGGAAGGCCCGGGAAAGCTAAAGCCCCTTCAGTGGACGTTTTCTAACATCGATGTACCCAAACTTTGACAAATTCATTCAGGAAGGTTTTAGCTCCGATTTGAGTGATTCCAAAGGCATTTATTAAATTGGGAATCTAAATTTTATAATGGAAAAGATGGTTCTCAAAAAAGAGCTAAAACGAAGGAGAAACGAAAATACAAATAACAAAGGGCAAAATGGGAATTTTTGAAAAGTGTAACTTCCTCCCACCTATATCTATGATGCCCCCTTCTTCTCCCTTCATTATGCACGACCAAGTTCTGCCCAAAACCAAAGGAAAACCCTAAGGAGAGTGGCGTACAAGAGGGAGGCAAAGAGGAGGAGAAATTAAAGGCTTAAGGTATGGAAATTTAGTAGTTTTTCATGCTCTTTCTCTTCCAAACCTCTTCTCCTTCATTCATCTTTATTTCTTATGATTATAATGACGTATATGGATCTGTTTTAAAGGAAAAATTGAGGGAAAAATTTGGATTTGAAGAGAGGAGCTCAAAGAATACAAGATTCAAGTAAAAAAAGCCATGAAAACAAGGTATTTTCTTCTTCCATGGTTGCTACCCTTTGCTCCCCTTCTCCACCATTTTGCCTTACTTGAGAAGACTTAAGAGGAGTTGATTTTTAGGCAGAACCAAGGGTGATTCTAAGGAAAAAGGGTGTGGAGATTAAGAATATGCAAAGAGAATTAACAAATAACCATGAAAATTCAAGATGCAAAGTCTAGGGTTTCATATGTTCCTTGCAAAATCTGATTTCATACCTTGATTCTTGCATCTAAATAAATGTTTAAATGAGTTCCTAAGATCTCTAAGAGGCTTCCTATATACTTCCTCCTTCAAGAAAACAAAGCAAAGTCCATGAAGCCATATTCCTCCACAGCCTCGGCCTAAAGGGGTTCTTATAGCTAGGGAGAGTTTTAAATTTTTCTAAGCCCATTCTTAAGTCATATATGATGAATGAAAATGAGGGGAGGCCTTGGAAAAATTTAGAACTCATAGAAAGTGAGTTGGTGCTTTAGGTTCCATATTATGACCTAAAGAAGCAGCACGTAGTTAGGCTCTTTGTTTTAATTGTATGATGACTTCAAGAGGCTTAAAAAAGGTCAAAAATCATATTTGAAAGAAAATAATAGAGCCTAGAATTTATTTGAGGGGTGTTGCTTCATTAGGTGCAATTATGGACTATAATAAAGCTATAGGCCAACCTAGTGTCTAAGCAAATTGTATGGCCTTAGAATTGAGTTCATGAGCCTAATTGGCTTTCATAAATTGTGTTTAGGCAAAGAGAAGTCTTCCCCACACTTTTGTGGGTGTGTGGCCGAAGCAAGGGAGAGAATTTCAAGAGAGAAAGTGTGTGATTGTGTACAAGGTAGCTCTCTCCACCTTCTCTCATGCATAGATGTATGCTTAGCTTGTCTTAGAATGTGTGTATGTGTATTCTTAAGCCATGAAAAGTATGATAACATGATTTTATATGCCATGATTTTATGATAACATATTATGTTTCATATGATGTTTTGATGTATATTTAGGTTTGCTTGAGTGTGGTGAGGCCAAGAACCCTTAGCTATGGTGAGGATGAGCCAAGAATCCTTAAGATTGGTTGAGGCAAAGCAAAGTGGGCTTCCAAGAGCATGGTTGAGTCTAAAAATGCATTAAAGAATGGATGAGGCAAGTCCAACATCCACAAGAAATTGGGTGAGGGCAATCCACTTGCTTGGCAAACCTTTGTATGCTATGTATGACTTTTTTAAATGATGAAAATGCTTCTTGAATGTTTTCATATGTCCATATGACCATACATGCATTTATGAGACTTCTTTGCATCCATTATGTATGATTGAATAGGAGATGAGCTATTGGAATTCTTTGAATCTCATTCCCTCCTCTCCAATGATCTCACAAGTTAGGTGGACTAAGTGAACAAGGTGACGGAAGCCAACCACCTTGAAGGAAAGAGTTTGGCAACTAAATGTAAAGTTTTTGGTTCTTTAAGGCCATACTTGTGTCAAGTGATGTAATCCAATGATGTAGATGGTCTATAACCTTTTAGACATGTGTAATTATGATAATATATAATGTATAAATGAATGGATATGGTGTGTGATCCCTAGAATGTAATTTAAGTATGTAATGCCAAATTATGTTTCTTGAAAGTTTGATATAAATGTGCATATGTGAGGATGAAGTGGCCAAAATGAGATGCATGAGGTTTTGGACCATTTGGACAGCTCACACAAGTCCTAATTATACTTTTAGACTTGTCCAAAAGGTGTCAAACCCTAAGGAAAGCCATTTGGTCACTTTGGTATCCCATATAAAGCTAAAATTGACCATAGTGGAACCCTATGCCATTTTTTAGCCAAATGAGCTCTTCTTGATCTGAGATTTGGCATGCAATTAGAATTTATTGAGAGATTTTTTGGAAGTTAAAGAACATAATTTTCAGAGATCTACAAAATATTTGATGATTTTTCAATGTTGGCAAATTTTCTGGCTTTGATCTGATGCACTATTCATTTGGTTCAAAAATGAAATCTGTCACACAAGGCTCAAATGATGTCCAATTGCCACAAAAATTTATATAAAAAAACTAAATATTCCCAGTAACTTGTGCCAACTAGAAGCACCTCATTTGGAGGTCTAAAGAGGGAGATATGAATTTTTAAATATTATATCAAATATCAAGAGCTTTACCCAACTTCAGTTACTGTTCCATTGAATTCTAAGATCTAGGCTATCTAAACTGATCTGGAGTTATTTTTTCCTCTAGCTAACATCCACAGCTTTTCAAATTAGTATCATTTGCATGGATTAGATTTTTGTGGAATGAATTGGACATTTTCAAAGTTTGTTATAGAAATCTGTGACAGCATCCGTGGCAGTTTGACCTCCAGAACTTTTCAGATGTCAAATATCCTTTTTGATAAATGTTATGATCTAAACATATTTTTATTATAAAATAGACATTTGTAGCTTTCCAGAATGGCCAAGAATGCATGATTTAGATTTTTCTAGAATTAGTTATGATTTTCCAAAGTTCGGACAAAAAAGAGACAAAATCTGACCGAGAATATTTGTGTATATTTCTTGCTTCCATTCGAGTTCCTTGAGATGTAGACCATATTTGATGATGCAAATGTATTGTATTCATGTAATTAAATATAATAATGTGATGTATAAGCTCACATGGTCCACATGATGTAACACCCTGAAATTAATTAAGGTATTAATAATGTATTTGGAATGATTAAGAATAATTATTATAGAATAATTAGGTAAACTATATGAATGAAAATTTACAAAGAAATAAGTTATTAATATAGGTTTAAGATTTCATTTCGGTTAAAGCTTAATTGAGCCCTAAAATTTAATTTGAATAAGCCATGGATAAGGATTTATAGAGGCCCAACAATTTTTGGGTGTAAGCTCAACTCCTTATCATGAGATTTGGGCCAAGAGAGAGATTGCCTAGCAATGGCCCAATCTGATTTAGTATAATAGGGGCCCAAGACCCAATTTATGTGAGTTGGCCTAACGCACCTTATGTAAGCCCAAATTAGATTGGCTCTTGAAATTTGGCCTGACCCAACTATAACTCTGAAGCTTAACTCACGAGATTCACCCTAACTAACATCAACCTTTGAACCCACCAGAATTCAGGCCTTAAGGTCAGCATACTTCACTTAAACTCAAAGTGTTTTGCAACCCACTTCACCAAACAAAGGCCCATTAAGCACATATCTGAACCTAAGTAGATTTTGAACTTTAAGTTTGGCCCAAACCCATCTAAACCCAAACCCATCTAAAACCCTCTATTCTGCAGACCAACTCAATCTTAGGCAAAGGAGAACTCCATTTTCGCATAGGAAGAGAGGAGGCTAGGGTTTTCTGCATTCCTCCACCATTTCTCACTTCTAAAGGAAGATTTGGCCAAGGTAATCTATATAAAACATGTCCCTCTCATTCTCCTCTTCACTTTAGTCCGATTAGTTTCTGGTTTTGAGCATTTTCATCTTCTTCTCAAATCTGAAACTTGGTGTTGGGTGATTCCTTGCAAAATTTTCAGAGTTGAAGTTAGTGGAACCATGGGGTAAGTGTTCGCTTTCATTTTGTGGTATAATCTTGCCCAAATTTCATGTTATAAGCTAACTTTGGTATATGGCTAATTTCATGTGCGAAAATAGAGTTGTGGGGAGTGACTCATAGTGAGCTTTGATGTATGGACCCTGAATTAGTGCAATAGATCATTAAGAAGCTTCGGTAAGAAGTTCTTAATAACTTCTTGTTAAGATTAATCTGTGGATAGCAAGAATTTCTTTGCTGATGATGGTTAAATGATGATAATTATGCTCATGTTAAGCTTGGTATGATTTGAATCATAGTGGTAGTTAAGGGAAAAGTAATTGGCTTCATTAAGGTAACTAGGGTTATCTTCCTAATTTCATGTATATGCTCATGTTAATATGATATTTGTTACACATGCTTGATTTTGAAATGCTAAATAATTGGTTGACTATTTGATTGTTATTGTAATTAGACCTTGTGAGTCCATGGTGGAGCTATGGTGCGGCTGCCACCAGTGCATGTGCTTTGATCGAGCACTGGGTTATGATTAGACCCCAGATGCACTGAGCCCTGGTTGTGCTCATTATGGAGTAGGTGCCATGTGTGAAGTCCCACATCGGATGGTGCGGTCTTGGGAAGAGCCCATATAAGTGGGGGCTCTGCTTCCCCCACCAAGGCGCGCTTTTCCCGTGAGTTAAGCGGGAAGGGACAAACCCCACTGAACCGGGAAGGCAGGGTCGAAGACCCACGAACCGGGAAGGATGGGACAATACCTTGGTGGCTCTATGTGGTGTTTGGTATCAGAGCTGGCCATTCGAGTGTGCAACCCGAGGACGGGTTAGCCCCAAAAGGGGGGTGAATTGTGAAGTCCCACATCGGATGGTGCGGTCTGAGAAGAGCCCATATAAGTGGGGGCTCTGCTTCCCCCACCAAGGCGTGCTTTTCCCGTGAGTTAAGCGGGAAGGGACAAACCCCACTGAACCGGGAAGGCAGGGTCGAAGACCCACGAACCGAGAAGGACGGGACAATACCTTGGTGGCTCTGTGTGGTGTTTTACCTTATTTTCTTGCTTCCTTTGGCTTGTTCTTCCACTTGGTTGGCTTACTCCCTCAATTCTCGAAATTCCCCTCTCTGTTCTGCCCCAAAAACAGCACCAAACTCTCCATTAAAACCATAGAAAGAAAGCTTGAGAGGAGAGGAGCAAAGTCCAAGAAGGAAGGATATGGAATGTCTTAAAGTTTCTTACCTTTTTCTTGAATTTCTTCCTCCAAAATCCTCCTCCTCTTGTGCGCCTAAGGAGCTGGAGTTCTCCTCTGAACATGGACAGAAGCAAGTCGGTTTAGAGAGGAGAGAAAGAACGTGGCATATAAAGAAGCTTCCTTTAACACTTTAATGCCAATTTTGCCCTTCGTTCTTAGCATTTTTGTTTCTCCTTCGTTTTAGCTCCTTTTTGAGAACCGTCTTTTTTATCATCACAAATAGGTTCCCAATTTAATAAAATGCCTTTGGAATCACTCAAATCGGAGCTAAAACCTTTCCGAACAAACCGGTCAAAGTTTAGGTCAATCGACGTCAGAAAGAGTACACTGGAAGGGCTTTACTGGTCCCGGGGCTTCCCATGGTTTTTGGGGCCTCTGAGAACCCTGGGCAACTCAAAATTTCCATTTAAAAAGCCCTCCTAGGTGCTTTTCCAAAATTACACTTATTTACGAAAATGCCACTGGCCTTTCGGCAAATTTTTTGAATCGCTCCGACCCCGGTTTCTGGGCAACTCAAGGCTCAAATCCTCGTTTTCTATTATTTAAAATTTTATCTAAATTTTATTTGGCCTTGAATCACTCATCTCAGGGGACTTGCTTTGAAAACGTGCTCATTTCCATCGTTTAATGAAAACGGGACATTACAATTCTCTCCCCCTTTTAAAAATTTCGTCCTCGAAATTTAGAGGTATACTTTCTCTTACTCTTTTATATTCTGGCTAACTGTTCCTTTCTTTCCCTTCTTCCTGGCTCCATATATTTTTCTCTCTGGTTTTGCTTGTTTAAGTTTTCTCTCAGCCAGGGAATTTTCATTGCTAGCTCTTAATGAGGGCTCTATCATTATAGAGTACATGCTAGTTCCTCTCATAAGGGAAATAAATTTCTGACTCTGGAGGCCTATCCTAGGAGAGCTTACTAATCACATCAGGTTAGTCTTAACCCATCGTAGAAGTTATTGTTCTTTTCAGTGGACTCGCTTACATATCTTGGGAGGTAACTTATTTCGTATCAAATCTCCCGTACCATCTCCTAATGGCTTCTCATAAGGTCTCATCATCTTTTTCTAATCATTAGAGCCATCGGAGATTTCTGTCTGTCTACTTATTTATTTACATATTCCATCCACTTTTCATCTCCGCATTCTTCTTACTAGCTCATCCCATGATTATAATTCACATTTCTTTCTAGCATAGGCCTCATATCACAACTGCTTACTGGGATTACAGCTCGTTTGAGGAGTTTCTGCTTTTAATGATCCCAGTTTCTCTATTTATTACTATATCTGTCTTTATAGGCCGGGACTTTTTCTCACTTTCTTTGCTCACTTATAGTGGCATTTCATAGTCCCTCATTTTATTACTGATAGGCCTAACTTGTATATCTCATATTAGTACTGAAGAGCTACTACCACTGACTATTGCTGGGCTCTGATGGGATGCTAGCTATTCTCACAGTTTTGCTCACTGGAGACATACTGTACCACTTACCTCATATAAGAACTGCACTTGACCCCTTTTCTGAATACATAAGCTAGCATACAGAGATCTCTCTATCCCTTGGTCAGGGCTACTATCTGCTAGGTAGTGGTTCATTTGGTTCTATCTCTGGAAAGCTTATTTCTTGCTTTCCTCATCCCATATACTATGCTCATCTCTAACGAGAGCTAGTCAGTGGTCTAACTATCTGAGTAAAGCCTTCATATCTTTGTAACAACAGTCTACCAGACTCAGGAGGTCTATAGTCTCTGAGACAAAGACTAGCTGAAACTGTACTGGTCTCTGAGACTAACTACTTTGTAAAAACTATCTCAGGCTGTCATCTCTACCAGAGATCTATCATGCTGTGGCTAGGGCTCTCTATAACTCTGTGGGATCTACTGTGACCCCTGGGTCTACTGCGACCTCTCAGAGCCCTGCTAGGGTCTACTGCAACCCGCTATACTATGCTGGGATCTACTGCGATCCATCTCTGGGAGACGTGAAAGCCTAAGATTCCTGTATCTGACAGTAAAATACATGCTCACTAAGTCCAGTTACCATCGCTCATAATAGCTGAGGCTAAACTCAAAAGTACATCATGCTCTTCGTGTGAAGTGGGTTCTGTGTCATCTAGAGAATCATACTAATACTAGGGAGTATTTTAATTTTCGTTCATCGCTCCTCATAGGATCATTTCAGCCCTTTTTTTTTCCACTTGGGCTTTCTTTGTTTTAGCCCTCCTCTCTTATCCTGCAATTCTCATTATGCCCACGTTATGCTTTAAAGTGCTTTGGCACCAGGGCATCTCACACACTGAATGTAGTAAACATCTTTGGCACGAGCGAGACTATACATTAGTCCCTATTCATTTCATTTACATATACTATAAGGGACTCGGGCTATGCATACTGAATCTGAACATTTTCTATTGGGGATTCCTTTCTGCATGCTTTCTTTACCATTCTGATATTACTGGAATCCCTTTATCTATCTTTTCTGACTTATATATCCCGAGATTTCTTGGTATCGCCCGGCTATTTACACTTTGGGCAATATCATGTTAGAAGGGCATCTACGCCAAGGACAAGTGTGCTTTCTTAAGTACTCAAGCACATTAACTAAATATCTATTCTCAATGTAATATGTCCTCGACTTTAACATTGTCATACCTTCTCTTTCTATCTTTCTTATCCTCTTACTTAGGTAAAATGATATTCTACTACTAGCTATTTCTGTTGCTAGTTCAGGTTTCTTTACGCTTAAGAGCACTTACATTTTTCCAAGATTCCTCCACTTAATCACTCTCTGTAACATCAAGGGGGTCTACTTTTTACTCATACTCTTGCTCTACTCTTAGCTAGACCATCCCTTGGTAAGGAGGATTCTATTTCATAAAATCCTAGGAATGTCATTCTATAGTGCTCTTAGCTTACATTCTTTCTCTATATAAGACGAGGCTCACCTTCTTAGGTGGTCTCTAGCTTTCTCAAGCTTCCCTGAGGGTACTAAGGCACTAACTGTTTGTCTCAGCTGGATTAGAGCTAGGCTTTCTCTCCATTCAGCCTCTTTAGCTTTACTGTAGGAGCACAATATACTATTTTTAGGGTTCTGCTAACTCAATCCAGAACACATACTCTCAATGTCTGGATTCTACCTCACAGAAGCTGATACTCTACTGGGTGCTCTAATCACTTATGTGCCTTAACCCTATATTATTCTCCTATTAGGGAGCTCGTCTGACTAATTATCTGACCCCTATCTGTTTATCTTCTAATCATGACTAAAGCGAGGGCATCTTTTCTGTAGCTTGTTTCTTAGCTCTTCCTCACTTCCTTTTATAACTTAGGGGGGTCTATCTAGGGAAATTTACTAACCACTATTGGGTAGTTTCCCTGACATCAGGATGTCTTATCTTTCCTTTTTCGCTCCAGGGAGAATTTTCACTGAGCCTTTCATTTACATATCTCACTTGGAACGATGCTATTGGTCATTTCCTTTAGGCTTTAGCTTCTGCTCAGCCTGGGCTAACCATTTTGTTAGACCTATAGCTTACTCTCTGTCACTGGGCTACTCATACGTACCTCTTAGTGTTACCAATAAAGTACACCTTTCGAGGTCACTCACTATATGCCCTACTACTAGCAGCCTTACCTTATATAAGTTTCAAGGCTGTATTAATATTCTGTCTACAGGGTCTAGGATCTTGGCAACAAGATCTCGTATATTGCCATGAGAAATTTCAAAACCCTGGTAACAAGGTTTTTCCTGGCAGTGCCTATGTGGCCCTAAACTCATCATATCACCCATCGTCATATTCATAAGGTTAACATTTTAGGTTGGAGTCAACACCTCATAGGCGAGTCTCAACAACCTTACTATCCTTGTGTCTAACTTTCTCTGACATTGAGTTCTTTCCTAGTCTCACTACTAGGCCCACTAATTTCTTACTGTCATTTGCTGCGGCTAATTAGCCTTGGGTTCACCCTAATTTCCTGTCTAAGTATTGGCTATGACTACCGGTCTCTGATTGACTTACTTTTTCATGGATTGGATTTTCATCTTTAACTACCAACCCGAGCCTTATTACCTCTATCATCAAGCTAGAGGATTCTACCTCTTGCTTCGAATTGTCATCTCAGGGTTGTAAGGCATGTAGCTTGTGACTTAAACCTTTAGCCTGAGGGAACTAACCTTTCAGTTTCTAATACTTATCTAGACATTTGGGTGTTGTGGCTAGGGGTTGACTCTCTTTCTCACTTCCCCCCTAAACTGGTCCTGTGTAGCCGCAATCTCATCTTATGCCACGCTACATCGTTACTTCTCTCTGCATTAAGCAGGACATCTCGGAATAGCCTGAGTATGACTACCAGGGAGAATTAGGCCTCACATACTTTCTCTAGCAAGCCTCTTCCTATCAACAAGATCATTCCCATCGTTCATATCTAGGGCTTGCCACTGATCCCGGTGAGCTATCACATCTCATCAAGCTCTAACCGTTGGATCCGTCAACCCTGCTCAAACTTAACTCTGCTCAAGCTGCTCTAGAGGCCACTCTTTCCCGGTGTTCACTACTACTCTAAGACCATCCTATAACTTTCTCATTATGAACAAAGCCACAACCATCCTCACATACCCAACATGTCTCATACAAGGCTTTACCTATCCATTCAAGCCTTTTACATAGCCCTATTACAATATCCTCAAGCCAAATCCAATCCAGGAGAGCCTGGAACTTTGCTCTGATACCAAACACCATACAGAGCCCCCAACGATATTGTCCCCGAGCGGCACGCTGGCCCAAGGGGTTTTGTTCTTCCCTACCTTCCGGGTTCGAGGGTCATCGACCCAGCCTTCCCCGTTCAGTGGGAAAATGCGTCGTTAGTGGGGAGGGCTTCGCCCCCACTTATATGGGCTCTTCCCAGGACCGCACCATCCGATGTGGGACTTCACACCATGGACAGACCTTTCCTGGTGTTATTAGCCATTAACATGTTATGTATTACTGCTGGTATGGGATAGTAGTCATTGGTCGTTCAACTAGTTCATTTGCAAATTGAATTGATGATTCTGGTATTGATGACATGAAATTACATTAGATTGATTAACTTGTACATGTATATGAAAACTGCACTTTTATTACTGAGATTGTATATCTCACCCCATTGTGGGCTAACATTTTCAAGGACTGAACCTCTTAGTGGTAAGGAGAAAATTAACGGGAGCTTATTAAATGGGTTGGTAGCACCTAGGTTTTGAAACCTTGACAAATTGTATTGTAACTAGATTACAAGTTTTGTACCATTGCTACATGGCATCATAAATTGTCAAGTGTAAGGGTTGTATTTTGTTAACATAGAATGTAACCATTGAGAAATAGGCTCCATGTTAGCTATTGATGGATGTATGAACTTTGACACTTATTTTGGCTTGTGAATCTATGATATAACTGACTATTTGAGTAATGTAATGCCATGATATGTTGATTATAGACTTGACTATTGATGCATGAAATACCCAATGAAAGTATGATTTAATGACCATTGTGGGAAATTTATAAATATGCTGACGTAAAACCCACGGATGAGTAGGAAAATCCACATTTAAATGCTAGATGGGTAATGTTACGATGGCTAGGGTAAATCAGCTAGAGAAGTGCTATTAGAATCTCATAACAAGTGGGAGAGTGGCTCTAGAGAGTCCCTAGATAGAGAGTGGAGAGTATGAGGTAAGGTCTTAAGAGTAGTAGGATCAAAAGGCATTTGGCCGGGGCCAAAACATTATTAGCCGCGGCCAATAGTGGTGAAGTTGCCCAGGGAGAGTACCAGAGAGCAATTTGCCACGGCAAAATGTGCAATTGGGCGTGGCAAAATGGGAGAGGCAAAATTGGGAGTCGTCCAGAAGGTAATTCGCCGCGGCTAAATGGGAATTGGCCCCGGTGAACTTTTGTGAAAAGGAGCTAGGCATTCCAGAGAGGAATTGGTTGCGGCGAAAGGAGGTATTAGCTACGGCCAATAGTGAGAGGTGAGTGAGGTAGGTTCCAGGAGACTTCCTCGCCACGGCGCCATGTGGCAATAATGATGCGAGGGGTAAAGCCGAGGGGAATTGGCCACGGCGAACATCCTGAAACCCTTATATTGGCTAGGAAATCTTGGTTTTTCATATGGTAACCTCAAGGGATGATTTATAAATAGTGATAGAACATTCATGTGAGTTGAAATTGATAGGTAATAGAATCAAGGCTTATAAATGAATGTTTGTTTTCCCTGATATACGTAAGTGTTGGTAATTATATGATTGATGACTCTAATAACATTAAAGTTTAAATTTCCCCGTATTTTCACAATGTAATTGGTCTAATGCCTTGTAACCCCAATTTATGATTATTAATCACGTATTTAACCTTAATTACAATGATTAGAAACTAAGGTCGTCACACGTAACATCGAATGAAATTTTCATACGCGACGTAATGCTAAATTATTCATTATTTTATGCTAGTTTCTTTGCTTTTCTATGAGTTACATGATGTGAAGCATGAGAATAGCATGAGAAAAACTAGGAATTATATGGTGTTATAGTTTGTGCTAATTTTTGAGAATGTTATGATTTGTATGAATGGAAAATAATTAGAGAATGTTGTTGGTGAGTTCATAGGGCCCCAGAAACGCAAAATGAAAATTTTATTTGCTACGCAACGCAATTTAATTCATTATTTTAATGTATTTTCTTGGGATTTCTTTGAAGAATTGTATAATCCCACTTGTACGTAAGAGGATCAATGTTAGAAATAATATGGTATTACACTAGGGATCTTAATAGCTCATGTAAACACTTATTTAAGCCTAGTAACAATTGCATCAAATCATATTTTTGGTGGAGCACTTGAAACCCTAACTTTGCTATCTTGAAAACTAATGGTTCTTTATTAATTTTCTTTGTATATTCTCATTCTCCACTCCCAATTTCCTAGGAGTCACCCTTACTTCTACCCAAAATCCAAGCCCTCTTGGACTTCCCAATGGTGGCCGAACCTACAAGAGAGAAAGGAAGGAAGAAGTTACCATGGGATGGAGATTTTACCTTATTTTTCCTTTGATTTCTTGCTTGTTTCTTCCTTCCCTTGGCCTCTTCTCTTCAAATCCAAATTTTTCCCTCTGTTCTTCCCGTAAAACAAATCCAAAAACCTCAATAAAATAATAAGAAAGAAGGGGAAATGGAGAAGAAGAGATTTGCTAAAGAAAAGCATGAAAAAAGCTAAGAAAATCCATACCTCCTACTTGTTTTTCTCCTTCCTTTCTCCTCCTTCTTGTGTACCTCACCCTTAGGGTTCTTTCTCTAATTTAGGGCAAACAAAAATGTGGCTAAATGAAGGAGGAGATGGGGTGCCTCATATATATAGTTAGATTTAAGAAACACTTTCCAAAAATTTCAATTTTGCCCCTTTGTCTTGGCATTTTCGTTTCTAGTTCGTTTTAACTCCTTTTTTATAATCATCTTTTACAGTATGAAATTTAGGTTCTGAATTTAATAAAATGCCTTTGGAATCACTCAAATTGGAGCTAAAACCTTCCTAAATGAATCCGTTAAAGTTCGGGTCCATCGACGTTGGAAAATGTCCACCAGAGGGGTTTTAACTGTCCCGAGGCTTCCTATGATTTTCAGGGCCTCTAAGAACCCCGAAGAACTCAAAATTTTTATTTAAAAAACCCTCCTATGAGAATTCCAAAATTTGCTCAAAATTACAAAAATGTCATTACATTTAGTCAATCTTCCGTTCAAATTTGTTTCTTCATTCTAGCTCCATTTTTCTTTTCATTTAAGCCTGGGATTCTCATTTTTAAGAATCTAGAATGCAATATAAATTTTTTAGGACCTCAAATCACTCTATTTGAGGGACTTGTCTTTGTATCTAGTAAATTTCATACATTTATAGAGAAACCATATGTTACGTTTCTCATGTTTTTCTCATTTTCAAAGAATGGGATATTACATTTCTCCCCTCTTAAATAAATTTCATCCTCAAAATTTAGGATACATTTTCCACTTACTCTTTTCTATTTTGACTAACTATTCCTTTCTTTCCCTTCTTCCTGGCTCTGTACACTCTTCTCAGCGATTTCACTCTTTTGAGTTTCTCTTGGCTAGGGAATTTTCATTACTAGTATAATATATACTAGTTCTTTTCATAAGAGTAAAAAGTTTCTGACTCTTGAGGCTTATCTTAGGAGCGCTTATTAATCATATCTTATTAGTTTTTATCCGTTTATAACGGTTAACATTCTTCTCGATGGACTTATTTACATATCTCAAGAGGTAATTTACTTAGCATCAAATCTCTCGTATCCTCTCTTAATGGCTTCTCATAAGGTCTCATCATATTTTTTTGATCATTACAACCATTAGAGGTTTCTATTTATTTATTTACTTGTTTAAATATATCGTCCACTATTTATCTCTGTGTTCTTCCTTACTAGCTCATCCCATAATCACAATTCACATTTCTTTTATCATAGGCCTCATATCTCAATTGCTTACTGGGATTATAACTCCTAAGGAGTTTCCACTTTTAATGATCCTAGTTTCTCAGTTTACTAATATATTTGTCTCTTTAGGCCAGGACTTTTTCTTATTCTTTTTGCTCACTGAGGAGTGGGCATTTAATAGTCCCTCATCTCAATATAGGTAGGCTTAACTTATTTTCTTGATACTGGCATCGAAGAGCAACTACCACTGACTAATGCTGAATTCTGGTGGGATGCTAACTATACTCACAATCTTGATCACTAGAGACATACTATACCACTTACCTCATTTAAAAATTGCACCTGATCCTTTTCTGAATACATAATCTAGAATATAGGGATCTCTCTATCCCTCGGTTAGGGCTAACATCTGCTAGGTAATGGTTCATCTGACTTTAGCTTTGGAAAGCTACTTTCTTGCTCTCCTCACCCCACATGCTATGCTTATCTAGCAAGGGTATAGTCAGTGGTTTAACTATCTGAGTATAGCCTTGTTGTCTCTGATGGCAATAGTCTACCAAACTTAAGAGATCTCTAGTCTCTGAGACAAAGCTAATTGAAACTGTACTGGTTTCTAAAACTAATTGCTCTGTAAAAACTCTCTCAAGCTGTCATCTCACCAAAGAACTATCATGTTGTAACTAGAGGCTTTCTGTAACTTCGTGGGATCTGCTGTGACCCCTAAGTCTATTGTGACCTCTTAGAGCCCTGCTAGGGTCTACTACAACCCATTGTACTATGTTAGGATCTACTGCAATCCATCTCTAGGAGACATCAAAGCCTAAGATTACTGCATCTGAAAATAAAACTTATGCTTACTAAGTTTGGTAACTGTCGCTTATAATTTTTAAGGCTCAACTCAGATGTCTCTCATGCTCTTCATGCGAAGTGGATTCTGTATCATCTAATTCTCTATGATCCCATCATACTGATATTCAGGAGCATTTTAATTTTTGTTCATCACTCATCATAGGATCCTCAGGTTCCCACTTCAGCCCTTTTTACTTGGGCTTTCTTCCCTTACTCTATTAACTTACCTAACTCTATTTGTACTCATTCTATCTCTCTTCTCATATCTTGTAATTTCTGACTATGCTTGAGTTCTGCTTTTGAGTGCCTTAGTACTAGGGCATCTCACGCACTGAGTGTGCCTAACATCTCTGGCTGGAGAGAGGCTATACACTGGTCCTTTCTTATTTTGTTTAATTATATTATACATACTGAACTTATGCCCTCTAAATCTGAACATTCTTTATTATTAGCATGTTTTTTTTATATT
Source organism: Erythrophleum fordii (assembly GCA_032878935.1). Lineage (NCBI taxonomy): Eukaryota > Viridiplantae > Streptophyta > Magnoliopsida > Fabales > Fabaceae > Erythrophleum > Erythrophleum fordii. The sequence goes on from JAVQMF010000055.1 coordinate 21,696,268, forward strand.
ATCATTCTTTACTAAGGATTCCTTTTCTGCATGCTTTTCTTACTATTCTAATATTCTTAGAATCCCTTTACCTCTTCTTTTCTAACTTATCTCGTTATTTAACTAGCTAGAATACTCTTCGATTATCAAGATACTTTGGTGATTGATGCCATCATTTGCTACACACTCAAGTCACATTACTATTGGGTTGGCTAGACCCAATATCATATAACTATTATTGCAAGTAAACCATAACATCAAACACTAATACACAGGCACCTCATGACTGAGCTTAAAGCCGCTATTGCCTGTATATTATAAGTTTCCCAATAATTTAAAGTATTCCTATCTTACTTTTCTTTATCTGCCCTATTCTCGTAGGATACTCGGGGAAAATAGGACTCTTCCTCTACTTCATCCCGAGATTACCTTACATTGCCTAACTGCTTTTATTTCGGGCACTATCATGCAAAAAGGGCATCTATGCCAAGGATAAAGGTTCTTTCTTAAGTACTCAAGCATATCAACTTGATATTTATTCTCAATCTATTATGTCCTCGACTTGAACACTGTCATATATTCTCTCTCTCTTTTTACCTTTACTATCATTTTACTTAAGGAAAAGGATGCTCTACTACTGATTGTTCCTCTCGTAAATTCGTGTTTCTTTACGCTCAAAAGTACCTACATTTTTCTTGGGTTCCTCTACTTGTTCACTCTCTATAACATCAAGGGGGTCTACTTTCTCTCATACTCTTGCTTTGCTCTTAACTAAACCGTCCCTCTATAAGAGAAATTTTATTTCATGTAATCCTAGGAATTCCATTCTGCGACACTATTGGCTTACACTCTTTCTCTGCATAATGCAAAGACTCACCTTCTTAGGCTGTCTCTAGCTCCCTCGAGTTTCTCTGAGGGTACTAAAGCACTAACTATTTGTCTCAGCTTGTTTCTATGTTTGAATCAGAACTAAGCTTTCTCTCTATTTAATCTTACTCTCATCCCTAGAAGCATAGTATACTGATTTTTAAGGTTTTATTAACCCAATTTTGGACACGTACTCTCACTATCTGGATTTTATCTAAGTGAAAATTTATACTCTACTAGGTGCTCTAATTACTCACGTGCTTTAACCCTATATTATTATCATATAAGGGAGCTTGTCTAACTAACTATCGAACCCCTATCTATTTACTTTTCTATGCTTAGTCTGTTCATCTAATATTAATAAAGTGAGGGTATTTCTTTTATGGCTAGTTTCTCGACTTTTCCTTGTTTCCCTTATCACTGTACTCTTCAATTCAGGGGGTCTATCTAGAGGAATTTGCTAACCACTATTGGTCTCCCCGCCTCTGGATGTCTTATCTTCCCTTTCTCGATCCAAGGAGAACTTTCACTGAGCTTTCAGTTACATTAATTTCTTCTATATATCTCACCTGGATGATGTTACTGGTCACTTCCTTTAGGCTTTAGCTTACACTTAGCATGGGCTACCTATCTCATCGGACCCATAGCTTATAATAAGCCCCATTATCTCATATAGGCTCACAATAACTTAGTACTTTTTAAACTATTCCCATTCTCTTTTAGATCTCTATCACTGGGCTACTCATACTTATCTTTAGGCGTTACCCATGAGGTACATCTTTCTAGAGTGCTCACTATATTTCTCACTACTAGTAGCCTTACTTTATGTAAATTTCAAGGCTACATTAACATCTCATCAATAGGGCCCAAAATCTCATCAATAAGATCTCATATATTGTAGTGCAAAATTCAAGACTCTGTTAACAAGGTTTTCCTTACAGTGTCTACATGGTCTTAAACTTATCATATTAACCCATCATTTAGTGTTTCACAGGGTAGCACCCTAGGTTGGAGTCAATGCCTTATAGGTGAGTCTCAACAACCTTATTATTCCTATGTCTGACATTATCTAACATTGAGTTCTTTCTCAATCTCAACTACTACGCTAACTAATCACCTATTACTTACTGATCTTCCATGACCATTTACTACTCATTTTCTTGACTCATACTAGGGGTTTTCGTTCTTTGTGCATCGATTGGCCCCATAGTAGCTCATTCTTTAAGTTGGCTTGAATATAACCAACAAGGCCATTCATACTACAATACACTTCACTATAACTGAGAGTTTTGTCTTTAGCTACGAAACCTGAGCCCTACTGCCTCTGTATGCAGCCCATTCTCAAAGCCAGAGGGTTTTACCTCTTACTTCATTCAAGCATAACTAGCTATCACCTCTGGGACATCAGGCTTTATAGAGTGTATGTAACTTGTAACTCAACTTCTGGCTTGAGGAAATAACTATTCAGGTTCTGAAATTCACCTAGACATTTAGGTGCTGTGGCTAGGGGGTAACTCTTCTCATTTCCCCTCTAAACTAATCCTGTGCAACCGCAGTCATATCTCATACTGCACTGCATCACTACTTGTCTCTACACCAAGCAAGACATCTTGGAATGGTCTGAGTATGACCACTAGGAGGATTTAGCCTCACATACTCTCTCTAGCAAGCCTCTTCGTATCAACAAGATCATTTCTCATTATTTATACCTAGGGCTTGTTACTGATCCCGGCGAGCTATAATATTTTGTCAAGCTCTAGTTGTCGGATCACTTAGCTCTACTCAAGCTATTCTAGATGCCAACCTTTCCCAATATTCACTAACTACTCCAAGACCATTCTACAACTTACTTATCACAAACATAGCCATAAACTACCTTCACACACCCAAGATGCCTCATACAAGGCTTTACATAACTATACAAACCTTTATATAGCCTTGTTGCCACATCCTCAACCTAAATCCAATTTTAGAAGGACTAAAACTTTGCTTTGATACCAATAAAGGTAACACCATAATTCCATGACTCATCTGATATCATATGTAAGCTTATTTCCATGAAGCACATGAATTTCCTCAAGAAAAAGTCATAGAAAAATACAATTAAATTGCATTACGCCACGAGTAAATTTTTCATTCAATATTCCGTGAGCTATATGGACTCATCCATTTTATTCTCACATTTAAATACGCAATTATAACTTATAACAAACTCAAGAAGTGGCCTAAAACTCGTGCAAATGGATGGTATACTCAAAAACATAGTGCGCAACCTCGAGTAGGATTTCCAAATTCTATGTTTGAATTTTAAAAAATCATAATTAATTCAAAAAAAATAAAAATCAAGTAAACTATACCATTCTAGAAAGCCACAAATGTCTATTTTATGCTAAAAATAAATCCAAACTACAATAGAGGCTGTTAGCCCTCAAAAATTGATGGAATAGTACCAGAAGTCGATTATCATTACAGGTACTATCCTCCAACTTCAAAAATTCATATCTCTCTGCCCAGATGTCCAATTGGGGTAATCTTAGTGACCATAGAAAGACTATCATATCTAGTTTATATTTGTAAACTTTCATGAGAATTGGACATCATTTAACCCATGAATGACAGAGCTCAATTTTCTAACCATATGAATAGTGCTTATATCAGTTTAGCAGAAAAATGCCAACTTTAGAAATTCATAATTAATTCTACAAAGCTCCAAATAATTTATCTTTGGCTTTCCAAAAAGCTCTAAATAAGATCTATTTGTATGCCAAATTTCATGGGCAAATTCGTTCATTGGGTCAGATCTTGACATTAGGTTATGAAATGATCATTTTTGTGTCCCATAAGGGTCTCAAATGGTCCATTTTAGCTTCTAATGTAACCATGGCCACTTAAGTATGCAGAAAAGCATCAAAATGACATTCTAAACTTGTCTTAAAGGTGTACAAATCCAAATTTCTCAAATTCACTCATCCACCCCAAGTTATACACAAGAATGTATATGTCAAGCTTTGCCATTCCATGCCCAAATCATGTTGCATCATGCATATGGCATTAATTCTCATTCATACATCATACATATGAGTGATTACACATGTTCAAATGATTATACAACAATTCTGTCATAGGATTACATCATATGCCATGTGTATGGCTACGAAAGAGATAAAACTAGGCAATTCTAGACACTTTGATGTCAATCTCTTGTCCCCCAACTTTGTGATTTTCATTACCTTGTTCATTTGCTCCACCTAGCATGTTAAGACATTAGAGAGCAGGAAATTAGATTCAAAGAATCCCAATAGCTCATCTCTCTTTCAATCACACATAAAGTATGTAATACAAGTCTTGAAAATGCATGCATAAGCATAATGAAGTGCATGATCATTCAAGAAGCATTCTTGGCACGTGAACAAGTCACACAAAGTATACATAGGCTTGCCAAATAAGTGGATTAGCCTCACCCATTCTTTTATGGATTTTAGACTTACCACACCTATTTTCTCTAAGAGGTTTTTGACTCAACCACACTCTTGGGAGTCAATCTCACTCTTGGGAGACTCTTGACTTTGTCTCAACCAACCAACTTTAAGGATTCTTGGCTCATCCTCATAATGATTATGGGTTCTTGACTTCACCACACTTAAACAAATCTAAGCACACATACTAAACATCATTTGAAACATATTATAACATCATGGTACCATGGAACATAAGCATATGCTAGAATACTTTTCATGACTTAAAACACACATACACATATTTAAAGACAAAGTAAGCACACATTTATGCATGAAAGAAAGAAGAGAGAGCTACCTTTGTCACACAAGTACACTTTTTTCTCTTGGAATTTTACTCCCTCCCTCGGCCACACACTCACAGTGATGTAAGGCTTGTTTCTCTTGGCCTAGACACATCATATGGAAGCCAATTACACTCTTGAATTAAGTTCTAAAGCTATACATTCACTAGAAAAACTAGGTAAATCATATGGTTCTTTCATGGTTCCATAATGCACTTAATGAAATAACCTTAAGAAAACATCATCTTGGCTCCATTTTCCCCATTCATTTATGATTTTTGACTTTATTTAAACCTCTTAGAGTCATCACACAATCAAATCAAGGAGCCAAGCAATGTGTTGCTTCTTTAAGTCATATTAAGGAACATATAAGGTCATCTCACTTTCTATGATTTCTAAATTTTTTCCAAGGCTTCCTCTCATCTTTACTCATCATATATGACTTAAAAATAGGCTTGGAACAAATTAAAACTACCCTTTGGGGATCTAACCTCTCTAGGCCATGGCTATAGACCAATGAGACACCAAGTGAGTTTACTTTGTTTTCTTGATGGAAGATGCATATGAGGAGCCTTCTAAGGATCTCAAGAGCTTATCCAAACATTTATTTAGGCCTAAGAATAATTGCATCAAATCAGATTTTTGGTGGAGCACTCGAAATCCTAATTTTGCAATTTTGAAAATTAATAGTTCTTTGTTAATTTTTTTAACATATTCTCATTCTCCGCACCTAATTTCCTAGGATTCATCCTTGGTTTTGCCTAAAATCCAAGTCCTCTAAGACTTCCCTAAGGTGGCCAAACTTACAAGAGAGAGAGGGAGGAAGAAACTACCATGGGATGGAGATTTTTCCTTGTTTTTCCTTGATTTCTTACTTATTTCTTCCTTTCCTTGGCCTCCTCTCTTCAAATCCAAATTTTTACCTCTATTTGTCTCTCAAAACATGTCCAAAAATCTCAATGAAATCATAGGAAAGAAGGGGAAATGGAGAAGAAGAGATTTGCTAAAGAAAAAGCATGAAAAAAGCCAAGAAAATCCATACCCCTTACTTGTTTTTCTCCTTCCTTTCCCTCCTTCTTGTGCGCCTCACCCTTAGGGTTCTTTCTCTGATTTAGGGTAGAAACAAATATGGCTAAATGAAGGAGGAGATGGGGCACCTCATATATATAGGTAGGTTTATGAAATACTTTTCAAAAATTCTAATTTTGTTCCTTTGTCTTAGTATTTTTGTTTCTAATTCATTTTATCTCCTTTTTAAGAATCATCTTTTTCATTATAAAATTTAGGTTCCCAATTTAATAAAATACCTTTAGAATCACTCAAATTGGAGCTAAAATCTTCCCGAACGAATCCGTCAAAGTTTAGGTCTACTAACATTGGAAAATATCCATCGGAAGGGTTTTAACTGTCCCAAGGCTTCCTATGGCTTTCAGGGCCTCTGAAAATCTCAAAAAACTCAGAACTTTTATTTAGAAAAACCTTCTTATGAGAATTCTAAAATTTGCTTAAACTTACAAAAATGCCATTACATTTTGTTAATTTTCCGTTCAAATTCATTTATTCATTCTAGCTTCGTTTTTCTTTCTATTTGAGCTTGGGATTCTCATTCTTAGGAGTCTAAAAAGTGACATAAATTGTTTCGAAACTCAAATCACTCTATCTGGGATATCTAGTGAATTTCATATGTTTACAGAGAAATCGTACGTTACGTTTCTCACATTTTTTCTTGTTTTCAAAGAACCAGATATTACAAAATACGTGATGTAATTATAGATAGAGGAAGTTACTACAATGTGGCAAACACTGAGCTAGTAGAGAAGTTGAATTTATCTACCTTCAAGTATCAATGACCATACAAGCTTCAATGGCTCAATGAATGTGGAAAGTTAAGGATAACAAAGCAAGTAAAGGTAATGTTTTCTATTGGTAAGTATAAAGATGAAGTACTTTGTGATGTTGTACCAATAAAATCATGCCACCTTTTATTAGGTAGGTCTTGGCAATATGATAAGCATGTTACACATGATGGTTTTTTAAACCATGACTCTTTTGTACTTAGAGGGGAACCTATAACCCTCCTTCTTATATCACCAAAACAAATATTAGAAGATTAAATCAAAAGGGAAAAGAAAAGAAAAAGTAGGAGTATAAAGGTGTCTAAAAAGGAAGACATTGAAAATGAGAGAGGAAAAGAGAGTAAACCAAGAGGAGTTAGAGAAAAGAAAGAAAAATCTGAAGGCAAGAAAGAAAATGAGAGAGAAGGAGAGAAAAGTTTATTAATGGCAAGAAAGAGTGAAATCAAGCAAGCTTTGTTTTCTCAACAAAACCTCATACTATTTATCTACAAAGAAGTTATGTTAAATAGTAATGACTTAACCTCTACTTTGTCTAGTGTTGTTAAGTCTCTGTTGTAGAAATATGAAGATATCTTTTCTGAAGAAATACCACCCGAATTGCCACCAATTAGAGGGATAGAACATCAAATTGATTTTATACCTGTAGCACCTCTACCAAACCACCTAGCATACCATACCAACCCCAAAGAGACTAAGGAGATTCAAAGACAAGTGCAAGAGCTTCTAAATAAAGGATATGTAAGGAAGAGCCTAAGCCCGTATGCGGTACTAGTGCTACTTGTGCCTAAGAAAGATGGTACATAGAGGATGTGTGTTGATTGTAGAGCCATTAATAATATAATGGTGAGATATCATCATCCTATCCCTAGGTTAGATGATATGTTTGATGAATTAAATAGCTCCACTATTTTTTCTAAAATTGATTTCAAAAGTGGCTACCATCATATTAGAATTAAAGAAGGAGACAAATGGAAAACTGCATTTAAAACTAAACATGGACTCTATAAAATGGTTAGTTATGCCTTTCGGTCTCACTAATGCACCCAGCACATTTATGAGGTTAATGAATCATGTCTTGCATGCTTTCATAGGGAAGTTTGTGGTAGTTTACTTTGTTGATTTTTTTATGTATAGTAGGACTTTGCATGAGCATATAGATTACTTAAGACAAGTCTTAAAAGTTTTAAGAAAATAAAGACTATTTGGCAATTTAAAAAACTGTGATTTTTGCACTAACAGAGTTGTTTTTCTTGGTTTTGTTGTGAGTGCCAAAGGGATCAAGGTGGATGAAGAAAAGATCAAAACTATTCAAGATTGGCTGACCCCTACCATGATCGAACATATAAGGAGCTTCCATGTATTTGCAAGCTTTTATAGTAGGTTTGTGAAGGACTTTAGCACATTGGCAGCCCTATTGAATGAATTGACAAAGAAAAATGTTCCATTCAAATAGGGAGAAGCTCAAGAGAAAGCCTTTTAAACTCTCAAGGAGAAGCTTACCTAAGCACCTTTATTTGCACTTCTAGACTTTGGTAAGATTTTTGAGATAGAATATGATGCAAGTAGAATTGGCATAAGAGGTGTACTTATACAAGAAGGTAAGCCCATTGCATATTATAGTGACAAGCTAAGTGGTTCTACTCTTATCTATCCTACATATGATAAGGAGTTATATGCCTTAGTTAAAGTATTGGAAACTTGACAACATTATTTATGGCCTAAGGAATTTGTCATACATTTTGATCATGAGGTTCTCAAACATATTAAGAGTTAAAACATATTGAATTAAAAACATGCTAAATGGGTTGAATTCATTGAATCTTTTCCATAGGTCATTAAGCACAAGAAAGGTAAGGAGAATATTCTTGCAGATGCACTTTCATGTAGGTATGTTCTTCTTTCCATGTTAGATTCTAAAATTCTTGGTTTTGAGTTCATCAAAGAATTATATACTAATGACATTAACGTTGGCGAAACTTTTAGCCATTGCAAACCTGGACTTGGTTGGGACAAGTTTTACTTATATGATGGATTCTTATTTCATGTTAACAAGCTTTGCTAATTGTTCTATTTGTATGTTATTGGTGAAGGAAGTGTATTCAGGTGGTTTAAGGGGACATTTTGGCATTGCTAAAATATTTGATGTCTTAAATGAACATTTTTATTGGCCAAGGATACGGAGGGATGTTGAAAAATTTGTAGGCAGATGTATTGTGTGTCATAAAGCTAAATCTAAATTAAATCCCCATGGATTGTATACTCCCCTCCCTATTTCTAGTGTACCTTAGGAAGATATTTCTATGGACTTTATTGTGGGATTACCTAGGTCTAAAAGGGGAAGGGATTCTATTTTTGTTGTAGTAGATAGATTTTCTAAAATGGCACACTTCATTGCATGTCATAAGGTTGATGATGCTTCTAACATTTCCAATTTGTTTTATTAAGAAGTTGTACGACTTCATGAGATGCCAAGAACTATAGTGTCAGATCAAGATGTTAGTTATTTTTGGAAGACTTTGTGGAGAAAGCTATAAACTAAATTACTATTTTCTACTATCTACCACCCATAAACTGATCAGCAAATTGAAGTTGTGAATAGGAAACTTTCTTCTTTGTTACTAACAATTGTTAATAAGAACTTGAAGAATTAGGAGGAGTGTCCACCACACATCAAATTTGCTTACAACAGGACCATTCATTCTACTACTAAATATTCGCCCTTTAAGATTATATATAGTTTTAATCCTCTTACACCCATTGATTTGACTCCTTTGCCTTTGTAGGAAAAAGTCAATATCGATAGAAAGAAGCATGTTGAGTTTGTTAGGCAAATCCATAAAAGGGCTAAGCAAAATGTAACACCCTAAAATTAATTAAGATGTTAATCATAGATTTGAGTTAATTAAGAATAATCATTATGGAGTAATTAGGCAAGCTATAAGAAGGGGAATTGATAGAGGAAAAAAAACTATTAATATGGGTTGAAGATTTAATTGGGTTAGAAACTTTATCTAAATCTAAATTAATTTTAGTAAGCCATGTGTAAGGATTAATAAGGGCTTAATGATTTTAGGTGTAGATCCAACTCCTTATTATGAGACTTAGGCTAAGGGAGAGATCACCTAGCAATGACCCAATCTGATTTAATGAGATAAAGGCCCAAGACTCAATTTCCATGAGCCCTTATAGTTGGCTTAACACACATTATACAAACCCAAATTGGATTGACTCTTGGAACTTGGCCTAATCCAATCAAATTTTTACAAACCAACTCATGAAATCTGGCCCAACAAGTATAAAATTTGAACCCATATGGATTTGGATTTTTGGGTCAACCCATAACCCATTTAGGACTCAACTTAAACCTAACTAAACCCTAAATACACTCAACCTCCTCCCCATTCTACAAAAAAAGCATAAGAGGCAAAGCAAAATTTGGAGGTCTTAGAAAGGGGCTAAGGTTCTCGACATATTTTTACCATTTCTCACTTCTAGGTTCAAAATCAGCCAAGGTAGTTATTGTATAACTTAATCTTCTTCTTTTTCTTTTCAATTTAACTGGATTAATGTTTCATTTAGAGCATTTCACCCACACCCAAAAAGTGAAACTTGTTATTTGGTGTTTTCGTGGTAAAATTTCAGAGGTTGACACTAAGGGTGTTGTTAGGTAAGTATAAATTCTTCATTTTGATGTTTTCCCTACTAGTTAGAGACCCCATTGGTTGACTTATAATATGGGCTCTATTTCTATGCAAAAAATAACCATAACGTAGGGTGATATTTTGAAGTTTATAGGTTAGGGAAGGCAAAATCTAAAATTTAATTTTTTGGTGGTTGGGTAAGTATCCTTTAGATAATTATTGATAGATTGATTCTCACTACTAGGATACTATTATAATTGATGAATGGGAATGATAATAGTTTGATTTTTATATTCATAGGCTAACATAGCATTATCATCAGTTCTCTAGAAAATTGTCCGCAAGTGAGGTAATCGAGGATTATGTAATTCGATGCATATATTTGCTTTAATTTTATATTTTCTACCCATAAAAGATTTGAAATGCTAAATGAATTGATTAGTTATCTATTATATTGTGTTTTGACCTTATGAGTCTATGGCAGAGCTATGGTGCAGCTGCTACAGTGCATGTGCTTCGATCGGACACCGAGTTATGATCAAACCCCAGATGCACTGAGCCCTGGTTGTACTCATTAGGGACTGGATGCCGTGCACGGGCCTCTCTTGGTGTTATTGGCCTTTAACATGTGGAAATGTGATTGCTAGTATGGGATGATAATCATAGTAGCCTAATCATTTCATTTTCTGATATGATTGATATAATTTTGATACTCATTTTTATCTATGCGTATATGTTAATTAAATTAGAATATATGGATAGAACTTGCTTTTGGTTACTGAGATTTGCATCTCACCCTGTTTCATGGGCTAACTATTTCAGGTGAAGGATCTTCTAGTAAGGATAAGGGTAAGCAAGTGGATAAGCATCCATGAGCTAAAACCATGTGCGAGGAAGTTGCACTTAGATTGACCTAACTTAGGATAAATGCTAATTTTGTTATTCATTTGTATAATATCATCATGTAATCATATTGCCAAATGTAGGGGTTTTGTATTTGATAAGTTATGACGTACCTGTTGGGGACCTAGGCCTTATACATTCTAGAATCTCGTGTATGAATTTACAACATTTGATATGAAATCTTATGGATCCAATGATTTGGTTTACTATTTGAAAATGTAATCATGTATTAACTTAAATGATGATTTAGACTAGTAATGCATGGCACCCTATAGGGATTCCTATTTGAATGATTTAATTGGATGTTTATGAATCTGGTTGTTTATTAATATCATATGGTACTTGCTAATATATGATGGATTGATAGTAAGAATCAATACTTAAATGTTGAAATGGGTAATGTTAGATTAGCTAGAAAAATCGAGCAGGTAAATGCCTTTAGAGTCTCACGAATTGAGGGAGAGTGGCCTAGAGTGTTCCTAAAGGGGGAGTTGAAGTGTATGGGATGAATCTAGGAGTTTTAGGTACAAGAGGGATTTCACCATAGCCAAAATGGGCTAAGCCACGGCGAAAAGTGATGAAGTTGCCCAAACAGAGTAACAAAGAGTAATTCACCGCTGCAAAAGTTGAGAGGCGACTTTAGTTATGCCCAGATAGAAATTCGCCTGACGAAAAGAGGAATTAGCTGTGGGCGATGGTGAAAGACGAGTGAGGTAAGCTCCAGGAGGTCCTCTCGCTGAGGCACCATATAGGTTTGCTATGGCGAGGCTCCAACTCACCGCGGTGTAAGAAGTGAACTCGAGAGCAGTTGGCCATGGTGTGAAGGCATTTAGCCACGCCGAAAGTTCTCAAACTCTTATATTAACTTAGAAAGCTTGGTTTTTCCTATGGCAACGTCAAGGGATAACTTAGAAACACTTGTGAGGGGTCTTTGAGAGTTGAAAATTAATAGGTAATAGATTTAAAGGCTTTTAATTGGGGATTTTTTTTCACTTATGTATATGAATGGTTGTAAATATTTGGTTAATGACTCTAATAACATTAAAGTTCAAATTTCTTAACTTTTTCCTAATTTGATAATATAAATGATCCTTGCCTTGGTTTATAATTCTTAACCGTATGTTTAAGCTTAATTACTACAATTAGAAGTTAGGGTTATCACATTACATGTACAAGCTCACTTTGACATTCCATTACAAGTAAGGCTACATAATAGACAAAAAATAACTTCTCAAGGTTCTTGGCTTGCGTTCCTTACTTGTTAAATACCACCTGGACATTTTAAAATGATGGAGGGAAGGGGAGTGAGATTCCTAGAATCTCAATAGCTCATTCACCTATTCACACACACATTTAAGGCATATATACATCAAGTGTACAAGTAAACAAGCTACTTAGATCATGAATGCACATTTTCAAGATTTCCATGCCATACTTTCACCATCATGTCATCAAAAATCTCTAGGGACTTTTGGTTCTGCCTCACCCTATTTTTAGGATTTTTGGATAAGTCTCACTCTTAGCGTAGAGACTTTTGACTTGGCTTCACCCATCTAAAAGACTTTTAGCCTAGTCTCATCCATGCCTTAAGACTTTTGGCACCTCCTCACCCACATTAAAGGACTTTTGGCATCACCTTACCCTTATGAGTAATTTCCACAAGCAAAGCCATTCAAGAACACACATTAGTAATAATGTAATCTCAAAGTATCAAGTGGCATGTTCTCTAATCATATAGACACATACATGCACACAAGAATGTAAGGAGAATGAGGTGGAGAGCTACCTTTAACTTGATGCAAGCTTTACTTGGTTTGTTCCTTCCTTTTTTTGGCCTCACAAGTACACCTAGGTGGTTGGATATTCTCTTAGCCTAAACATCACAATTAACTCACAATTATGCACTTGAAGCAAGCCAAGATATTAAACTCACTCTTAAACATACACTTAGTTAATGGCATAATGGTTTCATAAATGGCTTATTGAAGCAACCTTCACAATTCAAGCTCTAGGCTCCCATCTCTTTCCATTTCTCAGCTTCTTGGCCTCATTCAAAGTCATTAGAGCCCTCACACAATCATTTACACAAGCTTAGAATCAAGTTGCTTCACAAAGTACTATCATGGACATCATTATTCTATCTCTCAATCCATGACTCTTAAATTTTTTTCAATGGTTTCTCCCATCTTCTAACATCATATAAAGTCCTAAACTAAGGTTAGAACAAATTAAAACATCCCCTAACCTATAAAACCTTGCTTGGCTGAGACATAGGGCAATAATGAGGTTCATGGAGTTTCAAATTTTTCCTTGATGGGAGAACCACTTGGAAAGGTTTCTAGAAGTCTTAAGAGCTCAAGGGAACACTCAAATAGCCAAGAAAATACTCACATAAAATCAAATTTCATAAAACCCTAAAGAACACCACACTTTCCGATCTTGATTTCTATTAGTTTTTCTTGGAATCTCTTGCCATATTCCTCTTGCTCATGGTTTAAAGCCCTAGTTTCTCTCTTGTTTTTGGATAGAAAATCCTCCCCCTATATAGTTCTACTCTTGACCAAAAATTGCACAAAGGGAGAGTAAGAAGAAGAAGCAACAACAACAAGCAATTATCTTGGTTTAAAATGTGCTTTAAAGAGTTTTTCTCCTTGATTTGCTAAAGAAAGTTTGAAGGGAGGAGAACAAAATTGGAAGAAAAAGAAGCATAAAATTCCTTAAAATTGGCTACCTTTCCTTGGCCTTCTTCCTCTCTTCTCTCCTTCTCTTATGCACCCTAAGAGCTACTCTTTTTTTATATTTTGGGTAGAACGGGTCGTGTTATATGAGAGGAGAAAAAGCGGAGAAGTGTGTGGAAGTTTCAAGAAACTCACTTTTTTAGAAATTTCAATTTCATCCTTCTGTAATGACAATTTCATTTCGGTATCGTTTTAGCTCCTTTTTAGAACCACCTTTTCCATTATAAAATTTAGGTTCTTAATTTAATAAAATACCTTTGGAATCACTCAAATTAGAGCAAAAACCTTCCCAAACGAATCTATCAAAATTTATACTCATTGCTATTGGAAAACGTACACTGGAGGGGCTTTACTAGTCACGAGACTTCCTATGGTTTTCAGGGCCTCTAAGAACCCTGGGCAACTTAAATTTTCTATTTAAAAAGCCTTCCTGTGTGTTTTTCCAAAAGTTACACTTATTTACGAAAATACCATTACATTTCATCAATTTTTGTCATAATCTATTTCACCATCTTAACTCTATTTTTCTTTCTGTCTGAGCCTAGAATTATTATTTTGAGGAGCCTAGAACTCTACCCAAATTGTTTGGGACATTATCTAGTTTATTTTAGAGGACTTGCTTTTTTATGGCTCATTTCATCATTTTATGAAAATTACGCTCGTTACATTAGGCATCAAATTCTCACTTGCTATAAGTCATATAACTCTAATGAAACTTATTTAGATCATCATATACTTGGTTAAAGGGATTTAAGGTAAACTTATGTTTTTTAGCCTTATTTAGGCCTTAAAATTTTAACTTTTAATATAGGGCTCCTAAATTAAATTCAATGGTTCCATAATTATTTATTTATCACATTGAAGTCTCTTGAATCATTAGGATCCATCAAAACACTCCCTAGTTACCCTAATCCTTGGCCAAACCTAAGCTACAATAGAGGTCTAATGGAGTTTTGCTCTTTCTCTTTGGGAATTTGATGCATGTGAGCATTCTTTGACTTCTCTCTAGTTTAATTATGATTTAATATAGCTTGAAATGTCTTTCTAGGGTTTCAAAACTCTCAAGGTGCAATTGAAACTCTAATTGCCATAACTTGTATTCTATAGCTTTTTAGTTGCTCTCCTTTGTTCCATCTTATTTTTTCACACTCCTAAACCTCTAGTATTACTATGTTTTAGCTCAAATCATATTCCCTTATTGCTACCCTAGGTCTAGTCAAATTAAAGAGGGGGTGAAAGAGCAAGGAAGAGCAACATCCTTATATAGAGTCTTACCTTGTTTGATTACTTGTCAAGAGGAGAAATTGGTGCTACAATTAGGTTCCTCAAATCCTTTCCTTATTCTAAGTAACCAGCCACATAAAAGTGCTCCTTTCAAGAAGCTAAAATGGTTTCTTTTTCCTCTTCTTCTTCTCTTCTCTTGGTATGTCTTTGGTTTTGTTTTATAGTGCTCTAAGTAGGTTTTGAGGGGCTGGTAGCATGGTTAACCTGATACAAGGGAGAAGGAATAATTTTTAAAACAATTACAAAATTTCTATTATGTCCTATAACTTTGACTGCTCCATTTGGGCTCATTTTAGGTCTTTTTTTAGAACCATCTTTTCCATATAAAAATTTGGGCCCTCTAGTTTATTAAAAGCTATTTTCAAATTTATGGAGTTCAGAATTATCCTAAATCGTTTGGTTAATGTTTAGATAGTTCTTATGGTTTTTAGGCTCTCTGAGAATCTTATGAACTTAACTTTACCATTTAAAACTTTCTTCTTTAAGTTTTTAAAAAGTTGCTTGAAATTACGATTTTGTTATTGCCTTTTCAATTTATATTGTTTAGCCATTTTGACTCTAATTTCAGGTCATCTTTAGTTTCATTATCTCATTTTTGGATGCTTAGATTATTATGCTATCCTTACTTGACTCTATTTCATCTTATTCTGAGGTTCTCTTTTGTTATTTCACTAGTTTCAGTTCAAATTTAGGAAGACCAGATATTACAATATGTATCCATAGGTGTAAGATGGTCATATTTTGATCCAAGTCTTCTCTTATGTGTTTAACCTTATAGAATGGATGCTTAGGATAATTAAAATTTGCTCATAGGAAGAGATTGCATATTAAAGGCCAATTGGACCACTTTGAAACCAAATTTTAGTCTAAATGAGTCATAAATTGCACCTTTAACCTTGAAGGCCCAAATGACCTAGTTTGGGGTTAAAATTTGGCATACAATTAGAAAATTTATAAAAATTTCTAACAATTTAATAATAAAATTTTTTGAAGTTATACAAAGTATTTTATAAATTTTTGAAATTGAAAAAATTATGTAGAAATGGCTATACTATTCACTCTGATGTAGCTACTATTTATGCATGTTTTGAGTGGCCAAATGAATTCATTTTTACTTGAAAATTTTATAGCATATATTTCACATTATAAGCTTTTTATAGACACCTTATTGCGTGAATCAAAGTTATATAGTTCAAGTTATGAATTTTTGAACTTTAGTGCATAATGGTAAAATGAACCATTTCGGGCTACTTGAACTTCTTCGCCAACTTAAGTGTATTTTATGATCGAATGGGCTAAAATAAACTTGTTTAGAATGATAATAAGGGATGGAGAAGAAAGATTTGAATTTTGACATCTATAGTCTTAATTGGCATGTGAACACACTGAAATCCGCTACTAAAAATATAATAACGGTTGCTAAAAGAGTTGTTAAATCTTATAATTGGCATAATTAAATGTAAATGAAGCTAGGTATGACAAGCTCACTAGAACTTTAAAAGTGACTTTAAGTTATTTTAAGCCCTTCAAGTGGTGACTTTCATGATTTCACTTCTAAGCTATAAGATCTCATTTGATATGAGCCATATGACTTTAACATAACTCATTAGGGCTATCATATGCAAATTAAAAGATGGCTTACACTAGACTGCTTCATTAAGCTAAACCCTAAAATTTTATCTTTCAAAATAAGGCTATAAAATTCATTCTAAATGGTTTCATTAGTATCCATTGCTAATATTTAGACCTCCTAAAACCTTAGAACTCATGAAAACACTCCCCGGTTACTTCTTTCCTCTTTAGGCTGGGACATGTGCTCTTTTAGCTTCCATAAAGTTTTTGCATTTTCATAAGAAATTTGATAGATATAGAATATCTAGGAGTCATTTCTAGTTCAAACATGGTTTTAGAAGATTCAAATTATCTTCCTAGGGATTTATATAAGCATAGCTCAATTGGAACTTTAGGTGGCATATCTTGCTCTCTTTAGCTTCCTTTGCCATTTTCTGTGTATATTCATACTTTCCTTACTTCTAAACCCTTAACTCTATCCATTTTTCATCAAACAAAAGGTTACTTCCCTTTCTCTCTCTCACTTTAGGCCAAAATATAGAGGGAAAGAAGTTCAAAAGAAATAACAATTTCTTACCTCATGGCATACCTCATTAGGAAGTTCTTTGGAGGGTGGTTCTTATGGTAGAATTAGCTTTCTCAAATTTCCTTTTTTCTTCGAGAGGTCAGCCACTAAACTCATCCTTTTAAGAAGCTAAAACCACAATTAGAAAGAGCATAAAAAGTATAACACCCCAAAATTAATGAAGAATAATTACGATGAATTAAGAAATTAATATGGAGGCTTTGGGGAGATTAAGGAGAATATGGATTTCAAAAGAAATAGATTTATTTTAGACATTTCGAGATAATAATTATTTTTTGCCATCGTTAGGTAAAAATAGATTAATTATGGTTATGGTTCTAATTAGTGAGACTAATTAAGTGAAGGTAGATATTTAATATTTGGGCCCTATGATCAATTTATGTATGCTAAGGACCATTATTATAGGCCTAACTTCATTGTAATGTGACCCAACTCCAGTAAACCTAATGAACCTTGGCCCAATACCATTGGACTTGTCCAATTTTTGGTCCATACTTAGTAAAAACCTGACAATTTGGAAATAAGGCCCAATGGGGCAGCCTACTTACTCTAAAACCTTAAGAAAACCTAATTGCCTTTCATTTTAGGTGTTGAAGGCATATGTTCTGTAGAGACACAAAGCCATTTTCGCATCTTTGGGTGGACGCTAGGATTTCATCATAGTTTGGCTCCTTTCTGCACTTTTAGAGGAAGATTTAGCTAAGATAATCTATATAGAACTTGTTCCTCTCATTCTGCTCTATATTTTAGTCTAATTAGTTTATAGTTTAGTAGGTTTTTACCTCATTACAAATTTGAAAGTTAATTTGTGGTTGTTCTTTATTGATTTTTGGAGGTTAAGGCTAGAAGGATTATTAAGTAAGTATCTTCTTCTCATTTTGATGTATTTTTTGCTAGCTATTGGCCCCAATAGTTGACTTACATTATGCACTTTGATTTTGTGCGAAAATGCTAAGGATTTTGAAAAGAGTATTAAGCTTTTTGGTGTATGAAAACCCCAGTCCAGAATTGGATTCATTGGAGTATAGGTAAGTGCCTCTTTAAGAATTCATAATGTTAGAATGATAGGTAATTGGTTTTTGTATTGGGTGTTGACTAACAAAAATTGGTATTGTAAATTATGATCACTAAAGAGTTGGAAACTTGTCTTGACTTTAGAATTTAATGCAATTAAGTGAGGTAACTGCGGTTAATTTTAATTCCTTGCATATATCTACTTTAATCTTATATTTACTGCAGATGTATGATTTTAATTGTTAAATGATTAGTTGGCTACTTAAGTTATTGTTTTAGGATCATAAGCGAGTCCTTGGTAGAGTTGTGGTGTAGCTGCCACTCGTACATTATGCTACGATTAGGCACTAAGTTATAATCAGACTCATGAATGCATTGAACCATAAGCATGCTCGATAGGGAGTTGGCACCATAGATAGGCCTTTCCCTCTATTATTGGCCATTAACATGTTGCTTGTGATTACTAGTATGGGATAATAATCACAGGTAACTCAACTAGTTCATTTGTTGATTGAATTGATTATTCTGGTATTTACTAATATAAAATGCATATATGTTGATTAATGTGTTCATATGTATGGAATTTTCTCATTGGTTATTGAGATTCATATCTCACTTCATTTCATAAGCTAATAATTTAAGGTGAAAGTTCCTTAGGTAAGGAAAAGGGGAAGCAAGTGGATGAACATCCCTAGGCTTAGGCCTGGTATGGGACTCCTACCTTGGGAGGCTTTTGAATTGTATAGATGCTAATTTTGTTTAACTTTTATTGTATAACATTATGATGTATTCATTTTTGCCAAGTGTAGGTAGTTTGACATTCTATAACTTAGGATGCATTCCCTAAGACTAGATTTTAATTTACATGAATTCTAATATAATGTTATTATTGATCAATTATAGACTAACATGTGTGTATGAAATTTAAATGGTATTTTATGATTGAGGATGTTGTTGTCATATGAAAACATGGTCTGAATTTCCATTTCATAGAGGTCTTTACTGATAGCTATGCTTTGGATGTGAAATGAGTAGGTTAGTATGGCTATTTGAGATCAGGAGCAAGTCCATTTGGACCAAGGAA
Source organism: Erythrophleum fordii (assembly GCA_032878935.1). Taxonomy (NCBI): domain Eukaryota; kingdom Viridiplantae; phylum Streptophyta; class Magnoliopsida; order Fabales; family Fabaceae; genus Erythrophleum; species Erythrophleum fordii. The sequence continues at coordinate 21,715,591 of JAVQMF010000055.1, forward strand.
ACTTGTCCAAGGTGGTCTAGGTAACCCTTAGTTGTTACATTTAATGAGTTGCAAGTATTTGGCAAGGTGGTTTGGTTTGATCAATCCTTAAGTTCTTAAATAGTGAAACTTAGTAATTAGAGGAGTATATGAGCTAGTAACTCATTAAAAACCATGCTAATAATCCACAAAAGGAATTTAGAACTCAAGTATAAGGAGTTGCAAGTGAGTTGGGGTAAATAGGAAAGAGTTCAAGGGTAGTAAAAGTTCAAGTTGTGGCCAAAAAAACATCTTGAGTTGCAGCCAAAAAGTGAGTCTAGGGTAACAGAGACTAGAAGTGCCATGGCACAGGCCCCTTAGCCCAAGCATAACTCATGGTTAATTCCTTTAATTATGCTAAAAACCAACTTTGTATCAAAGATGAACTAACTAGAAATATTGCTCATATGATGAATAAGCATTTGTGCTTAAGTATGTTGTTATGTTAGATCTTTGTTCATTGAATCAGTTATTGCTTTTATAATTATTGGCTGTGCTTATTTTGTTTAGAATATGCTATATCTTTGTTAACTCTCAGTTAGATAAGCAATATGAAAGAGAAAATATTTTATGCACATGTGGTAGCAGGATCATTACTTTTATTTTCTTAATTTATTTATGTCTTATTAAGAATATAGTATTTTCAGTTTTAGGTAATGTGTTCAAATAAACAAAATGCTAGTACCCATAATATTGTGGAGATTGAGCGGATCTTTAAAGACACCTAGGACTAATGCAAGTTATACTAAATATGCGTCCATTGTAACACCTTTTTTAATTACCCATTTTTAGTAAATTTTTCATTAATTTATTTATTTCATATGAATAATTCTTTTTCCTTTATGATACAAAATCTTTATTATACATCAATTAACCTATATGGCATAGTAAGTACAACATATAACAGAAATAAGCTATTATTAATACATATTGTTAAAAAGTTCAATCATAGGGGAGCGGGGTCATTATAAGTTCAAACCAAAATATGTCACTAGGGATTCAATCTAAACTACCCAAAATGTGATATCTGATTTTTCTACAACTGGACCAAAATCGATCGAATTATAAAAGGAGACCCCCAAAATGAAATGAAATAAAGTAAAATAGAGCTAGAATAATAAATAGAGTATCTAATAAAAAGGATAAGGATCCAGAGGTGGCCCGAAATCAAAGCCAAAAGTGGCTAGACGGTAAGAAATGTCACACAATGGCAAAAATTGTAATTTCGGGCAAATTTTGAAAAATTTAAAGGAAGGAATTTTAAATGATAAAATTGAGTTTGCTAAGGTTTACAGAGGCCTTAAAAATCACGAGAACTATCAAAATAGTTAAAACTTTTCAGTATGCGATTTTAATAAAAGGTTAATTGAAACTTTGATTGGACGATTCGGGATGGTTTTGAACTCCATAAAATTAAAAAAAATATTTTTAATAAATTAGAGAATCTAAATTTTCATATAGAAAATACAGTTCTAAAAAAGGATTTAAAATCAGCTCAAACAAAAGAACGGAAGTGGAAGGACATAATCGGTATTTAGAAATTATTATAAAAATCTTCCTCCACCTTTTTATATAGTCAAGTCAGCTTTTCCACCCTTCCAAACTAATAATTTAGCTTAGAAATAGACCAGCCATGGCATTCAAGAGATATAGAGAGAGAGAAAGGAAATTAAGGCAAAAAGGTATGAAAATATATGGAATTTTGCTATAAGCTAGTTATGAAACTTTCTCCTCTCTTCATTTTCTTTCTCTTGATGGTTTTAGATTCTCGAAAGCTGACCTCTTAAGGAATAGTGAAAGTTTGAAGTAATCAATTATGGCTCAAGAATCACCATTGAACAAGCTTTCAAACAAGGTATATCATAAGTTAGAAAATTGATGATCCTTGGACTTTCATCCTTCTTATGTTTTGCCCTAGAGGGAGAGGCAGAGGAGAGAGCTTGAATTCAATAAAAAAAATTGATGGAGACAAGAGTTTAGAAGGAAGAAGAGTAAGATTATATATAGAAAACAATATAGAAAGCCATAAAGAGCATGTTATGTCACCTACGGTTTCCAATTGAGCTATGGAAGATGTAAAACCATAGGAAGGTCATTTGAATTCTCTAAGGCCATATTTGAATTAGAAAAGAGCTAATGATATCTTATATGCCTTAAAGTACCCAAGAAAATGGCAAAAGCTTAATGGAAGCCAGAGTGCTTGTCTCGACCTAAAGTAAATGAAGTGCCCAGGGAGTGCTTTTATGACTTCTAAGATTTTAAGTGGTCTAAATATGAGCAATGAACAGTAATAGAACTATTGGAATGAATTTAGAAGCCCTATTTTAAAAAGTGAAATTGTAAGGTTATAAAAGGCCTAATGAAGCAACCTAGTGTTAGCCAGGTTTCAGTTCGAATGTGATGGCCCTAATAAGTTCCATTAGAGTCTTATGGCTCATATTAAGAGAGATCTTGAGGCCTAGAGATTGAATTATGAGAGTTCCTTCTTAAGACACTTAAAGTAGCTTAAATTTGCATGTTAAGTATCCATAGGCTTATGTAGTAAAGAAATGAATTAGAATGGGTTCTAATAGGTTGCCTTCCATTTGAATGAATGTGTTTAGGCCAAGCTAAAGCAACTCCATTATTTTGTGTATCTAAACCCAAGAAACATGTAAAGAAAAAGCAAGAATAAGTTAGTTAGTGGCATTTTCAACCTCTATAAGTCTTAAGGTAGCCTTCTCTCCACTTGTTGCATACAATTAAATACTTGAATGAGTTGATATACTTGTATGTATAGTTGCTTTGTGCTTTTCATGAAATATGATCCATTATATTTTTATATGAATTTTATGAGTACTTTATGTTTACGTGATAGCTCCTAACTCCCTAAGGCATGGAATTGAGCGCAGTTACTTTTCCTTGGCTCTAGGTTGAGAATAGTATAGCCCAATTAGTTTTATGATATTGTCATGGCTAGAAATGAATGAGTTTTCATGTTATATGATTCATATGTTTTAGATGATGCATGCACATAGCATTATTACACCATATACGTTGCATTCACTCATGGTATTCATGTGTGTATTGAATTGGATGAGCTTATGCTACTGAGATTCTCCTCGAATCTCACCCTATGCTCCCACTAATCATTTCAGGGTTATCAAGCCAAAGCAAAGAAGATGAGAAGATCAGATATTGGGAATTATGTGTTAGAAGCACTATATGTGCTAAAATATAATCTATGTATCAAGAATGGCATGGATAATGTATTTGATGTGTAATGGATAACTTTGATGGAACATAATGTATAATATCATATTTTTGGACGAGAACTTTTGTATGAGTAAGAGAATGTGAGTATATAGCTCCTTGTGGTAGAACATGTCCAATAATATGTAATTTTGCCTATGTTTACATATAGTATGTATGTGCATACTTAGGTGTCAAGAGGTCAAATTTTGATCCAAATCTTTTGGCGTGATATGGAATAGTTAGAAATTCATTTAGGATAATTAAAACTTGCTCCAAGTGGAAGAATTCCATTTGGATGCCAAATGACCTAAAAGGATACCAAGGTTAGGCATAAAAAGACCTTAAACAACTCTTATATCCAAAGTAGGCCAAATGACTTAGCTAGAGTTTAAGATTTGGCACACATATAGACCCCTAAGAGAGTTTTCTAACAAGCTAGAAACCATAATTTTTAGAGATCCACAGAATATTCCATGAATTTTCAAATTTTCAGAATTTATGTAGAATAGTCCATGGTATTGTTCATCTGGCAGTTCTAGTTTTTAGTGGATTAGAAGGGTCAAATAAACTTCAATACTCATAAAATTTTATAGACATATAGTTGGCATTACAAGTTTTCTAGGGCCACTAAGTTTGCATAAAAAAGAGTTGTATAAGGAAGTTATGAATTTTTAAAGTTAAGAGTCTAATTGTGTCTAAGTATTATAGTAGCCACTAATATGCAAAGTTTCTCATGCATTAAATGAGCTTAGATGCCTTTGAAATTTTTATAGCACATAGTTCTCATCTCAAGATTTCCATGGCCACTGAGATCATTAAAAATGGAGTTATGTAGCTCAAAATATGGAATTTTAAATTTGGGTCTATTATATGCCCTCCTTTCTGAACTAGGTTATTATTCTATTGCATTTTATAGGGCAAACGAATTCAATTTCATCTAAAATTTTTATAGCATGAAGTTCACATCCTAAGTTTTTTATAAACACAAAATTTGCATGATTTGGACTTGTATAACTTAAGTTATGAATTATCAAAATTAGTGCAGATTTTTTGCTACTATGTCCATTTCGAGTTTTTTATCCTTCTATGGCTTTCTATGAGCTAAACATGTTAAAATGAGTATGAATAAACTTTTCTATAATGAAAATGAGTTAAGGTAAAGAAAGAATGAAGTTTGGATCCCTATAACTCAAAATGACCAAGAAGAGGCTCAATTTAGGTTTTGAAAATTTACGAATGGATGTGAATTTTGCCTAAAACTCCATAGTTGATATGCATGAATTGGTTAGATAAGTTGTTAAGAATAAGTTAGTATTAGACTTTATCAATATAAGAGTTAAGATAATATCTTGTCAATAAGGTTGAAGATCTTATTAACAAGATCTTGTATTAAGCAATATGAAATTTGAGACCTTGTCAACAAGGTTTTCTGATATAGTAAGTTATAGCATATAGTATGCAATGGTGTGACACATAATATGCCCCTAAGTAACATAAAGAACTATAAAAGTTAGTCCCTTATTCACACAAAAAGAATAGTGTTAATAAATGGGTCTTCATTCATGGAAATGGAGGAGGTACCCCTCCCAAGGAAAAGAGGGGGGTCTCTTCTCCCATTACCATAAATATGACATGTACTACACAAACCATCTTGTCATAGGATATTATGTAGATATTATGAATGACAAATGTCAATTCCTTTATCAAGAAATGGATCCATTCGACTTGGAGCTTTAGGGTCACTACGCATATGAGCATCTAAAAACATAAATCACAATAGAGTGAGAAAATTCTTTTTTAATAATATAAATAAGATTAATATAGAATAATAATTATGAAGAAATGCCAAGTATTACTTTAATAAATAACAAATACTATAAATGGAAGATTCTAACAAAGAATGATTAATTTACAGAAAACAACATAAACAGGGAGTAATAAATTACTTCATAATATTCAAGATAATTACAAAATAATATAAATGAAAGATAATAGAGGATTTCATATGAATACATAAACAAAGAATATCAAATAAATTTTAGGATTACTTACATATTAATAAAACATGATTTAAATATAGATAATAAATAAGATAATAGCATATTTTAGAATTCACATACCACAAGTAATTACGCATAAGTAGAATAAGGAAAATACAGCAAATAATATTATTCAACTTGGCTATTAGGTCTTAGTGACTAACAGGCTCAATGCCCAAATCATATTGCATTGGCATTGATTTAGTAAGCTCATCCCTGCTTTCTTTACTAAGGCATCTCCCAGTGGATACTCAAGGAAAGTCATATTAAAATATCATAGTAATATGTCATCCAAGCCATCATATGATTAAGACATAATAGGTATACTTGGCAAAAAAATGTCTTGCATAATTCTATGTATAATCAAACCATCCTAATAGCATAACAACGTACTAGAGTTTAAAAAACTTATAACTAAATATTAAGAGTAATTTTTTGCTTTTCTAAGTCCAGATTTGTTATGGGGCCTATCTAGTATGTAAAATAGTCCATAAATAAAGATATAATATTAAGGTATGGTATAACTATAAAAAGCTTGTTCAGATATACAAGAGGTCAATGAGACACAATAAGTCCATATATGTCCAAAATATCTAAATGAGCTTCACTAGTCATAATTAGTTATTTTAAATATTTTAACTATATTCTTAATTGAAATTAGACATCCAGCACAATAACAGCTAACCAATACTAACTCTAGCCACATATAGGATTCATCCCCTAATTAAGACAATTTTACTAGAATTCACTCTGGTCAATCTTTTACCAAATAACCTGCAGCAGTCTAAACATAAAATTAAGCAACAAATTACTAGAGCAAATATTCATCATTTATTTAAAAATAACATAATATTTCATAACTTTCTAATTTGCACAAATGAGCTCCAAAAATTTTAGAATAATTATTAGGATAATCCAAATAGCATGACTACATAGATAATCCAAAATACATCAAATAATATCATTAAAATTTTAAGAAGCTCATGGTCAACAGTTTCTCCCAAAAAGTTGACTTTTTATATAATTATCCATAATTCACCAAAATTTCATCATAGGCCTCATTTTTAGTGTAAATTAACCAAATTTAGTTGGTTTTTGAAAAACTCCTTCCTAGGTACTCTAAGTGGGCTTGCCTGAACCTAGGGTGTGTGTGTGTGGAAGTGTTATTTTCTTCCTTCTTCTTTGGTTAAATAGCTAATAATACCTAATCAAGGGAGGTAATTAAAAACTCAAAAAAAATTTCTAAGAGTTCTATGGATTTTCTACACTTCCATCAAAGTAAAATTCATGAAGCAACTTGCCAAAATCTTCATGAAAATCAAGATGACATTAATCATTTTCTCCTTTAAGTTTTCTTCCATCATTCTCCCATTTATTTCCTCTTCAATTTCTTCCATGGCTTCTTGAAATTCAAAGTTTCATAATTTATAGAAAAGTCTCTAAAGTTTAGGAATTTTCTTGAATCCTATGAATCTATTAGCTACTATGTAAATTCTCCATCTTTTCTTAGCATGGATTTATGAAACAACAAAATTTCCCAATTTCTTCTTGTCATGGCTAAAACTCAAGGGAGGAGGGAAGAAAAAATTCATGGACAAAAATAGAAGAAAAACTAAGAAGAAGAAAATTTATTTATATTACCTTGAATCTATAGTATTGTTTTTTCCCTAGTTGCCTTTTCCTCCTCCTTCTTCCTTCCTTTTTTTTCCTCTTTGGCCAAGGCTCTCCTTCCTCTTTTCTCTCTTGTCTTGGCAAAATATGGGTATGTATGTTCTTACATGTGTGTGGCATGAAGTGTGTGTGTGTGTGTGTTTTATATAAGTTATATTTTTAAATAGATAGTTAAGATTTAAAGTTATTTTATGTTGTTAAATCCAAGCCATTAAATTAAATAGATGGCTAAGATTTAATCTTGATTTTAGAGAATAGATGTGAGCCTTTGGATAGTTGTGATTTAATTTCTAAAAGTTGAAACAATTTGAACCATTAGATTGCTTTAACGATTGAGATCACATCTTGATTTAAGGACAAATATTAGCCGTTGGATTTAACTATAGCTAAATTTTATCTATAGTTACTTTTTTCATTTTTCACAAAAGTTACTATAGTGATTACTTGCATTTATGGTTGCTAAAGTCAGCGACGATGTCATCCGACATCAGCGGTGACATTAGTAGTAACTTTTCCATAAAATGTGTGATCATAATCTTTTATTGAAATTTGTTGACATAAGTGTTTGGACCTAACTCCAGGGACAGGACCAACATGAAATAAGAGATGATCTTACATTTGCAAGCCTGAGAAACACAAACTACCTTAATCTCTTATCAAGTTAATTAAACCCTATGAACCAAATGCATAAGTTAACACCTTCACACACAACAGTGACTTTTAGATAATCTCTTTTTCTTACTCATATATCTAATTCCATTCTTGTATGTAGTGTTATAGTGATTCATTATTTGTAATGAATTTATAGGAAATTCATTAGATTTTCCTTTGTAACTAAGACGTCCCATATTTATCGATAATAATGAACTAATCAAAATTTACAAAAGAGAGCTCCACTCTCAAATTCCATTCAACATACAATATAAAAACATAGCATATAGGGTGGGAATCCTGCCTGTAGTTTGTGGAGCACACTCTAAAGTACAATTATATATACAAAGACAATGGTTCAATAATAGATAGACATACCACGAGCTCTTCACTAACAACTTTCTTAAACTATATTGGAGCAACATTACACACAAGCTCCCTTTCTGTGAAAAAAGTATATAATGGAATGAGCTGTAATACTCAATGAGTAGAATACAAAGTACAATAAATAAAAGAATGAGTGAACACAGAAATTTTTTTCTTTTTAAATGAAAAATAATTTTTAATAATTTTTTTAAATTTAAATTTCTATATCTTTAAACAGAATTAGATAGGAATCAATTGGTGTGTATATATATAAAGTAAAAAAATTGATGTATATAGAAAATTTTGGCTCATTATATTATTAGTGCAATAATATATAATGAATATAATAGTATATAATATTTTAATCAAATATAAATTTAATAGGAGAAAACTATGATGAATAAATAAATAAATAAATAAAATGAAGTTCAAATATTTAAAAGTTCAATGCTGAGCAAGATATAGTTGTTATACAAAAATCAATTTAATAAAAATACTTTATTAGAAAGGTTTGTGTAGAACTCTAAATTTTAACATATATACTAGTATAGGTATATAGCCCATGAGAGTAAATAATCATATATTTAATTTTAGAGTGTTATAGGCGGGAACCACAAGTGAGATTACTTCTACCATCCTTACTTACCACCATCCCTATAGCCCTAAATATTTAGAAAGTATCTTGCTCAATACCTTTTTGATATTTAATCACAAAAACCACGTAATAATATCCAAGGTGCACTGAGGGTTACTAGTATCGCTATTGGCAACTAGCGCTCTACACAATCCTACCTTATCTATGTATATCACATAATATGTATAATTCATATTTAAAAAATCTTCTAACATAAATGATCTAAAAAGCAAATTACACAATTAGTAGTGTAATATTTTATGATCATATCACTTAAGTAATATCATAAAAGCATATTGAGGCAACTTATTATTAATTGAATTTTCGAGAATCACACTTTTATATTAACATGTGGTTTCATATCTATTTTAATAATATAACATATATAGCATATCATAGTCTAAAAGATTTCAAATCATTACTAATATACACATTGAAGCACTACTTAAGACCCCTATCTAACGAAGATGCAAAATATAAACAAAAATAGAGGGAATATTAGAAAAAAGTATTATTCTTTATAATCTACTCATAGTGCATTGAAGAATAGTTTCTAATCTTCTATCATCAAACCGTAGTAATTTTTCTTGCAAGATAATTCAAAACACACCCTACACCTACCCAAAGTCCTAGCTCAACTCCTTCAAAGTTAATGACCCAGTGCACAAAAGAGATGGCCAAGAGAGGTTAGACTAAATCAGTTTATTTATTTATTTTCCATTTTTTTGGAATTCTTATCATTTAAATTTCCAATTTTAATGGACATTACAATAAGCATCATCATTGCTCTATAAAACGTGTAATCTTTAAAAAACTCCCTTACACATGGTGCCACATCATCACCTTCCCGTTGATATTTTATGAAAATGTCATCATTTCACTTATGTATCCTTTCGTAAGTTCTCTATAATATTTTATTCAGCTTGCGTTCTCCGAGTTCTTTACAATATTTTAATATTATTTGAGCTTATGTGGGTTCAACTTAAGTTCTTTAGTCATATATTTTATTATTGTTATTTATTTTCTTAATATTTTATTATTTTAAGGTCCAAATAACTATTTTACCCTAGTGGAAGGATAACAAACAAGTAATTCTATTCATTCTTTGTTTTGTATCTCCATTTTAACATCACATTTTCAGATTTTGTCACCACCATCCAGTAGCTCTTCTCATATGACTTATATTGAGCGAGAAATAGGAGCCAAGATAATGAATTAATGAGTTGCTTTTATTATGCCACTAAATGGAGCCATATCGAAGCTTAAAGTTAGAATAAGCTTATGTAAGGCTTAAGTAAGGTTAGAGATAATTCCATTGATGCATTTGTATCTTGTTTGATGTATCTAGGACAAGCAAGTTAAGCTCCTCCCAAGAGTGTGTGTGAGGCTGAGAAGAGGAGCTAGGAAACCAAAGGAAAACTTTGTGCTCCATTGAGAAAGATAGCTCTTTATCCATTCTTATATGCTTATCTTAGCTATTTGATTGTTATTGATTATTTTCCTGTGTATATAGATTATAAATTATGTCCATTACTATTGGTTTGATGATTTGATGCTATTACATTTCTTGAAATGCATTTGGAATGTGAATGGCTCTTAATGGGTGAGGTTCCATTAAAAGGGTCTTTATTTAGGTGAAAAGAAGCCAAAAATCCTTAAGTATGGTTGAGATAAGATCAAAAATCTCAAGAATAAGTGAGGCTAAGTCAAAAGTCTCTAAAAAAAACTAATTCAAAAGTCCCAAATAATTGGGTAAGTTTAAACCAAAAGTTCTTAGAGCTTATTTTTAACCTTGATGGATCTATATGATTTTATAAATATAATTATATTTGATGTTTGGATGTCTATGATATGTGTTTACTTTCTTTAACATGATAATATGCCTTATAAGTATGCTTGAAAAGTGAATGAGTTATTGGGATTCATAAAATTTCACTATCCTCCATATTATTTCTAACCACATCTAGGAAACTTTCAAAAAACCAAGGATGGGAGCCAACAACCATGAATTATACTACTTTGACAATAGTTTTGGTTTTTATGTAATATATTGTCAATGAGAGGTTATACATGTTATTTTTGTAATGTAAACATCCTCACATATGTAAAAGTATAAGATTATCATGTGAATATCATTTTTTGATGTATATGTGCAAGAATGTACAAATTGACCATGCGTGTGCTATAAAGAGTGTGAGTATAAATGCAAGTGGATAAGTGATTTTGAGTTGCATAATATTTAGGATCTGATGAGATAGTCTTACATAACGGATTTTATGTTTGTGACATGCTCAAATGGTCACAAGACTTGCAAGATATTATTTTGAACCGTTTGAATCCATATTTGTGCCATTTTGAGCCACTTTTTACCTATGAACCAAAATTTGATCAAATGAATAAATTTTTGAATGAAATTTGATAAACATTTAAATGCTATTTAAAACTTTTTACAGAGTCAAAAAATATAATTTGAAACTCTATAGAATTTATTATGACTTTTCAAATTTGGCTTAAAAATACAGAATTACCTGGATACTGTTCATACAGTCAGTTATATCTTTTGTGTATTTGAAGGGTCAAATGAACTCCAATACATATGACATTTTACAATCATATAGTTGGCATTATAACTTTTTCATAGCCACTAAAATCGCTTAAATTAAAGTTGTGTAGTTAAAGATATGCATGCTCAAAATTTTAGATTTGGTTTGCTTGAAATTTTGATATGGTTTCTGTTCTATTAAATTTTCATGACTCAATTAAACTTATTTTGATCTAAAATTTTTACATCATATAGTTTATGTTATGAGCTTTTCATAGAATGCTAATTTATGTAAATTGGAGTTTTCTAACTCAAAATATAAATTTTTAAAGTTAGTAGCTAATATATGTATATGCGTGAAATTATAAAATTATGATAGTTTGATGTGTATGACTTGGAACTTGAGTTTTTTATTCCTTTTTGTAATGTTTTTGGGCAAATATATTAAGGATGAGTTTTGAGATTTAAATGTAAAAGTAAAAAATTTATATTTAAATTGATAATTTGGACCTTTAATGTTAATTTTTTGACTATTAAAAGTGTTAAAAATAAAAAAATTAATACTATAAGTATATCATAAAACAAATTTAGTGTCATATCGTTATGGTATAACACAAATATTACTCATGAACTGTTTTAATTATATTCAATTGAAAAAAATAGTACAATAGTGTAGGTTAATTGGCAAAAAATCTATAAAAAGAATTTAAATAAATAAATAATTGTCAAATACAAATAAACAACTAAAGAATGTTAAGGAAAATTTCAGCCCCCTTCGCTGACCCGTATTATTGTTGGTGCCCACTTGTCTTGCCAAGGCTAGATTTGAGTACCCCTAAATCGAAGCGTACCCATTAAGCGGAACTTTTGCCGTACTCTCTCTCTTCCCCTGTGCACCAGCTGCAGCGAGACGAGCCAGGGAAAACTATGCAGAAAGCCAGAAACCCATTCTTTTGATCCAAACCAATCTGCTTCGCCTTTTTCTTCCTCCAAGTCGAGTCCCAGATCGACTCCAGGCAATGCCGAGTCCCAGATCGACTCCAGACTCTTGGAACTGCATGCTTCCAGGCCCTCCAAGTCGCAACAATTTTGGATCCGCAGACTTGAGCTCCCATGACCTTCTTGCATTCCCTTCCGGCAGCTCCGTTTCAATCGTGGACACTCGCTCTATGCAGCTTGTCTCCTCCATTCCTATGCCGCCTCCCTATTCCCCCTCTTCATCTTCCGCCACTCCATCTCTTTCCCCATTTGTTACCTCCGTCCGGTGGACCCCACTTCCTCCGAGTCGCGACCTTCTCTCCACCGAGCCTTCCTCCTCCCACCTTCTCCTTGCCGCCGGCGATCGCCAAGGACGCATTGCTTTACTCGAATTTCGACTCAAGTCCGCCGTTCTGTGGTTTGAGACAGATTCCAAACTCGGAATCCAAGACCTGTGTTGGGTCCAAGCTCGACCCGACTTTTACCTCCTTGCTGCTATCAACGGACCGTCTACGATTTCCCTTTACAGCACATTGACCGGCCGGTGTGTTTGGAAGTACGACGCATCCCCTGAATTCTTCTCCTGCATTCGCCGTGACCCTTATGATTCTCGGCACATCTGCGCGGTTGGGCTTAAAGGCTTTCTCTTATCTATCAAGGTTCTCGGTGAAAGTGAAAACAACTTTTTGATAAAGGAGTTTCAGATACGGACTGATTGTAGCGAACTGCATAAACTGGAGAGAGATGCGGGTGATGCGTCAACGTCTCCTGCATCGGCGGTGTTTCCGCTTTACGTGGCGAGGTTCTCGTTTTCCCCGCAGTGGAGGCACATTTTGTTTGTTACATTTCCGAGGGAGTTGATTGTGTTTGATTTGCAGTACGAGACCACGCTATTTGCTACTACATTGCCTCGTGGTTGTGGTAAGTTTATTGAAGTTTTGCTGGATCCAAATAACGAGTGGCTATACTGTGCTCATCTTGATGGCAAGCTCAGCACCTGGCGGAGGAAACCGTAAGCATTTCTTGTCTTGAATTATGAATATTTGGATGTCTTTCTTCTTAATCAGGCGTGAAGTTAAATGTGTACGCTTTTAGACGAGTACATCCTATTGTATACATTGTCACATACGGCAAATATCAGCTATTAGGGATTGTAATAAAGCAATAAAACAATGCTTTGACGACTACATAGGCAACAGCAATGAATATGAAAAGCAATTTATTTATTTTTTTGGTTGGGCGGTGATTGGCAATTCAATATGTAATCGTACTGAAGACAGATAAACCATATGGATATGGTGGCTATATAATCCCTTAAAACTGAGACTAATTAGCATGATAAAGAAGGGGAAAGGTATGAATGCTTCTTAAATAATGATATGCGGTATGCCAAATACTGCCTTTGAACTCCTTTGGATGGATGGAAGTAGCACAGTGACAGGTGAAAATAAAATCAATAGGCATTAAGAAATGGAATAAAATTGAAATGACTAAGGAAATGAAATGAATTAATACTTGCTAATTGAAGAACACAATGGAATGGAAAGGTAAGTATTCTTGTAGCAATTTACCATTCTAACAGTTTTTGAACTTTTTTTCCCCTGATATTTGTTTGGCAATATTGGAAATTTATTAAATTTTATTAGGAGGGTGTTTCGTAATTGATATGCTAGCATTTTCACATTGGTATATGAGATAATTCAGTATCTTCGATGTCTGTGTTTAGAATTCCAACCTCATGGGAATATAGGGTACACTGGTGTTCAAAATCTCCATGTTCTTGAGTATGAAAAACAAGGGTGGTGGTAAAATGGTCAAGAAAAGATGGTGGATCTACGTGGGGGCTTTCTGTCAATTGTCATAGAAAAAAAGAAAGAATAAGAAAAATGACCATATAGTCCTATTATAGGCTAATTATAAATCTTCTATCTAAAGCTTTTTCCAGCAGGCCTTAGTCATTAATTCAACTTCAGGTACAGTATAAAGTATAAACCATTAGCAGTGCTTGTTTTGTTTATAACCAACTTTGACTTCGTTGTGTTTTTTCTGTTTTGTTGAGCCTTTTCAGTGCTCTGTTTTATATGAAGCGGTTTGCAATTTGCAACTTTGTGTTCATGCTTTTTTTTTTTTTTGGTATTTTTGGGTCATTAGGTAACTGATAGAACTGGAGTTCTCTCTTTCCATGTCCTGATATTGTATGTCTGCATGTCATTACAGAGGGGAACAGGTGCATATCATGTGCTCTGTGGAAGAGTTAATGCCTTCACTTGGTACCTCTGTCCCTTCTCCTTCAGTACTTGCTGTCCTTTTATGCCAATCAAACTCCATTCTTCAGAACATTGCAAAGACTGATGTACCTAGTTCTCCTTCTCTTGGCAAGGATTTTGATAATCCTTTTGATTTTTGTGACAAGTCTGTTATTGTTTCTAAGACACATTTGATCTCCATTTCTGACGATGGAAAATTGTGGAACTGGATCTTGACTACTGAAGGGCATGCAGTCACTCAAAAGGATGATAAGAAGTCAGATTTGGTCAATGATGACAGCTCATTGTCATTCATAGGGACCAATGCTAATACCACAATACCTTCCACAAGTGATAGCAGAAGCTGCCTGTTAAGCTCAACCTTCAACCAGGAAGATATTATTATAAAGGTAATTATATCCCTATAGACTTAGTTTATACCTGACATTTATGGGATGAAATGGCTAACTCAAACTGCATAGATTTAAAGTACGCAGCCTATAATTCTATTTTCTTTCTGATAATAATAATATAGCAGCATTCTTATAGATTCATAGTATCTTTTAATATTTTTAAAATTAGACTAGTCATCATGGTATATTGGTTTAACTGTGATTAAATTGATGATAGTCAAGTCAAATGCATATATTCTTAATTTTATATATTAAAATTCTAATGTAATAAATAATAAATTAATAACTACTGCCATTGTCATTGCTGAATATTTCTGAGAGTTCAGCTAGCAGAATATTTCTTTAATTTAACTAATGTATATGAAAGTGCAAATTTGATCTGAAACTGCACAGTGCAGCAATCTTCATTCGGCATGGTTAACTTTGTTGCTTGTCCATTTGGTGGATATACATCCACTAACATCACAATTTTATTAAAAATAGTATTAAGAACATATATTTTCATGCATATAAAGTATATATACTAGATAATCATCTAAGTAATGTGGGTTGGTGGGGTTTGTCTCAAATTATTAGTCCAAAAGTAATATCTATGGAATTACTATAATTACTATATGCAACAAAATAAAGTTAAAGAAAAATCAACAGATTGAATATTGAGATAGTGAACTAAGTGGATCAGTGAATGTGTTTGGTCGTGCCATCCATAGTGCATTACTGACAAAGTGAACTTAGTGGAGATTGATTATTGACAAAGTGAACTTACTTCATATAAGTTATGGATTATTGAGCTTACCAATTATGCATTATTGAGCTCTATCATTGTTTGCTACGTACAAACGAGAGATTGAATATTGATAAGCGAACCTAGTGGAGCTTGATTCCTCAAAGAAGAAGGAAGACATGAAAATGTAGAGAGAGAGAAACTTGATGATTGCCAGTAGTGCGTGAAGGTGGGGGCTTGTCACTTAATTATATGGGAGAACTTGTTACTATTGGATGGCAGAAGCACAAATTGATCTAGTTGATTTTCTTCTCAACCTCACAATACTCCACCTCTTCCCATGACTCTTGTTCACTTCCCACAGTGGGGTGGCGTGTTCTTTCCTCCTTCTAAAGATGTGAGCAAATCTACTAAAGAATATTATTATGCATTTGAATGGAATGACGAGGACAGGCAAAAGGGGTTGCACTGGTAAAGTCTCAAGTGATTGGTGGAAAGAAGAACTTGCATCTAGGATGGGTGTTGTTCAAAGAGGAGCTTTAGGCCACCAAGAAATAGAAGAAGCTCGTGTCCCACATCAGATAAAGCTAAAGGGAAAAGCAAAGCCTCTAACGATAAATAGCCAATAATACCTAGACTAACTCAAGTTTGCCTGGATTGTGTGACGATCCTAACTTCTAATATCGGTAATTATAGTTAAATACACGATTAATAAATAATGATCAAGGTTTTGGAGTCATTACAGTTAATCACATTAAGAAAATATAGGGGAAACTTAAACCTTGATACTCTTAGGGTCATCAACTAACAACCATAACGGGAACATGCATAGGAAGGTTTGTACCATCATTAGAGATTTATAATTAATCCATTTATCAATTTCAACTCACTACAACCTCCCATTAATGTACTCAAGCTATTCCCTAACCTTAACATTAATGAAATTAGGGTTTCCAGGTCAAATATGGGTGTTTGGAGACCTGCGCCGCAACCTGGAACCTTTCCGCCGCGGCTAAGCTAGGTTCTGGAGCTCAAAAACTAAGTTTTTAGACTTGCGCCGCGGCCTGGAACTATTGCGCCGCGGCCAAGTTGCTTCCTGGAATTTTCCTGACTTTGCCGCGGCGAGTTGGATCTGCGCCGCGGCGAGTTTTGCTACTGTAACCTCCGTAATTAATTTCCTCGACTCGCGCCGCGGCGAGGTTACGTTCTGTCACCCCTTGGGCGATTATTTTCACTCCGCGCCGCGGCGTACCTCGCCATTGTCACTCCCTAGGCCGCGGCGAAGCCTTCCGCGGCGTGACTCCCTTCTGTAGCTATTTTCACTATATTTCGCCCCCTACACTCCATTTCTCTTCTTAGGGACACCCTAAGATCACTTCCCCTCATTTTACATGGCTCTAATGGCATTTATCTACCTTATTTATTTAACTATGCTTCCATTACCCATTCAAAACTTATATGCCCATCTCTTTCCTCTAATTACCTCCTATCAGCAAGTTTATGGAATAATAACAACACCAATCATTCACCGTTGATATTTAACATTTGATACACTTTCCATTATTAGCCAATTACAATCATAAGGTTCAATTCCATGATAATCGAATTACATATACAATCCCTACACTTGGCAACTCATGATGCAATGCAGCAATGATACAAAACTAACAATTTAATTACAATACATTTGGTCAAAGCTCCCAGACCTATGTGCTACCAAACCATTTAACAAGCCCTCGTTAATTTTCTCCTTGCCACTAAGAGGTCCGATCCCTGAAAATGTTAGCCCACAACGGGGTGAGATATACAATCTCAGTAACAAAAGGAAATTTTCATATATATGTACAAGTCAATCAATCCAAGACAATCTCATGTCATCAATATCAGAATCATCAATTTAATTGGCAAATGAACTAGTTGAGCTACCAATGACTACTGTCCCATACCAGCAATCATACATAACATGTTAATGGCCAATAACACCGGGAGAGGCCCGTCCACGGCACCTACTCCCTATTGAGCACAACCAGGGCTCAGTGCATCTGGGGTTGATCATACCCAGTGCTCGATCGTAGCACATACACGGGTGGCAGCCGCACCACAGCTCCACCATAGACTCACAAGGTCCAGTCACAATAACAATCAAGTAGTCAATCAGTCATTTAACATTTCAAAATCAAGCA
Source organism: Erythrophleum fordii (assembly GCA_032878935.1). Lineage (NCBI taxonomy): Eukaryota > Viridiplantae > Streptophyta > Magnoliopsida > Fabales > Fabaceae > Erythrophleum > Erythrophleum fordii. The sequence goes on from JAVQMF010000055.1 coordinate 21,733,290, forward strand.
TGTGTAACAAATAGCAGATTAACATGAGCATATACATAGAATCAGGAAAATAACCCAGTTACCCTAGCTACCATAATAATCCAAATGCACACCAAGCCTATAACAAGCATCATTATCATCATTCTTGATCACAATTAAATATTCAAAGAGTTGAACTACTAATAACAGACTAGAGGTTACTCACCTAATTACCAAGGGATTTAACTTCGGATTCCAACTTCCCCACACCAGAAATTTCCATAGTTCACTCCAATTTCTGGGTAATTTCACATGAAACCAAAGCCCATATCATAGGTCAACTATAGGAGTCTCAAACTAACAGAAAATGCATCAAAATGGGGGTTTAAACTCACCTAATACCAACCCCAACCTCAACCTACGAATTTCCTCAAGGAAATCCCCAAACACCCACATTTCAGATTTTGGGTATAATGAAATTACTCCAAATGAAAAACTAATCGGACCAAATTAAAGAGAAAGATGAGGGGATTAAGTTGTATAACTATTACCTTGGCTGAATCTTGCTCTAAGTGTGTGAAAATGCAGAAATCTTGCCCCAAACCCTAACCTCCTTCTCAACCTCCGAATTTGCCTCTTGAGTTTCAGAAAAATGAAGGTGTGGCTGAAGCATTAGGGTTTTAGATGGGTTTAAGTTGGGTCAAGGGGCTGGGTCATGGGTTGCTCTAAGTCCAAACCCAATTGGGTTTTCAGATTTTGCTTATTGGGCCAGTTTTCAATTGTAGGGCTGCAGAATTTCATTGGGCCAGTTTTATACATTGGGTTGCTAAAATTTAATGGTGTTTGGGCCCAATTTGAAGGGCTCAAGGGCTTGGGTCTGCACAAGGGTTATTGGGCCACTTAATTGAGCCTATACAAGATAAATCTTGGGCCTCTATCTCATTAAATTAGTTTGGGTCTGCCTCTAATTCATTGGGCCTCCATTAACCTCTTATCAAGGTTCATTAATTTGGGCCTAGGTGAAGTTTCTATCTCAATAAATTCTCAAGTCCATATTAATAATCTATTTATCTAAAATCCCCATTTACTTAACTTGCCCAATCATCCATATTAATTATTCTTAATTAATCTTAATCCATGATTAACACTTTAATTAATTTCGGGGTGTTACATTCTCCCCTCCTTTTAGAAATTTTGTCTTCAAAATTAGACATACCTTACTCAAATAATGCAGGATAATCCTTCCTCATAGCTTCTTCTGTCTCCCAAATTGCTTCATCCGCAGTAAGTCCCTTCCATACTACCTTTACCAGGAGGATGTCCTTATTACGCAGCTGTTTGACTTTTGAGTCCACAATCCTTTCCGGTCTAACCACATAAGGCAAATCATCTTGTAGATGCACCTTCTCATGTTCAATGACATGCATAGGGTCCGGGTGGTACTTCTTCAGTCGGGACACATGGAACACATCATGCAATCTGGCCGGGTTTGGAGGTAAAGCAACTCTATAGGTCACTGGTCCTATCCTTTCAAGGATTTGGAAAGGACCAAGATAACGAGGACTGAGCTTTCTTGTCCTGATAGACCGTCCTACCCCTGTCACCGGAGTAGCCTTAAGGAACACATGGTCTCCTACCTCAAATTCTAATGGTCTCCTTCTCTTATCCGCATAACTCTTCTGCCTACTCTGGGCAGCCAACAATTTCTTTCTGATGAGTTCTATTCGATGGGTGGTTTGGTCCACTACGTCGGGACCTAAGAGACTCCTCTCACCAAGTTCTACCCAACATAAGGGTGACCGACACTTCCTCTTTGATAGCTCAGATAGTCTTACCAGAGACTAGTCCCTTCTTACGACTTTCCTGGGGAGGACGTCCTTATCATGTTATTACTTCACTTGGTAACCACAATTCTATTCCCTCTAGTCTACCTACGGTAAATAACATTCCGATCTAAGCATATCGTATTCCTTTTGTATCTGCAGCTAAGTAGATCCAGACCAAGCGACACTTGATCATCTTATAACAAGCTTTAGACACCTAGCTCAAATAAATCCCAATTTTCTCTCCCTTCATAGCTCTTTGTTTAGTTCCGTTTTATATTTTCTTCCCCTTTTTTTTTTTGTTCCAATAATTGATCATTGATTGTTCGTGTTAACTTCCTTTCCTTCTTAACTCTTAATCCACTTAGGAGGTAACTCCTAAATACTTTAACTTAACCCTCCTTAATAGTTGGTACCACGAACTATAAGGAATTCCACTTATTTAGCTTGTTTTTTTTTTTTTTTGTATCCATTCCACTAATGGCAACAGAGGTAAGTGACCTTATTTCATAATGAAGTTCCATTTGTCCTTCACTTAGATTACCCTTACATTTCTTTAGTCCAACCTTCTTAACTAAAATGGGTTCTGCCTTTTACAGGTTCATTTAGTTTAAGTTTTCAAATCTTACATTCAACTAACTCATAAATTATTGCACACATTACCCTCATTTATTGTCCATTGGTAGACAGTTCATTATTTCCTTTAGACGCATAGAATTCCCCTCTCATTTTCAATTAGCGCCTAAGATTACTCCTTCTCGTTTGTCGGGATTTCCAAGGGTTAAAACTAATATGAAGTCTGATCTCACCACTAATCTCTTGAAGACACCTAAACACTTTAGGTTCACCTTCTACATAATTGAAATCAAACATGATCTTTCAAGTGAAAATAAACACGATATTTCAGGTCTAGATTACATTTTCTAATAAGACTTGATCTCAAGGGTGAGAATACCTTGTCTAGAGCATCAAGGTAGGAAGGAATTTCTTTAAATCTTACAAGTCATACTTTTAGTGAGTGGTTTATTAGACAGCATAATTTCCATCGCTTGCCCACAACATTAAGAATTTCCTTGTTGGCTCCTGATGATGGTTAATTATAGACAACCTGATCACTTCTCCTCAGGGATAACCAACATAGGAAAATCCTTAATAGATCTCTTCCTTCTCTCTTTTTTTTTTTTTTTTGGCACTTGCAAAGGCATTACCACAATTACATACATGTGACTCTAAAGATTACCATGATCAATAGATCCCAATGTCTCATTTTACCTCTCAGTTACTACAAGCTTTAGTAGTTAACTTAATGGCATCTCTACTTATTTGATGTCAACTGAACATCTCTTTGGGTTTTATGTCATCATATAGTCCCAAAAGACTGCACTCCCGTATCTTCTAATTCTTAACTGAGATATTTTCATATAAGTATAGTCATTCTTCAATTAGCATACCCCTTTTTTTTTTTCTAATTTGGAAATTCATCATTATTTCCTAAAGAGTAATGAAATAATATCTTATCAACAAGGTTTAAGATCCTATCTACAAGATCTTGTATTCCTTAATGTGAAATCCGAGACCTTGTCAATAAGGTTCTCTGACTGCAAGTACAAGGTCACTTAACCATACATTATAGCATACACTATGAGATGGTATGATACTTTTCATCCTTACACAATGGTCTATGCCAACCACAGCTAACTCTTTCACTCCCCTGAAAGTTTTTAGGCCTCAATTTCACGCTTAACTATTGGGAGTTAAATTAACATAATAAAGAGACTCAGTGAGTCTTTTCATTGTTAAACATTCCCTAATTATCAACAGATCAAGTAGGGATTCCCAGTGAGAGAACTCAAGTGTCATTTACCACTAGTGTTTCACCCTTCCTCGTCAATCATTATACTCTGGTTTATTGTAATAACATAAGTTAGTTGCATTGATGCCATCTCTCATTCATTTTTTTTCGAGTTATTATCCTAGATTAGGGAGTTCTCTTTCAAAATTAGGGAGTTTTTCTACCACAGTAATCATTAGTCCATCCTGAATTCCCAAGGTTACCTCTGCCCCCTTAATCACGCCACACGTGATACAAGACAATAGAATTACCAGTGTTTAGGGTTTGCCTTTTTAATATTAGCAGACACTGCTCTTCTATGGCCATACGCATGCTCATTACCCCGTGGTGACTATATCTCAACCACTTGTACTCGCACAGGTACAATTTTATTCTCTTTTTAGATGGGTCTTTACCATCAAGATCTCCTCTTTACCTTCTAGGAAGAAAGTCTACTTAGCCTAGTTTGACGCCAATTTGGTGGTTGAAATTCATCAAATCATATGATGAGCGACATGCCCCGCATGCCCTTAGCACCGAAGTGCCGATAAATGAGCACGTCCCACGTGCCTCTAGCACCAGAGTGCTGTAAAATCTTATCTTACACTCCCCGAGTGTATCATGCACATAAAGTGCCTCTAACTACCACCCAAATGCACGTCAACACATAGCATAAGTAAACTAAATTACACGAGGGACAACATGCACAAGCACCCCGTGCCGGTGCACCTCACCTTTATCACGCTAAAGGGTTGTCTTTCCTCTTGTCATAATCTCTCTTTCTGCCTTAGTACACTAAGGGAGGAGCCTCAAAGCTCTCAAGATTCCATTCAGAACATCATCTCCCTTAATCCCTTGCTTTAAAGTCGCTATACACATTTAGAAATGGATTCAACAATCCTAAGGTTTTTCTTGCCCTCTTTTTTATCATTATTAACTAAAGATGGCTTACTCACTCTAATAGTTTGAACACAACTATTTGAAACATTCTTTAGCTCTCATCGCCCTTATTCATTAGGCCAAATTGTGGTAGCTAGGATCGAGTAATTGTATTCTTTATTAACCGGGACCAAGCAAGTGGGTTAGGACCTCTGTACCTATAAAGTTTCAACTTTGGGGACCCTCTTGAAGTCTACATAATCCTAACTCATTATGGGTTATGCATCGCTTCATATATTTAATCAACCACACTTATTTACTATACACTAGTTCCATTATCAATTTCCTGATTGCAAGTAAGGTCTACATCTCACCCTTTTGCAGAGTTCTTATAACTAGTTAAGTGTTTTACTCCATACCATTGCCTTTTAAGTTCTCAACATCACTCTAGATGGCCTTTGAAAAGTTTAGAATTTCACTTAGGTAAAGAATTGCTACTCTTGTTGTGATCAGTTGACTACTTTGATAGGCCAGTCAATTGGTCGGCCGTACCCAATTGGCTTGCTTAGTAAATAGCGGTCAACTGGTTATAAGCGCTATTAGTAGCTTTGTTCATCATTCTTATCAGTTACTTGGTCTCATTCATTCAGTCAACTGGTGCCTCACAGCGAGTGACTGGTGCATCTATTGCGTAGCCAGTTGGCAACAAGCCTCAACCAGTTATCTATCTAGACTGAGACCAATAACCCAATATCCAAACAAAAGAAGGGCAAAATTCTACTCTTTTCATTGGCATTAACAACCTCAAGTCTCAATTGGCATTACTAAAGTGTTATGAGGTAAGATCTAACTATACTCTATTATTCTCCAAGGTATACTTATTGTGATAGGTGATGCTCTAAATAAAATTCAAGAAACAGTCATTTCAGTCAAGTATTACAAGCCTTATCTCATCATTCCTCTATACTTCTTTCCAGCACATAAAGCACATCAATTATATGTTTGCCTAATTAGCTATTCTCATGAGCTAATACCATGCCAAATATGCATCATGATTGCCAAGCTTCTAGTCATAGAATTTAAATTAAAATGGTTGTCCTGAACCATTGCTCTGATACCAACTGTGACGACCTTAACTTCTAATATCGGTAATTATAGTTAAATACACGATTAATAAATAATGATCAAGGTTTTGGAGTCATTACAGTTAATCACATTAAGAAAATATAGGGGAAACTTAAACCTTGATACTCTTAGGGTCATCAACTAACAACCATAATGGGAACATGCATAGGAAGGTTTGTACCATCATTAGAGATTTATAATTAATCCATTTATCAATTTCAACCCACTACAACCTCCCATTAATGTACTCAAGCTATTCCCTAACCTTAACATTAATGAAATTAGGGTTTCTAGGTCAAATATGAGTGTTTGGAGACCTGCGCCGCAACCTGGAACCTTTCCGCCGCGGCTAAGCTAGGTTCTGGAGCTCAAAAACTAAGTTTTTAGACTTGCGCTGCGGCCAAGTTGCTTCCTGGAATTTTCCTGACTTTGTCGCGGCGAGTTGGATTTGCGCCGCGGCCAACCTATGTGGCGCCGCGGCGAGTTTTGCTACTGTAACCTTCGTAATTAATTTCCTCGACTCGCGCCGTGGCGAGGTTACGTTCTGTCACCCCCTGGGCGATTATTTTCACTCCGCGCCGCGGCGAGATTTCTCAAGCCGCGGCGTACCTCGCCACTGTCACTCCTTAGGCCGGCCGCGGCGTGACTCCCTTCTGTAGCTATTTTCACTATATTTCGCCCCCTACACTCCATTTCTCTTCTTAGGGACACCCTAAGATCACTTCCCCTCATTTTACATGGCTCTAATGACATTTATCTACCTTATTTATTTAACTATGCTTCCATTACCCATTCAAAACTTATATGCCCATCTCTTTCCTCTAATTACCTCCTATCAGCAAGTTTATGGAATAATAACAACACCAATCATTCACCGTTGATATTTAACATTTGATATACTTTCCATTATTAGCCAATTACAATCATAAGGTTCAATTCCATGATAATCGAATTACATATACAATCCCTACACTTGGCAACTCATGATGCAATGCAGCAATGATACAAAACTAACAATTTAATTACAATACATTTGGTCAAAGCTCCCAGACCTATGTGCTACCAAACCATTTAACAAGCTCTCGTTAATTTTCTCCTTGCCACTAAGAGGTCCGATCCCTGAAAATGTTAGCCCACAACGGGGTGAGATATACAATCTCAGTAACAAAAGGAAATTTTCATATATATGTACAAGTCAATCAATCCAAGACAATCTCATGTCATCAATATCAGAATCATCAATTCAATTGGCAAATGAACTAGTTGAGCTACCAATGACTACTGTCCCATACCAGCAATCATACATAACATGTTAATGGCCAATAACATCGGGAGAGGCCCGTCCACGGCACCTACTCCCTATTGAGCACAACCAGGGCTCAGTGCATCTGGGGTTGATCATACCCGGTGCTCGATCGTAGCACATGCACGGGTGGCAGCCGCACCACAGCTCCACTATAGACTCACAAGGTCCAGTCACAATAACAATCAAGTAGTCAACCAGTCATTTAACATTTCAAAATCAAGCATGTGTTACAAATAGCAGATTAACATGAGCATATACATAGAATCAGGAAAATAACCCAGTTACCTCAATGAAGCCAATTACTCTTCCCCTAGCTACCATAATAATCCAAATGCACACCAAGCCTATAACAAGCATCATTATCATCATTCTTGATTACAATTAAATATTCAAAGAGTTGAACTACTAATAACAGACTAAAGGTTACTCACCTAATTACCAAGGGATTTAACTTCGGATTCCAACTTCCCCACACCAGAAATTTCCATAGTTCACTCCAATTTCTGGGTAATTTCACATGAAACCAAAGCCCATATCATAGGTCAACTATAGGAGTCTCAAACTAACAGAAAATGCATCAAAATGGGGGTTTAAACTCACCTAATACCAACCCCAACCTCAACCTACGAATTTCCTCAAGGAAATCCCCAAACACCCACATTTCAGATTTTGGGTATAATGAAATTACTCCAAATGAAAAACTAATCGGACCAAATTAAAGAGAAAGATGAGGGGATTAAGTTGTATAACTATTACCTTGGCTGAATCTTGCTCTAAGTGTGTGAAAATATAGAAATCTTGCCCCAAACCCTAACCTCCTTCTCAACCTCCGAATTTGCCTCTTGAGTTTCAGAAAAATGAAGGTGTGGCTGAAGCATTAGGGTTTTAGATGGGTTTAAGTTGGGTCAAGGGGCTGGGTCATGGGTTGCTCCAAGTCCAAACCCAATTGGGTTTTCAGATTTTGCTTATTGGGCCAGTTTTCAATTGTAGGGCTGCAGAATTTCATTGGGCCAGTTTTATACATTGGGTTGCTGAAATTTAATGGTGTTTGGGCCCAATTTGAAGGGCTCAAGGGCTTGGGTCTGCACAAGGGTTATTGGGCCACTTAATTGAGCCTATACAAGATAAATCTTGGGCCTCTATCTCATTAAATTAGTTTGGGTCTGCCTCTAATTCATTGGGCCTCCATTAACCTCTTATCAAGGTTCATTAATTTGGGCCTAGGTGAAGTTTCTATCTCAATAAATTCTCAAGCCCATATTAATAATCTATTTATCTAAAATCCCCATTTACTTAACTTGCCCAATCATCCATATTAATTATTCTTAATTAATCTTAATCCATGATTAACACCTTAATTAATTTCGGGGTATTACAGATTGGGTCTCAGTGGTGATTGAGGCCCATGGTGTGGGGTTTAGTTTTTTTAACTTAGAATTGGGTAATTTGTGGACTTGTTCAGTTTTTAGTGGTTTTGCTGGTTGATTGGTTTTAACGGTCAAATGAACTGAAATGATAACCAGTTCACTGGTTTTTCAATCCAACAGGGTATTTTTAAGTCCTTGATAGCACAGAGTTTTACAAAGTAGAATGAAACTCTGTAGTCACTGCTGCGTCGTACTTACTGGTATACTTCACCAATTGAGAACACAGGAACAAATAGTTAAAACCTACTTTTGATGTAAACTGTATTTTTTCCCTCTCTTTTAGGATGACATTATGCTTTGAAGCCTCAGGATTTTAAAGTTTTAATGGATCAAAAAGAGTTTGGATACTAATGGGGGAAGGACTCATAAATGACAGGGGTTCAAAGTTAATGAACATTTGGTGAAAACACATGATCAAGGCTCTTACCATCAAATCAGTAATTAATGGTTCAATATGCTGAATCTAGTGACTAATCAAGAGCATTCAACCTTTGCTTTTCGAGTGGGACATAGTGCAAATATGGATTTTTCTCCCTCTTATTCATATATCTCTCTGTACATGCATGTGTGTGCCGAAATGCTTGTGCACTCTCACGAGCTAGTAATATGGTGCTGTCCGCATCGTTGGTTCTTTTGGCCCTATGTATATATGTGTAAAAACAAATCCTGAATGCCATCCCCTCCTAATCTACTCTGCCTTCTTCCTAGAAATAATTGTCAACATTGTAAATGAAGATTAGTTGGGTCTAATGGATATGCTTTTCCTTGAGGGCGAGAGTAGGAACACACATTATTCACAGTGCCAGAATTCTGAATGCCTTTGTGTATGTTCCATGATCTGCCTGATATTCTAAGTCCTGAATTTTTTTTTTTGGGTGCTGTAAGTTGCATCTGAGTTTAGATTGCAAACCTATGTAAATTTCTTTTGTTGGTTACAAACTTTTGAAAATAGACTAACAAATTTCTGAAAATTGACAAACATCTGCTAATGGCTTTGCCTTTTCCTTCTGATGCAGTTGAGCTTAGCTGGACAGCTTCAGCTTCTTTCTTCGACGGTGACTATGCTGACTGTACCAACCCCTTCTCTAATAGCTACTTTGGCCTGTAGGTTTATCTTCTCAATAATCTACATATTTGTTTATATTTACTATGACCTTTTATAGAGGTTTCTATGCATACCAGGCTTATTTTGTTAATTAGTGATGTGATTTTATGTGAAGGTGGAGGAAACCATCCTGCTGTAGCTGTTCCCTTGGTTGCTTTGGGAACTCAGAGTGGAATTATCGATGTAATTGATGTCTCTGCCAATGCTGTTGCTTCAAGTTTATCTGTGCATAATGGTATTGTTAGGGGACTACGATGGTTAGGAAATTCTAGGCTGGTATCATTTTCTTATGCCCAGGTATATTTATAATTGATTTTGGTACTTCTGTTTGGATAGTTTTATTTCTATTATTACTCTGCAGATTTTTTTTTTTTGGGGGGGGGGTTAATCTTCATTTTGAAATTAGTTGTGTTCTGCATGACAAGGGTTATGGGTTTTACACATTAGTATATTACTCAATCCACCCTTCATTAGTTTCTTACTTTCTTTTTAATCATCTATATTTTCGACATTGTCCAATTGAAATGTTCTGACAATTTTTGAACTTTAGGTCAATGAAAAATCTGTAGGATATATTAACACGTTAGTTGTGACCTGCCTTCGAAGTGGCCTTAACAAGATGTTTCGAGTTCTGCAAAAGCCAGAACGTGCACCCATAAGAGCTTTAAGAGCATCGTCATCCGGAAGGTGAATCTCAAATCAACATTTCCATTACTATCAATTGAGGCTCTGAATGTGCTTTGGTGACACATTTTACAATATCTCTGTCTACTTATGTGTTGATACAAAACTTGATAAACTTGTAATTCACACTGACAAATATCAACAATTTTATACTAGCTAGATGCAGTTTAGCTACTTAATGAAAAACAGAGTTTGAATGGAAATTGTTGAGAAGCATTAGGTTGTGTAATTGAATCAATGAAACAGAGCTTAATATGGCAGTTTTTTGCTTTTAATTTGATCATATAAGTGTACTTTATTTCTACATTTTTTTACTAATAGTTTAATATCCACAATAATTTAGGTACCTTCTAATTTTGTTTCGCGATGCACCTGTGGAAGTTTGGGCAATGACTAAAAATCCCACTATGGTAAGTTGGCTGATGGACTTAAATCCCTCTAGAGCCCGTCTTTGGATTTTTTTGATTGTGAGTTATATATGAATCCTGAATGAAATCATTTATGTAGGATTTTTGTAATATTCCGGTCTTTGCTAACTCATAATATTGAAATTTAATTTCTAGAAAATGCTTTAATTTTCTGAATATGGAAGTCTTTGTTCATTTTCATTTGTTAGACTCTAGATCTTTGATGAGAGAGTAAATGAAACCCCTGCAATTATTCGATGTGCCTTTGTGTACAGAGTTAAATGGCAACATATATTTTCTACTGTATTTTTGGACGTTAAAGCATAAATGATTTAGAGGAATTGTTATTGAGCTCTAATTTTCCATATTCTTCAAAAGGAAATCCTATATATGGGCTTTGTAGTTGAATACTGATTCCTTTTTGATATACACTGTCATCACTGGGATTCTAGGGATGATCATGGGTAGGGCATGGGTTGGATATTATAGTCCCCATTCTTGGACCCCTATCTAGCAGGTAAATTTTAAAATGCGTAGGTAGGATACTTAAATCCTTGGAACAAGTGCTTTTTAAGTTGAAACTTATTTACATAAAATCGATTTATATAAAATTACAATAAGGAATCAAATATCTTAAACAACTACTAATATAATTCAAAACCAATAGATTGCTATTTTGATGGTATTTTCTTAGACTTTTATTTAACATATTAAATTGGTAAATTTATATAAATGTATCTATAAATATATATAAATAATTATATTTACACTATGGGTTTGGAGTGGGATGAGTATCATACTACCTAGGTTCAGACCCTTCCATAGGGCTAGTGACTAGTACTCTCATTTCATTCATTAGTCTCTTGAACTACAAGATCTCACATATCCCATGAGCTACAGCTTGAAATTTTACTTCAGCATTAGTCTTGGCCCCAATACTTGCTTTTTGCTCCTTTGTGTAATGGGATTATCCCATAGAAAGCTATGGTATCTTGAAATTGAATAATGGTTTGTGATAGATTCAGCCCAATATGCATCAGTCTAGACCTCTGTATTTCTATTTTCATTTTTCTTGAAGAAGATTCCTTTGACAGGAGTCATTTTCTAGTATCTCAAATTATATATTGCCTTCTTGTGTTCCTTTGTGGGCTTGTTCATGTATTGACTAACCACATTGACTAAAAAATTGATATTGGGTTTGGTGTGGGAGAGGTAAATGAACTTCTTGACCAAAATTAGTATCTTCCATTGTCAATTGGAACACCATCTTGTTTGAAACTAGACTTGTAGGTGGTTTTCATAAGAGTGTCAGCTATTTTAGACCCAATCATCTTAGTTTCCTTAAGTATATCAAGAGTGTATTTTGGTTGGAAGATTGTGATTCCCTTTTTAGACTTTGCCACTTCCATCCTAAGAAAGTACTTCAATTTACCAAGATTCTTGATTTCAAATTCCTAAGCAAGGAACTCTTTCAAGATTCGTGAATAATGGCATTGGAGTCCACAATCCAATTTGTGATTGGATGAGCTTGAGAGAGTACCTGTTTGAGCTATATGTCCTGAACTGACACCACTATCACGAGGGGCACTAGGATTGCCAAACATGGTTCTCATAAATTCAGTATGTTCTTTGCTAAAAAGAGAGTTGTCAAGTGGCCTTTCACAGCTCACCATATTTCTTGTTGCTTCATTTCTAGGTTTGGGCTTGGAATTGGTAGGTCTATCGTGTATTTTCCAAAGCTAGTCCTTTGTGTGATTGACTTTGTGACAATGATCACTCAAGGGGCGAGATTGTCGGCTATCAAGTCTTTGTGATTTACCATCTAGTTGGGAAGATGGACTGCTACAGAAAAGGAGGGTTGAAGAGTCAAAAATCATGACTGGTTAAGGACCACAAGTGAGTTTTTGCCTACTTTCTTTATGTCTAATTTCAGAAACTGTATCGTGAAGACTAGGTAGTGGATGTGTGCTCATAATTCGGCCTCTAAGATCTTCAAAAGTGGAATTCAATTCCACTAAAAATTTGTAGACACAATCCTCCACAATAATTCTCTTGAAAAGTAAGGCATTAGAAGAACAAGACCATGGATAACTCTCATAAGTGTCCAGTTGCAGCCAATGGTGAGGGAGGATATTGTAATGTTGACTCATGTTTAAATCTCCTTGTCTAAAATCCCCAAGAAGTTTTTACTCACTAGGGAGTCGGCTACATTGATCAATTGATGCCATAAAATTCTATCGTCAATCATATTTTTAGATAAACTATTTAGGTCTAAATCCGTCTTAATGGTTTTATTTATAATTTTTCTTGATCTCCCTTTATATTTAATCATTAGACTACTTTCCATTTGATCTAGTCTCTTTACGGGAATTTCTATAGGTCTTCTCCATACATGTTTAAATCATCTAAAGCGTGATTTTACAATCTTTTACATAGTAGGTGCGACTATCATTTTTCTTTAATATATTCATTTCTAATTCTAATGCCCAAATCTCCTTGCCTAAAATCATGAATATTTTAATCTCAATTAAGACATTGATATTTTCTTTAGAGGAATATGTATCTCTTATAGCTTCCCATATTTAAGTTGTTGTTTTGCACAAGAGAAAGTTTTCACCCACTTCTAATGTCGTAGAGTTAACAAGCCAACACATAATCATATGATTTTCAACATCCTAGATAAACCACTTATGGCATGTTTTGTTCAAGGAAGGAATGGGAGAAGATGAGGGAGTGGGAGGTAAAATGCTATTATGTTTTTATAATCATTACTCAATAGTATCTATATTTTTATTTTACTTTTTTTAAAAGTAGGGATACAAGTGTCATTTCTTATCCATTTTATTTAGTTTTTTCATTTCTTTCCATTTTATTCCTTCTTATTCCTACCAACCAAATGTAGCCTTAGGGTCACTAATTTTAGGTATAGAGATATCACCAGTCAGATAGGCAGCCTTCCCTTCACCTTTGATGTCTCTCATGATAGATGAGGACCATTGGAGATAGTTGGCGCCATTGAGTTTATGCCTTGTTATCATGACAGGGGAAGACCCTGTAGTAGTGGTTATATTGGGAATGGAGGCTGAGGGAAGACACAAACAAATGAGTTTATTCTATGTTGGTGGTGTAGCGTTGGAGGTAGTAGACCTAACACAGGTTTCGGTAGTGATTGTTGAGTATTTGTCAAAGGCAATGGATGGATAGGTATAATGCAATGATACCATAAAGATTTTAGGAGAAAGAAAGAAAGGGAGAGGGACAAGAGAGAGAGAGTAGTTGCGGATTTGAATAATGCATTGTCTTATTTGAATTCAGCCAAGAGGTTACAAATATCAAGGGGCCAATAGGAGACAAATCTCCTAATCAAAGCCCATGAACCATGAAAGGAAATAAAGGCAAATAAAGTCCATAATAAACCCAAATATGATCGCTGAAGATAAGCACTAGAAAAGGAAAGAAAATAAAAACTACTAAGGGAAGCAATTAAGCCTAAGAGTCACATGTGAAGCATTGTGATTCTCCAACATTTATTTTTTATTTTTATTTATTTTATTTTCCTATTATGGGCTCTTATAAATAGCCCTCTCACTAGTTGTATATTAGTTCTTGAGACTAGTTGAAGTTAGTTTATCGTGTTAGTTTTTTCTCCCAACTTCATTCTTCCCTCTCATTTTCTCATTATGTCCTTCTTACTTCCTCTCCCTCTTTTTTTCTCCACTATTCTACATCCTTTTGGTACAAGAGCTAGGTTCTCCTTGTTCTAGTCATGCCTCCATCGTTGGAAACTCACAAGAAATTGCAAAATAGCAACCAAACTCACACTTTCAGTCGTAGAATTGGCTGACCCTACCATCAGAATTGCACCACCAAACTTGGCCTGTCCCTCAAAGTTTGTCTCCAGAAATTGCCGCACATAGGGTTTTAAATTGCGGTTGTAGTTACAAGTATTGTAGGTACTATAATGTGGGTTGCGGTCGCTATAGTCATGATTTTTTTTTTGGCACAAATTGTTTTGAAAATGTATATAATCATTATAACTCTCAAATACATTTAATATATCATGCCTAATATCAATATTAACTAAATAGATTCTTATTTTGTACAAGCATGTCGACGTTATGTGAGAAAATTAAAAGGAAAAGTTAGATAATATAAAAGTATGCTTATATACTTATCATAAAGAAAGAATTAGAATTACTACATTGTAGAATGTTGTGGAGGTACATTGTAGAATGTTGTGGAGGATCATAGCCCTAACTTTCACTTTCATTAACGCCTTGTCTTGCTCCCTGTCCAACAACATAATTAAAAAATCCTCCACTTGTGTTCCCCATTTGTTGATAAGGAAAATTTGATACTTGGTGATAATAAGGCTCTTGATAATTTATTAAAGGTTGATAATATAATGGGACTTGAGTCATTGGATAGTGATCATGTGGCATATGAGAGGGTTGTCGATAAAATGGTGGATAATAACTTTGACTACTTTGAAACAAGTTACCAATGTTAAAGTTACTAAAACTTTGTGAAAAATTAGAGGAAGAATTATTTTCTGGCATACCACTTTGCTGCCTTCCACCTTTTATAGATTGATAATCAACTCTTCTATTATTACCAAAGCTTTTGTCCTGAAAAGATGTCATATCAACAACAAAGTCCAAATAAGGCATAGTGTATGGAATGTTTTGATATGGATTTTGTTCCCTATTTTCATTTATGTTGTGATCACTTTCTATTGTACCACCACTACCACCAATATTGTTGCTTAGTGGAGTCAAACCATCATCACCACCTTAACTGTGACCTTCATGGGAACTTGAATCATTATCAGCCTCTATCTTTTCATCATCAATATCCATTATGGGGAGTCAATTTGAATTTTGAAGTCCATCTAATAATGAGTCATCTCTCTTCTTAATCCATGGAGACAAGGGATCATCTTCTTGGAATATGTAATCAAAATTAATTGGATTGAAACTATTTTTTATCTTTTCTTGACTACGTTTCTTATTTTCCCTCATTCTTATCTTTATACTATAAAAGGTAAAAACAAATCTATGTAATTTTTTATATTTGAGTCTATTCTTTGTCTTTGTATGAATATAGCTAAATGTGTTCCAGTTCCTTTCACAATTTGAAGCTGAAGTTGTTTGGCTTAGAATTTTTATCATAATGCTTTGAAGTGCGGGAGCACATGAACCATATATCATCCACCATTCAGCTATTTAAACATATAATAGAAAAATTTAGCCAACTTTGAACTATAAACAAAGATAATCATTTTGATTGAATCACATATTGTCTCATGTATACTTGTAGATAAAAAATAAATTATATCTTACCAAGATCTATTTGAGACGATGCTTTTTGAGCTTATGGTGTTCCAAAGTTCTCTCTTTCTCAAAAAAGTATTAACCATGCAATATTATATTAAATTTAATCTAAATAGATAATAAGATATTCCAAATAATCATTATACTAAAAATAAGTAACTTGATTTAATGCTTTAATTGTAACATCCATATTTCTTTCTAACAATCACTTTTAGTTCTACCAAATGTTTCTTTATAAATTGAATGACTATACTCAACACTAAATTGAGATTGAGGATTAATAAAATAATCTAGAAAAAAAAAAGAAATAGACTTAGTTAGTTAATATACACATTTCTCTTTTTGTGATAACATAAAGTAAATATTGTGAAAGTATTGAATTGAATTTTATTCACATCTGAATAGTACAAGAGAATGATCGAACATATATAGAAGACTAGCCTCTGTTTTGTACATCAAAACAGAGTAAAATAGAGTAATCCAGGAACAACAAAATAAAGGGAGGAATTAAAGGCTACAATGGACAGAAAATAAATACAAATAGTATCAAATAAAATAGAGTCCTAAAAAAGGAAAGGGAAAGTTGGGAGAGATGTTGGATAAATTGCATGATCTATGCCATGACTGTCGCATAAACAGGGGAGCAACTTGAAACATCAGAGATAATCAACACTCTTCCTCAAGTTGGGTTATAGATGTTAATTATTCTCAACTTGCATCCAAGCTCTTCAACTCTAATTTTGGACAACGCCTTTCTTAGCACATTGGTGACTTGAGTTTTGGTTGGAGTGTAGGAAAGTTCAATGACGCTAGAGTCTGACTTCTCCTTAATGAAGTGCCGATCAATTTCCACATGTTTTGTACAATTATGTTGGATTGGGTTTTTTGCAATGCTTATAACAGCCATGTTATCGCTTAGGACCTTTATCGGTTCTTGACAATCGATCTTTAGTTCACATAGTAGGTGTTTGAGGCATAATCCTTCACATATACCTTAAGCCAATGCTCGGTATTTGGCTTTGGCACTACTTTGAGCCACAACATATTGCTTTTTGTTTCACTATGTTGCAAGATTTCTCCAAACATAAATACAGTAATCGGTAGTTGACCTTCGATCAATGATTGAGCTAGCTTAGTCAGCATCACAATATATTTCCACTGTTTGGCAAGGACTTTTGTGAAAAAAAATTCCCTTGCTTGGGGCCAGCTTAAGATACCTTAAAATTCTGTAGGCAGCATCCAGATGGACTTTACATGGCTTATTCATGAATTAACTGAGAACATTAGCGGGGAAGCAAATGTCAGGCCGTGTATGGGATAAGTAGATGAGTTTGCTTACTGGCCTCTGAAAGCTCTTAGTATCAATAGGAGGGCTTTTTTGAGTGAACTTGAGCTTGAAATCTGTCTCCATAGGAGTGTCAGTGGGTTTGCATCCCAACATCCCTATTTCAATGAAAAGATCGATAGTGTACTTTCATTGGAATATAAGAATGCCCTTATTTGACCTTGCAACTTCTATGCCCAAGAAGTATCTTAGAAGACTAAGGTCCTTAGTTTCAAATTCTTTAGCTAAGGCCCTTTTGAGTTTGATAATTTCTTTTGAGTAGCTCCCAATGATGATGATATCATCCACATATACGATGAGGATAGCAATTTCACCTTTAGGGGACATTTTTGTGAAAATGGGGTGACCAGCTTACCCTTGAATGTATCCTTGCCTCTTGATAGCTTTGGTAAATCTCTCAAACCAAGTTCTAGGTGATTGCTTGAGGCTGTAGAGTGATTTATGGAATTTGCAGATTCTTCCATTACTTTCTTTTTCATAGTTAGGAGGCATTGACATGTAGACTTCTTTTTTTAAGCCTCCATTAAGAAAGGAATTTTTTATATCTAATTAATGTAGAGGCTAGTTGAGATTTGCAGCAAGGGATAGAAGTACTTTAATGGAGTTGAGCTTTGCCATAGGAGAAAAAGTTTCTTGATAATCTATCCTTTGTGTTTGAGTGAATCGTTTCGCAACGAGTCTCACTTTGTATCTGTTAATGTTCCCATTGGAGTTGTACTTGATGTCAAATATCCATTTGCATCCCATAGGACATTTTCCTTGAGAGCATTCATGAGCGAATAAATCAACAAGCTCCCAAGTATTGTATTTTTTGGGAGCATTCATTTCCTCTTCAACACCCTTCTTCCAATCTTGTGGCGAAGAGATTCATGGATATCCTGAGGAATTTTCTCATTGAAAATGTTAGTAGCGAAAGTTTTGTATGTAATAGATAGCTTATCATATGAAATATAGTTTCCAATGGAATGTTGAGTGCATGATCTCTTACCTTTTTGTAGGGCAATAGGCCAATCTAAGTCTAGATTTTCAGTGCTTCTTGGACTTGTAGAGGAGATTTCTTGGTGTTGCTCAAGAGATGTAGCATTTCTATTTGCTTCATGGGTTATTGTCCTTCTCGAGTAGGTATGAGGGTAAGCATAATTTTCATGATCAATAGCTGAAAGTTGGATGTTTTGTAAAGGTGGGTCATTATTGGGAATCAAGGTATTTTCATTTGGTCGAGAGAGAACCTCTTCAAGACCAGGTCCATTGGTATTATTTTTGGGCTCAATATCCATGGTTTTGTTGTCCTCGGGTTTATAGACTACTTCATCGTCTATGATTTTGTTGTCCTCAGGTTCAGAGACTATTATAGAGAGTGGAGATGACCAAACATTCCATTCATCAGTAGTGGTCTCCTCTTGAATGGAATTGTTGAGATAGTAAGGTTGTTTTTCAAAGAACGTGACATCCATGGAGACAGAGAATTTTGGTAAGGAAGTTGAGTAGCATTTGTAGCCCTTTTTAGATGAGGAATACCCAAGAAATATGCATTTGGTTGCTTTGGGGTTCAATTTATTTCCATGATAGAGGTGGACAAAAGCAGTACACCCAAAAACTTTTATAAGAAGATAAGAAATGAGATGAATAGAAAGATAAAGTTTAAGAAGAATGTCACAAGGTGTTTGAAAGTTAAGGGTCTTAGAGGGAATTTGGTTATTCACATGTACGAGGATCGATCAAGGGCTTTCCTACACTAGTAAGTGGCCTCAACAAAGAGTTGAACCTTGTTTTTGGGGAGTTGGGCAGAAGGAAAAGGGGCTCCTAGTCTTCATCCTATTAGTGAAATAAGTTGTAGTTGTAACAGCTTCTCCCTAAAATTGGGGAGGAAAATTCAGGGTAAACATAAGCTATCTCAAGCAAACGTTTGTTCTTACGCTTAGCTATTCCATTTTGTTGAGGAGTGTGAATGCAAGATGTTTGGTGATAAATGCCATGAGTGGTAAGGTAATTTCCTAGATAGGAGTTTACATATTCTCGACCATTATCACTTCTCAAAGCTTTTATATCAGTATGAAATTGGGTTTTAATAAGTTGGTGGAAGTTTTTAAATATGGTGGGTACTTCAGATTTTTCTTTCATAAAAAACACCAAAGTGATCCTAGTATAATCATCTACAAAAGCCACAAACCACTTATTTCCCGTTTTCCCTTGGACCTTAGATGGGCCCCAAACTTCACTATGAATAAGGTGGAAGGGATGTGAAGGTTTACAAGTGTGGGAGGGGTAGTGAGTCTTGGTGTGTTTAGCAAGTTGGCAAATTTCACATGAAATGGCAGTGATATCTTTATTGAAAAGACTATGATACATTCTTTTCATGCAATGAAAATTGGATGTCCTAGTTTATTATGCCATAATATAAGATCAGAATCAGAATAAGTATTCAAGCTTCACTTATTTTTTCTTTTTGTGCTCATGAGGTATAGCCTATCTACTTCTTTAGCATTGCCAATCATCCTCTTGGATTCCAAGTTTTGAAATTCACAACCACCATTAAAGAAATTAATCTTACAATTGTTGTTTTTTACAAGCTTATTAATGGAAAGAAGATTGCATGCAAGTTTAGGAACAAGTAACACATCCATCAGAACAAGGTTTTTAGATATGGTAATATTTCCTATGCCAATGGCTTTAGTTAAAGTCCCATTAGCAACTTTTACATTTAAGGAAGAGGGACAAGAATGAAGATTATCAAAGAGTGTAGCATTGTTGGTCATATGATCTGATGCTTTGGAATCCACAACCCACTTATGTTCAAGAACATTAGTATTAAGAGCAATTAAAAAATTACCTGATTGGGCTATGTTAACAGCCTCGACATTACCCTTTGTGTTTTGTTGGCTAAACAATTTTTGAAGGAGCTCAAGTTGTTCACATGAAAAAAGAGTAGTTAGATGATGTTTCACTGTTCACCACATTTCCTCTAGCCTCATTCTTGGATTTTGACTTAAAAATTAGTCTGTTTCCCATGAATTTTTCAATACTGATCCTTTGTGTGACCTAGTTTATGATAATGATCACACAGTGGACGACATTGATGGCTAAGATTTTGTTGAATTCTGCCATTTGAGCAAGGAAGATGTTGCTAGGTGTTACTTCGTGTAGTAAGTGCAGACATGTCAGAGGTACTAATAGATTGTGAGCTTCGAGTGAGTTTTTGGTGACTCTCTTAACGTTTGATTTCTGAAACTGTATCACAGAGGCTGGGCAAGGACTGGGTGCTCATTATTCTACCTCTAAGGTCCTCAAAGGTAGAATTCAGCCCCATTAAAAACTTATAAACTTGTTCTTTCTCTATGATCCTTTTAAACAGAAGTGCATTAGAGGTACAAGACTATGGAAAAGTCTCATACGTGTCTAGTTGCTGCCAGTGGCGATGTAAAACATTGTAGTATTTAGTCACATTTAAATCACCTTGTCTAAAATCATGAAAAAACATTTTAATTTCAATTAAAACATTAATGTTTTCTCCGGAGGAATAAGTGTCCTTTACTGCCTCCCACGTTTCACCAGCAGTTTTACATGGAATAAAGTTTTCAACTACTTCACGTGTCATTAAGTTAATCAACCAAGACATTATCATGTGATTTTCAACATCCCATGTGATTCATTTAGGATCACTGGGTACAAGTATAGTAACATCACCTATGAGATAAGCTGCTTTCCCTTTACCTTTAACATACATCGTAATTAATGATGACCACTGAAGATAATTGGACCCATTAAGTTTGTGTCCCGTTATCATAATAGGTGAAGCTTCCATAGAATGGGGGTTGACTGAGATGATGGACCCATGACTGGTTTGGGTTCTTAGGTTGAGAATGGACCCAATCGTATGGTTCTGTGTAGGCGTGGGATGCGCATTATCATAGGAGCTAGATCCATCTTGGGTTTCTGAGTTGAAGGCATTGTATATGCCGAATTTGAGGGGAGGATCAGACATTTTGCTCTGATACCATGTGAAAGTATTGAATTGAATTGAATTTTATTCACATCCAAATGGTACAAGAGAATGAACAAACATATATAGAAGACTAGCCTCTGTTTTTGTATAGCAAAATAGAGTAATCTAGGAACAACAAATAAAGGGAGGAATTCTGCAACGAATAGAAAGTAAATACAGATAATATCAAATAAAATAGAGTCCTAAAAAAGGAAAGGGAACATTAGGAGAGACGTTGGATAAATTACATAATCTATGCTAGGACTGTCGCATAAACAGGGGAGCAAATTGGAACATCCCAAATATATATATATATATATTTACTTATAGAATGTGAATCAGTATAGAGAAATTTTCACTTTTTATCTATTATGTCATAATAAGTTAATTGATAACGACAGTTTTGTTGTATAGATAGCTTTGTTTTATTTATAGCTTCATAGATAAAACCTAAGGTTGGTTTTTCTTCATTGTCAACCAGTCTTTAACACTTTGACCATTGGTTCAAATACTTTTAGTATTTCGTTGGCTTTGATTCAAAAGTCATTATTTAGAATTTTTTTTTCATACATCATGTGCAGGTCTGGATTTGTCCTTGCTAAATTTAGACTTCTTAAACTTTTTAGAGGTGAACATGTTTTTCAAATTTGCTTTTGTTTTACAAGAGATTGTAGTTGCAAGAATTGTGTAACAAAGTGAGTAATGGTTGGACGAATAATGTTTCTATTTCCAGTATATTCTTTCATCAAATTTATAATCCAAATGTGATTATAAATGATGTTATCATTTTTGCATCCTCTAATACGCTTTGTACATTGCTCATTTCTCCAATGTCTTTTAAGCATAGATCTAGACAATGAGTTGCACAAAATGACCAATAGAGATGTAGTCTTTTTTCTATCAATTCTTTTTTTCAGCTGCCTATAAAGCTCCTTGGTTGTTTGTAACCACCTGGATTACATATTTTTCTCCAACTTCTTCTACCACTTGGTCAAGTAACTGAAGGTACTAATTAGTATTTTTGCTAGCAATAGAAGAAATATTAGTTGATTTTAGAAAAAATGGTTCCCCTGTTGCAATAGACAAGAGAATTCATTATGTGTATGTGATTAATGCTATTAGTCTAACCATCACACATTATTATAACATCTATTTCTTTTCATATACCTTTCAACCCATTTATCTATTCGCTCATGAATTGGTATTCAGTTTCCAAATACACATAAAATCTTATAAGGACTAGGGAATTTAACCTTTGCCATACCCATCTCAGCAGCTGCAGTAATTACATTATGCAACCAAGGAGAATTCTATAAATTCATTGGAAGACGCTTATATATAATAAACTTTGATATCGCTTTTTCTAATTTCTTCCTCAACATTTTCATCAAACCACTAAAAATTTTTGGATGTTTTATACTTTTATTCCTCACAAGATCAACTTTTGTAGATCCTCTTGCCCTTGCATGAGAGCTTTTACCCATTTTATACACATTTTGCTCTCATCTAGTTTGCTGTCTTAATTGTTGTTTGTCTTCCTATTCAAGATATCATCGGATACTTTCTTGGGTTGTATGCCTCATTTGCATTTTCTTATCAACAAATGCTTCCATTTCATCATCTTCATTGTCTCTCAACCTTGCTTCAATTTTTTTTTGAATTATTATTTTTTCCTTTACTATCTAAAAGAAGTTTTATCATACCCTCTCGAATAGTAATTGTAACTCTAGGACAACTAGTTATTTGTCCTTTAAAATTTGCAATATTCTACTTCAGTCGAGTAATTCCACCTTTTACTACTTTATATTGTTTTGATTTCCAGCTATAGTGTTCCAAAATGTCACCTAATATCATTACTAGGAGTACTTTCCAATCTTTATGTTGGAAATTTCTCTTTTGGCGACATTGTATATATTTTATAGTATCTGTTTATTAGATGAAATTGGTAATATAACATAATATAATAAAACTAAAAGTATAATTGAATAACTAAGAAATTAATCAATTAAACAAAATAAGAATAAAAATTTGAAGTTCACTAATAATAATCTCAGTTCCACCACCAATATCAACGACTCTTTTTTTCTTCAATTTTCTCTTATTATTTTTTAGATTTTTAAAACATGATTTTTTTTCTTTTATTTTTTTTAGATTTTTTCAAAGCAAAGAAAAATATTTATTTTTAAATTTTTAAAGAGAGTAGAAATTCCTAGATAAGAAAATTCTTGAATATACAAAATGACTGATTTATTCTGTTAAAAGGAAATTTTTTATTCTCTTAGATTTTATCGAATAATAAAAAAAAAGATATAGGCTATTGAAACCCATGTATTTATTAAAAAATATTAATTAAACACCACACAACTAGTGATGATACTTAGGAAGGTTTAAAGGCTCATGTTACCCATCAAATGACATCTTAAATATTTGTAGAGTTTTAATATCTCATATGTCAAACTCATTAAAAAAATAAAAATAAAAATAAAGAATAAAAAAGTAAAATAAAAATAAAAATTAAATGAGTTAATATATATCATAAACCAGCATTAAAAAATATCTCCTAATAAGTTTAAGCAAATTGCATCTAAAATTCTAATATATAATCTAAGCCTCTGAAAACACATTTGATCAAGGCATGCATTTAGAAAATGAGTAAATATGCCCAAATATCAATTTCCAAACCCACAATAACAACAATCTTGGGATCATATTTCACACAAGTTAGCATGGTATTATTAGCGTCTTGACAGATTAGTCTTTTTCATCTGAAAATTTATTAGTAGGTCAATTTTAAAACCATGTTAACATCCATCTAAATTCTACCAACAAATCCACCTCAAAATGGAACCATGCAATTTCCTTGTTATTAACAACTCCTCCAGTGTTATTCAGACTTTATTATAATAATGCCAATCTATCTGAATATTAAAAAAAGCCATATAATCTTATCTGAATTTAATAGAGGCGTAATAGATTTAAATTTGTACCAATTCCATATAATTTTAATTTTAATATAATATAAACAGCGTTACTTTATGAAGTTGCATCCTGTCAATGATAAGGGGAAGCAGCATTTGATTAAAAATGCACTTTCTACTTTTAAGAGCAAGGTAGAATCTAAGACAGTTGCTATCTTAAGAAAAACATTTTAATTCTTCAATTTACTTTTCCACTATAGGCAATTAATTTGTTAGTATGATAATGAGACTGTCACAATTGAGAGCGCTTATCATTCATTTAATGTAGTCAGGTAACATGTCTTAAAAGGATAGTGATGGTATGGTCATCATCAAGCAAAGTTGTGCCTCCACTTGTCTAACATTACACTAATTATAAGTTTACTAAAAAGCTTGTTATGTAAAGATTGGCAAAATGTGATATTTACATTAAAAAAAATTCATGTCATTATATTAAAGTGTAAATGCATTTGTAGATTGACTTAAATATAAAAATAATTTCATCAAAAGATATCATAGTTTATGCGGAGGCTCACGGTTCCCTGTCATTCCAACTTAGGCTATCATAGTTTATAATTTATAATATTTAGGAAACAAATATTGCATTTGAGAAACAGAAATATTAAAGAATTTTAATTAAAAAAAAGCCAATTCCAAAATGGGGTTAATTTTCTATTGAACAGTTCAAAACATTAGTAAATAGGAATTATTACTTATATCTCACTTTGATTTTTAATTTGTATAAAAATCTATAAAATATATAAACTACAAATCAAATAACTATAAAAAATAATATAAATATAAAAGAGCAAAAAACCAATAATCATAAACAAATTTCAATATATATATATACACAAAACCATTCTTTCCAAACCATAAAATATATAATATATATATTATATTAAAAAGATCTGAATGGCATTTGTGGCGTGGCTCCCTTTCCCTACTCCCCTAATTCTCAATGCTTTGGATTCAAAGTTTCGAACTTTGAAAATGGAAACCAGAAAAGAGCAGAGCAAGAAGTGCATATTGCTAGGTGTTGGCGTTGACTTCTCTCTTTAGATTCAAGCAAGAAGTGTATATCGCTAACTCCACTTTGGGTAAGAAGTGATCCCATTTTTTTCATTAGGTCTAGGTAGAGACCAAAGGTCTTGGGCGACTGATCCGGCAGAACGATTCAAAAGATAAAGAAGTATTGTTAATTTCTTCATATTCATTCGGACTTCAGATTTGAATTTTAGACCACTGTGCTTTTGCTTTTAGATATGGTTTTAGATTTCAGAACTTGCGAAACTCTCTCTGTTGGTTGTTGTTGCTATTTGTTGGCTTTCCTCTTTTGTTGTTTGGGAAATGAAAGCTGGAGCCGGTGGCTTTGTTTAGAGCTTTGTGTTTCTGGCTTTATATGATGCACCGCAATCGAACCGCAACACCATTTCATTGCGGCGGCAACATCGTTATATTGCAGCCCATTAGCGTGATATCTAAGCCCTCTGCAATTGCGGGCCGATGTCGATGTGGGTTGAGCTGCATCCACAATATTGCGGTTGCGTCTTGCAATGTGAGCCGCAATTTGAAACTTTGGCCGCACGTGCTAGCTAAGCTCCTTGTGTGGCAAAATGCGGCTGCAATTTGAAACGTTGGCCGCATGTGCCAGCGAAGCTCCTTGTGTATGGACCTCACATGCTTACATGCCAAAATTGCATTTCTAGCCCTTTTTTATTTTTTTATTTTATTTTTTCCATCCAATCCAACCTGAGTTGCAATTAATCCTCATTGGGGAGTATTTTGAGGGTATTTCTACTGAATTTGGGTCTTGAAATTGCTATGGTAAGAACTTTCTTTAGGAAGAACTCATTACTTTGAACTTGACTATGGAACAAAGTACCAAAATATCCAAACTAACTTGAACAATCTTGAGGAAGGGCATATGGTTGATAGAGAAAATGTGGACTGCTATTTTGAGAAAATCATGAGTGCTATTAGTTTATTAAGAAGATAAATTACAGGCAAAAATTTGGAAGATCTAACTGGAGTTCAAGGTGACCAAGGTCAGGGTAAGACTAAAAAAAAAAATCTTGAGGATCACGACACAATAGAGGAAACCATCATAGAAGAGCCTTATAATATCATAGTAGAACCCTTCGATTGCTCATTAGACATTGACAATGATAGCAACATCATAAATTTTGAAGAGCACTTGGAAGTGAATTTCGGATTTAAAGATCATGATGTATTTGAACAAGAGTCAGAAGTTAAACCTCAAGTTGTAGAATATCACATTCAGATTCAACCAACTAAATTGTTATACCTAGTCAACTTTCTTATTTTGGATCAATTGGAGAACCTGAATCTGTTTTAGCTATCATATTTTTTAGAAGTGCCCTTTGTCCTACCTAATGCTCCAAGATAGATTATTTTGCCATTCCATACTTCAAATCTCGAGGTTGAGTTTTCTTCAACTAAGGAAAAATGATGGAGAAAAGAAGATAATATTAATAGAAATGAAATTGTGGAAAACTTATTCTAGGCATAGGAAATTGTAGATATTTATTTAGTGTATTTTGGAACTTTATTTATTTTCCGTTTTTAGTTTATGTATATTTATTTTTATTTATTTTGTTTTCTTATTATGGGCTCCTTATAAACAGCTCTCTCACTAGTTGTATGTTAGTTCTTGAGATTAGTTGAAGTCAGTTTATCTTGTTGGTTTTCTCTTCCAACTTCAATCTTCCCCCTCATTTTCTTATTATCTCCTTCCTTCCCCCCCCCCCCCCGGGAGAACAAAAAACAAAAAAAAAAAATGATGGAGAATAGGAAGAGAATATTAGGGGAAATGAAATTGTGGAAAAGTTATTCTAGGCATAGGAAATTCTAGATATTTATTTAGTGCATTTTGGAACTTCATTTGAAACGTTAGTTATTTTTAATTTTTAGTTTATGTATTTTTAATTTTTATTTCTTATTATGGGCTCACTATAAATAGCCCTCTCACTAGGTGTATGTTAATTCTTGAGACCAGTTGAAGTCTTTTTTCTCTCTGAATTTCGTCATCCCTCCCTCTCATTCTCTCATTATCTCCCACTTCTTCTTTCCTCTCAACTGTTCTACATCAATATCATTTATTTTTCATTTTCAAGTGCTATATGAGTGTTTTGCATTTTTTCAGGCAAATTATTTTTGATGTCTGCTATATAGTTGTTGTATTTATGTATTCTGTTGAAACTGTGTGGTGTTTCCTCAGGATATTTATAATGCTTTGTATCTATATGTAGCTTAGATCATTAGCTCTTCCATTTACGGTGTTGGAATGGACTCTTCCAACAGTTCCACGTCCTGTTCAAAATGCATCTGCTTGGCAATCATCCTCATCTTCTAAGGAGCAAATAGCAGATGAGGCATCTATCCCAACAAAGTTGCCCTCATCAGATTCAAGTTAGTTGGTTTGCTTAAATATAATCAGTATAGAAGCTAGTCTAGATTCAATGGCTCCTTTTTTCATTTAAGATTAAATACAGATTATGCCTAAAGTTAATTTCTCTAAACAGAGGATTCAAGCACAGAGGGACATCATGATGACACTTCTGAAAGTTTTGCATTTGCCTTGGTGAGTGGGGCACTTGGAGTTTTTGAAGTTCAAGGACGAAGGATTCGAGATTTCAGGTATTCACTCTCTTCCATTGACTGAAAAAGCATTGTGCCTGTGTTGTTTTTCATTATACATGGATAGTTGAATTTGAAATGTTCATGTTTCAGTACTTGCAAGGCATATGTATTTGTTTAGTCTGGTTTCAATAGTTATATTTGATCAAGTTTTGTCTTTAATGATACACGGCTATCTGCATTATTTGGTTATCTTTGGTGTGTTCTTCCTTTTTTTAATGTAATTTAAAATTCATTAAAAAGTACAGAGGAGGTGTGCATAAGTATGCAAGATAAATACAAAAGGGTTCCACTGGCTCAGATTTAAAAGAAAAAGATTAATAATTAAGACTGGACAATTAGATTCATCATTAAACTCTAAGAAATGGGGTTGCTGAGGACATCATGGAGTACACATATCTGTTTTCTTGGCATTGAAACCTCTTGACCTATGAATTACTTACCTTACCTCTCAAGTCAAAATAGTCTGCAAAATATGAGCTGGGATGCCTTTCTGAATAGTAAAAACTCATGTGGGAGCCCAGTGGAGGGCTATGACTGCAGATGAGGAGATCTTTCTGAGTTGGTTGTAGGCATAAACCCCCCAGCACCAAAGAACTGAAAGAATTTGATGTTTTAAAGTTCTGTATGTTGATGGCATGAATTTCATTTGACATGCTTTGGTTATATATATGTCTATTTAAGGGTAGTTTTTATCAACATGATCTCCTTGTTGATAGTGAAAATGAATTTATATGCTTGATATGGATGAACATGAACCTGATGTATAGTGACGAGTTTGCAATTGCATGCATTTACTATGAAGTTTACACTCTAAGATTGGTGTTTTATAATGTTCAAATTCCATCTTATTCACTACAATTTATAAATGATTTTTCCCAAGTCTAGATTGTGTTAAAACATACAAAATTGAGAGATTCTTCTCTGAATGGTTCTAGTGGATCTCATTTATAGGGACAATCCATATTTAAGTTCATTCTAGCTATAACCTGAAAGGTTTGAAGGCATGCTCATATTTGTAGTTTTGAAGGCAAACACAACCTACTTATTATAACTCTACCTATGACGAACTTTGATGCAAATTATTTTTCATGGCCGGTCCCAAGCCTGGAAAAAAGACGAGGATTGTGTTAGGCAGTTGACAGCCAACCTAAAACTTTGTTGAATCTTTATGACATGAACAATCGATATATTAGACGTAAGGCTAGGTCGTTGCCTGGAAGTAACGTGCTGTATAGCTCGAGTACAGTGACAAGTGAGTAAGAGTCGTTGCATCAACGCCTGGGTGTAGTGAAAAATAAGTAAGGGTTCCCACATTTTCTGGAACGAATGTGGCTAAAGAAGCTAGTTCATGAGAGTAGGCTTCGTTTTGGAACTTGGAATATAGGTATACTTACGAGTAAGTCTATGGAAATAGTAGATACTATGATTAGGAGGAAGATTAATTTTACGTGTTTACAAGAAACTAAATGGGTAGGAGAAAAAGCGAAAGAATTAAACACTTCAGGTTTTAAACTTTGATACACTGGTAAGGCTAAATTTAGAAATGAGGTAGGTATAATTGTAGATAAATTTTGAAAAAATGCTATAATGGATATCAAAAGGTTAGGAGATAGAATCATTGCATTAAAATTTGTAGTAGAAAAGGAAATCTTTAATATTATTAGTGCTTGTGCACCACAAGAAGGGTTAGAAGAATATCATAAGGTAAAGTTCTGGGAGGATTTAGATGTTTAGTTCAGGAAATATTATTAGGAGAAAAGATTCTTTTAGGAGGGGATCTAAGTGGTCATGTGGAAAGTGTATCTTCAAGTTATGAGGGTGTTCGTGGAGCACACGGCATAGGGGAAGTAAATGCAGAGAGTAAAATTATTTTAGACTTTTCATTAGCGTTCAATCTTATATTAGCTAACACTTGTTTTAGAAAGCGTGAGGAATATCTTATCATGTACAAAAGTGGAAGGGTACGTTCTCAAATTGATTTCTTTCTTATAAAGAAATCGGATAGAAAACTTTGCATGGATTGCAAAGTTATACCTGGAAAGAGTTTAACTACTCAATTTTGGTTATGGATATAAGAGTTAAAAGGAGAGTAAAAAGCAAAGGCGAAGATAGGGTGTTAAGGACTAAGTGGTGGCAACTAAAGGGGGATAAAGAAAAGAATTTGCAGAGATGGATTATGGAGAAAGGACTTTGGGAAATACAAGGAAGTGCTAACGATATGTGGAATGGAATGACTAAAGAGATTAGGAAGGTGGTAAAGGAAATATTAAGTGAATCAAAAGGTTTTGGATCTAGGGATAAAGAATCTTGGTAGTGGGATGCAAGCGTGCAAGATAAGGTTATAGTTAAAAGAGAGTGTTATCGAGTGTGGTCATTATGTAAGAGTAATAAAAATTGAGAAAAATATAAGGTAGTTAAGAAAGACATAAGAAGGCAGTGAGCGAAGCGAGAGCGAGGGCATTTGATTGGTTATACCAATCTTTAGATACTAAAGTTAGAGAAAGAAGCATTTACAAGTTAGCTAAAAGTAAGGAAAGAAAGACAAGAGACGTAGACCAAATGAAATGCATTAAGGATGAAGAAGGGAGAGTGTTGATCACGGAACAAGATATCAGAGAACGGTGGAAAGGTTATTTTCATAGGCTTTTTAATGAAAGGCACGAGATTTTATTGCAATCGAATAGGCTAGACGCTAGAGAAGAGAATCAAAATTATACTTTTTATTGTATGATTTGTGAGGTAGAGGTAAAAGAAGCATTAAAGCGAATGGAGAATGGCAAAGCAGTTGGTTGGACTGGATAATATACTTATTGAAATATGGAAGGCTTTAGGAGTGAAAGGTATAAGTTGGCTCACAAAATTATTTAATGAAATTATGAGATCTAAGGGAATGTCAGATGAGTGGAGGGAAAGTACTTTAATCCCTATTTATAAGAGTAAAAGGAACATTCAAAATTGTGCAAATTATAGAGGAATTAAACTCATGAATTACACTATGAAATTATGGGAAAGCGTAATTGAGCGAAGGTTAAGCAAAGAGAGTCAAGTTACGGAGAATCAATTTGGTTTTATGCCAGGAAGGTCAACTATGGAAGCAATATACTTGTTGCAAAGATTAATGGAGAGATATCGGGAGAATCAAAGAGATTTACACATGGTGTTTATTGATTTAGAAAAAGCATATGATAGAGTGCCAATAGAGGTTCTATGGAAGGTTTTGGAGAAAAAAGGAGTTCGTATAGCTTATATTCTAGCAATCCAAGACATGTATGATAAGGTTACAACTAGCGTAGTAACAAAAGGTGGACTTACGGAAGATTTTCCAATAACTATTGGTCTACATCAAGGGTCGACTCTGAGCCTTTATCTTTTTACTTTAGTCTTGGATGTGCTTACTGAACATATCCAAGAGCTGATGCCACAGTACATGCTTTTTGCAGATGATATTGTCCTAATTGGAGAATCGAAAAAGGAAATGAATGAGAAGTTGGAGTGGTGGAGACTAACTTTGGAAGCTCATGGATTTCGTTTAAGTAAAAATAAAACGAAGTATATGAAGTATAAGTTTAGTAAGAGGCATACTACTTCTAGCACAGAAGTAAAAATTGGAGAACATATCTTACCACAAGTCACACGATTTAAGTATCTTGGATCCATCATACAACATAATGGGAAAATAGAAGAAGATGTAAAGCATAGGATTCAAGCGGGGTGGATGAAATGGAGGAGTGCTTCGGGTGTTATTTGTGATAGAAGAGTATCACTTAAACTTAAGGGTAAATTTTACCGCACATTTATAAGACCTGTAATGTTGTATGAAAATGAGTGTTGGGCAATAAAAAGTCAACAAGAAAATAAGTTCAATGTTATAGAGATGAGAATGTTGCGTTGGATGAGTGGACACCCTAGAAGAAATAGGATTAGAAATGAATGCATTAGAGAGAAAGTGGAAGTCGCACTTATTGTGGAAAAGATTGTAGAATCGAGACTTAGATGGTTTGGTCATGTGGGAAGGAGACCTATAGAATACCTAGTTAGGAGAGTAGATGAGATGAAAAATAGTCCAATAATTAGAGGTAGAGGAAGACCAAGAAAACTATAGGAGAAATTAGTTTGTCTAAAAATATGATTTATGATAGGTGTTTATGGCGTTAATTGATCCATGTAGCCGATCCCACTTAGTGTGAAAAGGCTTTGTTGTTGTTGTTGAACAATGTCTCAAATAGGACAATGTCAATTGTGGCTTTATCCCTTTTACAATTTTTCACCCTGAAACTTTTGAACTTTAATTATTAGTATCTTCTGAAACTAGTTTTGAGTTGCCTAATGAAGTTGACATCTTGCAAAGCTAAGGTATTCATGGTCTCATTGTGTATGCAAGGTTTGCAAAATTTCTCTATTGAGTGTAGATGGGTTCCACATTATCAGAACTCCTCCTCCCCCTCCCCCTCCCAGAAAAGATACGGAAGGAAAATAGGTGGAGTTGGGAAGGGAAATAAATAAAAAGAATCTAACATTGAAACTGGATGGAGGAGACTTTCTTCTAGTTCTAAATGTTCTTGACATGAATCATTTAGTTTCTTTCACTTGTATTTTTCAAAAACTTAACTGATATGGTCTGCAATTATGGTCTCGAGGGTAATATTAATTTGTCTTGCTTCTATTGTTCAATCTTTCAGTTTTTCCTTTTCTTCATTTTATCTTATAAGGTTATTATCTACTTGACTACAGACCAAAATGGCCTTCTTCTTCCTTCGTATCATCAGATGGATTAATTACTGCAATGGCCTATCGCTTACCTCATGTGGTATGTATCATATTCTTTTAATTAGTCCAATACATATATAATCTGAGTTTGCTGTGAATTGGATGATGGTTATGACTAAATTAGTTTTACAGGTCATGGGGGACAGGATAGGAAACATACGATGGTGGGATGTGACAACCGGACATTCTTCCTCGTTTAACACTCACAGAGATGGAATCCGGCGGATCAAATTCTCACCTATTGTACCAGGAGACCATAGTAGGGGGCGTATAGCTGTTCTGTTTTATGACAATACCTTTTCTGTATTTGACTTGGTATGCGATGAAGCTGGCTTTTCTTGATTATATATGCACTTTCATTATTATTGTACTTTTTGACAGTTTATATACACATTTGTACAGCTTGCAATAAATAATTTTGTAACTTAACAAATTCATATTAAATATTGATTTTTACTGGGGATTGACAACTTTGAATGAGGGGAAACCATTTGTTATTTCTCTTATACGTCTTAATTTGTTATTTCCTTTGTTTCTTTTCAAGTCTCTGTCTTGGAATCCTTTTATTTCTCTTACATCCTTCGATTATTCCACCTTTGGCCAGTGAAAATTCTGATAACTTTTCTTTTTAAAGAAACCCAAGATTGTAATTTTGAACAAAGAAGGCTGCTAGTTCTCTCTTTGGATATTAGAGGGCTCCTCTACCCTCTTTCCTATGTCAGGCAAAAACTGAAAAGGAGGAAAATAATATACTTTCCAATATGTTGATGCTGACAAGGATGCCAACTCTTTTAGATATTTTCTTCTTTGATCATTATATTTTGTACATGCATTTTTCAGGATTCACAAGACCCCTTAGCCAACTCACTGTTGCAGCCTCAATCTCCTGGAACCCTTGTATTGGAACTTGATTGGTTGCCCTTGCGAACTGATAAGAATGACCCACTGGTTTTGTGCATTGCTGGGGCTGATAGTAGCTTTCGCCTTTTTGAAATCAACATGTAAGTGCCATGACTCTCTGGAGCTCCCTCCCTCCCTCCCTCCCTCCTTGGTATAATTATCAAGATGGTGATCTAGATATATATAGCTTGGACCAGAATAGATGGGTGGAAGGATTTCCAACATTTTATAAAAAGAGTGATATTTAACACCAGAATGTTTAGATTAAAATTAAGGATGAGCACAAATGACATGTGATGTCTCTCAATTGTCCAAAAAAATTTTTTAAAAAAAGGAAAAACATAGTGGTGGTAAAAAGAGGTAGGAATCTATAAGCAATGTGACTGAAGGCTAATCTGCTCAAGCCTAAAGTCTTTGTTTAGACATAGTAAGGTAAAATTGATTAGAAAATTTGAACCATCTTAATTTTTGTACTGTGATGATAATTTATTTGCACTTTTATTTTTGGCACATGGTGCAAGTCAGCAAATTTTATAGTGCTTTGTGTATCTAACCTTATAGAGTTTTAATGTTGTCTTAGCATGGTTATTAAACTCAAATTGACCATTGTCCTACTCAAGTTACTTGGTCACTTTTTATTCTCTTTAAATTAAAAATGATACAATTAAAGGTTACAATGTTGAGACATACCTACCAGGACTATCATATATCTTCTAGGCATAGTACCTCTGCTGGTGCTATTAAAGGAGGACATATCATCACTATTTAGTTACTAGGTCACTTGTTCAACTTGTAGGTCATTGGTCAAACCACAAATTTAATTAAAATATATTAACTAAATGAAGTTGATTTACTTTTGTGAAGAAAAAAAAAATTATGGCTTCAAAGCTACTATGTTATGTCAAAAGACTGAAAACAAACATACATATACAAAGTATATTATGATCAATTAATCTTATTAGAAAAATCGGCATAAAATGTTGTTCAATTAACTTGTAACTTAAAAAGGATCAAAATCTTTGGAAATATAACTTATTTTTGGGTAAGTTAATTGATCAATAGGTAAATTGTTAAGAAAGTCATTGATGGATTCAAAACAACAAATTAAATATTCATAGAAAATAAACAATTGTGTTCACAAATAGTTGGGCATATAAACATGGTTTTGTACACTACTAACAAATTTGATCTTGTCTTCCCATAAAGCTGCCAACCCCTCCTTGTTTGTTTTCCCCAAAAAACATGACTAGCTGAAAATTAAAGTATAACATAACATTACAATATTTTATTAGTAATTACTTTCTTTCTTTCTTTAATTAAATGTTAAATTAGTTAAATATCCTTTTGGCTGAATTTAAATGGAATGGTATACTGTGCACCATGTCATCTCAATGGCCTAGTGTGCCTGTTATATAAGAAACTTTCTCATAGCCATGGGGCCCACATAAGGCTTTATTGATAATGTCAGCATATGAATTCAAACCACTGGGTTAAGTGAAAGAGAAAACCTGGTAGGTTTTGACTGGGTCAACTGCGTGTATGTTCTAATTCATCAACTGCAAGCTTTGACCCGGTTTGCAGGATCAGTGATTAAATTGGCTGGTCTGATCCAGTTTTAATAACTGTTTAAGTTGAATGTTATTCAGCAGTCAAGTTTCCCAAGATACTAATTTTTTGTGATTACTTATTTGTACGCGCTCCTTTCATGCAGAAATGATAAAAAAACTGGTTATGCACCCCAGCCCAGAATTATAAAGGAAAGATTCCGGCCAGTGCCTGTGTGTTGCCCCATACTACTTCCTACACCACATGCCCTGGTAATATGCAAGCATTTAATTTACTGAATGAATATCATATTTTGTTGTTATTGTTTACCACTCTGAAGTTTATGTAGTGGGTTTCTAACATTATAGATGAAAGTGCCATGCTAAGCAGTGATGGATTTGAGTGAAATGGAAAAGATTTTAGGCTATGATCACTCTCATTCTGTTTATATAATGTATTTTCATTTGATCTTCTACAAGATTTTAAACCTAAATTGAATTGTCCTTGTGCCTTTGTTTTCACATTTGAGTCAGTCTTGGGCTTCGTTCTTAAAGTTAAGATGACTATAATGCACTTTTATTAGCCTGAATCTGCCTAATTTTACTTTGTGGAAAGATTTTTGCAAAGGTTATTAGTCTGCTGTATAAAATATATTTATTTTGGTGATGACTCGGCTCTCTATTATGTAACTATTTTTAATGGGGTAGGCTTTGACAATTAGGCTTTAGTTTTTTTGCCAGTCTCGCAACTTGAGATAGACTGTACTCTTGCCTTTGTGTTGGCTTATAATGAAACCCAAGATAAACCATAAAGATCTCAAGTTGTTTTTATTTATTATTTTTGTCAAACATTGAGATACGATAGAAGTTTCCCTACGACTTAGTTTTGGAATGGCTTCTCCTCTTTGCATGAATCATTTATATTGCCCAATTGGACACCTTATGGTTTGAAGTTTTTGAGGCTGCTTTGCTATTAAACTAAGGGCTAGCCTCCTAATGTGAAACTTGCTCTTATATGCCCCTCTTCTCCTTCATCCTAATGGAAAAGATAACTAAAAGCTAATTATGGTTTTCTTTGTTTTCCATTGTAGAAGTTATAGCCCTGTGCTTTTGATATTTTAGAGGAAGAAAGGTGTATTTTTTAAAAGACAGCATTCATAATGCATGTAGCAGTTTCAAGGAACTGAGAAACTTTTGGCCAGTGTGATGAAACAAAGAGGACAGAACCATAAATTTAAAGAAAAGCCAGGTGATGGACCCGTAACTATTGGGGGCCTTATTTACTGGTAAGCTGGACAGAGGGACAAAAAGGGGAATCAACAGCTATAACTAACACGTGGAAGGGGTTGGGGGCTGGAGAGAGAGCGAGAGAGAGAGTAGGCTATTAGAAGGATATAATTGTGAGTGAGGGAGGTTAGGGGCGGCAAGAAGAATTTCAGGATTGTGTCAGGAGAGTTGCTGGCCTTTCTAATGTTAGTGCTGTTTGTTTCTATCACCTTACATTTTTGCTACTTTTTCCCTTACTGTAATCTGAATTTGTCCCTTCCTCATTCCAATCCCCTGTTAGGTGGGGGATTTGCAACTCTTTTCTTTATATAAGCAATACTAGATTTAGTGGGTTTCATCAATTTGGTATCAAAGGAAGTTGTATTTGGGGCATCGTTACCGCTAGAATGGAAGATCGAATGGACTTGTTAGAGAGGAACATTGGTTTTTGCAGAAAGGACAAAAAGAGATAAACAACGAACTGATTGCTATAAGAGCTTCGGTGACAGAGTTACGTGATCAATTAGCTGAGATGATTGGTGATTCTAAAATAGGCAAAATGGTAACTCAAACTCAGTGCCTATCACCACCAGTGAAAGCAAGAAGCAGAAGCATTGATATGAAGATTCTATTGGTAGAGCTAAGAAGGGAGAAGGTAGAGTTCAAAAAAGCAAAAGAGAAAAAAATTAATGGACGTAAGATGATTGAAGTTGGGGATCAAGAAAATTCTAACGAAGGTGTTCTTATTGGTCTTGCTGTTGCGATTGCATGGGAGAACAAAATAGAAGCATCGACGGAGTTACCAATTCTTGGCCATTCTAAGTCTTTGAAGATCATATTGGCTTTTACCTTCTTAATAGCCAAGGAAGCACAATGAGAGATTGGAGAGTAATCATAAGGGAAGGAAGCATTCTGGGCATGCAAACAAGACCAGTGTTTGTTGGCAAAAGAAGGAGGCATTGTGAAGAACGAGCCTCTTAAAGATGGCAATAGGGAAGAGGTAGAGAGAAGACATGGGTCATACCTGACCCAAGTCATCAAAGGGACTAAAGGATCAGGCCTAAGTGGGGTGCAGAGAGAATGGGCTAGCAAAATTAAATGGGGAAGAGGTAGAGGGAAGACGTGGGTCATACCTGACCCAAGTCATCAAAGTGATTGAATGATCAGGCCTAAGAGGGATGCAAAAAGAATGGGCTAGCAAAATTAGATGAGGAAGAAGGCTCAAATGTAAAGGAAGAACTGACTCAAAAGTGGAAGGCTGCAATTGGGCCGAAATACTTAATCCGACCAAACAACCCAAACCTAATTCATTTATGCTCAACTCCATGCGTTCATCTTCTTTGTTCATGCCTCCTGAACAGTTGGTGCAGCTTTCATCTGGTGTGAGGGCAGCAAATAGGAAGTCAAAGATGAAGATGCAAGACATTTTGCATGGTGTAGAAAGAAAATCAGGGAGTATTCAAGAGTTAATAGTGGTGTTGAAGGAGGAACATGCTGTGATGGAAATCCACAGGGAGAGGAAGCAGGAATTGCTTTTGTTGAAAGAAGCCTATGATGAGGTCATGATGATTGAAACAATGTGGAAGGGAATTTAGGGTGATATATGGGCTAAGTTCCAATTGTTGAAGGCCCGTGAGGCTTGCGTGAGGAAGGAAACATTCTACAAAATGTTTATGGCCCCTAATGGCAGAGGTACTATGACTGCATTATTGTGGGCCATTCACGTATTCTACCCAACCCAAAATAATAACCAACGATCAAACACAAGTCATGAAGCATTTGAAGGAGGTGAGTCTAAAGCCCCAGACAACGAACCTACTTCATCGACGAAAAATTTT
Organism: Erythrophleum fordii; assembly: GCA_032878935.1. NCBI lineage: Eukaryota > Viridiplantae > Streptophyta > Magnoliopsida > Fabales > Fabaceae > Erythrophleum > Erythrophleum fordii. Next base: position 21,771,430 of record JAVQMF010000055.1, read on the forward strand.
GGAGATTTTTGAAGTAGCACAGATGCTGAGCCAGTGAGAACAAAGGAGCGGGGATTCCTTTTATGTCAGGTTGAAAATTTTGGGGCCAACCAAAGGAGTAGGAACTCCTTGCTTCGAATGTCCTTAATGGAGGTAGGGGTTAGAAATGGCATTTGTTGCGTGTTTGACAGGTCTTTTGTGGGAACAGCAAGTGATTTAGAGAAGTGGTACTATAACCTTGAGTATTCCCATCACAAGGAGGACAAGGTTCAGTGGGCAGAAAAATTGAGTCCATATGCTGAAGATGTGTATGTATTGTTTGAAAATGATAGCCAACTACTAGGTCCTATTTTAGTTCCTCAGCTTCAAGAGGCTATGAATAGTTGTTCAACTTCAGTGATAGAGGGTACTCCAGTGTTGTTTCTTAAATATGCTGTCTATCGTTCTTTTGTTTATGTACATTATGAACTCCCAAGTAGCCTAAGCTTCAAAGGCTGGTTTAATGGTGCATTATCTCTTGAACTCTCAAATGTACATCCAAACATGTGTATCAATCATTAGAAAGTTGTTCTAATTTTAGGACAGTGGGTTTTTGAGATTAAAGATGATACAAAAAGACTTGTCTATTGTGCTCCCAGTAGATTATTGCAGCCAAAGATCTATCTGTTAGTCTTGCAGCGTGTCTTTTCTTGTGCATTTACATGGAATATGCAAAATTTTCAGAGAGGGAGTTTACTGATCTTCTTCCATTATGTTGGGACTCATGTTTCAAGTTGTTTGATGAAGCTCAAGAAAGTGACTCCAAGGTTCAAGTTTTGAATTTGATCTGTATTCTGACTGGTCATGTTATTGAAGTTATTCCATTTGCAAACCAATGGGCGCAATTTTTTTCAAAAGGTTTGGGAGGAATTGCCTGGTGAAAGTTTATTGCAGATTCAGCTTCTTATTGCTCTGCATAATTTTGTGGTTGCACCAGGCTACTAGTCACCCGTTTGCTATAACATATTACTGCTCATCCTGGATGATGGAATTGATATTAGTATCCTAGATGAACTCAATCGTCTAGAGGCTAGCATGTTGTCATGGGAGGCAACACATTCTCATGGCCCTTCCATGGTGCCTCAACTGTTATCAAATTTACTGTGCCTTGTGGACATCATGGGGAGAAGCATAGACCATTTAAGGATTTTGTGAACATAATTGAAGATTTCATTATGATGGGTGAATTACGTCTATTGTCCCTTGGTGGAACATACATTCTTAGATGAATTCTTGAGGTTGATGCAGGTGCAAGGAGGTCAGAGACTTTTGATGCTGAGAATAAAGCTTTTGCAAGCTCATCTTCTCTCATTTTGAGGTGGAGGCTTAATGGCTTTGAAGAATGAGTAAATTGGATGGATACTCATGGGAGGATGAAGTCTAGCAATTGGGAGAAATTTTTGGTCTGGCAAAATGAATCAAGATTGAGTTTTGCTTATGCTGATGTTACTGACCTTCATGGTAGGATGTGGTATGCTAGTTTGGATTCTTTGGGAAAGCAAGAACAAGGCCCTATGGGAAAGAACCTCCTGGTCCAAGATTCAAATTCTCACCTTGTGGGCAAGGTAAAGCTTCAAGGGGCGGGTAATGATGGACCGTAACCATTGGACCTAGGATAAGAGGGCCTTATTTGCTTGTAAGCTGGACAGAGGGACAAAAAGGGGAATCAACAGCTGTAACTAACACATGCGTAATGTGTGGGTGGCTGGAAAGAGAGAGAGTAGACTGTTAGAAGGATATAATTATGAGTGATGGAGGTTCAGAGGGGACGAGAAGAATTTCAAGATTGTTTTGGGAGAGTCGCTGGACTCTCTAATGCCAGTGGTGTTTGTTTCGGTCACTTTACATCTTTGCTATTTGTTCCCTTACTGTAATCTGAATCTGTCCCTTCCTCATTCCAATCCACTGTAAGGAGGAGGAGGATAGGTGGCTCTTTTCTTTATATAAGCAATACTAGATTCATTGGGTTCCATCACCAGGCTTATTTGATACAGAAAATTTAAGGGGTTTTATACTTAAGAGTTACTTTAGTGCTAATTCATGCTGTAACATAATCCACATAGTAAGATTCCCATATATAATTTCTTGTATTTTCTCCTATATTTGTCTTCTGAACTTCTTATAAAACAAGCAAATGTATAGTTTTGCTTTTGTTTTTTTATGCTGGAATTTTCATTTCATTTGAATGACTTGCAGGTCACAAACTTCACTCAGAAAAAATGCTAAATAACATACAAGAAACTGAAGATGTTGAAAGTTTATTATTATTAATATAAAATCTTAAAACCATGATTAAGTGATTTGTATGAATATTTAAATAATTATAAGGCTCAGATGCAACACAAATGTTAAAATGGCTAGTGAGAGTAGAATGAATATATATATATGTATATATATATAATACACACGCACAGTCAATTGTGTAAGATTTAATTTGCTTTCACCATTCAGTATCTTATTATAGAACGTGATTCTATTGATCCATCCATCACATAAGAATTAACTTCTTGATCTTACATGCCAAAATTGAAAAAATCAGACAACAATAAGCATGTAATCAAATTAATGAAATTTTCTCACACTTGAACAGCTTATTTTACTTTAGTATTATCTTTATGAGATGGACAATTTTGGTTTATATAGAATATCATATGTATAATATTCATAATGACACTCTCAATGCAAAAGTTCATTGAAATTATATATATATATATAACTTGTTGTTTGTCACTGTGCTTCTTTGATCCAGCCTATGTTTGGGCTCTCCCACCTGAAGTTTTCATTTATTTCCTATTATGTTTTGTTTCCATTTTATATTTCTTTCCTTTTTAGCTGCAGTCAATGTTTTATGTAATTTAAATTAGGATTAGTTTCTGTTTTTATTTTCCTGACTTAGTGGGATTGGATTGGACCAAATCCTTCTGGCCAATGTCCCTGTTTTACCTATTTGTATCAGCTTTCTTCTATTACTGAAAAATATTGGAAAACCAGCAAGAGAATCCTGGTATTCTTCAATAACAAAAGAGAAAGAGAAGGATGCTACTTTTAGAAGTCAAATGGCCTTGCGTAGTCAGTATCAGCCATAAAACTCCATCTTCTTTTTCTATTTTTTGTATGTAGAAAAGCAGTAAGGTATCTTATTTCATTATGTGGTGGTATGCCCATGCTCTTTTGCTTAGCTAGATGTGTGGCTAGCAAGTGGATGACTATTTACTGTGCTGTACTGGATATTTACTGATGTTGCTACAGGCATTGCGGATGATCTTGCAATTGGGTGTTAAGCCTTCTTGGTTCAATACTTGCAGTACGAGGTCTCATTTAGTCCTGGGAACTCCATCCATGGTGGATCTTCGCACATACATGATTGACTTACCATCTCTTGGCGATCCTGTGGTGCCAGAGATGCTTCTAAAAGTGTTGGAACCTTATCGAAAAGAAGGTCTCTATCTTCTTTTGTGGAGTTTCTAATTATGAGGTTCTTACAAGTCTTTGGGTTTTAACCTTTACCAGTTACAAATCTTTGGGTTTTAACCTTTACAAATATTTTCTTTTCTCAAGGGTGCTTACTTGATGATGAACGGGCAAAGTTGTATGCTAATGTGTTAAATAAAGGTTATGCCGTGAGGCTTGCCTATGCAGCTGCAATATTTGGTGAATTCTCTGAAGCTCTGTTTTGGGTACAGCTGCCTTTGGCACTCAACCATTTGATAAATAAGTTATTGAAAAAGCCTTCACTAAAAGATCTAGTAGCAGTGTCAATTCCTGAAGTTGATGAGACATCTATACTAAATAGGTTATCATCAAAGAAATATTCGACAGAAGAAATGGGGAGAGATATATTGGTAAGATGTATCATAGTTTCTTGAGATTCTATCTTGTGTCATACCCTATAATGTCTCACATTGCATTAGTATGTTGAATAGTTGCTTTTAACATTTGTATCTATGCCATATTTATCAAAATGACTTTTACAAATTAATTAGCAGAGTCAAGGTCATCTGAAGTTGGTAGCTTTTGACCAAGAAGAATTGAGGGAAACTGCTAGGGAACGTATTTCTTGGCATAAAAAGTTAGAGAGCGAAGAGGCTATACAGAACCGTGTACATGAGTAAGTAACCCTCTCATTTCTTTTATTAAGACCCCACAATTCTGTTCAATTAAGTGGAGAAGGTCCTAATGTCAAACTCATTAGTTGTACTATATAAAATGCTGCACTATTTGAAGGCATAATTGTACAAGACACTGTCGATGTCACATCCTTCTATCACTTGCTCCAAGAAGTGGGTTTAACTAGAGTGGCGTATACTAATAAATGATAAGTAATCATTTAGTTTGCAAAAGATTACTCTTCTTTCAATTTGGTCCTTCAAAGATTAAGCTTTCAATTTATACCCCCAATCGTTTTTACCTTGACCAAAATGGTCCCTCCCTTGGTTAAAGTCACAACTACATAGTAGATTAGCTGGCATGGCATAAACTGGGAGCCCGCACGACCATTAACTAATGATCCAGACTTTTCTAATTGTCATTTCCGCCCAAACAGTGTTGTTTTGCTTCACTTCTATCATCTTGTGAAATCAGGACTCTGAGGAATTAGGTAAAATGATGTCATTTAGGGGAAAATAACACATGGGTAAGTTTAGATTATCAATTAACAGCTACATGGTATCTTGTTTATACCATGTCAGATAGACTGTTAAGTGACTATGAATTTGGTTAAAGGAGGGACCATTTTGATTGTTGAAAATGATTGGGGACTAAATTGAGAGGTTTTATCTATAAATGACTAAATTGAAAGGAGAGTGATCTTTTAGGAACAAAATCATCAACTTACTCATAAATAATCCCAACTTTAATATTAGTTTAATACTTGAGACATTTAATCGTTTGTGATTATAAATTTTTGCTTCGCATTTTAAGTGCTGATGTGAGAGAAAACAGAGTATAATTTCCATTTTATTTTCTAGTTTGAGTGGGAATATTATTACATCCCTTGACATTTAAGTTCTAGTCTTTTTAAAATTTAATACTCACTTGGCAATCTGTTTTTCATTATCCACTACCAGGCTTGTGTCAGTTGGAAACCTAGAAGCTGCGGTTAGTTTATTGCTTTCCACTCCTCCAGAGAGCTCCTACTTCTATGTAAATGCTCTCCGTGCAGTTGCTCTCTCTTTTGTCATTTCAAGGTCTCTTCATGAACTTGCGGTTAAGGTGTGTTTAACTGGGACATAATTATATTTTAGGACCGGCAAACAAGTACTGATTGGTATACAACAATATACTTCATGTATTCAGTAGTTATAATATCGTACCTATTGTTTAGGTTGTTGCAGCCAACATGGTGAGGGCTGATAGTTCACTATCTGGCACTCATCTTCTCTGTGCTGTTGGAAGATATCAAGAAGCTTGTTCTCAGGTTAGGATGCACTTTTAACAAAATTTTTAGTGTACTTTCAATGTTTTCTTGGATTTGGTATTACTGTGCAAGTGTTTCTCTACGCATAACTTCTATGATTTATGACTCAGGTACAATATGTTATTCTTGTAAAGTTGTAAACTAGAGTTTGGTTACTTCTTGTAATTTACATGGTGTATAGATTATATATGGTCACCCTCAACCTTAGCAGTTAACCTGTTGCTTACCGCTATGCATCTCAGATTCTGTTGTGTGCATGTGACGCTGGCTGTCGTGTTTTTTCTCTCTTTGTTACCATTTTTATTTGGTTTCCTTTTCTTGCAGTCAACGTTTTAATTCTGTTTTTATTAGGATTAGCTTCCTTATTATTACTTTCCTTATTTTGTGGAATTTAATCAACCATTTTATGTGTGGCCAACGTCCCAGCTCTACTATTTGTATCTTCTTTTCTGAATGAGAAGAATGAAAAACCAGTACCAGCTTTCTGGTTTTCTTCAAGGTATCAGAGCCCTTAGGGCCTGAGCAAATCCCATGATGCAGTTTGGCTCCATGATAGCTTATCACTCTAGCTCTTAAGAGGGGCGGTCTTCTATTTCGCAGCCACCCAACTCCAGCCCATCACCAAACGGCTACTCATCCTCCATGGCTGGTACTGGCGACATGGCTGGAACTTATCCTCTCATAAACTACAAGTTTAATGGCGACAACTATCTGGTTTGGTCCCAAAGTTCCTTGATGTTCATCTGAGGCTGTGGTAAAGAAGAATACCTCACTAGAGAAGCTGCTGCCCCTGCCATCTCTGACCCAAGGTACAAGACTCGGGTTGTCGAGGATAATATGACCATAGACATTGGACAAACATTTTGTCTTAGCCAAATCAGTCAAGGAGATTTGGGATGGCATGCGAGATTCCTACTCCAAGGTTGAAAATTCAGCTGCATTATTTCAAATCAAAGGTTTCTTGAAGGATCTAAAACAAGGTGAGGCCATTGTTACTCAATACTACAATACTTTGATGAAGTATTTGTAGCAACTTGGCCTCCATGAGGGCTATGAGTGGACCAACACCATTGATACAGCCATATATCACAAGATCATGGAAAAGGAGTGAATCTAAAGCTTCCTGCTTGGGCTGAATATGCTATTTGATGAAGTGAGGGGGGCAATAATAGCCACACGGCTTTGTAGAGGTTAGATATGAAGAAAGTGGGAAGCAGCTCACTTTTGGTGTGCAAGAACTCCAAACAACCCTAGAATCTATGGCATTAGCTGCTTGTGGCACCAATGGATTTGATGGACAGCCTTGAAGAAATGTAGGCCATGGTTTAACCATTGTCATAAAACAAGTCACACCAAGGATACACATTGGAAGATCCACGAAAAACCCATGAATTGGAAGCCAAGGTAGCCACAGGAAGGTCATGGTCTCATGGCATTGGGAGAAGAAAAGCATCACAATCCACGTGAACCTGCCATGTTTAATAAGGAACAACTTGAAGTAATACAAAAGATGATCACTGCTCATAAGAATGTGAGTGTTGGAGTTATGGCTCAATTAGGTAATAATCCCATGGCATTGCATGTTTACATGGTTCATTGATTTAGGCGTTTCTAATCACATGATCGGTAATGCATCCCTTTTTGATAACTTTATTCCCAACGTTGGCAAACCTATTGAGAAAATTGTTGATAGTGCCTTGGATGTCTTATTTGTTCCCCAATTAACAGGCAATCTTCTGTCAATTAGTGAACTCACTGAAGACTTGAAGTGTGCCACTCACTTTTATGATGATGGCTATTATTTTTAGGATTTGAAGTTAGGGAAGAGGATTGGCAATGCTATAATATGTGTTGGCCTATACTATGTGAATGGTCCTAAGAAGAAGGCTTAGGATGTTGTGACTCATTTTGTTTCCTCTAATAAAGTTTATGTGTATTGTTATAGCATTATAAGTTAGGCCATCCAGACTTTCTTTACATGAAACATTTGTACCGAAGTTTAATTAAAAAGAAAAAAAGAAAAAACTCCTTTGCCATCATGTGAAATTTTCAACTCTCAAAACATTTCAAAGCTTCATATCTTGCTTGTACACACCAATCTTCTCAACCCTTCTCTCTTGTACATAATGATGTTTGGGGACCATCAACATTAAAATTGTTAATCGGGCAAAGTGTTTGTCACTTCCATCGATTACTACACTATATTGACTTGGGTCTCTTAAGAGAAAAATTAAAGTCACCAATGCTTTCAATAATTTTCATTAGCTTATTCAAGCTTAGTTTCTACCCAAAATTCAAACTTTGAGAAGTGATAATACTTGGGATTATTTCAATTCTAACCTTAGCTCATACCTAAACAATCATGGGATCCTACACCTAAGTTCTTGTAATATTCCAGAACAAAAAAGGGTTGTTGAACAAAAAAATAGATACTTGCTTGAAGTTACTGGGTCTCTTCTCCTTACTTCTAATGCGCCTAAACACTATTGGGATGAAGCTGTCCTCATTGCCATTTATCTCATCAATGGGATGTCATCTAAACCCCTTAAGTTCCTATCCCCTGAACAAAAATCGCTTGAAACGTACTCAACCACCCGTCTCATGCCCTCTCTTCCTTTCAAAGTCTCTGGTTGCACAACCTTTGTCCACAGTGATCATGGCAGTACACTTGACTCCTGAATCATCAGGTGCATTTTTATTGGTTACTTTGCCACCTAGAAAGGGTGTAAGTGCTTTTCTTCCACTACCAAAAAGGTGTATGTTGCCATGAGCCTCCCATTTTTTTGAACACCGAAGTTGAGGATTCCTCCTTTGGAGGAAGGTTAATTTTAGTAGCTGAATTCTGACTCTTATAAGATGGAGTAGAATCATTATAAGATTTTGATGCTTGGAACATCATGGTAGAAGAGTAACGTTGATTCCTCTTTGGAGTCTAGACAGTCTGTATTGAAGCCCCTTGTGGACGAGCAAGTTACATTGTGTTAGCTAAGGAAATTGGCTTGAACATATGCATTGGAGCTTCAATCTTAGCCATGAGACCTTCAAGAAAGCAGTTGATCACATGTTCTTCAACTTAGCCATAGAATCACCCCTGAAGACATCTCTGAACCTCTCTCTCACTGCTTCTAAGTACTCTAGCCATCTAGCCTTTGTCAATTTCTTCCTCTTCATGTAGTTCTGGTGCCATTGCAGCACTGTTCCTTCTAAGTGGTCCAAAGGAGTCTCGTCAATATCAAAGAATTGGTTGCAACAGAATAACCATGACTTGAATTTAGTGCTATCAAATTTTAGAAATTTGATGCAAGTAAATTTCATCAGAAATTGGTAAGATCTGTTTTGTGAACCACTATAGGATACGAATTGTGGATAGAAGCCATTTGCTTGGCCATCAGCCATATGCATTTCACCATTCATGCCATTGACTTCGTCTACCAACTTTGCTGCCATCTCCATCATCAATTTCTCTATTCACATTGCGAAGCATGGAGGTTGCTCAGATTAGTGTGACTCTCTGGGACTTCTCGTTTGAGTTCACAGAGGCATTCCAAAGAGCATGTTTCCAAGGCTAGAATTGTGTGACTCTGATACCAGTTGGTATTCAAACTAGTTATTGTATTCCAAGGAGAAAAAAATATAGAAAAAAACAATTATACATCCACTATTAGCTAATCCACTCCTATTTATACTAGAGAAGTAGTTAGTTGTAGCAGCCCATGGCAACTAATGGAAACTAGTAGAAAAATACCAATAACAGACATGAAAATAAACAACAATAATACTTCAACTAACAAAACTTACTCCTCTTCCATGTATCACAAAGGAAGTACACCTTAAACTTATGTGAAGAGACAGGTATGCTAGTATGTAAGTCTGCAAACACTCCCATGGAAGCTAATTATGAATTGAGCCTTACTCAAGACAGTTCCCTTGTTGATACTAGCAGGTACCAAAAACTTCTAGGGAAATTGATTTATTTGACTCACATTTGTCCATATATTAGTTTCCCAGTCAGTATTGTGAGCCAATTTATGAACAAGTCAAATGAAGAACATATGGAGCCTGTGTGTTGAATCTTGAGATACCTTAAGATGACCCTTGGGAAAGGCCTATTCTTCAGGGAGGGAGATCATAGAGGTATAGAGGTGTTCTCAAATGTTGATTAGGTAGGTTTAGTGGTAGATAGGAGGTCTATTATAGGTTATTGTACATTTGTGTAGGAGAATTTGGTGGCATGGTGGAGTAAGAAGCTACTTGTTGTTAGAAGTAGTGTTGAAGTTGAGTTTTGCACCTTAGCTTTTGGTATATGTGAATGGATGTGGATCTTGAGACTCCTCAAAGACCTAAACTTCAATGTAAGTACACCTATAAGGGTATTCTGTGACAACATGGCAACCATTGGGATTGAAAAAAAATCTTATCCATCATAATAGGATAAAACATGTTGAGATAGATAGACATTTCATCAAAGAAAACATTGAGTCAAGTCTAATGGAGTTGACCCATGTTCCTACCAACTCTCAAGTTGTAGATGTTTTGACAAAGGAATGATCAACTTTGAGGAATTGACTACCAAGTTAGGAATGTTTAATATCTACTCCCTAGCTTAAGCAAGAGTTTGGTTTATCGTTGTGCATCTCAAATTAGATTGTGTGTGCATGGTTCTGGCTATCACATTTTTTTTCTCTGTTACCATTTTTATTTTGTTTCCTTTTTGGTGTTTGTTTCCTTTTCTTGCAGTCAACATTTTAATTTTGTTTAATTTAGGATTAGCTTTCATTATTTTTACTTTTCTTATTTTGTGGAATTTAATTGATCAATTTACTTGTGGTCAACATCCCAGATCTGTTATTTGTTTCTTCTTTTTTGAATGAGAAGAATGAAACATCTTCTAGTTTTCTTCATAACCTAAGCCTTTTGCTTGAAATTCGATATTCAGTTGTGCCAAGGAATTAATTCATTTCTTTATTTTTTCTCAAAGTAAATAATTGCAACATAATTCTAATAGATTTTATTGGAAAAAAAAAAACACACACACACACACACACACATATGTATTTGGCAAAATAGTATGATTTTTGAAATTATTATGATGGGGACTAGGTGGTATGGGATGCTTAAATCCCATATTAAGAAGTATGTGATGCTTAGTGTGGTACTTAAGAAGAGTGATTCTTTCCTTTTAATAGCGTGCTTTTAAAGGTGGTTCTCCATGCTTCCTTAGATCTTATCATTTGGTATTAGAGTTGGTTGGCTTGTGGCACAAAGAGGGCTAAAGTGTAACAAAATGTAGCCATTGGGATGTGGGCTCTTCGCAAGTGGTGCTATGATAAGCACTAGGTAGTATGGGATGTCTAAATTTTACATCGAGCAGTATGAGATACCTGGTATGGTACTTAAGGAGAGTGATTCTTCCCTCTCGACAATGTGCTTTGATGGATGAATTCCCTATGCCTCTTTGGGTCCTTACATGGGCTTCCTACCATTATTGTATCTGACATAAATGTAAGTTTGTCAATTACTTTTGGAAAACCCTGTAGAAACTTTTTGGCACTCATATGAAGTTCTATGCTTTCCATTCTCAAATTGATGGACAAATTGAGATTGCTAATCGCAATTTAGGTTATTTGCTTTGGTGTC